>OW052182.1:221783472-222998626 GCA_932526625.1 Rhingia campestris
AAAGAATTATTGTGTTCTAAGTGAGGAATAAATTTGTTTTTATTTTTAAGAACTTTTGCAATTTTCCAAAACGGTTTGGAATTTGGATCAAGAGCACTAAGTTTTTCGTTCCAAGCCTTGTTTCTGAACTTTGAAATTTCAAAAGTTATTTGTTTTGTGTATATGTTCATTTCATTGAAATCATAAACCTGTCTATATTTTTTCCACTGACTTCTAGATTTATTTCGCTGCTTGATCAAACTTAAAATGTAATCGGGAAGAACAGTTGTTCTTGTCGCTTTTGATTTTTTGGGAACGGACTCATTGACACTTTCATTTAAGGTATTTGTAAAAAATTCAATATTTTTATCAATTTGAAGGTAACTACTTATACTATCTATATCACAGGGTGTATTTCTAAGGCGATTTTTTATTTTTGCTCTATATCTATCCCAATTAGCGTTCTTAAAATCTAAATATTGCACATCTTTTATTTTACTCTTCAGAAGAATATCACAGTTTATCGGAATATGATCTGAACTCAAAGCGTTTATTGCCATAGGCTGGGTAACGATTTCTGGTGAGTTAGTAATGATCATATCCAATATTGATGGCGATGCCTTTTTGTTAGTTGGGAAGTATGTTGGGCCATTTGGGTAGAGCAAGCATACGGGATATCTCATAATGATGTCTAATAGCAAATTTCCCCACTTATTAGCTCTTTTACAACCCCAATTTCGATGCCGACTATTGAAATCACCCCCGAGTAAAAATTTGCCATTATTAGTAATAAGCTTTCTTAGGTCACTCTTAAAGAAGCCAATTTTTTCAACATTTGAAGCCCCTCCAGGAAAGTATACAGAAACGATTTTAAATTTAGTATTATCGTTTAGTATTAATTCAATACCAATTGTTTCAAATATATTAGTTTTGACATTTGGTACTAATTTATATACTAAACTTTTTTTGACTACGATGGCAACTCCACCTCCTATATCATCATCATTTCGATCTAATCTATGACAGTAATAGTTATTGTGTGAGAAAGAGATGCTACTACTGAGCCACGTTTCACACACAAGACATACATCTACATCATTAACACAGAGAAAATTGAAAAATTCAGTACATTTATAACGAATACTCCTAGCATTCCAACATATCACATTAAGAGAGTTTAATTTACTTGACATGATTGTATAAATATTTTGTCGCAAGCTGCGTTATAACATTAAATTGTTCAAACTTAGATTTACATACACTTAACTTAGTTATCATATCCATGGTAAGAGAGCATAGTTCATCTTGAGTAAAGAGATCACTCTCATTGACGGTAGCATTTTGATTGTATGCAGTTGCAGTTCCTGTTTGGGTCCACTGCTGTTGAGGTGCACGTGCTTGGGGAACGACTGGGGATGCTGATGTTGTAGGCACAGAAGATCTACTTTGCCGCGGGAGTGTAGGAAAGTCGTTAGTGCTCATATAGTTTGGCACATTCCTATTTTGATGTATTGGTTGAGCATGGGTCATTGCTGGACTTCTCTTATGATGAATTCTACCTCTTATCTCAAGGTATTTAACTCTTCGGGGACAGTTAATGTCAGTGGATTTGTGATTTCCCTGACAATTAGCACATTTAGAAATGCCTGCAGCAGTACAATCTGCAGTTTTATGGGGTTGAGAGCAATTTGCACAATAGGTTTTGACACTGCAGTTTCTCTCACCATGCCCATACATTTGGCAGTTATGGCATTGCGTTATTTTATTTTTTAGTCGTCGTTGAAACTCCCAACGAACTTGTGTATGAAGGACGTGACGTATGTTTTTTCTTAAGTCTGCAATTTTAACACTTTGTTTTTCAAGGAAAACAATATAGAACACTTCAGTGTAGTGATCATAGTTCTTCTTTATCATTTTAATTTCCTTGCACTGTAAACCAAGTTTAGATAACTCCCCTTTGAGAATATCGATCTTAACCTCGTCTAGACCAAAGAGAACAACTTTAAACGATCTTTCACTTTTAAGATCATGAGTGAAAAATTGACACTTTTTTTCTTTTAATGCCGCGCACACTATATTGTATGAGGTTATGCACTCACAAAAAATGTTAATCCCAATGGATATTTTTTTTATTGAATAATTTTCAATATTTAGTTCTTTCATCAAGCTATGAACAAATTCTGTTGATTTTTGAAGTAATTTAATAGGGGGGGCAATGGCTTTAGAAACATTTTCCATTACGGACATATCATCATCAACTTCACTAGTATCACATTGAACTTGCAAGGGATGCCAGTAATTGCTACTGGATATATCACTTTGCTTAGACATAATCGAATTGTTTTTTTGCACTTTCGCGACTGAAGATCTTAGATCTTCGCTGCTATGACTGCGTAATCGTTTCGTAATTTTTGATCGGTTTGAATCGTTAGAGAAAGGAAAATACGTCTTACTCTTCTAAGAGCGCAACGAGAACTGTGTCGAATGCGGAATTGAAATCGATAAATCGCTTTCTCCAGGATCTGCCGAAGTGTGAATATTTGATCAGTTGTGGACTTTTCTGGCCTAAAAACATGACACCAACGCCATCTACCAGATCGAAGCAAAGACAAATTAAACATAAACCTTCTCTATGGTAAAACATACATTTATTGACAAAAATCGGTGAAATCATTCAAGCGGAAATTGAAATTGAATATATTAATATGTAGTTTTCCTTAAATTAAAAACAAAAACATTGGATTCATTCGCTGACCGAATGGTTCGAAAACAAAAAAGGTTCAAACAAACCGCTGGCGATTTGAAACAATCCCCAGTATAGACAATAATAAAGTGACAAAAATATGGTCTCTAAAATACGATTATTCCGCATCTTTATCTACTTGCACAAGTTCTGTTTTTGTCTGTTTCAGTGCACTCGCAGCAAAATGAATCGCACAATTTACGGCGGATGAGCCAAATAAATTGCCACTCAGATTCCAGTTTCAGAGTACCAACCTTCATGTCCGTTGACTGCAACGAGCGCCAGTTGGTCTACAGCGATTTCATTGTTTTTTTTTTTTTGGCGCCCCCATTTTCCGGTGGTCGTCGTTCGGTTGGGTCCCATTGTCGAAGCGTATTATTATTGTGGTTGGACTGGGTAACCGCAACCGGAATAAATTTTCACAAGGCTTCGATCGCCATTCTCGTCGTTGTCATCAACAGTGCGAAGCGACTGCAAAAACACTTGGATTTCAGTTTTTAGTAGCGTATGCAAACACAATCGACAAAATCGCAATCGACCCAGTAGCACAGAATTGCCAACTCAATGAAAATGACCATTTCAGAGGTTTTCATTCATAAATCACACATATTTGTACATTCATAGCTCTCCAGCCTTGCGTCTTGCTCTGTATGCTTTTGCCACTTTAAAAGCACGAGTCACGATACTCTATTTGAGTTTCCCCTGTTTGTGGTCATGCATAGCTTCGGTGTAACGAGTGGGAGATTCCGTTGTATGCTGTGGCGGATGGAAGCATACTCCCACTGAGTTCCCACTTTGCAGCTGTGCAATTCAAGATAATTCCCCCCTCTGGTGGCTGGCGCGAATTAAAACATATTTGCAGTGTTTAATTGCATGCGGCAGCTTTTCATGCGACTAAATAAATATTGGATCAGCATGAAGTACAAAAATAGATAAAAGGCATGAGGTAGTACGAACAAAGTCTAGGAAACTGTCTTAACGCTTGTGGCTAACATATGTTCTTCCATACCTACATGTTTTGGTTATGCAGTTGGTCTACAAAATTTATAAAACAGAGACAATTATTGTGAATAAGAGATTTTATTAGATATGTATATGCATGCTAGAAAGATAGCATTCCTTAGATCGACTTGAGTAGTTTAGGCATTAAGCGTTTTTCTTGAATGGTACTCCGATTGCTTAAGTTTACTGCAAAGTTATGAATTTTAAAATATATGAACACATTAGCGTAGAGTTCTTAATATGGCAGTAAAAATTCTTATTTCTACTTATAATAATTTTTCCATTAAAGTTCTTTATATGAATAGATACCTAAGCCATGTGAGTTTGAAAGGTGACATTTGGTAGTAGTAAATGAAAGACTACTTACATATGATTTGGTCAAGCGACTAAGATATAAATTTATACATTTATAAATGAAATATGCTCCGATGGATCTATCAGACTGGGTAATGCCAAATGGCCTTACGCATCAACAATTCTTGACAAACAATGGGTAATGGGATATCATATTTAACTTATACAATAAAATGTAGCATGTTTGTAGATATTAAAGGATTAATGAGATCTAGTACTCAAGTATTTAAAACTGAACATTTTTCATAGCATTCCTTCTTAAAATATTAAAAAGGATGCCACTATTAGCATTGACAGCTAGATTTTATCATACCGTAGAAGTTTGTTGAAGCGTTGTATTTTATTATGCGCAAAGCTTTTGTGATATTTCATATGAGATCAGGGACTGATCTATGTTCCATTTGTAGGACCTAGTAGTCAACAAGTTTTCTAAGGTTGCAAAGCGGAGGTTCGACCATTTGAAGTACATATGCATGTGCATTGTGCATTGCATACCCATATGTATAGTGATCGGTTTTTATAACTAGAGGTGTCTGATCCTCAAACCCGACTCTTTTTTGTTCCTTTATTTGGTTGTGCTTGTTTATTTTCGTCTTTAGTGTACAGAGGTATAGAAGTGCATAATTGACTCATCCCTATACGCAAATAAGGGTTATTCTGGCTCAGACTAAAGGTATCCACGTCTCCCGAGTTTGCGATAGTGACTGAACTCTCCAAGCCATGCAGGTCAAAACCTTTTTTGGATGATGCTTTTCGGTTTTCGTCTTCTCACAGGTAGTTAACATCCGATCGTATAGGACAATAAAGCCATCAAGGATTGGGAGGTCAGATAATCATTATGCCAATTTACAGCAGTGAACTGCCTTGTATTTAATTTCAAGGAAAGAAGGTTCATTCCTCCTTGTCGCCTCGAACCTTGAAGGCTGGGATTCGATGATTCTTTTGGCTGGAGTAATATGTTTCCAAATTGAACTTTGAATCGCGTGTCCACTAAGGTGCGCTAGGCGACACAGCTGTACCAGTTTTGATGGTATCCAGAATTCTACGCCTAGAAGTCGATGAAAAGATGGTGTGTCTCCTCGCATCTACAATTTGAGCCAAAAGAGATCACCCTATTGGAAGATGCTCTTATTTTTGCAAATGACCGCCAATGTCAAATCTGTTTTGACATTTGTGGAACAAGCCATGGACCGATACACTCCCCACAGACGCGGAGTAATCGTGTCTATTTTTTTGCGCAACAATTTGTCTGTAGTGTTGGCGCAGCGCGAATTTCGTCGCCGATTCCTTGGCCGTCCGACCCCGACTGCGCAAACACTGCGCCGTTTGACAACAAACCTTGAAGACTATGGGAAGACACGAGACGTAGCTAAGAGTGGCTGGCCCCGGAGCGCCCGTTGTGCCGAGAATATCCCCGCTGTTGCCGAGGATGTCGAGCTGTCGCTGGAACCATCGACCAGACGCCGTGCCTCACAATTAGACAGCAGCCGGTCGCTCTTAAGGCGAATTTTGGTCAAATCTTCCCGTACAAAGTCTAGTCAGTGCATCGGCTGCTTCCTGTCTACCGCCAAACACGTGTAACCTACGTCCAAGCCATCCTCAATCACGAGGACAAAGTGGACGATTTTTTGACCAAAATCATAATGAGCGATTTTCCACCTCAGCGGGTACGTGAACAAGGAAAACTATCGCTTCTGGGGTACCGAAAATCCACGATGAATGCACGAGGAACTATTAAACCCGCTCAAAGTTACTGCATGGTGCGCTGTTCACGCTGGAGGAGTCATCGCATTTTTTTTGAGAACGCCACTGGGCAAACGACAACAGTGGACGGTGCGCGTAATAGGGCCATGGTAACCGATTATTTTCTGCCGCAATTGGACGAATTAGGAATGGAGGACATGTGGTTCTAACAGGACGGAGCAACGGCACAAACTGCGCGAGCCACAACAAATATTCTGTCTTTAACTACACAAGATATGAATTTTCTTATCAAAACTTTTGACTGGCTATAAAGCGCAGTGCGGTACTACTCTAGTCTACATTGGGAATTGATCCCAGAACTCCTGCCCAACATTTCAATGCAAAAAGAATGTAACAACTACGCCAATGAGCAACAAATCCATTGTTGCATTTTTCATTTAATTGAAATTCCATTCAAAATACTGAGCAATGCACATATTTAGTTCATCAACCCTGATTTTCGTTGTATGATTTTTTAATAACTCTAAGAATGCCACATTTACAAATATGTTTAAATGACCCCTGTGATGCTAGTAAAACGAAAAAGGCACCACATCTGGCTCCCATTCGAAAATATAATTTTTCGTTCACTGCTCCGATTCAATTCATAAAATATAATTTATTACCGCGGCTGGTGCAATTAATTTTTTTACTACAGCTCATAAGGACTTTAGTTTATGAAATGCAATTAAATTTCTTAGGGATAATGAAATTTGAGAATTTGTATTTGAATACATGCACAACCGGCTTGTATTTTCGTACATCGTACATTGATTACAGTGATTACAAAACATTCTTACTGTGCTATATCTATAAAATCTAAAGGGGTTACCCTTTCATGGCGGGTGACAGTTATATCTACTATATAGATATTCTTACCAAACCAGTGAGTGGTTAGTACGATGAACCACCGTTCATAGTTTTTGGTTTGATTGCCAACCGTAGTAGCTTTTATTATTGCTTTTCACGGGTTGGGTACGTTTACTCCACTAAAAAATCCCCTAGGCAAAATCTCCAAACCCAAAATCCACACACTGAAATCTCTAGCTAAATACCCAAAGAGGTGATTTTCAGTACTTAAATCCCCAATCCAAAATCTACAAATGATTGATGTTCAAGTAGTGAACGGCGATTAAATCACAGCGATTTAATAGCATGATTCACTACTTGAACATCTACATTTTGGAGATGCCAAAATAGGTAATAACAATTTAGACAATATAAGGATATTAATGATTAAAAACAAAAGAGAAAAATTCACAAACAATTTTTTTTGGTTTCGAACCGCTCCCGTTTTTTACTGGCCAAGTTGTCATCCGGTTTTTTTGAACACGTCGATTCATCGTGAAACAATAACTTTAACTTATTAATCCTCTTGCGGCAAAAAAACATTTTTCTTGACACTCCAATGTTCTGTGCAGTATTGAATTAATTATCGCCCTCAAATTTTGAACAGCAATCAAATATAGCTGAACATGCAGAGAACTAGAGCCTTAAGCAAACAATCATAAGCGGAATCTTTATGGCAGTTGTCAGTTACATATTTAGCAATGGCATAACTGTCTTGGAGAAGAATACCAGCATTAAGATGCTTGGGAAAACTCAACTCCACTCCAAATCATAATACAAATTATCGAATTCTTAGTTCGATCGTGGAAAAAAATTTGTTTTTCAACTTTGGGGAGAACGACTGTTCTCGTTTATTGTGCAAATGGAATTCACATAATTCTAACATTCAATTTTTCTTATCACCTATCCCTATGCCTACCGTCAGATTGGATTCCACGAACAGCGAAGGTGTGGACGACAGGTATTAGGTTACCGGCGGGTGATGACATCTTATCCGCAGCGTTGCATAGGCAAGCTATTAGCAACTCTGCACTGAGGCTGAAGGATTTTCTACAATTTAATGAGCATAATGTGAGACTAGTCAAAATTCTAACACTACAACGTAATCTACTAAGCATACCGGATCTTCTGCTTACCAAAACGGACTTCATCCTGAATTATAAGTTTTGTGTTCCGATAGAAGCGATTGCAAGTAGAGAGAAGTTCTTATGGCTAATCTCTATTTATCTTTACAGATGTCTCTAAAATTTGGTTGGTTGAAGAAGAATTGAAGAGTAGACTAATGCAAATCCCCAAAAGATGTCTTAATATGTTGGCTTCCAATACACTCTAGGGAACTTCGTATCTGATGAACTTTCAGGCATGCAATTCGACAGGGTAAAGGAATTGCACCCCCTCTTCAACTTAGGCCTTGTGTATTGCTGGCTGGATTTCACCCATACCACCATATTGCTTAAATTGCTTAAATCGATAGCTGTATAAAGAAAAAAATGTTAATACACCTGCTTTATTTTTGAAAACCCAAAATGGCAACATTGTATAACTACATCCAAATTAAACTCGAAATAAGTGTTGCGACTCAGACGAGGTAGATACTTTGCACAGGCAATTACGATAGTGTGGTATTATTTGTTCACACATATCCAAATGCCAACTCGGAACGGAATACCTTGCGTCAATTATTCAAATTGCCATTCAGAGCTTTGCGTATGCTGTCTTTGACTTGTGCAACTCTGTAGGTACTTTGAATTGGGATAGCATTGGTTTATTTGTACCTGTACACTAATGAGACCTTCGGCGTTTATGGTGTCCAAAAGAATTCAAATTCTGACTAATTGCTAATTAGATGGTGCAGTGCCAATATACGTGTGACACTTATTTTCCAGTGGAGCTACAACTTAAATTGAAAGCTTGCATGTTGCAACGGGTGTTTGGTTGGGCAAATAATTCAGATAAAAAGATGAAAAAAGAGATGGAATGATTTAAAAAGCAAAGAAGAGACCCATTAATTCAATGTATGTACATATTTACCTGCCTTTACAAATGTAGCTCATATCTTAATCACTTCTGCATATGTTCTACTTAGTCTTTTTTGGAACCATTTTTTTTATAGAGTCCTCTCGAATGCACTATACATTGAGTTGTCACACAATTTCTTTGTTCCCCTCCTGCAGGATGTTGCAACAGTTTTCTTTGAACTCATAACTACCACAAAACACTTTAAGGATCAGATTGTGCAATTTTTTTAGAGTGATGCATACACCCACTTCCGTTCCATATCATTTGGTTATGCAAATTCTTTAAAGAAACCCAACGGCTCAACGTCAGAGAAAGAAAGAGAAACCGGCTTGACGGCTTCTTTCAAACATCCCTAGGCGCTTACACCGAGTAAATGAACATGTGTTTCTGACACCCCAGGGGTACTGTTAAACTCGTCAATTTTGTCACAAGGACCAATAGTTTCGGGGACATTATTCCACTTTAACACTTCTACTTATATAAGAAACCCAAACCAGAACTTATCCTTTTTGTCAATCGTGTCATTTACGAAAATTAACCCTTTTCACTTCAAAGGATAATACTCAGTATCGGTATCATTAAAAAGATCAACACAGTGGTGAGTGATAGGGGAACACTAATCGGTGACCATAACAGTTGATTTGCTCTGTGTGCAGTCGTACAATGTGTATTTCTGGCAGTTGGACATATGCCCTTTTCGGGATCATAAGAACAGTTTGATTTCTAAAATTTGGGGTTTTGCGGTAATTCGCATTACAAAATCATTGCAAATCAAGACGGAAACACAACGGCACAGCTAGCATTACACTGATATTGACTACTTGTGACGAAACGGATGGTAATGCTATACGCGTTGTGGTGCTTTTGCGGTTGTCAATGCATAATTGTTTCCAAATGACAATATCCAATTCAGTCGACGGAACATTGAATGTCACATTTAGCACAAGTGGTTATGTTTTCCAGCGTCTCACACGACTCTTACCAAGAGGAACTAATTTATTCGTGTGATTGTAGTTACCGCGTACTAAGCAAGCTCGAGTTACATGACTCACCTCGTCAGAGGTCGCACTTGTGCAATTGTTTTTTCGCATATACAGTTGAATTGCGATATGATGCATTTTCGTTTGAATACATATGCAGCCAAAGTTTTCCCAAAGGTCTGACAAACATTTTATTCAGAAACATCAAACATCAATTGCCATTCGTTATGTACAGATTTTACACAAATCAATACAAGAGCTTGATTTAAGGCCCTGAATAACCGCCTTAAATATTTGTACTGTGATATGAATAGTTATCATACCCTATCCCATAGGGGTATATTAGTTTTGATGCATAGTTTGTAACATAGAGAAATAATTGAGGTAGTTATACCTTAAACTAGATAAATCGACTCAGAATCGCTAGCTGAGTCGATTTAGCCATGCCTGTCTTTCCGTCCGTCCATCTGTCAGTTCTTCACCGCTTTTTGGGCCCTAAATTTTGAGCTAGGATAATGAAATTTTGTATATAGGATCCTTGTCCGTGCCTACAGAACAGGTGTAGAAATTTTCAAAAACCGCCCACTGCCACGACCACTTCTTAGAAATACGTTGTTTTTATGCATGGCAGCCTTCCATCCTCTCAGATCCTGATTCCTGAGCACGTCATTTCCAAGCGTTCAGCTCAATCGCCAAGGAGTCCCCGATCGCTTGATTCTTAAAGCGGGGGTTCGGCCTTCTTTGTCGTCTCCAACTTCTAGGCTGGGATTCAAAGATTATCTTGGATGCAACATAGGTGTTCAATCCCTCAATGTTGTTCGCAAAGTTGGACTGGTATTATTTGGGTCGGGTAAAGCAAGTATTTGAACTTTCGAGTTCGAATTTTTGATCCCATTTCTTGTTTCTTTTTTTTTGCCTAAACAAAATTAACGGGCAATTCGTAAGTAGTTGTCCGGGGTAGTAACTATCATTACTGTGTAATGACTATCACATCTGTAAGGGGCAAAACACCAAAACTTTTTTTCGACAACCTTTGCGATCTATTAATTAAATATCTGATCAGCAAAGTAACAAAAGCCTTTCTAACATATTCGCAATATCTTAGTTTTCCTTTGATGTGAGTTTTTAAGGGGTCAGTGCAGTGGTCAGTGTGATAAACTACTGCGCAGAGGCTTCGATTCCCGACCTCAACAACACCAAAAAGGTTTTTACTGATCCTGCTCTCACAATGACAAACAATTTGACTAGTCAATTGTCATGGTACTTTGCCATTTAAGTCCTGCATAAAATTTTAGGATTAGCCATTGTGTAAGAAGTTCACATGGATATTGTCGGACAAAAGCTAGGCTATTTGTTTCTAAAAAAACGGTTTCGTCAATAATGTATATTTGGACTGAGTTTGACTAAGATTGATTTTAGCTCACAATATGGCCTGTCTTTTAAAACAATAATGATCTTTAAGTTCTTCCAAAACTGTTTAAAATTAGTTTACTCATGAGTTTTATTCTGATTTTCATATATATCTTCGTACATTTCCATGTGTAACCTAATATGATTAAATTTTGTATTTTTATTGCAGCATAAAAAAATCTATTTTATTGAATATATTCGTTAAAGATATTTTAGACGGTCCGTTAGCCGTTTCGAATTTGCACTGTAAGATGGTTAACCAGAAGCTGAGCAGAAACAAGTGGATTCCGACACCTAATCATCGTAAATCGTTTACAATAAACTGACAGAATGTACGTAAAAGTATTTATGGACATTGTATAGGTATAGCACCTCATATGGTGGAAGGAACTCACATATTGAATTAAAAAGGGAACCCATAAACTAAACAGAAATATAAAAAAAGGAGTTATTGAGGCTTCTTGGTTAACGTTTTTTTTTTAACGTTTGTCGATGAGATGTGGGACATAAAATTGCACTTTGATACCTTTTAGTAGTTGGTAACTTTTTTATGACACTATACCGAAAACTGGGTTCAATAACTGATTAATTATTTGCAAAAGAAGGAGAAAATATTTTTATATCCAATTCAGACTGCAAGAGATATGAGGAATTACTTCAGGAACTCTGCACTTTAATTCTTTTTAAGTGTTTTCCTATTACCGAACAGATATGTTTACTTGATAATATGATGACATTCACATTTAAGTATCATCATTTTCATAACGATGAAATACCATTTTACCGATGAAGGTGCATTTCTTTGGTTTGGAGTCGAATAAAGCAATGGTATTGGTAATGTTAGTCTCTTATAATTTACTTTAGTTTTATTCTGAATCTGTCTACGATATTTCCATTGCAA
Organism: Rhingia campestris; assembly: GCA_932526625.1. NCBI lineage: Eukaryota > Metazoa > Arthropoda > Insecta > Diptera > Syrphidae > Rhingia > Rhingia campestris. Next base: position 221,795,453 of record OW052182.1, read on the forward strand.
GATCAATACTTGAGTGTCAACCATTTATTTTTATGGACTCTCAGTTTTTCAATAACTACAGGACGACAATAATTGTCTTATGATAGTAAAAAGGATATTCCGAAGTACATCAAATTCGGGATATTGAAATATAAGGTCCTTTGCAAATATTTTTGGAATCCTATGCGGATTTTACAGTGGCGACGTTGCGTTATTAAACTTCTTTCAAAGAGCATTTTCTATGACACTGTCTAGCTCTTTAAGAATACCGGTGTTAAAGTTGAGTATGGTTAATGTGCCTATATCCATAGTTCATAACCTATTCCTATTCAATGGCCACCTCACCGATACATTTGAACAGAAGATACGTAATCTCCTATTAATATTTATTTTTACATTAAAAAAAGAAGCTGGAACTAGAACAACATCGAACATAGAGTAAGGAAGGCATGTGTTGCCTTCTATGCTTGTAGCAAAGCCTTTGGAAAGAAGTGCGGACTTCAACCAATGATGACCTTGTGGATGTACACAGTAGTGGTACGTCCAATTCCATATATGGCGCACTAGTATGGTGGCCCGCATTGAGTAAAGGCTACAGCCTACAACAGGCATGCACTTACTGTGCTGTTCCATCTCTTGCCTCTCAACCTACACATTAAAGATACCCCTATAGACCACCGTGTCAGCTCAGTAAGACTCAAGGAGTCTGTATGCTGGAATGCAATGCCGTATGGCCACAGTAATAACCTGGCCTCGTTACCAAACGGCGTGGACACGTTTCCAACAGACTACATAACACCTATACTAAGCTTCAAGAAAGGCTTCCACGTAAGATTTCCTACCAGAGCTCAGTGGAAGAAAAACGAAGTAGTAAGAGATTACGACACGGTGGTCTACACCGAGTTTCACTGGGTTGCATAGCACAGTGACATTGAAGGAAACGAGCGTGCAGACGAGCTGGTCAGGCAAGGCTCAGCTCTTCACGGCTCACTTGCGGCAAGGGTCCGTATCCCGCAAGGTGCGGTTAAGAGACAAGAGACAAATACACTCATACATACAAGAGACAAATACACTCATACCTCTCGAAAAAGGCCGACTCCATATGGAGAAGGTTAACAAGTTGCGTCATATCGAGGACGATATGGCCCTCCTACGACAAAAACATAACAAACGATCTACTAAATAAAACCCGCCCATATATAGCAAGAATTACGGCGATTGTCACGGGGCACTGCCCAATTGGAGACCATGCCGTCAAGCTAGAATCCCATATAACCCTCAATGCCGCAGTTGCGAGAACACAAATGAGAGAGCAAGCCTCTCCCATTCCACCTGCAAATGTCCGGCACTAGCAAGAGCCAGATTGCATGCGTTAGACCAACCATTTTTCGACAACCTTAGCGACATTTTATCAACATACGATTTTGCCAAAGCAAGAAGTCTAAAGGCGTTAAATCGTATGAATTTGAGGATCAGATCACGCCAGTTCGCTGTCACGTAGATAACCATGTCTTTAAATCGCTCGCTTAGCATCGTGGCATAATCACATGTCGTCATTACGAGAACATGGTTATCATCGATCTGTCGCGCTTTCCGTTGACGGCTATGATAATGCCGGTTCAGATTTTTTTGATTTTTGAAGAAGAACGAACCGAGCGCTATTCGAGCATTTCTACTGAAGCCCCTATACTTTTAAAGTTACCATTGCTGGAAATAGATAGTACGACATATAACAATTTGGTATTTAAACAAAACACAGAAAATTTTATATATCGGCCTGAATTGCAATTGGTAGCAGTGATTGCATAATTTGAATTTTTAATGAGCTTATCTTAAGATCCAACTTTAAAATTCTTCGCAATATTATTTTGGATATGCCCGAACGACGACAAGTTGAGACGTTCCTAAAAACGGTCGACCACTCTCTTAATTGTGAAGGCTGCGTCATATCATTACGCATTTCTGAATACTGTTTGTCACCATTTTTCATTTCCAAGAACGCAATTATAATATAAATAAACAACTATATTGGAAAATAAAAAAAAAACATTCCTGTTTAGCATTAATTGGTCCACCCTGTCTACTCATGTGTTGAACACACGTTGAATTTAATTATGGAACATAAGCCAACCTATTTTAACAAAAGTACTGCTTAATGTATATATCTACATACTATAGCCTGTATCTATATACTTCAATCTAGAAATAAAATCTCCATGGGAAAACAAACCCAAAAAGTGAATTAACGCAATTAACATAATTGAAAACAAACAGCCAGTTTAGACCATCCATCTTTACCCACGAGTATATGTTTGCAGTGCGAAATATATAGGCGACGCAACATAATCTATAAGCTCCCCTAGGCTCTTGTACCAACTTGGACTGTTAATCAACTACTAAATAATTGAATTCTATACAAATGCCATTGCAGTGATTTATGCCGTGGAGCAAAGGCATGGATTCCCACGTACTTACCAATTAATCTGCCACCCATACGTACCGATGGGATTTAATATGATATTTCTGGTTGAGTTTAATAGAAATCCGTTTTTAGGAAGCAGATAGACGTTTAATTAGTTAGTTCAATGACCTCCACGTCGATTCCTACCGAATATTGCAGACGACTTCAACAGCACATCCTAGACTAAACCCTGCACTGTGGAAAAGGAAAACAGATTAAAAGCACAAAGCGTACACATAAATAGAGATACCAACTCTAATGTCACCAACAGACTAGGTATCTCTGCCAGTCTATCAATCGATCTCTTGCCGTCGGCTGGCGTTTTAAATGGAAAACCATTTTTTCCTATTTCCACCTTTTCTATTCAGAATTAGGGAGGGTGGTAGTTCGTTTATCGGCATTCGCACCTTCACATCATCAATCTCCCTTACTGTGGTGGCATTTCAGCGCCTAGAAATGATTCAAATCTATAAAGCATGTAGGTATTCCGCTTTAACCATGTGAATCATTTAATTTATAAAAAAATCAGTGCACGGCCATGATGAAAAAGTGACATCACATGGACGCTCAAATGGTTTCCATTTCGTACCATGTCAGATGTCATTGGCAGATGCCTAAATACATCGCTACCCAATTCATTCTCTACCAGGCCATTGTTGAAAGCAAAACGGATTTGAAAGAATCTGTGTACCTCGAGAGATATGCTAAATAAATTGTTACCTTGGAGGCTTTCACCTTTAAAGGTTAATAGCTTTATTGATCCGTTGTGGTCAAAGGCTTGAGGCGATAGTGCCACCACCTGTCAATTTAAGCGTTTATCTCGAAAGTTTTACCGCATAACAGAGGCAGCCCAGAGGCAGGGGGGATTTATTGTAAAGAAAGATTTCATTACTGAGTAGGGATAACGCACTTGGGCATCTGTGTATTCCCCAGATATTAGACCAAATAATGCGATGCCTTATCAAAGGATAAAAGCTTTCATCTTATTCTTCCAACTAAATTGATTTTTTCCATTAGTTGCTTATTATTATTGAGAGGGTTCACCTTTTGTTGCCTTGTTAAGGTATAAGTGAAAATGGCTTTACTACAGGAGTGGGTAGATCTACAATGGGCTTTGGTTTTTAAATCATTTCGGAGAGAGAAAAACTAAAATAAACTCATGAAATTATTGAGCGGTTAAGGAATATCTATTTTTATAACCCATTCTATGGGAGAGATATATTAGATTCGATAAATAAAGTTGGAAAACACAGCCTTCACGAAACGATACCATACCATAGACATGGCTCTGTATATAGTTAGTTGGTCTCTATAAATGCGGTCGTATGCGGCTTTGAAATCGGTGAATAGGTGGTGGTTATCGGCGTTCACATATTACGGCAGATAGTAACTTGTAGGCGATGTTGAGGCGTAATTGGATCAGTTCAGTACTTATCAAGTCATGTTGAGTTTAAATATTGCTAACCTCACATCACTAAGGGCGGGCGGTTGGTAGTTTTCGCTGTCGTCGTCAATATTGAATAGTTCGTTCCGCCTGATAGCGGAATGTTGTTAGTCATCGCCGTTTAACAGTCTGCAGAAGTGGTTATTCCATATCCTCAGCATGACCATCTCGATAGGATTCTGTTCGAGTCTTGTATCCTTGACTTTGCCTGAGTGTCGTCAAAACTTACGAACATCGTTCCTGGAGTGAGACCTCTCCATATCCTCGATTGCGCGCTTTTCTTGCTATTTTTTCTTCTTTCTGAAAAGCCGGTGTTCTTCCCTTCTTCTTTGCCTATAGTATTGAATGGCAGCTCTCATCGTCACCTGTAGCTTTGCCTTGTAGGCCTCGTTCTTGGCTGCGAGCATCTATCGGCATTTCTCATCAATCCAGGGGTTTTTTGCTAGATGCGTGCCTCTTGTCTATCGCAATGTTATCAATTTGGTTGACCCTTCGTTGATCTGGAGACCTCCATGTCCCCTTATGGATATCTAGGTGAGCAAACCGTGTGCTGGCTACAGTGAGATTTCTTTCTGTAGCGAAGCCAATTAGCTTAAGGCTGTTACCAGACGTGTTGTCGTGTAGGCTGTGTTTTCCGATAATACTGCTAAAGATGTCTTATCTTTCAACTATTGCGTTGAAATCCTCCAGCACGATTTTAACATCGTACTTCTATAGTCGCTCATTGGTTTTGTAAATGAGGTTGTAAGGCTTTTGTTGGCGAATTCGGCCTTGATGCGAATTATTACAATGCGTTCGCTACTATCTTGGAAACACAAGACTTCTAGCCTAAGTCTGGCACTTAAAACAAATCCGTATCCGACTAGTCGCTGTTTCTGCTCACTGTCCGTAGTAGATGTCACAGTTGTTCATCCTCTTTTTGCCCGACACATCCCATCGTATTTCCTTGATGGCAGTTGTGTCTGCTTTGTACCAGTTCAGGGCTTCCCCTAGTTATTCGCCTGCACCGCTCCTGTTTAATGTTCTCACATTGCAGGTGCAGATATAAAAACGTCGTTGTCCTATTTTCGTTTAGCAGGGCCGTTAACAATAAAATTAGTCCTTTCCGATGCTATTGGTTATTTCGTAACAATAGGGTTTTTCTATGGATGGGTAGTTAACCCAAACGCAACTCCCAATCTGAAGAGCCAGTTCCAATTTATTAGATACCCCTAGGACACTACTGGATTGAGCGCTGCCGTTGGCCTTTCGGTTCATCCGCCACCATCTCTGTTCAAGGGGACTGACTTACTCTTGAGATGCCTAGATAACCTGTTGTCCGAATATGTCAAAGCAGCTCATCTAGGTTCGCCTGGCATATCAGTCTGAGTATTCCGTACCAGTCTGACCGGGCTGTTTATACCTGATGGTTACCACTTTTAGGTAAAAAGTAAGCACAATTGATATGTAGTCAGGGTTAAAACCACTGGGCATTATCATGTTAAAGCCATTCAGAGTCTACCCTCGTTCTACAACATCCAACCGCAGAAGGTCGACGCAAGCAAATTTCACCATTCTAGCTCATAATTTAAGTCCAAAAAAATCAATGATACCAAGAGGGAAGGACAAACGGACAAAAAGACATTGCTTGATCGACTCAGCTAGCCCCATGATAGAGGCTAATTATACTGACAGCTTTCTACAAAATTGGAACTTAAGCTCTTTGAAATAGCCATTTTAATGTAGTCGCAGGATTACAATGAACTGTAGGTATATTCAGTCATCATTCGAGATAATGAAAGGATAACAAACCCGTTCATCGGATAGATATCCGAACTTGTCTGGCAGCTATAAACAATCTAAAGAACAACAAGGCTGTCGGTTCTTTCGGTTCAACCATTATTGTAGATATGTGTAATGCATATGTCAGTTGTAAACACAAAAGGCATCTTAAGCTTAAAACGAAACGTCACTCTTGATATCTATAGGTAGCTTTAAGATAGTAATGGAGTTCATCACGTCACGAATGTTGCTACAGTGGAAATCCGATAAAGAATGACAAAAGAAAACGATGCGACTTTAGTTTAGTAAAACAAATGGGATCAAAACTTCTTATTCGGAACTACTTGCTCTACTTGACTCTAATCCTCCCTGTCATAGTTTATGTCGCCGAGGGCTGGATAATAAGAAGGATAGCAAATTTAAAGATCTTTGTACGAAATCTATTTTGTAATATAGGCATGTTCAATAAACTAACCAGTGCGCGATAGTGCGTTAAAACACTGTTTAACGACGAATCCGAACGGCAATTTGGGAAGATTCTCATGACAGTGTTTGTCAGACTTTTACAAGAGGTGAAGAAGTGCAAAATAACGTATGTGTTTTCACTTTACAGGGACCCTGAGCTTAGTAGTCTAATGCAATACTAACCACTAGGACACTGGCGATGAACTGCCAACAAAAAGGTATAGTTGATTCCCTTGTCCACTCTGACAAATGATCCGAGTATCAACTTATCATAAAAAATGTTATCCTAACTCAGCCGTTCGGATTCAGCATAACACTGTAGGTCCAACGATCGTGCAAGGATTATACACCCACTGCTTGTTGGAAAAGTTGGCTAGAAATGCTCCAGTCAACAGTCAAGATAATCTTTGCATCCGGTCCCAGGTGGTAGCCGACAAGTTAGATCAGATTCCGGCTTATGAATCACATGGTCGCGGATCCCAGGGTACTTGGACTAAATGACTTGAAGTAGAGTGCATATAATAGAAGAGGGTGCCTTGTCTTAGCCGGAAACTCTCAGAGGATTGCACCCCGGAAAGTAAAGCAAGAAACTAATTTACGCTTTTAGAAGTGCGTCCTACCCAAAACAATTGTTCTTTAATATAGCACCTTCAACTCGCTTCAATAAGCACGATAGATTGGATTCTCAGATCTATTAACAATTTTACTTTAAAAAAAATATATATCCATGGCACCAAGACAGAAGCTCATAAGTAACGCTTCATTAGTAAGGAAACCCAATTTTCTTACCCTCACATCGTAACATATGGCATCGCCATCTTCCCGCTAAAGAATTAATGAACAACAATACCTTGCAGGTAAAAAAAACTAGTTTCTGGTGAAACAAATGTGCACGCCTTGCTTCAATGAGTGCACAAGAAAATTGATAAGAAAGTGTGCAACAACAGAAGTGCACCTTCTGGTGGTATACCAATGTGGTACCTACTTGTATAAGGATTTGTTGGATTGAACACATTTTTATCGTTCCAGGGCAACATACAACCAAAGTATTTTTTTTATCAACTTTGTCGATCATTCTGATAAAGTGCCAGTAAGAGTACTTTTTGATGGTTCTGTACGTCGAATGTAACATCTTAACAAGGATGCCAAGCCAATAAAATATATTTCTCCCGGATTTGACATTTAGTTAATCCAACTTGCTCCACATTCAGTTCAAAAAGCAATATTTTTCGTTTCACTTCCGTTAGAAAAAAGGTTCATGTAGAAGTATTTATATATCGTTATAGTGGAATGTCCTGTCGAAGTAAACTCGCTGAGAAATAACACAATACTACAAGTTTGAGGGCACTCGTCTTGAAAGTAGTGATATGGGTGGTATAAAGTTTTAGAAACTGTAAATTGCACTAGTAGAGATACATCGTTCTTTGGTGGAAAAGCAACCTGGGGAATGTGAATGCGTCATATTACATCATAGGAGAATAATGCAGAAATATAGCATTCAATTGAGTTGTAGGATAGTCGTATATGGATATGGTTGTATATTTTACAAGATTCCTCAAACGACCTTAAATCCTTTTTTACAAATATAGTTTTATGTCATCGGAACTTTGACATATCGAGATACGGGAAACATCCGTTTGGCCGAAAATATCGGTTTGTGTCAACTATGTCCTAAATGACTTTTGAACATTAATAGTAGGATGAGTTTCGTCGTTTTGTATAGTTCTTCGGTGTTAAAACTATCCCCGCTGATTAGTGAATATCAGGTTCTGGATGCGGGTGAACGGCCTCAATCGTTCCTATTTTTACTATTACGACAGATTGTATTATCAATGTAACAAGATCAAAAGAAGGACTTCAGTTGCGTAGCCATTGTCAGCCGTTGACCCTTTCAGATTGACGTTTTTTTATTGGCATTTCATATTTTGTTTTAACTTTCGAGAATCATTCCTGGAATTGTGTTTTTTTTTTATTTTGTCTAGTTCGTGTTCTTCTCTTCTCCCCCCTAATATTATGGTTAATCTATAGCATTGTCTTTTTTCCAAATTATTGGCCGCAAGGCACTGATGGACAGTAGAAACCCAGCGCATTAATTGCGACTTTTCTAATGTCTTGTTGGCAATGTCGCCATGGGTTTTTGAAATTTGTTGCTGGTAGTAGGGAATCCTTGACCTCTAAAATTTCTAGTCCTAATGCGGACGTCTCTTTTCTTTCTTTCGTTTAGCGTAGTTAACAACAATTCGAGGCTCTTCGTTAAATAATTACGGCTATTTTATTTGTTTTATTTATAACAAAGCACAACCATCATACCGGAAGACCAAGCCCTTCTGATAATTGGTAATTGGTAACAGCATTGCACTTTTCGCTTCTGACTCAAGTTTAAATTTTCGAATAAAGAATACTAACGTGGACATATCCCTTGATTGCTGATGGATAAGCATCACATGGGTATATTTCAGTCTCATCCATACTTAATGACACAATGTGTATAATGAATGTGGTCAACCCAGTTTAAAACTGCTTCATATCCGATTACAAAAGCATATCTCTTTTCCACATTATGACGGTTTCCGGGAACACGAAATAATCAAGCCAGGTGAATGAACATTGAACACTCACCAATAAAAATAAAAACACTTTAGCAACGTGTAACGTATCTCTTTCGAAAACTGTAACAAATCGCTTGGAATATTTGTCATCCCAACCAGGACCTACATTTCGATTAAACGTACCCGATGTTCACATTTTCCATGCAAGGAATTGAATTGAAAAAAAATGTGTTCAAAACTTTGATATGTGCCTCTGCAATTTGACATGACAGCAACAAAAAATAGTTCAAACCACCACCCAAGCTAAGTTGTGAGTGGCATGCAACATCGCCATACAGAGGCGTGTGTCTGGCATACACAACTGGAAATATTTCATCTCATGATGGATTGCTAAGCATTCAAAGGATGTATGCATTTTTTAAACACTTCGATGCCCTCGCTACTGTCATACATTAGGTGACATGCATTTATTACTTTGTTACGCTCGTATTTGGATAATTTTTTTAAACTTACAAGCAATTGTCTGCGATTAAGAACGGCCCTCAGAAACAAAACAGAATGTCCCCTGATCGGAAGTGGGCCCGTGCCTTGGTTGTAACAAAAACAGGCATCATCATAGGATCGGAGGTACGCGCACCGAAATCCAATGGTGAATATGCAAATGAGGAACTCGAATCCTTTTGTTAATTCATCTGCGCAAGAGCAGACTATGTGGCAACACTTCAATTTGTCATTGCTGGCCGCGCATTGTGCATGGATAATTTATTTCAACCTTTAACTGTTTGGTTTTCTATACCTAGTGTTTTTGTCTATGGTGACGTGTTTGACGATATTTGATTCTCTCTTGAATAATTACAAAATCAACAAATATCCTTCCGAAGGTTTTTTTTTAATTTATTGTTGTCACTTGAGAATCGATTCAGAATATGAATTTGAAACTAGCCGACGATGCATAGACATTTCTGAGTTTCCATCAATCTATGAATTTCAATTATGTAGCCGTCAATAATTGAGTTATGGAAATATCGATGACAGCTGGGTAATCGTTAGTTAAGAATGACAAGAGGATTACATTGAGGTATGAGGAAATTATTAACTAGGATATTGTGATGTCATTATTATATTTTAGTCGAAGTTTACATGTGATTAATACATACGTGTGAGACTTGAGAGGAAAAATCAACAATCGATTAGTGCATTGAACTGATGATCGGTTTGATAATCAGTAACACGTCCTTTTTGATTTAAGCAATTGCGCTTGTCAATTCGGATTGCAGATTCTTAGGGCATAAGTAATATATAACTTTACTTTTCAGAAATTGCATTACTTGTATCTTGAACAATTCAAGACTAGTCATTCCATTAAAGCAAACATTTATGTTTCTCTAGAAGACAAAATCTATATTTCCTATGTTAGGTATCTAGACATTTTACCAAATTGTGATGGCTCGAAAATTTGATCTTAATATTTTTAAAAATTATTATGTTTTAAGGTACCCTGAGTCTAAAAAAAAATATTTTTTTAAAAAATGTATGCCTGCCGTCCGGAGTCTTTGATCTGTGTTCTTTGATCTGGAGTCTGTTATTGATACTAAAGCATAAACTATTCGGCGACTGAATTTTCAGGCATGTGTGTTGTTGGTAGTTCTAACAAAACTTAATGGTACACCCAACCTCAAATAACGGTTTTCTTTGAACACACGTATCTAACGTTTATTATAAAAATGAATAACTAAGCTTCTACAAGTATCTATAATAAGATGGCATACGCTGTTTTTCGTCAAAAATGCACATAACGTACTTTTGAAAATGACCGATTTTTCAAGAACGACCGCGTTGATTCAAATGAATATTGGCATGTTGTGCACACATAGTTATTAGGAATATGACTGAATACTAAACTTTTTCTGGAAGTGTTTTTAAATATAGATCTTCTTAAAACCGGCTCGTACAATTATGATCAAATTATGGGTAATGAAAGTTAGAATTTAAACGAAATTCTGTAGATTGGGTAGCGGTGACCATGGCAACATATCTGCATCAAAGGTTATTTTGTATATTGTTCGAATAACGTGACTTGAAATAAGTGCCTTTATCTCAAATTGGAATACTTAAATGGTTTTTATAAACTTTTTATCTACGTCTATATTGGGCTTCTAAAATGTACCTACTGTTTTTATACCCTATCCCATAGGGGTATATTAGTTTTGATACTTAGTTTGTAACATAGAGAAATAATTTAGCTACATATACCTCAAAGTATATGGATCGACTCAGAATCGCTAGCTGAGTCGAATTAGCCATGTCTGTCTGTCCGTCCGTCCGTCCGTCCGTCCGTCTGTCTGTTCGTCACCGATTTTTGGGCCTTAAATTTAGAGCTAGGATAATGAAATTTGGTATATAGGATCCTTGTCCGAGTCACCAGAACAAGTGTAAAAATTTTTGAAATCCGCCCACTGCCACGCCCCCTTTTTAGGAAAACTTATTTTTTGGCCAAACCGTAAGGAATTTCAAAAAAGTGTCTGAGTAGCATATTTAGAAAATCCTAATATCTATATTTCGTTCATACAAAGTTTTTCGCCACGCCCACTTTTTGGGGGCGTTTTTAGTAAAAAACGCTTTTTGTTCAATTTTTAAAACTTTTGAAAAAAATTTTGATGCAAATACTTCCGAAATGGTAATATAAACATTTTGTCCATAGATCATTTTCACCTACGCCCACATTTTGGGGGCGTTTTCTTACAAAAACCATTTGTATACCCCATCCCAAGGCATTAGCAATAGAAATACGTTGTTTTTTGTCGAACCACACAAGATTTTGAGAAACTGTCTGAGCAATATATTGTGAGAATGTCATTTTCTGTATTTCATCGCCATAAGGCCTATATTTTGAGGATATTAATTTAAAGGATGGGATGGGATAGGGTATTCAACGATCCGCATAGCGGATTGTAGCCTCTCATATGTTTTTTTCTAAAAAACAACCGTTCTATTAAAAATAACTTATTTCTTACGAACGGACCAAGGGATTGTGTAAAAAATGGTATTTAGGACTAGGGGTTGATCTAACTAAGATTTCAGTTTTTAAGAAAATTAAATAACGCTTTATGTTCGGTAAAATTTTTAAAAGTTAATATTTTCACGAAATCATTTCTAAAGATTTTTGTTAAAGAATGAAAAATCAATGAGTTCAATAAATCATGTTAAATAACTTAGCTCGCCGTTAATGCGTCAATATTTAAAAAATATATTGCACTCTCCTCAAAATTATAATAACGGAAATAAACCAAATAACAAACACAGAAAAATTGTCTACAGTTCTGGTGAAGTTTTTCTGAGTTTTCTAAAACTGTCAGCATGGAGTTAGTCCAGTTTTGTCATGGCGGCTTTAGATATATAAAAATACTATTCAACTTTGGCGCGTTCGATTCTTATATCATGTTAATGTCAATCCTTCTCATTCAATCAGGGATTCCAACAAAATGCCTGAAAGTAAAGTATATCGATCGACTTAGAATCGATATCTGTGTCTGATAAATTTAGGGACTTGAATTTTGAGCTACAATATGAAATCTGATATGTAGACTCTCCGTTCGACGAAGTAGAACAAGTGTAAAATTTTTCAAAATCCGCACCCTTGTACACCCAGTATTTTAAATAAACGTCATTTTTGATCAAACCATAAGACATTTGAGAAAAGTGTCTGAGCAAGGTAGCATAGCGGATTATAGTCTTCTCAAAGGTTTATTTTTCATGAAACCATGAAACATGGTAAAACGATGGGTGGCTTCACATATTTTAACCTTACTATAAGGCTATACTGCTGACGAATACAGGACCTGCTAAGAAAGTTATTGTTGAGCTTTATAGTTAAAGAGAAGAACACTAGCACTTGAAAAAGAAGTCCCAGATCCACCAATACTGTATCGCCAGCTTAGGAAACAAGTACAGTCGCTATTGGTCCTTATTTTTGTTTTGTTACGACGTCTGCAATGCTGTCACTGTTTACTGACGAAACAATAATTAATTGCAAGCTTAATATGTCACATGGTAAAGGTAAATCTGTTGCCCGAAAAGAAGATCCATCCCCCTGACATTTAACAATATAATCCACCCAGTAATGGTCAGTTCTAGCTAATCCATTTCGTTTTGCAGAGATGGGTAGCAGACGTCTGTGTCAACATACTTTCCACTACTCACATCAAACATATATATGTTCCTTTTGCATGAAATTATCTGATACAAGTCCCTCATACATAAAATTTGCATAAAATATCATTTAATTATACTTCTAGCTGTATGTGTTAACATGTGTATCCACATCTATGGTTTCAGGGTTGTTCAGTTTAGCAAGGGATGCGATTTTGGTGCCTCTATCCGATGAAACAATCTTTCAGAGCCTACCAAATTTCATGGTGGCTAACTAATAAGAAAAGAGACACAGATAAATTGCCTTGAATCCCTCTAGCTTATGGGATAAAAATAACGTCATTAATCTAAAAACAGCCGATGGGCGTATATTAATTCCGTTGTATCCTTAAATTAGGTGTGAAATTCTGATTGATTGGCTTCACATGATTAAAGTATAGCTTAAAAGTCTAACCCAAGTCATGAAGAATTTAATACCAACGAGTTATAATGTTTTCATTGCACGTATTATTTATGCATTTGGGTGTGGGAAACATGTCCTTTATTGTATGTATGGAACACCAGAGCACAACCCAGACAGAAATGCAACTCGAGTATCCGACAAAGTGCGTTAAACTCCTACACAAATAAGGCCTATGCACTTGGCGTTACCACTTCCAGACTCGTCTGCAACGTTGCCGGTACAAGTATTTAAGGATATCATAATGAAAATGTCCTTTTTAATGTATGGATGTAGGGAAAATGTTCCACTCTGCCCCGTCATCACCATCGTGCAGTAACTTGAGAATAATTAAAAAAAGGAATTTTAAATTGTTTCCGTCGCCCTACTCATGTGGATGCTTCTGATGGTGGAGTATGCGTGCCTGCACATATACCTAATGGGGGATATGTTGAGGAGGTATATATATGTATATGCCTAGGAGAGAAGTACATTTGGTTTGTTTGTTCAGTTTCTATGGAAAAAGTGAAAAAATAAGAGGGTGTGGGAAAACAGAAAACAAAGCATCATCTTAATGCTAGCCGCAATATTTTATTGCATTATGTCCCTATGCACTATGGCAACGGAGACTTTTTGTTTAAGTTTGAAATTCTCAATTATGAGACTTTTTTGCAATGTTGCAGGGGAGGGAGAACAAAAGTCCAGACGAAGCAAAATGCATCAGCATTAGATGACGTTATGTGTACACATTTGCATCACTTTATGCAGGAAACTATGAATGTATTAATTCGTACGTTTAAAAAAAAATTAAGTATTTAAAAGTGAAATGAGCAATTTTCCAAACGAAACCGTAAAACGTGGTGCTTACAAATCTTCAAGTCCTACATATTTGTTATAAAAAGCGTTCTTTTGATGATTGTTAATAAGGTAGTGATGCAAAATTTTTGGCATAAGAGAGCTGGATATGGCCTTGGTTACTTATTTATTGTGACAGCAAATACTGATTTAAGTCGCTAGTTCAAATAAGGTGGGATATATAATTTTGAGGTCCTGTATGGGCCATAAAGTCAGAAATTTAAGTTTTTTTCCCTACTATCTGGGGCTGTGACATCTCGTTGTCAACGCTCTTGATGGGCCATGGCCCAGGTCAATGCTCCATCTTCATCCTGTACATACTTTTTCATTTTAATATACAACGTTAAGGCTGTATCCAATGGTTATAATTATACAAGTAACTGGTGGTTAAATTTTAAGGGCCGAATTTGAATGTGAACCACACAAAAACGTCAAGTTTTTTTCTGCATTTCATTTGACATATCTCAATTTCTGACTAATTCAATTTGAACCATGGAAAGATACACAATGGAGCAACGCGTTAAAGTTATTCAGGCTTAGTATGAAAATGGGCGTTCAAATCAAAATTTATATTTTTTAATCGTCCAAATGTGCGTACAATCGGAAAAATCGTCAAAAATTTGAGCAAACCGGATCTATAGGAGATGTGAAAACAACAGTGCATGCTCGTACAGCTCGTACTGCAGAAAATATTGCTGCTGTTCGCGATAGTGTGGCTGAAGAGCCGTCCACCTCAACTCGTCATAGTGTCCAACAATTGCACCTCACACGCTCATCGTTGATGAACATTTTGAATAAAGACCTGCATTTCGACGCTTACAAGGTGCAATTGACTCAAGAACTAAAGCCTCTTGACCATTTCAAGTGTCGTCAATGGTCAGAATGATGGCAAGAAATGGCAACAGTGGATGATCAATCTTCGAAGAAACTTATCTTCAGTGATGAGGCACATTTTCACCTCAGTGGATTCGTCAATAAGCAGAATTGCCGCATTTGGGAAAATGATAATCCAAGAGTGATTATCGAAAAACTAATGCACCCACAAAGAGTGACTGTTTGGTGCGGTTTATGGGCTGGCGGCATCATCGGGCCGTATTTTTTCTTTACTGTGAATGGTATTCGCTATCGTGAGGTGATAACCAACTTTTTATGGCCCGAATATGAAGATATGGATGTGGACGATATGTGGTTTCAACAGGACGGTGCCACTTGCCACACAGCTAACGAAACAATGGCTCTTGCGCCACAAATTCAATGGCCGTGTTATCTCACGTGATCAGATGATTTCTTTGGGGTTATTTCAAAGAAAAGGTGTACGTCGATAAGCCAGCAACAATTTAAGAGCTAAAGGATGAGATAATTCGGTACACTAAGTCGTCATAGAACCTAAATTATGCCTCAGCGTCATTGAAAATTTGGACCATCGGGTGGAGGTGTGCCGCCTAGGTCGCGGCGGCCATTTGGCCGATATTTTGTTCCATGCATAATTGAACCATACCAATATTATCATAATAAAAAGAAATGACAATAATTTTCTAAAAAATTTGTTTTATTCAAAATCAATATCGGCCCTTGAAATTTAACCACCCTTTATTTTGGGCTCTTTTCTTTTAGAACTAAGATTGTACAATGTATGCAAATTAGTTTCTAACAAACTTTCATTGCTTACATTCCAGCACTCCAAATCGAGTTTCTGAATGATATGAGCTTATGTCAATGTACCATGGGGCTTCGCCGCTTTCTAGTGAGTCGAATTGTAACCCGATATTTATAAAGCGACAATGGACTAAAATTCGTCGGATCAAAGAAATCTTTTGGACAGAGATATTAATTAGATGGAGGCTGCTTTAAATGAATATTCCGCGCAATACGAGCGCATCTTTTAGTGGTTAATCCCGGCATATTCCATGTGGGTGGGTGGAGCACGGGTCTATTGATGCCCACCTATCTAGTGGAGTCACCAAAATTGAAAAGGCATTTGGAAGGCTTACTGTATTAGACTAAGAATCTTCACAATTGATTAAGCCAACTACCCGAATGTCATGGAGCCACTTTATTATAATTATTGATATATTGTTGTATACCATGTCCCATAAGGGTGTATTTGTTTTGATACGTAGTTTGTAACATAGAGAAGTAATTTCGATGAAAAAAATGTTCGATTATAGTATACTAGCAACCCGTCCCGACTTCGCCCGGGTACAATTCGATTTGTATTAATATATCTTAGTACTTTGTATTCTTTATTTACATTTTACAATATTTCTTTGTGCACAACATTCAAAATGATAATAATCGTAAACGATAATGAAAGAACTTTCTGCCACTAAGACCTCAAATGCTCCTCGAATGCTCAGCTCCCCTAAGTGAACAATTTTGAATACCCTATATCCTACCCAAAATGCAGATCATAACAGTGAAAAACACATCTAAATTCATTCATTCATAGACGTTTTGGGACTTTATTTTAGACTACGCCACTGTCACGTCCACTGTCACGTCCACTTTTCAGAAAAACGACGTTTTTGGTGAAACTGTAAAGAATTTGAAAAGTGTCTGACCAAGATATTTAGATAATGTGATTACCTATATTTGATATACATAAAGTTCTTAGGCACTCCAGTGTTAATTTCTACATATATTACTTTTTTCACTTTACATTTACTTTTTAGAGATTTCTGTTACGTAATCGACAGCGTTGTCTACAGCGCACAATATCTCTTTCTGTCATAGATCCCATCGAAACATATCCGTTTGATCTTAATCAAAGAATGGACCGTCATCATACTCGGGCTCGGAAAGACCATTTTCATAAGGCGCAATGCGAAATACGGTCAACCTTCACGTATATGCACTATATCCGCGTGAAATCTATTCTCAACGAATAATAAGTTGTGTCGTCATACTTAAGTTAACTTAGATTTCATCAGTCAGTGCGTACGTGCGTCACCAGTTTTTGGGCATTAAATTTTAAGTTAGAATGTTGAAACTTGGTAACGTACTCTTCGTTGCTCCCAGTAGAACAAATGTAAACATTTTAAAAATACGCCCACTGCCACGTACACTTTTCACAAGAACGTTGTTTTTGGCCAAACGGTTAAGAATTTTGAAAAAGGGTCTGAATAACATAAAGTTTACATAAAGTTTTTTGCCACCCCACTTCTTGGGACGTTTTTATTAAAAATATAGATTTTCGGTCACATTTTAAAGAAATTTAAAAAAAACTTTCCACGCACAAACATTGGTAATATTAATATGAGCAATTCATCTATTGATCATTTTAAGGCACGCCCACTTTTTTGTGGTGTTTTCTTTTAAAAACGAAAAGAGGAGCGTTGTTTTTTTGTGAAGCTCTATTTCTATAATTAAATAACGTAAATTCATTCATTAGTGATATATTTTTAATTGCAGCTAGCGAATAAATAGACTATTTAATCAAGTGATTAGAAATGTCGTATGGATCAAATTGCAGTGTACATTGAGTACTTTCACACTTCATAGTTAATTCGTTATTTCACATTTTGGAGCATTGAAAATCAGCACGGAAAACAGTTTCCCAATCAGGTAAGCTTTTCGAAAATTAGCATAGGTAATATCCGATTGATGTTATCAATTAACTTAATCCACAATTACGGATAATTTGCAACCACAACAAGGATACATTCATTCATGGAAATCGCGTTCACATATCTCATTTGCATATCCGCAAACCCTGTTAAATTGCTTGCTATTTCGAATATATTTATTTTATTGGAATTACTGCCTACAATCAGTAAAAGTGCACCTGGATTTCGGTTTCCTTAAAAAAAAAAAAATACCGATGAAGATGAACGTGAATGCAAAAATCATAAAATTTTACGACATCGTTAGGATTGACTGATCCTTTAATGGTATTTTTTGGGCCTAAATAATTACCATTGGTGAGTTTTGCGAATTTCCCATTATTTTTGCCTAAAGACTCATAAATTTCATTTGCCCTTACCTTCTTCCCTAGAGCTCACCATAGCCGTTACCGTGGACCCTTGTGTGCAAAATATATTGCACCACTTCATGTCGATTGCAGATTTGCATACTTGGGGTGAGTCGAGGGTATCTCAATGGGACAGTACTTTTTTTGTTGGCATTTCTGTATATTTTTTTTAGATATAGGGATCTAACAATTTCGTTTGTTTTTTAAATATCTGAGGCGCGTGACAAATCGTAACTGCAGGGTAATAATGACAGCTCTTGCAACGTTGAGTGTTAATTATGAGAAAGCCGCATTCTGAGAGCGTTCATCATTTGAATAACTCGAAAAAATAAATCTGTGGACCTCAGACGTCAACTTGATTATATTCGGATTGTTGACCAAAAGATTTACGGTTTCTATTTCGAGCTTACCCACCCATACCTAAATTAAAAGACAATTTAGTATTTTTTCCGGTTGCGGATTTTATTTACTCTCTCACCACCTGGACCTAATTCTCATCATTTCCTTTCTGCGCTATTCTACCCTCTCTGCAAATACTTTTTGAAGTTCGTTTTTTATAACCCTCGAATTTAGTTTCAATTTAACTATTTTAGGACTGTTTCCTTGATTTGTTTTTTTTTTTGCTTAAAATTTTCTATTTTTTTTGGAAAATATAGGCAAACAGTTTTATAAAAAGATAAAGGGGTAGAAATGGTTTCGTTTTTAACTTCCGCTTTGGTTTGGTGGTGTGCCAAATGGATTATGACATTTTATATGGAGCAATGCTTTTGCCTGAAGGGCTTAGTCAGAAAAGATAGATGCGTTAAAATTGCAGGATTCGGTGTGGTTTGGATTGCGGTTAAGGGTGAACAGCAGCCCTTTCTAACCAAAACCTTTATGTTTTTCTCCATTTCAAACAAACTCGCTGTTGAAATGCAATGACAAGCTTTGCATAATTAGGTCAGATGCATGCCATTGGGTGGATGGATGTTTGTATATTAATCACCCTTTCAACTTGAATTTTCAACTGAAAGTCAGGTCGCTTTGAATACTTTCTGAATGCCTTTCAACTGCAAATTCTTACGCATAAGCATTTCAATCGGCTTAATTGATAGCTATTCCTGTAGTCACTATGTCTACGGTGTATGTAAATCGTCATGTCTGCGTGTAGTGCATAAATTACCATATGTCATGCAGTCACACAGAAAGTTGGATTTGGATTTTATTTTTAAAGGCATTTCGCTGAACAGTTGAACGATAATATAAAGGTGAATGATGATTCCTAAATGCACTTGCTCATTTTTGTATCTTTTTGTAGTCATATTATCTATTGGTGTGTTTACACTTTGACGAAATAGGTATCTATTTGTAGCTGATGATCGAAGCAGAGATTCGAAATGGTTTGAGTTATGTGTTTTTTTTTATTATTTTTAGTCAATCCACACCTTATATTGCTTCTCTGTCTCAAGAATGCTCACCAAATATTTCTATCTGCTTGAACACAGCCACCGTGCCCCAATATAATGCTCACTAAAGCGACAAAACCTTTTTTTCACGGACCTTTACAAAAACTATAGTTGTTAATAAAATGAGTAGTTCTAGAAAGGTTATAAACTAGTTCTAGATCGAATGAAGAAATATAGAAACTTAAAATGGCAGTCTACGAAGTCAACATAACATAATTTAAGATGTCATTTTTTCTTCCAGTTGTGTTTAAATCATTCAGCTAAATTTTAACATCATACATCGGCAGTCCTTATTAATTGTATATAGAAGCGCAGAATCATGCTTTAGTTATATGCAATATCTTTTCTTCCGGTAGAACATGAGCGTCATAAGTCTATCAGCTATTATAAATCCGCTCTTAAAAAAATTCATTGTCCTTTTGGTCGACCCATCGCAGTTCCTGAATGTCTGCTTTGTAGCAGCTTAGTGTTTTCACTAAATTATTGTAAATTATTTCATTTTAAAACAACGAAAATGTTTATTTGAAGTTTTACAAAAATGATTAGTATCAACCAATAAATACAATTAGTTTCATGTCCTTAAGGACGGAGAAGAATAGAGAATTTTCCTACGGACTATGTTCTAAATATAATTAGTAAAGCTGTGGTTTAAACTCGATGGAAATTCTTGAAGATATCCAAAGCATTAGCTTCTGATTCTCCATCTTGGTTTAGTATTCATTTTTTCTGATCGCCTATTAATCAATTTGTATTGGCATGGTTTGATTATCAATTTCTAGCTGATTCATGAAAGACAAAAACTATTTAATGTGTTTTGCTTTAATCTATATTTTTTATTTTTATTTTAGCCCCCATAAATGTATGAACCTTGTCAAGTGAGTAAACTGTATTCGGAAGTTCTTTGAATAAGTGATAAATAACTTCGAAGTGTTTCTTTCACGGTTCTGTGTATTTGATTGAAATACCTAATTATGGAAACGTAGACTTATTCCACCACAAAATTTTAAAGACACTTCTTGTAAGTATAAATAAATCACCTTATATAAGTTCAGTCTATCATCATCATTGAAGTCTATTGAACAGATAAATCAAATAAACATGATTGCTTATGAAACCCTATATCCTTTATATTCACATTCGTTCAGTGCGGAATCAGAAAACCCAACTGAATCTTAGGAAGCAAGAGCACACTTGCATGTTGCATTTTGATTATTCGATTGACGTCTTGGAACTTTCGTAATACCAACTTTACACAAAGGATTGCGCCTGTGAGAGAAGTCTATCAACGGAAGCTGGTAGTGCCGATTGTAGATTATCCTAATAAATAACTCATTACCATTTATAAAACTAATGACGACATCTGTGGTGCTGCAGTCAATCCCACGAAAAGTTAAAGGCGCTTTAAAAAATACTCTCCCCAAAATTTTTGACACCACGTAATTTAACAGTTATTTTCTCAATTACACTGTGTCTGAATACATCAATTTCTTTTTTATTCGAAAGTTGCAAATATTAATTAAATTTTTTGAGTCTTCCTTTTGAGAATATTTTATATCAGCTTAGTTTAGAAAAATGTTTAGCGATTTGGTAACTTCTTTTATATATAGATCCGTTTATATAAAAATATATCTTATTGTTGAAAATAATGATTATCTTATCTATTTATTAAATTTGTACAGTACAAAATATATATTTATTTTCTAATTTACAACTTAAATAAAAATGTTGAATGCCTAGTTATTTTAGTATATGTTTAGTTAAACTAATTTAAAATATATTTATTATTTTAATCTAAAATTAAATGTTTTCAAAGCCTAACTGAATTAGCTTCCTAAAATTATAATGATTTTTAGGTGTAAATATGGCTAATAATTGTGCAATAATTTTATAAGACAATATTAGAGGTTTGTTAGGCTTTTCCAAATACTTTATTTAGAACATAAATTTATAGATTGAATTAATTTCTAATAAAACAAATAAGCTAAAAATTGATAATATATTTATATGATTGATTGTGCAAAATATTACTTAAAACTAAGTGTGTCAATAATTCTATTTTGGATACAATTCGTTTCTAAATGAGGGTGCAATGGAATTGGTTCGACGGTATACTCAAAAGGGGGATACTGCATCAAATCAACCTCACAACACCTATAGTGATAAGCTTTTTTTAAGAAACTGTATGACTACAGATATTCGGCATTAACGTAAAGGTTTTGTCCCTTTATTTAGCCGATAATTTTTGAAGAATTAATACGAATGTGCACCAACATTAGCTATTTAACGAGTTCTGTTATGGAACTTTATTTTGAAATTAATAAAGTTCCATAACAGAACTATATTTTACTATTTAAGGATTTGGAAAATATCCTTAATTTTTTTTTTGTTTTTGCATTATGTGATGGTTTGAAAAAAAACATTCACCCAACATTATTAAGAAGGTAACGACGCGACGGGGCTAATTGAGTAACTTTTTATTAAACATACAAAAGTAATAAGGACTTTAATATTACTGGCTTCTCCAACCATACGGATAATATGGGCTAGAATGTAGGGTAAGTTGTGCCAAGATCTTCAAGTAGTAAAATATTTTTTTAATGACGAAAAAGCACAGCTTTAAAGAACTTTCCCGACAAAATGAAATTAAAGTAATAACATATGAGAAAGCTACAATCCGCTGTGCGGATCGTTGAATACCCTATCCCATCCTACAACACTATGTGGATAAAATAGAAAAAATGATATAGTGACAACAAATTCTTCAGGCTGCTTACAAAACACTTTTACGGTTCTACAAAATACAAGGTTCTCTCCTGCATATGTTATGGGGTAGTGTATAAAAAAACGCCCCCAAAAAGTGGGCGTGGGTTAAAATGGTATATAGACGAAATGTTTATATTAATAATGTTAATGATTCTGCATCAAAGTTTTTTTCGAAAAATTTAAAATTTGACCGAAAACAGTTTTTTATTGAAAACGCCCCCAAAAAGTTGGCGTGGCAAAAAACTTTATATGGACGAAATATAGATATTAATATTGTCTAAATATGTTGTTCAGAAACTTTTTTAAAATTCCTTACGGTTTGGTCAAAAAGTGAGTTTTTCTTAAAAGGGGCGTGGCAGTGGGCGGATTTCAAAAAATTTTACACTTGTTCTGTAGGCAGAGACGAGGATCCTATATACCAAATTTCATTATCCTAGCTCAAAATTTAAGCCCTTAAAATCGGTGACGTACAGACGGACGGACGGACGGACGGACAGACAGACATGGCTTAATCGACTCAGCTAGCGATTCTGAGTCGATCCATATACTTTGAGGTATATGTAGCAAAATTATTTCTCTATGTTACAAACTAAGTATCAAAACTAATATACCCCTATGGGATAGGGTATAAATAGTCTTTTATACAAATACTTTTCACCACTTGCACTTTTTTCTTTTTCAAGTAACGGGTGATTTTTTAGCTGGTTTGGTTTTGGCAACACTGGTTTTGACAGCTGACGTGTGTTTAGTACCTTGTGTCACTGTCAAACAGCTTCAGTTTGGTTTGCAATTTAACCATGGATCGTCTTACAAATGAACAACGCTTGCAAATTATTGAATTTTACTATCAAAATTCGTGCTCGGTTCGAAATGTTCATCGCGCGCTGCTTCCATTTTATGATCGGCATTCTCGACCTTCTTAGCAGTCTATTCGGAAGATTGTGACCAAATTTCGCACCAAATTTACTTTGTTGGACATTAAACCACCATCACGTTTACGTACTGTGCGTAGTGAAGAAAATATTGCGGCCGTATCAGCTAGTGTGACAAAAGACCGCGAAATGTCGATTCGGCGCCGTTCCCAGCAGTTAGGCCTTTGTTAAAGCACTACGTGGAAAATTTCGCGGAAGGATTTGGGCGTAAAGCCTTTTAAGATACAGCTGGTGCAAGAACTAAAGCCAGCCGACCTACCACAACGCCAAATTTTTGGTGAATGGGCTCTTGGAAAGCTGGCCGAGGATCCGCTTTTTTATCGAAAAATTGTGTTCAGCGATGAGGCTCATTTTTGGTTGAATGGGTACGTAAATAAGCAAAATTGCCGCATTTGGAGTGAAGATCAGCCAGAAGCATTGCAACAGCTACCAATGCATCCCGAAAAAGCCACTGTTTGGTGCGGTTTATGGGCCGGCGGCATTATTGGGCCATATTTCTTCAAAGATGATGCGAATCGCAGCGTTACTGTCAATGGTGAACGCTACCGAGCGATGATAACAAACTTTTTTTTGCCCGAAATGGAAGTTCTTGACTTGCATGATATGTGGTTTCAACAAGACGGTGCCACATGCCACACAGCACGCGAAACAATGGCGCAATTGCGAGGCGAGTTTGGTGAACAGTTAATTTCACGTTTCGGGCCGGTCAATTGGCCGCCTAGATCGTGCGATTTGACACCATTAGATTATTTTTTGTGGGGGTATGTCAAGCCTAATGTCTATAGGGACAAGCCCGCTTCGATTGACGCACTAGAAGCCAACATCCATGCATTCATTCGTGAGATACCGGCCGATATGTGTGAAAGAGTATGCCAAAATTGGACTCAGCGGAAGGGCTACCTGAGACGCAGCCGCGGTCAACATTTGCATGAAATAATCTTTAAACATTAAATTGCAAGGTTCAAACTATCGATACAAATAAATATTTCATTCATTTTTTCGAACTTTTTGTGTTTTTTTTTTAAAAAAGTTCTAAACCTCTTAAAAAATCACCCGTTAGTATCATATCAACGCGATGTCGACATCCTATCACTATGAACAATAATTAATATATTCAATAAAAATCGTAATGCTTTTTATTTCATATTCCTAGATTGAACCTAATTGTTGCTAAGATATTGTCTCATTTTGAACTATTAATAAATAATTTGTTTGTAGGATGTTTAAAGGTTTAACTACTAGTTTTTTCCGCTAATAGTAAATTATTTATTTATAAAGTGTAATTTTTGTATACATTTTCGTGAAAGATTAACCAGGTCCTTCGTTGGCACGTAAAATGCAGCTCTTTTTAAACCATAAAAATAGAGAAAACAAAGTGACATGCCAAAAGAATTCAAATGACTACAAAAACGAATCGGCATTACAAAGTACCTAATGTAGGAAAAATAACGCCGCACTTGATCCAGAGAAACCCCGCTCTCAGTTTACTTTAAATTGCAGCTGACACAACCAAAAGGCATAACGTTGTCATTTGAATACTCAATGAAAACAAAGTGCTTGGAAATAAACACGAAAACAGTGAAACCGTAGTGAATAAAAATGCTGCACACAAATATGATGCTGTGCGGTGCATCATCGTATATAAACCTCGCATAACATATTCATGAAAAAAGGGTGACAA
Organism: Rhingia campestris; assembly: GCA_932526625.1. Lineage (NCBI taxonomy): Eukaryota > Metazoa > Arthropoda > Insecta > Diptera > Syrphidae > Rhingia > Rhingia campestris. The sequence continues at coordinate 221,820,346 of OW052182.1, forward strand.
GGACAAAGTTTTTTGTTACTATTTTTTTTTTTTTTTTCATAAAAAAAACAAACACAAATTGCTTTTTTCTTCTGTTTATAATTTATGGAATTGTAACAACACCAGGAGAATGCATTTCAATTTATGCTAGGGTTAAATAAACACGCTATGAAAATATTCATCACTGCGACCGTTCTCGGGATGAACGCAAATAATAGTTAACAAAGGTGAGATGGAAACAATATTTGAATATGTCCTTCAATTAGTTGATTACCTGCATCCGAACGGTGAGAAAACTGATTAGGAATGGGTCGAGATATTGATCATTTTAATTTTTTTTTTCTGAATATTTTTTTAATGAAATATGAAAAAAAAAGTTGAATATACACAAACAATTATTGAGTACCTACTTCAATTACAACTGAGAGTGACATAAACTATGCGTTTGAATAATTTGAAGGGCTTTAAAAGTGCTATATAAAAAGGTGTAGGCTTATATAACAGTAAACATGAAATGGTGAAATGTGCACATAGAAATTGGGTTTTGTGGCATACCGTAACGAAATGAACACCTTGTTTTTGAAATAAATCATGAAAAAATTATGTACGCTTTTGATTACAATTAGTACGATCTCACTTTGTATCATTTATGAAAATTTTATAGAGATTGTTACCCATTTGTTATTAAATGTAGATGCTTGTCTGACTAGGGGGCTAGGGTGGCTTATTCTCTGACAAAAATACTGTTTTTAAGCAGTCAACTTGATTCAAGGGTGAAAGCCATATTCTACATGACCCTAACAAGGAGGTCGTGGGTTTCTTTTCCAATCTCTGTACATTATGTCCGCTTAACAGCAGAAAATGCTGGCTGAATATGTTTGAATATCAATGCATATGTATTCCTCTTCATCTTTGACTGTTATTGAGTAGAACAATCGTTGCTACTTTGAATCAAACTCACCTGGCTTATGTGCATCTCTCTTGACCATGTTCGGATGCTTGCAACATATTTGCATCCAAATCAAACCGTGTTAAAATCTTTATCCTGAAAGTGGAATAATGATTTGAGTGAATACAGATTTTTTTTATTTTCTCAGCCATTTAATCGTCCAAATAAAACATCTATTTTTTAGGAAATTGTAGTATCTAGTTTGATCAGGGTGTTCTAGATACTCCGAAATACTTCCTGATTTGTTATAATACTTCTCATATAAACTTGTTTCTAGTAAATTGGTTCAACTTCTTTAACATAGATATAATTAATATCTAAATACATTTGTACATCGTGTTTCTATTATTCTTAATCTAAATCAATCGAGCTTAAAATTGTATCCTATTTTTTTTCTCTTTTTTTAAAACCACTGAAAAGGGTAATATACTCGTGACGTGACATGTCATCACTTTATGCGATAAAACCTTTCAGCAAACCCGCTTAATCTTTTCATCGCATAAACCGATGAACGCGCTTCCGATTCAATTTATTTCCTATTAATCAACAAAAAAAACTGCAAAAAAGGGAAGAAAAACACCCAAATCCAGGTATTTTTCTATTCAAAAGGACCAAACAAAAAATATAGAGAAAATAACAAATAATCTGGATTTGATTGGTTCCATTGTTGCAAATGGCAAATTCTTTATTATGAAACTTCACGGTAAATTGATTCCATACAATTGAACTAATCGCGAGGTATGGGTGCTCGCGCCAAAGGATTATTTTCAACATCAGTGCTCAGCGCAGCGCATCGCACACTCATTTCAGTTTGGATATCCCGTTGACAGGGTCAATTTGTGCGCAAGGGGGTGACTTATTGACAGCTGTGTATGCAACGCTACGAGCCCATCAAATCGAGGGAGAAGCTACCGAAAAATAGGTGGAATTCCTGTGGTGTGTTGGAGTTTGGAAACCAAATGTATAATAGGCTTTGTGATGTCCATTTAAGCCGATTATCCATTTCATGTAATACACAAAGCAAACACTGACCAAGCACATGGTCATCGTATTCCTCCACCGCACACCAATTCACGCCTCTGTTCACAAAGGGTCCTAATTTATAGTTCGCACGAAGCCAACGCCGCACCGATCTAGAATCGAGCCCAAAATGTGTGTAATTACAGCTATTGTGGCGATCAGTTGTTGGAAATTATTGTGAAATTCAAAACCAAACCGCATGCGATTGTTTCGGACATTTGCCGTAGATGACATAATAATTTCGGAGTAAGACATTCGACGACCCTCAGGCTAGTTACGAGTCTAACAGTGCAACACGCATGCAAGCGAAATTGGATCATTATGAGAAACGATAGATAAACTACCTAAGAGTATTTGCCGAAGGGGATTGAATAATTTTGTTTAACCATTTCCCGAACCCTATGATGTCAAATTTGACTGTCCATGGACAGCGGGGAATTGTCGAATAAATATTATTTAATTATCAAAATAAAAGAAGCCAAAGAAAGAGGTATTGTACATATTCGATATATACGCTTTAGGCTATTATTGTGCAACAATGGAAAAGTATAAATCGGTGTTACTAGTTTGTGAAAAGTACGTTATGACATCGCATCGAAACTGGAACTTTTTTGCATTGATTCTGCGATCCATCTAGACACCGTCGTAAAATATTTTTTGTACTTTATGGCTCAGGGGTTTCTACCTTACATATAAAGTATGATCCCTGTAGGGATTTTCCAATTTCTTCAGTATCAAATTTTTTTCTGAAGAAGATTTTTCTTTTAAAACCACTAAGGACTGGCAATTCACGTAGTATGTGTTTTGTTGTTTAGTCTTCTTGAAGACAAAGTCGATACTCTGAAATTATATAGTTAGATACATGAGCTTATTGTCCACCTTATTTGACTCCTTTGTCAGCTTTCACAACCAGAACGACATATTCATCATAAGAGTCCAACTTTGTGTTCATATACATAGTTTAGAAATACACTTTATCCATGTACCTTCGGATATTTAATCCGAATCCTCCCACTGTATAGGAATTATTAAACAATCATTACCACATGACCACATTCATTGACATTCTAGACACTTTTGCGTTAAAATTTGCTGATTGCTCTTATGTGTCGGAAAAATAAATCATTCCCATGATTTATGGCCTTTGATTCTCAAGACCGCATCGTGCGTACAGATGTTCCTTATGCATGTCAGGAAAATTCACATTCGTAAAATGGCATGCATTATGAATTGGTAAACCGGATTTTTGTTGCCCTAAGAATCTCCATAGCAGTATTGATTTTAATAGTTTAAATGTAGAAAATTAGTTACATTTTTTTTGAATATATAAAAAAGCCGCAATGAGTAAAAGAAAATTTCAAATGATGGTTTTCAATGATAGCTATAACCGCACACATAACTGTATTGATTATTCCCGTTGTCTAACAGGCGGTGAGTTATCGTAATATGTTTATAGACTGACATAAGTAAAAGTTGGCTCGAGCTGTATGTTCTAAATGAAATAGGTTTCCCTTTTGTATATTGTTTTAGCTAAACAAGAAGCCCTTTTAGTAATTATTCTAAAATATTGCACCTCGAATAATTTCCATATATTTATTTATATAAATATAGAAATAATTCCTACTTATATATGTTTTTCAACATTTTTTGATTAAACTAATCTAAAAGTCCAATCTAAGCTTAAATTAAAATTCTCTCTTATAATGAAGATGTATTCCCAAACTGGCATCCGTTTTTTCGGCACGCTTTGTAATCTTTGTTAAAAAAAAACAATTGTAAATATTTTTGAATATAAATATTAAGAAAGAAATAATAATAATAATGCGATATATCACAGTATCCCGACCAAACCAAAATATTGTTTATTCTTAATTCTTATTTTCATATAAATCAAAGATATGTCGAACACCATCCCAGTCATTCCATCTAAATACAACTTTAAGGCAAATGTAAGGACTAGAAGAACAACTCGTTTATATATCCTGGAGATAAATCGAAAAAACAGACCATTTTTTATCAAGATTCAATATGCTGTAGGGTTAGCAGCAGAAAATCTTCCTTTTAATACAAATAGGGGAGAACACAATCGTAAAGATGCATTTCACGAACAATAGGGATTTCCCAATGAAAAATGAATTATTACCGCGAATAGGTAACTCTGCAGTTTGATTTAATGGTTGCACGCATTCGCAAATAGTTGTTTACTTAGGATTATTGTAAGGATGTAAAATGGTTTTGTGAAAAGGGTTATTTAAGAAAATGTTCTCACGAAGGGTTATCGTTGTGGTGAGCGTGGCACTATTATATTTTTTTATGTCTTGCTGTCGAAAAGTATGTGTTTTCTTTCTATGTACTATAAGAGTGTCCTTAATAAATCTTAGTTCACCTTTCTTTTATGACATTTGTATACTCACTCGCTTTTATTCCTATCGTGAATATTCAAAAACAACTAATTATACAGGGACATGCGGAGAATGGTTCATTACCTGCTGAGAACCGCGAACTCCTGACATTTTCCCTTTTATATTTATGTATGCTCAATTTGCTTGCAATATGGTGGTATTATGAAAAAATTCCCTTTATCAATGTAAATCTATTGTACACCTATTAATTATAAAAAAAATAGTTCTGTCCTTGACAATTTACCCTCTTTATCAGTATTCAATCAGAAAAAAAAAATTCCTTTTAAGAGCTTTTGTACTTGGTGGATAGTTGAGAGTTTATTTTTATTTCTAGCTTCCTTTATCTTGTTGAAAGAAAATTACTAATTATGTATTGACATTTATATTTAACTTTTATCAGATAAGGGTAAACACTTTAGGGGGAATTTTATAGTGAGTATCTACGATAATGGACTGTTGAAATGCATACAAATATTAAAAAAAAAGACGTAAGCACCTCTTGTAGGGTAATTCGGTTTTATCAGTATAAATTGCATGTTCGCCAAAGAAAGCCGACACCTGTAAGGAGACTAGTATTGGATGAAATAAAACACGGGAATCAATTGGTTGGTTACTTACTTAAGTGGCGCTACAGTTTGGCCCTTAGTTAACTGCCTACAGTTGCGCACTCCTAGCTGGTTGAGGTCGGATTCTACTTGTGCGCGCCATTTAGGGCGAGGTCTTCCTCTACTGCGTCCGACGTCTGGCTGGGAATCGAAGACTCTTCGAGCCGGAGTATTGGTGTCCATTCGTTCTACATGTTCTAGCCATCTTAAATAGCCATCTTTAACGTCCAATGCGTAGTTTTTGGACCAGGGGTATGTCGCTATACAGCTCGTATAGTTCTTGGTTGAATCTTCCTCTCGATAGCCCGTCAACGCAAACGGGACCGAAGATTTTTTCTTTTTTTTGCGTATGCTACTAGTTGCACCGATTTTTGGAAGATTTTGCCTCTGGTGTTGGCTTGGGAGTTTTGCACAATCCTCTCAATAATCAAATTAAAGAAGCCACAGCGCACCGCCTTGCCTAAATCTTTTGTTGGTATCGAATGTGTCGGTGAGGTCGTTTCCGACCTGATGGAGCAGCGAGAATTCTCCATCGGCATCCTACACAAACGGACAAGTTTGGGCGGTATACCAAAACTAGTTATGGCTCTGTGTAGTTCGTTACTATAAATGCTGTCATATGCGGCTTTGAAATCGATAAGTAGGTGATGGAAATCGATTAGAACTTCTTGGGTTTTTTACATATCCTGGAAAAAAATTTATCGAAAAAAATTTAACCGGACGTGGACTTTACTGGCCTAAAATCACACTGATAAGGGCTGATCAGGTTGTTGGTAAACGGTTTTAGGCGTTCACATATTACGGCAGATAGGATCTTGAAGGCGATGTTGAGGATACTTATCCCTCTGTAGTTGGCGCAGTTCAGACTGTCTCCTTTTTTGTGGATCGGGTAAACGATGCTGAGGTTCCATTCTTCAGGCATACTTTCATCCGACCAGATTTGGCTCATGAGTTGATGGATGTTACTTGCCAAGTCATATCAGCCGGCTTTATATAGCTCAGCGGGAAGGCCGTCAATTCCAGCAGCCTTATGAAGCTTGAGTTTAGATATTGCTATCCTCACTTCACTTAGCTCGGGTGGTTGACAGCTTTCGCTGTCGTTTCTAATATTGAATGGTTCGTGCTGCCTGACAGCGGAATGTTGTTCGTCATCGCCGTTTAGCAGTCTGCAGAAATGGTTCTTCCACATCCTCAGCGTCGACTGTGTCTCAACTACGATATTTCTGTTCGAGCCTTGTATCCTTGGCTTTGACGTTTTACACTTTGGTAAAACTTGTGAACATCGTTCCAAGAGTGGCACCTCTCTATATCCTCGATCGCGCGTTTTTCTTGCTCTTTTTTCTTCTTTCTGAAAAGCCGGTGTTCTTCCCTTCTTCTTTGCCCATAGATCACAGTGGCAGCTCTCGTCTTCACCTCAAGGTAGTGGTCCAAGTCGAAGTTAGCCCCTCGGAATGTTCGGACATCCAAAATACTGGATGCGTGCCTCTTTTCTACCGCGCAATTTGATTAATTTGGTTGACTGCTCGTTGATCTGGAGACAGCCATGTCGCCTTATGGATATCTAGGTGAGGAAACCGTGTGCTAGCTATAGTGGTATTTCGTGCCGTAACGAAGTCAATTAGCCTTAGTCTGTACCAGACGTGTTATTGCATAGGCTCTGTTTTCCGACAATACTGCTAAAGACGTCTTCTCTTCCTACGTTGGCGTTAAAATCGCCCAGCACGATTTCAACATCCTACTTCGGTAGTCGCTCATAGGTTTTGTCAAGGAGCTCGTAGAGCAATCCTCAGTTATATAATATTTTTTCTCCGTCGGGGCGTGAGCGCATATAAGGCTTCTAATGTCGAATTTGGCCTTGATGCGAATTGTTACAATGCCTTCGATAATGTCTTGGAAACAAAAGACTTCTTGCCTAAGTCTGGCACTTATAACAAATCCGTATCCGAATAGTCGCCATTTCTGCTCACTATGATACATATTAGATATCACAGTTTTTCATCCTCTTTTTGCCCGGTCAATCCCATCGTATATTCTGGATGGCAGTAATGTTTGCTTTGTAGCAGTTTAGGGCTTCCGCTAGTTTTTCGTCTGCACCTCTCCTGTTTAATGTTCACACATTTCAGGTGCAAATACGAACATCGTTGCCCTTTTTTCGTTTAGCTGGGCCGTCAACAATAATATCATTCTTTTCCGAGGATATTGGTTGCTTCGTTACATATACATACAAACCATCCAATTTTTTGGTAACTAATTTAATTTAACCTCGATGTCTTAATTTGCAGTTCACACATATATTTTCCCAAATTTCCTTCAGTATTTTTTATGACCGACAATGTCACTAAGCTGACTTTATTCAATCAATGTGTAATGTGTAAAGGTTATCTAATAGACCTGGTTCGTGTATAATGCTAATGGCTCCCCTCCCCTGATTATGACTATCGGATATTATCGATATTGTTTCGATACTAAAGAGCAAATAAAATGATATACCGCAAACAATTTCAAATAACTTTAAAACGAAAAAAATATTTCGTGATTGGCCATTCATCTTGAGGTGCCTACACACAGTCAAACGGTATCTTAAGCGAAAAGGAAAAGGTAAGCCGAAGCAAATTACAACGGTCTACTTTAGTATTTCCTTATTGATGATACCATTGGATCGCATCGATATGTAATTGAATTTGCTTGTGCAATCTTTGTAGGTATCTTGACATTCGACATAGAAATTACAAAGGTACGTTTGCTGCCTTAGAATCAGGTGAAAGAAAAATAAATTGCTTGGCCATTTGAACTGTAATTAATTAAATCAAATTGATCAAATTGATACAGATACAAGTATATGTATAATGTAGTCAAGAGTAGTTTTAACGATTTTTGTAGCTCTCCCAGATTACCCTGACGTTGTTTTTAAAAAAAATCCGTACAAATTGAAATGAACGGAATTTCTGGCAGGTTTTCACGATTTTGAGGGCTTTTCACTTTCATTTTTGCAACATTTTCCATGCAATAAAAATAAGAAAATCTTCAGAAGGAAAATTAGCAATGAAAAAAAAAACAAATTCTAATTTATTGTTTTAAATTTTAATAAGAGAAACACAAAAACAGGAATTATGTAGAGATATGATCACATTTTTATATTTAAAAATGTTGACGTTCTAGAAATTGGACATAAAGAAAATTCAGTAAAGAACCAATTGGGTTTAAACAAATTATGTAGAATTGTTATAAACAGTAATAGTAAAATATAATACGTTAAATTTAATATAATTATACCAAATTTGCTCAATTAAAAAAATCCGTAATTCGAATATTCTCGGGAAATCTGGATCGTCATAGTTTAAGTTAAGTTAAAACAAAATCGAAGTCAGATTATAATGTTTATAACGGCGAAACCTTTGCGGAGCGCGTATTTCTTTATCGCTCGATTAATACCAAACATTAAATCTGTAAGACTAATGGCGACGATGCAAATGAGCCATATGATAGGCCCCAACTGGTATTAAGGTTACCAATACAGCCGGAAATGTCGGCCTTTCTGTCACTATATAATGGATCATTAGTAAAACTTGGTCGAATGAAAGCTTGTTTGAAAAATGGAACCTCAGGATCTTTAACATTTATGTATTATATTTATTTATTTATATATATATATATATATATATTGTATTATGTCTAAGCATGCAATAATTGCATGTTGCCCTACTCCGCCTGGTGTGATGTTCAATGTCAGAAATAGGCATTGACTCTTAGCGAAATGGTTTAGTTGTAAAATTACGGTAAAACGATTTTTTAAATTCCCTACATAACAAAATAAAAAAATTGTCGCCTTAAATTTGCAAGAGAAACCTTGTCTACAATAAAAGTTGTGATTTTGCTGTGAGCCTTTGCTCTTGACATATTTATGTATATTGTTTATGGGACATTTAGTTTTTTATTTCACTGCATTCGGAAATACATATTGGCATAGATTTTTTTTTTACCGCAATGAATTTTAAATTCCTAATTCAATAATAACATACCTCAGACATTAACCACAGTCGTAGGGTCGCGAATACGTCCTAATGTATGCATCCCCTAATACCACAGTCATGCGTAAATATTACGCAAATTTTAAACAATCAAATCATTACGCTTCATTAGCATGTGCCTTTTGTAAGCACGCCCCTCGCAAAAGGGTACGCATAGAACAAACAGACCTTTGCTCTGCAATGTATTTGCAAATGCTAAAATGAGACTACCCTATTTTGTACAAGCTTAGATGGCAATTCCAAAAAAGTGCGTCTAGCACGCTCTCGAGTGCATGTACCTAGATGAACGACCAACACCGAAAAGGGTATCATAATTACTGTTCTCAAATTTAATCCCAAGCCAATTACACCAGTCACTCAGGCTCATTGTCTGGATCGCACTCCACCATGACTAAGTTGTGCGGAATTGGATTGAAATTGCAAATTACATATCCAGAGCGTGGAATTTGCAAATTTGAAATAATATTGATTTTGAATAGTACACTGGGCGCCAAATTGTTGATTATATTTTGCACGCGCCTTAGTCGGTCACAAAGGGGCAGATGTTGTTGTTAAGTTTTTCGTGTGTCATTTTTGTGACTCCTTTTCGATTCGACATGCCCCTAGCTCATTGACATCCGGTATAGGTCATGTCGTGTTTATTTGCGTATGATGGTATTCAAATTTGCAACGAGAATAATTTATTAAAAAACTGACCCATTCAGAGGTGTGTATCATTCGGGTGACTATTGTAATAATCCCTCAATGTTCACTGACTTTAACCGTCAATCCATCAAATCTTTAACGAACCTTGACAAAAAAAAATGGAACACGAATTTTTCACAGATTCACAGCTGTCATAATGTGTTAGACATTCATATCAAAAAAAAAATTTTATGGATGACACTTCGTTGGTTGGATAGTATGTATAATTTTGGTTAAGCATGTCAATCAAGCCGCTGTGCGCTGGGACAGTTTCAAATGTAACGTTCGTTTAATCAATACATACATCAATCAGAACCTCGCCAATATATAGAGGTAGTAAGTATAGTCGAGGACCAAAATATATGAATCTATCAAGTGCCATAGAGTTACAAATGGCGTCGAATGCCAATTCGGGTTTGACATTTGTGAAGCAAACAGACTAAGAATTTGTGATAATGGCTATTTTGTGTCCGCTTTACATTACAACTCCTAGGCTGAGTTCAACCTTAAATATTTTTCCGACATCTCACATTAGAGCCATACGACCGAAAGAAACTTGTTGGAGTTCTTAATCTGAACAATTTGTTGGATTTTCTATCAGAATTTTGATGGATTTTGTCTTTTATTGAATCACATCACATTAAAGTTAACTGACCACAAATAAATAAATAAAATTTAAACATTCAAAAGAGTAATACACACAGATTGTCCTTTTTTCGGACCAACGTTTTGATTGTAAAAATCTGATAAAATTTTCGTCTGCAAGCTCTATATACGAATACTTTAATGTAGGATCTGGGGAGTGAATACTGTCCAACTCAATTGTGCTTCAGGAAATCTCATGCCGTTCACAATGTAACAAAGATGATTCTATTTTGGAGTAACTGTAAATCTTGATCGTATTATTAGTTTAATGATCATGGAAATTATTCGCGGCAAAGAACTTATCTCATGAAAAATGTAGAGCCTCCGACTCAGTTGATATTACAGTTTTCAAAGTAGAGATATGAACCGTGTCAAGAATACATTATCAATCAACTTCGCCGAAGAGTGGCAGCTTTTTAAAAGCATCAGTGTTAAAGTGATCTGGAATTAGAAGCTTTTCCAATTCAGTTAAGGCCGAACCTTAGAATCCCGCTACTCATAACTTCACCGATTGGGGAAGAAATAAAAATAACTGTTTATTTATGTAATAAATATCACGTCATTGAGCTTGTTTTGTGTTTTAAATTAATCTATCAAACGGCATTATTAAGTAAATGTTAGGTATATTAACTGCTTTTAAGATCCTAAAAACCAGCCCATCTAGTCTTTCGTGTGTGATTCCAAATTGCAAGAAGATTCTTTTGCACATGTATACTCTTGGAAGTTAGTCCGTGTTTGGGAAGTTCTGGCGGTATAAAAACAAAATTGTTAGGTGATATTACTAGAGACCTCCTAATCGGTACTCCAAAGCACTGTCCACAACATTTTAAGATTTAGATTATTAATCTATATAAGACCCGTTCGACGTCTAATGAGTATTGAAAAAAAATTAATAATATAAGACAAATGCTTGTTATTTTAAAATACATACTTTCGGAATTCATTGCAAGGTATAATATGTACCTGTATTAGCATCTGTAATATCAACATATTTTATCAAACTCTCATACCAAATCTCTCCTCCTGCCTTAAGATTCTTTGTAACAATACTTACTGCCTCCAGATACATACGAGATACATTCATATTATGCAACGAATGAAAGAATATCTCATAAATTCTCATCATCGTATTTATGACTGACGCTTGTTATTAAAATATGAATCATTCTCAGAAACATGTGCGTGGTGCAACAAAGGACGTACTCGTATTTAACTTCGTGAAAAGGATTCACTGCAAGCGCATGGCTGCTAACACAGATGCGTTCTACCGGCAACGGTATACTCCCATCAAGTCAACAGCATGCTGGATGTTCTGATTAGCAGAAATGCATGAATTGCATCCATATTTTGCCGGGATTACATATGAAACAAGGATCCTTTCTTGAACCAAAAAAGGGAATTTCATGTCAAACGTTTATGATGCCAGCGGCTATAAGTAGCACATCACCATTTCACAGATGTTTGATGTCATCCTGGGTACGGGGGTGGATATTTTTATTACCATGCATTCATAAAGAGTATCAATAGACAGCCAACACAGACAACACCCAGAACCTTTTGACATATTGTGGACTGTGGTGTTATTTATTTGTTGATGCATCTGTGACGTTAAATTTGTATGTACAAACGCGTGCTGTGTCATGTATCCGTATATCATCATCTCTCTGATTTTGGGGAAATTTTAATTTTAGACAAACACACAAAAGAAAAGCAATATCGGGGAATATTGTTCGAAGTCAATTGGATTTGTTTTAGGGGGCTGTGATGTGCGCAGATTTACAAAACAATCTCGTAATACATCGCAGTGTATTGGTAACGTTTATTGAACAGTTTTCCCATTAAATAAGTATCTTCGTTGCACTAGATTGGTTTGCTGTATATGGATTGATTTCCGCATTATATTTCAGTTCTTCATCTGCTATCGCTTTACGCGTGCACCAAGATCTCATCAACTACACCGTGAGATAAGTCGTAATGTGCAAACTGACTTATATAATTATTTTTCATACTCCATTACACACATTCATGTGTTGTAAGAACGCGTGAATAATTGTTGAGCATAAAGTGCATTAACTGAGCATTAATCGTGTTCTATAGAATGCAAATTATAATTAAATGTAATCCGGCCAATGACGTTCTAATGCTATCTATGCACTAGCGCTATTATGACACATTAGTTGGGGTCAAAAGATGTCTTATATTTTCTATTCAAACTATGAAATAGCGACTAATAAATATCCTTCAATACAAATAATAAACCTTCGAAGATAGGCTTGAAGGTATGCAGCTGGCTATTTCGACTGAGCATTGGTTGTTAAAATAGCGCTAAAACTGTCTATGTGACATTCTATGCTCTCACCATTCATAAATCCGCTGGTATTGTTCAGAATAGAGCTTCTTATACGCTAGCAAAACCACTGCGTAAGCTTTTCTATCTATTCTATTGATCAGGACTCATTCCGAGTAAATGGAAAACTGAAATGAAAACCTGTACCAAAAATGGACGTATTTTCTATTGGTAATGTTATTCAGTCATTTCTAGCTTGTTTGCACTTTTTTTCGGTTTTCCTCTGTTGGGTTGTAGAACCATAAGTTAGTCTCTCTCATCCTGATGGCTTCTTTGTTGCTCAAGTCATACCTCAAGTCAAGTCATTGTCTTTTTTTGCTGATACTCTTTATTCTGTTTTAAATAAAAGGTTCCATAGTAGGGATAGTGATGTTTAGAAAGTTAAAATTCATAAAAAAATCAATTATATTCTTCCCAATTAGCTTTATCTTATTGCAATACAACCTTTCTGTGAATATGTTCTTTAACTGTCAAATACAAATTTTCCTACTTCAGATTTGGTCTAATCAGGATTGTCATAATGATTTCAGCATATGTCCGTCCCTTATTCCTTTTCCGGACCCATAGTCGATCAATCGTATCTTTTCTATTAACATTCAAGGTGCAGACACGAACGTCAGCAATTAAATCAGTCCTTTACAAGGTTCTGGGTTGTTTTTTAAAAATAGTTTTTTTAGTGGTTGAATGATAAATCCAAAGCTCAGATGAGGCAATTTGATTTTATTATATATCTCTGCGAAGCTGAGTCGAAAGTATTCACTATCATAGTTACCATATGCAGAATGTCAAGGATCTTGACTAACGCTGAATATGAGGAAGCAGTTCATATAAGAGATCTTATGTAATGTGCGGTTGTGGGCAGACCGCATGACAACAGCAACATAAACAACCTTTATGATTCTCTTGAGTTTAATTCTGTAATGTAAAATAATAAAATTCTGTTCAATATAAATTGGGAGTTATTTCATATAAAAATAAATAAAATGATCTAAGGCACTTAAGGCATAATTAAGCTTCTGTTGTTTTCAATAATATGTTGAAACCCAACTAACTGTACACCAAGAATATTCATACATAAAGTAGAAAAAGTTATTATTCCGACAAAAAAGAACAGCACTTAACCCCTCGATAAGTACTGTTAACGCTAATAATTCGCAATTCAATACCCCCATATCCGTATGTGGTGCAGCAGTCACCACTATTTGTCACAGTGGTGAAAACAAAATCAGTTAGCAGAACAAATACAAACTGTAGCACCCTTTGTTCTAAAATCTCAGATGAAATCCTTGTAATAACACTGTTATGGTTTCGTACAATGGAAATGTTTGACTATTAATACAACATATGTCGGATAGGGACTAAAGAAAAGCATAACAAAGAAATGCGAAATTCGATATTTTCTACAGAAAGCTCCAACACAAAAGGCAAAACCCCAACAGCAAGTTGGAGATTACCTACAAGAATTGTAATGCATATCAACTAATCACTATACCACCCTCTTTCAAAACAAATGTGTATCTATAGTGCATGAATTGCAAATAAATACTTACCTACCTACAGATTATAATCATAGGTTTGTCCTCTGTTTTCGGTTTTTCCGCATGTTCTGTCTAGCCACAGATTCTTGTTTATCGATTTTGGAGGAATTAAATCAAAAAAGTAGGTACATGGACAACATGCTTTCTGTAAATCCGTAGATACGAAAATCGATTGTATCTGCTACCAGAAAATCCCTCAAGATAATACAAAAACAAATGTTTTTCACCACATCCCCTAAACGCAGCTAGAACAATCAGTCAACCATCCCTTCATCGACAGAGGATGTACTGTCCTCTCGATGATATTGCTATTTTTTGCAAAGGCACTCTTCATAAATTGTCGATTTTCTTGAATTTCGCTTTTCGGTTGAGTGAACTCAATGAATTGTAAATGATTTTGGTCTACCGGAAAATTTAACAGTCGAACAACTTAGTTGAAGTATCCATCTAGGTACTTACGACTCAGTGGATTGGAAATTTATCCGTACGTATGTGTAAAACAGAGTTACCCTAGCCTGTGGCTGATAAAATGCCACGATACGTTATAAAAAATGATACAAAGTAATTAATCGGACATTATGATCTGCTGGATAAATTAAAGAAAATATTTTCGTGTTATTCAAAACTTTTAATAGCAAAAATAAAGAGTTACAAATGAAATCATTTACTCTTTGGTGGAGGCATACGGCAACCCTGCATTATTGTAAATTTATTTCCACTTTCTCAGCTATTCGACGCCACGGATACTCTTCTAATCCCAGGTAAACCATAACAATCTTCTGAATCACTTTCCGTAACAAGTGGATATCGAAAATACGGGGATACGATGCTTGGGAAACAAACAGATCGATAAGCACTTCAAAATCGCCAGACTGACGGACGCCAAGGATACATAAACAACTTTTTCTCCGGGTAGCAAGAAAATGGGACAAGTTTTCAAACGGCAAATCGATGTGTTTTCCCTTTTACTGGTTTGGTTGTGTGTACTTGTTGGTGGTACTTTTTTGGCGCCTGTAATGTTTATGTACTTAGTAGTGTGGGTGATGGTGGGACGTCCTGTTAACATTCATGGAAGGCTATCTGAATCTAATTGACGTCTTCAAGTGACCGAATTTTTTTTTCTAATTTACTGGCGAAATGCGGAGTTAATTTGAATTAATTATTATCATTGACGCATTTCCTTAGTAAATATCTCAAAGACATTCAGGGTACATCTGTAGGACATTCGGGTATCTTTTAGGCATGAGTGCGTAAAATTAACCTCTAATGAAGGGAGTTTTTTTTTCAAATGTTACCATTTGATGTTACCATTCGTCAGGGATGTCTAATAAATATTATTCAGGTTAAGTTTGACTTTGCTCAGTTTTCTTTTGTTGCGAAATTTTTACTAGTTTAGGATAGGTTAAGGATGTTGGCTGCTGGCATTTTGGAGGTACAACATTTATAACCATAACCACTTCGTTTGTTGTTGATGCTGTCAATTGTATTCCCTTCTCATTAAAAATGATTTTTAACTTTCTCTTACAAAGAGAAAGATATTGTTTTCGTGAAAATTTTCGACCTCGAGATTTTGATTGATTCTAACATTACGATGATAGCGGAACTAAAAAAGTGGTTTTTGGAATTCCGTCCGTCGGTCCGTCTGTCCGTAATGGTCTCCCAGCCTAAACGGCTTGACCGATTTTCTTCAAGTATCGTATCCAAGTTTCTTTTGGTCATAATTCTAGGCCATTTGTTTGTTTGCTTTTAGCCATGTTATTAACGATACCTGCCATATAAAAATGACACATAACCTCAATTTTCTCGAAAACGGCTCTAATGATTTTGATTAACCTTTATATCTACTATAAGCATATTAGTTCCAACAAAACTGCATACCCAGTTTTTTTCGAGAAAATCCATATAACGGATTTTGCCATTCAGGCCATAGAAAGAAAATTGTTAATTTCTCGCAAACTACTATGTCTAATTGAATGAAATTTAATATATATACAACTATTATAGTTTGAAACAATTCCACATAAGTAGTTTTAGCCCAATAACGGAAAATCATTATTATTCACATAGACACCTATTCCTTCAAATTTCGGAGTAAAGGTTCGTATAAACACATTTCGAAATTATTTATTTCATTTTTAGCATCAATAATCAAAATGCGTACTTACTATTTGAACGCTCAACTCGCTGTGAAAGAGAAAGTTGCGTACGACCCAGTCGTGCACCCACCACTCGTTTACAAATGCTACTAGTATGGGTGGACAATTGGACATAAATATTGATTTTTAAATGCATAACTTTATATATTAATATATAGATCATCCAATGGGTGGAACTACTTTTTTTCAATATGAATGAACGTCATAGTAGGATGTCAAAACTTTTGAGGCATTTGGAATGAGGGCGGACGAGGCAGTTTTAAATTGAGAGAGTAACGCAGAAGTTATTAAACTCTTTCGATCACCTATTTATAAATCCTATCATAGAATTGGATTTATTGACGATAACGTTTATGTGTTAATTAAACTCTATTTTAGAATCAAAATAAATACCTTAGTCTTTAAAACTTTTGGCACGATAGAGAGTCCGTTCGACCGGCAGTGTTGTTTGTATTGCGATAAAGTAAAAATTTTACTTTTTTATAAGTTGCACAGGTTTCGAAATACACAAACAATGAGAATGAGTGAAACAGGAATAATATTGGATATAGTGAAGTACTATACAACTTAAGTTTGGCATTAACATTAAACGGACCAAAAATATTGAAACATTTTCTTTTGAAATGATTAGTATCCTCCGCGTTGTTCGGTTTTGTAGATAAATATCAGAATACAGTATGATTCGGATATAAGAAAGTTGTATATAAGAACAAATCGCTTATAAGAAACGTTGTAAAATACACCGTACACTTCTTCATAACAGCTTCATATAAAAATGAGCGTGTATAAGAAAAATGCTTATAAGAAAAAAACGTATATAAGAAACAAATTTTCTAAATGTTTTTTAAAAAAAATCGTTTAAAAGAAAATTTTTGAACATGCACTACAAGTTCTTATGCCAACGAATTGAATTGAATTTATTGAGTCTTAAGATTTCGTTTACAAAGTGTACACGTACAGTGTCAATTTAGGTACTAAAGAAGTATTACTGCGGCTGTAAAGTATTGCCTGCAAAGCGATTACATTTGTCTTCTTTTAGCAGTTGAGGGCAGTTATATGAACAGTTTATTTAAAGAAATTACCATTTTAAAAGCCCTACATATCATCGAACGATCTTGGTGGCTTGTCAGACCTCGAACCATATTTAATTACTTCAAAAAAGCCGGAATTTCAAGGGAAATTGAAATTCAGGGCGATACTGGCAATCAAGACTCAGATGTTATCGACTCTCGTATTGATGAAGAAAATGAAGAATTTTTAGAGCCATAACGGATGAGGAAGCCCAGCATTGTTATGGGGACATCGGCGAAAGTGAATTAGTAGCTGAGACGTTGAGCAGTGAAACTGTCGAAGAGGTCCAGTCGAAATTTATTGAAATGCATGTAATGAAGCCAAGTAGAGAAGAAGCTTTTAAAGCGTTTTTTTTGTTTTGAAACAGTATTTAGCAAGTGATGAAGACTACCTGTCAAATATAGAAGAACTTCTCTTCAGACAACCGGATGAAATACTTGTTCAAAATAATTAATCACATATTTCTTAATGTGCAAATATGTGCACATATTTGATATGTGAATATACGTATAGATACATATGAACTAGGATCTTTTTTTTATATGAGCAAGGACTTAGGTAGGACATATTATCTATAAATGTAAATTGTGATAACATATATGTACCTCTACATAGGTATAACATGAAATGAATTGTATGTACTGAACATGTACCTTATTTTTGTTTCCTTTGTTTCTTGAAAATATATAATTTATGTTTTTTTAATTTTTTTTTCTTAACCGTTTTTGATAAGAAAGTTTGTTCTTGTATCCGTTGTTCAGATATAAGAAATTTGTTTCTTATAATCGTTTATTGCGTAAAAGCAAAAACGGATACAAGAAAGAAATTTTTGGGATTATTGGACTTTCTTATATCCGAATCATACTGTATTATGATTAAACAGCAATTTACACCGCTCTCTTCCGATAACAACCCCATTTGTTCATCGAAAATGGTAGAAAATCTTACCAACTCAAAACGTATTTTGACTCTGAAGTTGCTCAATAAAGAGATTAAAAGCCATTATATAACGACGTGCTTCATGTGATTACAACACAATTACTGCAATT
The DNA here is from genome assembly GCA_932526625.1 of Rhingia campestris. NCBI lineage: Eukaryota > Metazoa > Arthropoda > Insecta > Diptera > Syrphidae > Rhingia > Rhingia campestris. Next base: position 221,838,819 of record OW052182.1, read on the forward strand.
ACTTAAAAGTGACGTCTGAAACATGACAACGCGACCTATTGATGATGGATGCGCGTGATCTTCTCGACTTATTGAAATAAACAAATGTCTGGCATTAACGGCCCATGCAGGGTCCTTAAACCTAATTTTTCCCTTCATTTGTTTGTGCAAAGTTATTACTTTTGCCACATCGATTTATTATAACATTGATATTCATTAATTACATTACAATTACCCATTATCATTTAATTGAGATAGTCCTATAACATGTATGTACTATTACGGTCGCATAATCTGAAAGAAGTGTGTAAAAAAAGCATAAGAAAATGCTACCTGCTGTACGAGTCATTCAAAAATAGTGTCGGAGACAAAAGTAAGCCTTGAGAGTTACAGCAATAATTTGGTATAGCAAGCATGAAACCACCCAAAAGAACTTGCATTTTATTTTTGAGTGGAATTTTTAATTTGTATAAAAAATTTAAATGCAAGCATATTTAACAAAATAGCTTGATGTTACTCGTATAATTTGTTTCAACACCCAGCTAAAGTGATAGCATCTACTTTTCGTAACATGTGACAATAAGTTACTGGTTAATCTATTACTACGACGATCTAACTGTCATTCAATCATTATATGGCTAAAATTATTAAAAAAAACAGGAGAATGGTTTAAAATGATCTATAGATGAAATGCTCATAGCTGTATTTTTAGCTTTTTTAAATTTCCTTAAATATTACGAAAATTATAAGTATGGAGATTGTATAAATACCTTGTTCAGACACTTTTTCAAAATTCCTTACGGCTTTATAAAAAAACAACGTTTTTCTGAAAAATTGGCAGTTGGTGTATTTTGAAAATGTTAACAGTTGTTCTGCTGGGAGCAACAATGATTTCGTGTACTAAAATTCATCATTTTAACCAAAAATTGAAGGCCCAAAAAATGGTGACGTATGGACGGGTGGGCTGACATGGCTAAATCGACTCAGCCAGCGATTCTGAGCCAATCCATATAATTAACGATACATCAAAAATTATTCTCTACATTAGAAACTATGAACAAAAACTAATATACCCCTATGGGATAGGGTATAAAATGCAAATTGTTAGCAAATTTTTTGTTAGGACCCAGGGCATATGTTTTTGTTGTACAAAAAACACTACTCTCAGTGAAAATTAATTTGACTAACGAGAGTATGCTATACGTTTTAAAGTAGATAATATGTGACTGAGTACAACTCGGCATCAAGAAAGTAGCTTTCAAATGTGCAGTTAGTAAATGTGCTCTAATCCGTTCAAGTTTTTAATCTGTGTAATTTTTCAAATAAAACGTTTATATATATACATATAGACAAATAAACAAAATACCATATTTGTTATAAAAACGGGCTAAATAGCTGCATAATTTATATAATATTAATAATATGCAACAGTATCTACTTCGGTATAGTAGCAGCAACATTTAATTGCCAAGCTCCCAAATAAACGCCACCCAATATTCCACAAACACAAGGAACACTTACCTTTCAATAAATTCCATTCCCTTAAACACAAAACAAAATTATGACTTTATATTATACAATCCAATTGGCTCCTAAATCAGAAGCACATACGTTAAGACGGTAACAAATTACAAACAATATTAACGGACTTTCACTTTTCGCTTTACCTCTGTTCACCCACTCCTACAGGTAGTACCAGCCTAATAACACTCAAAAATGGTAAAAGTTTGTTTCCATTGCTAATGCACATCTGTGGAATTACACATAAGTGATGATGATAGTTTTTATTTAACAATTAAATAAAGTTGTTTTTATTTTTGCAACCGCATTCATTGTTATACACTCTTGTACACGCAACAACGTTTTGTCTATATCAACGACCTTTACTAAGCGTGCAACAAGAAATCCATTCATTTAGGCACAGCAAGTGCCAACAGAGTCTACACACTGACAGAATCCGAAGGCCCTAATAAGCCAATTAAATACTCGTACTCCCATCATGTGTCAAAGAAAAAAATTATAGCTCACAGTTTGCGTTGAAACAGAATTCTTTTAAGGTCAACTTGTGATCCGTTTAAGTCGTCTTCGTCTATGGTCTGATGCAGCAGTCAGCAGTGAAACCATAGATACGGACTTAATTTGCTGTGACTGAACCGCTGGCTGAGATAAGTGGAAGTAGATGGATTGCTGGCGAGTACACTCAACAGATGAGAGGGAGGCCACTGCCAAGGGATGCGGCTTTCACAGACAACATTGGCATTGCGCGCAGTCTAAACGACTCCATAAATAGATAAGCACATGATTTATATTCGGCGCCAATGGATTTACATATACAAACGATATAAAGTGGATGTTGCAGAAGAGCTTAAGCTGTTGAATTCGCATGAAATTCCTGTCGCCTTTGGATGATTATGTATACGGTAAGAGATACATGGGAAACTGGCAAAAGAAGTAACGACAGTAAGTTGATATTTGTGGAATATTCATCGATGATAAAGCTGTTGCTAAAAATATCGCAATACTTTGAATTCAGACGGCAAAGGCTAGGGCATGTTATGTATTACTTCACATCTGAGTATCTGACCATGATATTCATTTGTAGGCAAAATTGATATCATTCTGCGAATCCTCAGCTGAGATGAAAATTGTTGAAAATGAAATGAAAAAAGTTGAAAATTAACACTAACATTTGATTACCACACTTATTTAGGAAATAGCAAAAAGTCCCCGTGTTTCATGTGATTTAAGGAATACTTCAGCGTTTAATATGTGGATATTATTTTTACATTTACATATAATAGTTTCAAATAGATTTTTGGGTGTTAGGGTTGACAATATAAACGGCATTTACTTAGAAAACGCCCAGTCGTTGTAATTTTGGGTTAACTACTCAATCACGAAAAAAGAACATTGTTACGAAGCAACCATCGCAAAGGACAGCCTTTATTGTTGAGGACCCTGCTTAAGGAATAAAAGGACAGCGATATTGGTATTTGCAGCTAGAACGTTAGAACGCTTAATGGCAAAGGTGTAGTGAAGAATTATCGAAAGCTCGAATTTGCTACAAAGCAGACATTAACGCTACCCATTAATTACAGTAGGATGGACCGGACAAAAGGAGGATGAGCAACTTTGAGATTTACTAATGTCCATATCATATTGAGAGGAAACAATAAATACACGGATACGTATTTGTTATAAGCGACAAAATTTGAAAAAAAAAGTCTTACGCTTCAAAGACATCAGCGAACAAATTGGAACAATGCATCAAGGCCAAATTCGTAAACATAACCCATTTATGAGCTTACACTCCGACGCGACGGTGGAAAAAGATGACATTACAAAAACTGTTTCTACGAGCTTCTACTGTTTCTACTAGACTACCGAAGTATGATACTAAAACGAATTGGGAGAAAGAGAGGTCATCTTTAGCAGAATTGTTGGAAAACACAACATACACGTCTGGTAACGGGCTTATGGTAATTGACATCCCTGCGGAACGAAATTTTACTATAACCAGCACATGGTTTTATTACCTTGCTATCCAGAAGGCTATCTGGATCGAATTCAGTATTTTGGATGTTCGACCATTCCGCGTAAGCAAAGTCGATTCGGCCACTACATTGTTGGAGCTAAGGTAAAAATGCAGATATCATGCCACAGCAAATACGAAATAATGTAAACAATATAAATGCAGAACGAGTATCCCATTATCTCTCGATTAAAACCATAACACCGGCGTCGAATGTGTATGTCCGATGAGACGATGTCAAGAAGCCATAAGATCGAATGCAACTGATGTGCCCACCAGTATGAATCGGAAAAAGTATTGGTGTCCATTCGTTCTAAATGTCCTAGCCATCTTAAACGTCCAATGCGGAGTTTTTTAACTAGGGGTATGTCGCTGTACAGCTCGTATAGTTCTTGGTTCAATCTTCGTCTCCATAGCCCGTCAACGCAAACGGGACCGAAGATTTTTCTAAGAATTTTTCTCTCGAATCGACCAAGGATTTCTTCATCCGCTTCTGATACGGTCCATGCTTCAGCGCCGTAGAGCAGGACTGGGCTTTACTACTAAATTGCCACCTTAGCTGGAAGAAATAGCGGTTGGCAAGAGTAATTCTTCTAGACAAAATCGCGTACTACCTCAAAGTTATATCTGTCAATGGTGACGTTCTGTCCAATTCATCTATGTTGTGTGTCCTCTCGTGTTGACAGCATATACTAAGTCTTACTCTCATTTACTGCTAAACCGATTTTTACCGCTTCCTTCTCTGGCTATGACATCACGTTGAGTCCTGCCAATGATGTCAATATCGTCGACGTATGCTAGTATCTGGTGTTGGCTTTGGAGTTTTGCACAATCCTCTCAATAATCAAATTAAACTAGTCACATGACAGCGCATCGCCTTGCCTAAATCCTTTTTTGTTATCGAATGTGTCGGTGAGGTCGTTGCCCACCCTGATATAGCAGCGAGACTTATCCATCGTCATCCTACACAAACGGACGAGTTTGGGCGGCATACAAAAACTAGACATGGCTCTGTATAGTTCATCTCTATAAATTCTGTCGTATGCGGCTTTGAAATCGATAAATAGGCGGTGGGTATCGATTTTGACTACTTGGGTTTTTTCCAGGATCTGCCGAAGTGTGAAAATTTGATCGGTTGTGGACTTTCCTGGCCTAAAACCACAATGATAAGGGCCGATCAGGTTGTTGGAAAACGGTTTCAGGCCTTCACATATAACGGCAGATAGAATCTTGTAGGTGATGTTGAGGAGACTTATGCCTCTGTAGTTGGCGCAGTTCAGAGGGTCTCCTTTTTTTAATATAGGAGTTTTAATCGCATTTGTTTAATTCGTGGGCTCGATGTTAACTCCATAGGTAGTAGATCCGAAGTAGATGAACATGCTCAAAGTTCTTATTATCATCAGTGGCATTTTGTCCAAGGTGTGAGTGGACAGCACTTTGTTTGTTAATAGCATGCACTTTCCCTTTTTCTCGTTAACTATAAGGCCAAATATGGACTTATACTCCTTACACTCCTTACATGTACAGCCTCTTTAATAGTCAAAGTAGACTTAAAACTTACGTAGAATCTTCTGTTTACTATTAATGAACAATGTTTCACAAATGATGGCAAATAATTTTAATAAATTATGAAACATCCTTGAGTTATCTATAACGAAATTTAGAATGTGAATCCTCCTCCACACTTCTCACTTTTGTGCGAGTGTGGAGCAGCAAAACTTTCAGGATTTAGATTTATAGCCATGGCAAGCGTCTGCCTGGCGGGAAATACTATAACATTTATAGATGTTTTCCCCACTTAATTCCATGTAATAACACTCTCTGTGCCTTGAGGGATGTTATTCAACACAGCTGACTAGTTAAATTGTAATAGATGCCAGAGTGCTATGAAAAATTGCAAATTATTTCCGACAGAACAACCAAACTGAAGTTACGAAGCAAACAAAATTAAGAGCTCCATGGAATCGAGTCGTAAAAAATGTAGTCGAACAATTTAACACGTTTTACAAGTTTGAATGCTTCTTTAAGTGGCTTGCAAAAAAAAAATTTAATGAGAAATAAAAACATGTTATTTTTAACAATCCTTGAGGATAACGACCAGCATTTAAATCAAAAACCCTTATTTTGTCAACAAAATAACCCCATTGGTTACTTTTTTGAGCGTGTGTCAAGGACTTGAATAAGTTTTCAAAACTTATGATGGTCTTCGAAAATCCACGTGCATGAATCAAATGAGGGATTTCCTGAAATTTAATGCATCCCTCGTAACATGCAATCATAAAGACACTTGAAATATAATGCCGCATCGGTGGAAACAAGTTCTGCTGGCATGTCGACCTATCATAAGCCTTCATTTGAAAGTTTTTATGGTAATTTTGATTTTTTGTCGTATTTCAAATTGAATCAGAATAATGACGATCACAAATGCTGAAGCGGCGAGTGCGTGGTGTAAATGCGAAGGACACGTTTGTTTGATAAACTGTTTTGTCCACAACCCTTTAACGTGCCCAGAAAGCGTAACAGTTTTCGAAACACATTACTCAAGCAAAATATGTAGATATATAAATGCATATGCATTATGTATGACATGTAGTTATTTAATCGTAAGGGTGGTTATGTTATGTTGGGGTGATACTCTTTGCTAAGGATTTATGAGTTTTTTGTCATCATGGCACGCGATACATTCTACTTTTGGCTACAGCTGAAATGGTTGATTGTTTAAATGTCAAAAGGGAATGAGTCGTTGCACTACACGTTTAAAAAAAAAGATAATTTTATGTTGTCAACGGGCCTTAGAATTTGGAAGGCCCGTTTTTTGGTAAGCATGACCATTAAAAGCTGCTTTAGTGTACCGGGTTTTGCAAGGAGATCCGGATTTTGCCATTTCTTTTATCTCGTGTTGGAATAGATAGTGTGTAGGGCAGGCACTATCGCTCAGTTAATGGGGTACGCAGACGATATCGATATCATTGGTCGCTCCCACCGTTGTAATAGCATTTACGGCCATTGAGAGAGAGGCGAAATGCGTTGGCCTTGAATTTGACAACGGCATATTCTATCAGGAAACAAAGTACTGTCGACGCATAACCTTAGAAAAAATTTTACTGTTGCTAACAACAATTTTTGAGGTAGTTAAAGAGTTCATGTACCTCGGACTCAACATCAACCCGACTGGTGACCACCTCACATTTGCGCCCACTGGTATTTCTACCCGATTTTGCCTTGTTTACTAGCACCCTCACTCATAAACTCATTATAGGGAGTGTTTAAAGTCATGCACTATTTAAAATGCCTCTAATCCTATTCTTAAAACTTATGCATCGTTGTTTATATCAAACGGCTGAGCTTGAGGGTAACCAGTCACACAATTTTAAGTCACAAACCAAATAGTTCAGAAGTTTATATTTCCGGTCCCATATCCCATAAAACCATATCTTTAAGGAAATAAAAGTATTATTTATTACTTAAATAACACTAGTGAGTAATTCATTCTTCAAGCAGACAAAAGAGATTTACTCCATTTTACTTACTTGTAAAAATACCATTATTTACAAGTGTCGAATGTATTACAATTTTCCAGTAGGGGTGATAATATTCATATGCTTATGCTCTTATTGATATCTTCCAAAATAAAATAAAAACAGCATCTCATTGAAATTAAAAATTCAACCCTTTTTCACATTAACGGAAACAATAACAAACGCGAGTATCTCTATCTGCAGCGCCCTTCATCATCTATTGACAGTGATAATGCCATGTGAAATGTGCATCCGTTCATAAACAAAAACATTGGTTGAACTTATCTATTGAAGCATAACGCATGCGTTAGGTATATATGTATTTTTCAATTATATTTGCAAAATGTTCAATATATTAAAAAAAAAAAAAACATCCCTCTGTTGAATATTTTGCTCTAGCTATCCTCTTGATCTGTAAAAAAAACACGCGCCTTCAAAACATGTAACAGCTTCATTAAAGCATCATCTATCACTCATTAACAATGACGTCGGTTGCAATCGTATTGGACGCGTTATAATCTCCATGCGATCTGCGGATAGATAAGGTCAAAAGCGGTCAGCATCCTTTTGTCCCCTGTAAACATCCCCTAAAAAAACTAAACAAAAACCGGAATTTTTGCACGTACCTGTGTCACTTCAAATAGTACCCTAGTTTTTCGCAGATAGATACATCTTTTAAATACGACATCTGCTTGAATGTGAACAGTTATTCTTTGAAGAACGTTGGATAGCTCATTCTGATAAAAAAATACTTGTTTCGGTATAAATGCATGTTTTTGGCGTGCATCATTGACTATAATATAGTGTAAAATACGTAGCTTAGAGCGCCCGCTTAGGGCCGATAGGTTAATTTAAGAAAAAAATTGCTAATTATAAGTTAGATTTAATCATTTTTGTCTAGTTATAAGTTAGTATTTTAAGTGAATAAAAAAAAATGAATTTAAAAGTAGTAGTGTAAAATACTTAGTGTTCTTTTAGTTGATATTTTAATTTAAATGTGTGTTCTACATCCAAAGAATAGAGTATCAGAGTAAGTATTCGTTAAGCAATGAAATTTCAAAATTTGAATTTTCATATTGTCTGCTTTTATCAGTAAATCCTGATACATCGCAGTAGCAGCTACTAAAAGTAGTTACATACTGACCATATCCCAAATGGTTGTCGAAAGCAGGAAATGAATCCGTTTTGTGTACGAAATTGTGAAGGTACGTTTCAGAAAGCTCATTTGCTATGCGTATATGAACATTACACTAAAACATGCATAACTGCACAAGCACAATGAGGATACAAAAGGCCATCCACGTAAATCGTTACATGAAGAAATGTTTTTAAAAAATATGCAATTGTAACTCTTAAAACAAAAAATACGAATTGTTGAGAAAGAGACACGAATACGAAAAGACAACTTAAGCTTAAATAATATAAGCTTTCTTTTCAATATGAGAGATGGAAAGATGGCTTAAAACGAAACATACATACTTACTATAAAAATAAAGTAGTAAACTTGTTTTTTTCTTATTTTAAAAATACATGAAATAAGTCTTTTTCAAATCAAATTAAATTCAATAGTAGCAGTTGGCACAACTACAGAGGAAACAAATTTGAAATTACAAAACGGTCTTAACGAGTTTATTGAATAGACAAAATCCTGGCCGAATGCACTTAGCGAGAGCATATCGATTCATGTAGATTTTTCGTATAAACGGACAAACAATTTGCCTGTATTTCTAAATACGGTTCGAGTCCCGTTTTCAAATGAATGACACACAATTAAAATGAAAGTCAAATGTAAAAAAGAAATGCGAAGAACTTAAAAATAAATACAGAGAACTGTATTGGTTGCTCGGAAAATATTCGAAACTTAACCTTGATAACAAGCTGCTGTTATACAAGCAAGTGCTAAAACCGGATTGGACATATGGTATACAAATACAACTATGGGGCTGTACCAGTGAAACGAATTCAAAGATTTTACAAATTTTTTAAAACAAAATGTTAAGATCATTCGTCAATTCGCCGTGGTACATAAGGAACGATGATCTACGCAGATATATGGGTATTCCCGCGGTTAAATATGAATCGAAATATTTTTCACGAAAACATAAAAAAACGTTTATTAGGACACGTTAACACAATGGTCCTCCAAATTCTTGACGAAACAAATTTATTGCGGCGTCTTCAAAGAACTAAGCCCTTGGATTTGGCCCGATAGTAACAAACCGCGCTATAAATTGCGGAAAATGCAGGAACTCTTAAAGGAAAGTTACCTGCCAAACATTTCATTACTCGTCATAAAAAAATTGCTAGATAAGTCGCACACTTAGTTGCAATACAAATATCAAAAGTGTGGTGGTGTTGTGAGTAAAAATCGCACACTACTTGGGGCACGTGGTCATCGTGTATATGAAGATTTCCTCCAGCCCACGAAAAAAAAAAATTAAATTAAAATTCTCCGATTTTGTACGAATCGGAGAATTTTGTTTCATGGTAATCGTTCCCATCAGCTGTACGGAACATTCTCGTAACGTAATGCACGTCGGCAGTCTACGTTTCATTACAATGGGTTGCACTTGCATCTGTTTTTGAAAGCCGCACTAGTCAATTTCTCTCCGAGAGTCTCCGACATCTATGTTAGTCGCGGAAATATATTTAATTGAATAATATGTAAGGAATGATATTATTTTATTTAAGTTTGTGTTGATTTGGTTTTTTAGGCAAAGTTCAAATAAAAAAGCAACAAGCACCAAACATTATTAGCGTTTGGTTGAGTTGATGCATGGGAAACCCGAAGTAGCCCGGAATTTCACCAAGAGGACACCAGCACAGCTAATTTCAATTGAATTCACCTTCGGAAAACAATACTATGAACGTAAATTCAGTCTCCGACTGGAAAATGTCTATGTAGTGGATACATAGACAAAGCCTTGATATACAAAATTTTAGGACAGAATTTTGAAATGTTAATTTTTTTAGCATCTGATTAAGAATAAAAAATAGTTATTATGAAATGACTTATGCTTCTTGATTGCACCTATATGTTACCCATGTTTTTAAACATTTGTTTGTTTATTTTTTAGATGAACCATGAAGGAGCACAGCATTAGTTTCCTCAATCATAGTTATTTAATACTAACATAATAATAATAGTTATATAATACTAGACTTTTTTTAAAGCACCTCCCTTGTATTATTTTGATTAAAAGTATTACTATAGCCAAGTGTTTAAACCCACATAAAACATTTGGAGCGGGTTACCGACGCAAAAAATTCGCTATATTGTTAATTTAGCGTTAAAACCTAAAAAGTTAAAAAAATGTTTGAGGAAATAAATGATACTTTAAAAATAAATTTTCTTCGAAATGCAATCTATTTTTTTAAAATGAATATTTAAAGTATTTTTTTGTATAAATAGTTTAGAAAGAAAACGTATTTTTATTAAAACATTTTGAAGTTTTCTGTTACCCTTAAAAATGTTTAAATAATATAAAAAATGTCCTGTCCAATAGGTATCTTTTGGTCTAATATGTATAATGCGGATATTTACGATATGTTGTTGCAACAGGGAGTCGCTATATGCTAAAATGGGTTCTCCAAAGTACGTGAACCAAGCAAAACCACGGCGGACATTTTAACGACGTTATATTTCATTATATTGCAATAAAATGTTCTTTCAAACAAAGTTTAGTAAATATCTCACAACAAGTTCTCTTAAGACTCAAAAGTTGAAAGCCCTTATTTATTTTATTTATTTAAGATGACAAGTATAGGACTTTTCCACACAAAACTCAAAAAGGATATTTTAGTGAAATCATCGCAATTATCAGTATCCTTTTAATAAGTGTAATACCTACTGTTTTGTTTCTTCAGGTGGTATTTTGAGTAAATCAGCCAAAAGTAATAATTTTAGATTTGCAACTTAAAAAATCGACGTAAACTTGAATTACAAGAAATTACAATTACAAGAAATCATTTATAAACGTTCTACATTAATTCAGAAAGTTGTAGTATTACATCTTCTATCTATCCGTCCCGATATGGATATCGTAGATGTCTACGAACAAATGCCTCCATAAAACGAAAAGTGAAAGCAAATTACGATCAGCAACAACGGTCAGAGCTTTTTTTATTGCATATAAACGTATGTCTAAATATTTCATTTCGGAATGACTCATCCAAAATATAATATCCAATCATATAGCCATGTTAGCTTTGATGAATTTCGTTTTCCTAATTTACTTGTGTAAATAATAGCACAGTATCTTGTTCCATAAGAATTACACCACAACATCGCAACGTATAATTTTTCAATTTGCCAGCCAAACAAGAAATTATGCGATACCTTCCCACGAAATGTCCTATTTCGCAGGACCTACTCTGTTTGTCAACGTAATTAATTTCGTTTTTATACTTATACCTTGACGTACATAAAACATTTTGCCTTTTAAGAGAACAAAAAGAGAAAAATACTTAATTACAAAACTTTCTGTGCATTCATTATATGTTTCGATTTTATTTTACCAGGGCTGTAGAAAGAAATCCGGAAATGGATAAAATTATTAGCACAGTAATAAAATAATAAATGGAAGCTCAATTTTAAAGCATTGCGTATTTTATATCCAATTGTAATCAATATTTTTCAACGGTGGCTAAAACAAAAACATTTCTTTCGTTTTGTACATCTAAACATTTTCGGAAGAGATGAAGTCACTCAAGAAATATGGACAAGTATCAGGAAAAAGCCGCCTGAGCTCATTGTCACTATTCCTATATATCAAAACCATCATTAGAGTAGGAGGGCGATTGGAAGTTTCAGGTCTCCCATATGATGCCAAACATCAAGTTATTCTATCAAGCTCTCATGTTTTCACCAGATTATTAATGACACAATTGCATTACGATAATCTACATGCAGGTTCGCAAGCATTATTCTATGCATCAAGACAATATTACTGGATTTTGAGAGGAAAACAACTTGCTCAAACTATCTGGAATTAGTAACGGATCTCACAACACAAGCATTTATTGGAGCTCTAAAAAGATTCGTGGCGCGACGAGGATGCCCATCTAAAATATTTTCGGACAACGCAACAAACTTCATAGGAACCCGAAATGAATTAAACGATGTTTACTCAAAAATCTTTGCGAATGAAGGAACAGCAGCTATTAGAAATCACTGCGCCGAAAAATGTATCGAGTGGACACCGATTCCTCCAAGATCACCCCATTTTGGAGGTTTTTAGGAAGCCGCATTCAAGTCGGCTAAACACCACATAAAACGGGTATTCTCCGGTGCAGCCTTAACACAAGAAAAATTCACCACTGGTCTTCAAAACCATTGACTCCGATGTCATCAGATCCAAATGATCTAGACTCTAGAGGTTCTCACACCAGGACATTTTTTAATTGGTGCACCACAGATAACTATCATCGATCCAGATTACAAGACATCTTCCATCACCCAAGTAGCACGATGGAATATTGTTATATCAATACACCGAGAGTTCTGGCGAAGATGGAGCAGCGAATACCTGGATGATATCTAGCAGAGGTATAAGTGGGAGCATCTTCAAGAAGATATTCAACCAGGAACCCTTGTACTAATAAAGGAAGATAACCTACCTCCTCTAAAACGGGTAATGGGCAGAGTTATCAGGACACTTCCAGGTCACGGAGAAAGGGCACGGGTAGTCGTTATCAAGACATCTAATGAAGAAGTACGAAGGTCGATAGCTAAAGTTTGCCTTCTGCCTTCAGAAATACAGCAAAAATCGCCAAGGGAGTCACTTACTAATCTTATACAGTAATATCAAGAACTTCGGGCGTAAATCATCCTCCCAAAGGCAGATTCCTTCCAGTAAACACCAGAGATGAAAATTCAACTCTGAAACGAAAACATTCGGAGTCTTCTACAAATCAAAAGGCAAAAATAAATCCACTCAAAACAATTTTAATGGGTTTATTAATAATTGGAAGAGCTTTAGGACAAACAGCAAAACAAGGTGCGGTGGAAGTTAAAACGTTCGATGACAACCCTGGGAGATACTTCGAAGACCTAGGTGAAGCTAATTTAATCACTGATGATTGGAATCTCTTGGTTTAAATCAACATGTCCAACGATTGGCAGGAGTATCATGGACTTAAAGATGGAGTCAATAAATTAAAACAAAAATGTGAAACTTTTCAACAACACCCAACTGTCAAATAGAACAACAGCTACAGCAATCAGAAGCCTTGAACAATATTTTGAAACATAAAAATAGTGTAGGTAGCTATACGAACAAAACGATCTCCATTTGATCTTGTTGGAATGGTCGCTAATAAATTGTTCGGTATTCTTGATCAAGATTATCCATATTTCATTGAAGATAACATCGAAAAGGAAAACCAGAACGAGAACCACCTGCTGGAATTGAACAAAAACCAAACTTAATAACTCATCATGACATGCATCAAAACACCACTGGATACATATCGCTTTTTGCTGTTCTGTTGCGGATTATTGTTATAATTTTCCAAAGAAGGAAGAAAAAGATGGCTATTAATCCAAAAAAACAGAATATTTGAGCTCCAGGATCTCAACGCCGGCCGGGGAGAATGTTAAAACTTAATTCTACATACTGTGACCTTTCTATTAGATTTTCACACCTCACTTATTCCCAAATACACGCTTCGATATGTTTATATAAAGTTCCCACACTACAAAAACACTGTACCAGACACCTGCACAAGCCCAGACGTTGCATCGGATTTCGTCTGGCACTGATAAGCAAATCCCGAATTTTCCCTGTTCCAAAATTGTATTCCCACGATGTAGGTGTAAGAAAAAAGGTATTTAAGCTATTGAAATTTGTAAATAAAATCACTTATCAAAAATCAGTCCAAGTCTTTGTTTCAATGGATCAAAAGAGATCTATTCAGAACCAAAATAAAAACCTTTTTTGTTATTTTCTATAAAATAATATGCGGGATGTTTAAGTTATTAGATACCAAATAAATAAAAATGTTTTAATTTGTATACAGCGTCAAACAAAAATGATAAATATTTTACTTACCTTTTTTTTTTTTGGCATGTCTTACCGCATACAACTCTCAACATTAGTATCAATACATTCTTATCATTCGGAGAATCATTTTCGGATCACATTAAGAACTTGTAGTGCTTCTAGACTACATGAAAACTTTACACAAAGACTATGCGTATTGATTACTCGAATGCTTGTACATTAGAGTGATGTCGTCATAGCCGAAATAAATACTTCACAATTCTGACTTTTGTTACAAGTTTAAAGGTTTAAAAAAAACGCCCGCAAATAGGACATGGTAAAAAAGCTTTATATAGATGAAATAAAGTTCATTAAATTCCTCATAAATGTATACCCACCTGCCCAATTATGGGGGAGGAACAGACATTTTTTGATTGAAATTGCTATTTATTGAATTTGTTGAACAAATTTACACACTACAGACATTTTACACATGTTTACATACTAACTTGCTAGATCACTCTCTAACCATGTTTGCACAAAACAAAACTGTGAGCCTTGCCTTAAAGAATTTACCACCGATGCGAAATAAAAGCTCACTTTCATCTGTGTTGTAAAAGTTTTTCGAGTTGTATCCCCGCAAAAGAAATGGTAGCTTAGTCTAAAATTGATTATCTGCAGCTTCACCAGATATGTAGTTATAAAAAACAACATTATTCCTTATCCGACAGTATTAACCCTTACTTTCGCTCTTATAATCGGACACGATACAGAAATGTTATGGCTTCTAGCCTTCGAACCAATCAAAACACATTTTGTCTATCTAACAAAACTCCTCGTTGATTGATTCTAACATTACGATGATAGGGGAACCCAAATATCATCGTTATGTTCGCAATTCGGCCGTGTCGGCTTATCCGGCCAAAATGGCTGGACTGATTTTCTTCAAAAATCGTATTAACAGGTTTTTTGGTCACAATTCTACACATTTTTTATACTCTAACAATTTTGATTTAACTTAACACAAACAAATAAGATAGTAGATAGATCCAACAAAACTGCATGTACAGTTTTTTTTTTCGAGAAAATCCATTTAACGGTTTTTTATTAAGGCCATATAACTGAAATTGGCAATTGCTCTTATACTGTTAGGTCAACTTGAATGCAATTTAATACCTGTGTTATTGTTTACAACAATTCCACAATTCATATGGACACCAGTTTTCTTCAAATTCCGGAATAGATGCTGTTATAATCAAAATTCGTCATAATGTTTATCTTTTAAGTTTTAACATCAATAACCAAAATTAATGTAAGGGTTTTCAATAATATGGGTAAACTATGAATATCGTCAAATTGATCTTGCACTTATCTCTCAGTGAAAGAGAAAGTTACGAACGGGTCGTGCACCCAACAATCGTTCCTTTAACAGATAGTACATTCTTTTCTGGTGCCATTGAGATGTCACAAGGACGAGCAACACTAGTTTAGCGCCAAAATCGTACCAAACATATTCACACACAATATTGGTATATCCATTTCAAAAACATGTTAACAACACCCATTTTTAGGGTATTTATTTTAATAAAGGAATCGGATAGGATATTAAACGATTTGCGCAGCAAATTGTAGTCTTCTGATATGTTTTAAAAAAACTGTTTAAGTTTTGTTTTTAATATATCTATGTATTTATGTATAGTTTGTAAATTGTAAAAACGCTTGCAAAGTTTTCAAATTCCAATGAGTTATTATTTCTCATTATATACTCATTATCATTCCATACTAACTTTTATTGATATTTTAATGACAATATGAACAAGCAGAACAATTAGCACTCATTCAACGATTCATCGTTACCGACACCCATTAAAGGTCATTGCTGTTCGTTAGTATCACCATAACACTACATCCATTCGATGGCATAAAGTTCTGCACACACATCGCTCTGGTTCTATCTCCATGAGCGCAAATAAGTTCTCTGGGGAATGCCATTCCTGCACATGCACGTAACCGACATAATCGCACAATACCTAATCATTAAAGTGTTAATGATACAAATTAACCGTTAAAGTGTGTTATATATGTAGACCCGATACTTGATCCAGCCAATTTGTCTGTCTAAAAGTTACTCACCTACTACCACACTTTCCGCAAATGGCAGTAACCTCGCACCTGATTTGTCGTTGGATAGTGCTCGTTGCAAGCAAAGTCTCGGAAACATATGTTCACAGGTTCGTGAGCTATGCAGGTGGAAGAAGTTTGAAATTCCTTTTAGTTTCCTCGAACGTCTTGGCGTATGTTGAACATGTGTCGTGCAGGAAACCACGAAGAAGCAAACCTGCAGCTGAAGTGTTTACGGCGGCAATATTTAAACTTAAATGCAATTATGTCACCTTCACACATTCAGTTTAAATTGCTTTTTAAAGGGGATTGCGTGAGAAGCTGCAATCAGGAGATACCACTCGTCGGTGCATCACATATTTAGGAAATTCATATCATTCCATAAATTTGAAAGTGTGCACTTATTGCTCCGATTAATTGAGTACGACTACGAGTCTATTGTACCGGCTTCCACTCTTCCAGTATATAATTGTCATTTACAATTTTATTTTCGACGTATTGCAAACGCAATTGGCAATGGCATGCCTTTGGGCACGGTTGCTTTGTCTTATTGTGTAACGACTCAGTTCCAGGTGCTGCAAATTGTTTCAGGATCGCGGTACTTATGATTAAATTGAGAGTTTGTTTGTTTTTGTATTTGCGAAAGTTTGCAATTCTGTCTGTGTACAAATGTAGTTGCATTTGGCTTTTGTTATTACAAATTCATCGATGAATGAAACTTTTGTACCCTTTTTTACGAATAGAAGATGTGGATGCTATGAGTCTAGGTTGATATACCCTCATATTTTTGTTCTATTTATTTTGAAAGGCTCAAGCACGTAAACTTTAAAATAGAGTTCGTCAACAATGCTACGAATTATTTAGCTTTTATGTCTGTTTGAAGTGCTGCTGTTGCCCAACCAAAGTTGTTGTTTTAAGTTGGTAAGTTATTAGCGCTTTGCTTCTATTGCTGGGCTACAACCGTTTGCATAGCGATGTTCGATACTAAGGTGTCTTTGTCCGTATTTCTTAGGTTGTTTTGTATTGTTTGGCTTTTCGTGGAGTAGGTTGTTGGCTCTGTATGTTTTATTTAGATATCTCCTTCGATAACCTTCAGCCTACAGGTTCTTCGGGTAGATCACAATCGCTCCGTAACTAAGGCCAATCATTGCTGTTATTATTGCATTTGTGTGACTTGTCAGTTGTAAACTCTTAATCTCTTCCGCAAAACTGATGGAATTGAGTGATATTGCCTTAATGATGGGACTTGTAGAAACTTTTCACAAGGGGGTTAATTTAATTTACCTACCCATGCGAATTTTGTTAACACCCCACTACAAGAAAACAATTTTCAACACACAAAAAATCGCCTCCTCACACTTTTCAAAGAATATATTCTACAAAAATTCTAAAGGACAAAATATTTCTAAAAAATCCAAAATAATGTTCGCATAAATTCGGAAAAAATAAATGAATTCTACTTAACCACAAAAGTTGTTATATTATATTCATTTTAAGGATAGGATGGGATGGGGTATTCAACGATCTGCACAGCGGATTGTAGAATTCTGATATGTTTTTTTAATAATATTAATAAATTTATTTTTCTCTTCACTTAACAATAAATTTACATTTTTTATATATTATATATACAATGTACTCGCACTCAAGGGGTTATGAATACCCTTTAAATGTTTTACCACAGTACGAGCGTTAGAGAATGGGATGAAAGAGAGTGATTGGAAAGATTTTGGATGTAGTCGAGACTTAGGTACTCCATGGGTGGTGTCCGAACTAACTTCTGGGAGTCACTGTTTTTTTTGTTCGAACTTCGCAGAGCTTTCTGCTTTCTGCCACTTAAACCTCGAATGCTCCTCGGATGCTCAGCTCCTGTAAGTGATAGAGCAATTTTGAATACTCTATAGCATTATACTATGTTTAGATTTTGTAAAAATATTTTTTTTATGTTACTTGATGACGTTTTTATTCATAGTTATATAGGTAATCTGTCGGCGTTACTAATGAAAAGCAAATGTAGGCATAAGTTAGATATCTGGTTAACAATCTATATAGCTTTATTGAAACTCTACCAATAATCAAATTCCATAACTAACTAAGTAAACTACACTTTTTGAATTAATATACTACTACACTTTTAGTCAATTTAACTGTCAAAATAATGTTTTTTCTAATTTCCGTTGCTTCAACAAAATAATTTTATTTAAATGCTGAAATACTAACACAATCAAACACACACTCAAATACATAAACAAATATAAAAAAAATTATTTATGTTACAAACTATGTGTCAAACAAATATACCCCAATGAGGTAGCGTATACTAAATCTGTGTGTTATATAAGCTCCCGATTTGCAAGCACACAAACTCAGAATATATATTTTTTAGCATAACCTAAATTGGGTTCTTTGATGAACAAAACACTGCTAACTTAAATAACTTGGTAGGTATATAACTCACCCAAAGATGACACACTAATTGCGTAGTAACATTCATTTCAATCTTCAAATCTCCTTAATCAAACATATAATACCAATACATGTAGAATTAAAAAAAATATTTAGAAAATTTCTTTGATACAGATAAATAATTAAATCCGCTTGGATTTATCTAAAAGGTAAATTTGTACGAAATGTATGTAGCTATCTACCTCCCTAACATTCAAATAGAAATAAACCCCAAAGCACAATTAAAATGTATGTAAATAATTCAACTTTATTTTATCTTTGAAGTAATAAATTTATATTTTTGATCAGGATTCGGAATTATGATTTCTCAAATATATCGTAAAAATCATTCTGCTGTATTTGGCAAATTATTAATGGAAAATATTTTGATATCTGATGTCATTTGAAGTTATATATGATATAACCATTCCGAAATATTTGCATCTTGGAAACATGAGTCTTTTGAAGTCAAATTGCCTGTATTCAAATACCCAAAAATTCATCATCATTATTGCTAACCGTTTATTTGTTTTCGCATTTTATGAAGGCCAAGGTAGATGATGCTCCAATAAGTCTTCCATTTATTTCGATTACTCAAATAATTAGGCTTCATTCCCACACGAGTAAAGGGTGAAAGTCGATTTAGTTTCTTTAGGTCAACCAAGGGCAAACGTTTATCTCAGTACTAAAATGTGTATTTGCAAGTAATAATTTATGACAAAAATCATGAACATTGATAAAATACAGGTGATTTGATAGATCATCCTTAAGAGAGTGGCTTAGTATTTCCCGATGTTGGAATCGTACACAAATCTTCGCCTATGATGGAAAGTTTTACCGAAGATAACATGATAACACCTCTGTCTATTAAACACGTAATCCTTCACTATACTCCAATTTTAAGATTTGCGATTCATCAGTTCAATCAACAATCAAAGTCATCAATAGACAATATAAGAAATGTTCACAATGAAGATTTTCCAAACATCTAATTGGATCGCCAAAGTAATTTTATGCGCCATTTATTGTCTACCGCCTACTTAAATCCAGTTCAGCATCTCTTATGACTGACGCATGAGATGCACTCCCCAGTAGGCAGACATTAAAGGCGAGATTTTTGAATAACCTAAAGGATCAGCCAAACAATTCTAAACCCCAAATGCTAATTTCTTGTAGGTACCTACCT
Source organism: Rhingia campestris (assembly GCA_932526625.1). NCBI lineage: Eukaryota > Metazoa > Arthropoda > Insecta > Diptera > Syrphidae > Rhingia > Rhingia campestris. Next base: position 221,858,583 of record OW052182.1, read on the forward strand.
ACAGTTTAACAACTAGAAATGTGCTGCTATATCACCGACTGGTTTTTTTTTTTAATTTTTATTAGCACCATTATCCTTAAATTACTTTAAAGTAATGGTGCAAGCTTTAATATAATCATTTTAATGTAGTGCTAATAATCATTACACATTAGTGCTTTTTGGCAGCTACCAGGATAATTAATTCAGCCAGTCGTTTTAATATCAAACATAATGATGATGCACGATAAACGAATAGCTTTTAGTATTTATGTGTGTTACCTTGAAAAATGTTTGTATATTTTCTTCACTGGGAACGCCAATAACACCCCTGATGCCTCATTTGTGTGAATCCAGTGCGATATGAGAACCAGTAGATGAGACACCATGTTTATATTCATTACCTGTCCAGATAAAAATCGTTCTTTTTTGCGACTAATTAGATTAACCATGCACATCTTTTATATGGTCAGCCTCAACATTACACTGGTAAGACATCTTGCGTAACAGTCCATATCTGTCCAGTAGTCTCGGCCGACATGGACCTAATTAAAACCACTTGCGCTATTGATTATGAATGTGGCCTCCATTCAAAAATAGTCATCACATACCTAAAATATACGAGAATTATTTATTAATCCATAACAAGTCGATCTGATAAGTGAACGTACGGCAAAGCAACCAACTAAGGGGGTCTCAAAGTGAGACTGCATGCATCCAAAACGCATATAATCTTACAATTATTACAAAATAAATGTTCCATACCTACTAAGCACATAATTTCAAGATAAAAGTATAAAAATCCATCCGTAGATGCTTCTCTGTCGTTTTGTGTTATGTTTACCATATTTATGTAACCGATTACCATAGTTAAAGAACTAATGACATGGATAGCATTTCATTAATCTTTTTTATGCGACCAGCTTGAATTAAGTCATTCTTACGGTACTCTTATGCTTGCTAAAAATGCGAATCAATTTAATCGAATATAATTCAAGATTACGTTGTCATATTTATATAACTGCTGTCAGCAAACGTGCTCGTTTATTTGCCACAATATAATTATAAGACACAGACAAAACAATAAAGTTAATAAGTTGAACCCGTTAAAAGTCAAACAAATCGTAATTTGTATCTTCTGAGTTTTTTGATCGAATATACTCGTAGATACACAGTACACACATATGCTAATCTCGTAGCGATATTACGTTTAAGCTATCTGACATACATTCTATAACAGACAACTGCTGATGAGCACACAACTGGGGACGGTTGAGTTCAAATGTCTAGGGAAATTGACGATTGAGCTCATCGTATAGCAAAATTGATTCATCGCTCAGATCTGTGAATGAATGGGATTTGTGATTCCCATTCGCGAGTGAACTAATTCGCATGGAGGCTGTATAAGAGTTTGATAGACACTTCCGTGGAGTTTATGATAGCGAGTGTGATTTAAACTGAAACGGTGCCTTCCGCAAATTTCAAAAGTGAATGCCGGTGGATAAGTTCAAAGTATAATGAAGGGTGGCTCTGAACTGCGTAAAGTGACAGGAAGTCTATAATAGAATTAGCAAGGGGTGGGTTTCAGGGAGCCCATTTAATACAATCATACATTGTTGGGTTTAATGATGAATAGACAAAGTCGTTGAAGTTTGTTAAATTTTGTAACATAATTGTTTTTATTTGAAATGACAAACGTTTGAAACAATTTAATAAAACCACTAAGCTAAGAAGTTATTTTATGTAAAATAATTGAATATTTATGATAAGTAATATAATATGAGCGCCTGTTAGTCTTCGTGACTAGAAATGACACTAAAACAAAAACATATGAGAAGGCTAAAACCCTATCCCATCCCATCCTTAAAATTGATATCCCCAAAATATGGTCTTTATGGTCATAAAGTATTGAAAATGACGTTGTTACAACATATTGTTCCGAAGGATTATCAAATTCTTTTATGGTTCGACAAAAAACCACGTTTTTGTATTGCATATGGTTTTTGTAGGAAAATGCCCCCAAAAAGTGGTCGTGGGTTGAAATGGTCTACTGATGAAATGTTCATATTAATACTACCAATGATTTTGCATCAAATTTTTTTTTGAAAATTTTCAAATTTGGCCAAAAAAGGTTTTTTTTAGAAAACGCCCCCAAAAAGTGGGCGTGGCAAAAAACTTTGTATTGACGAAATATAGATATTACGATTCTCTAAATATGCTTCTCAGACACTTTTTTTAAAATTTCTTACGGTTTGGCCAAAAACTGAATTTATCTTAAAAGGGGGCGTGGCAGTGAGCGGATTTCAAAAATTTTTACACTTGTTCTGTACAGACAGACATGGCTTAATCGACTCAGCTAGCGATTCTGAGTCGATCCATATACTTTGAGGTATATGTAGCTAAATTATTTCTCTATGTTACAAACTAAGTATCAAAACTAATATACCCCTATGGGATAGGGTATAAACATATGAGAAGTTACAATCCGCTGTGCGGATCGTTGAATACCCTATCGCATCCTATCGTTAAAATTAATATCCCCGAAATGTGGGCTTTACATACATACACAACATATTGTTCAGACGGTTTATCAATATATTTTATTGTTCGATAAAAAAACCAACGTTTTTCTATTGCATATGCCTTGGGGTAGGGTATAAAAATGGTTTTTGTAGGAAAACGCCCCATAAAGTGGGCGTGGGTTAAAATAATCTAAAGACGAAGTGTTCATATTATCATAATTTTTGATATTAAAAAAAGTTTTTTTTTGTAGAAAACGTCGGCGTGGCAAAAAACTTTGTATGACGTAATATAGATATTAGAATTCTCTAAATATGTTTCTCAGACACTTTTTTAAAATTCCCTTCGGTTTGGCTAAAAACTACGTTTTTCTAAAAAGGCGGCGTGGCAGTGGGCGGATTTCAAAAAATTTAACACTTGTTCTGCTTCGTCGGCTCTCTTCGTAGACTCTCTACATTCCAAATTTCAACTTTCTATATCAAAATTTAATGCCCAAAAATCGGTGACACACGCAATATTAGTCAAGGTAGTATAGCTATTTTAATTATAAAACAAATCCATTAATAAATTAGCATCATTACAACTTATTATTAGCATGAAAATGAATTTATTTATTTTGTTCAATGATTAATTGTTAATTCTAAGTAAATTCACATCAAACCACGTTTCAAATGCAATGTTTCCTATTTCCTTATGGATTATTGGGTTTAGTATATAAAAAAAATTCTTTGATTTCACTAAATGCGTCCAGGCATTTCCGATAGCTTTTTATACCGTATCCCATAGGGGTATATTAGTTTTGATACTTAGTTTGTAACATAGAGAAATAATTTAGCTACATATACCTCAAAGTATATGGATCGACTCAGAATCGCTAGCTGAGTCGATTAAGCCATGTCTGTCTGTCCGTCCGTCCGTCCTTCCGTCTGTCTGTCTGTTCGTCACCGATTTTGGGCCTTAAATTTTTAGCTAGGATAATGGAATTTGGTATATAGGATCCTTGTCCGTGCCACCAGAACAAGTCTAAACATTTTTGAAATCCGCTCACTGCCACGCCCCCTTTTTAGGAAAACGTATTTTTTGGCCAAACCGTAAGGAATTTTAAAAAAGTGTCTGAACAGCATTTTTAGAGAATCGTAATATCTATATTTCGTCATTATAAAGTTTTTTTTACCACGCCCACTTTTTGGGGGTGTTTTTTATAAAAAATGTTTTTTGGTCAAATTTTAAAATTTTCGAAAAAAATTTGATGCACAATCATTGGCAGTATTAATACCAACATTTCGTCAATAGACCATTTTAAACCACGCCCACATTTTTGGGGCGTTTTCTCACAAAAACCATTTCTATGCCCTACCCCAAGGCATATGCAAAGAAAAACGTTGTTTTTTGTCGAACAATAAAAGAATTTGATAAACCTTCGGAACAATATGTTGTAACAACGTCATTTTCAATACTTTATGACCATAAAGACCATATTTTGGGGATATTAATTTTAAGGATGGGATGGGATAGGGTATTAAACGATCCGCACAGCGGATTGTAGCCTTCTCATATGTTTTTCTTTTAAATTCATTTTTATTTTTTCTGTTAAAATATTTATTTATTATTAGACCAAAATGGTTAACTCCAACTCATCATTAACAGGTTTGATTTAACAAACTTAATTACTATCTTAAAACCACATTAAATTGCTAAAATCTGACTTAAAATATTTGGGTCTACTGGCAGCATGCATGGAACACCTGGACAAGCCCTGTTCCAGACCTTGCACCTAAAGTTAATATATTTAAGGCTAAGCAGTGGACTAAAAGTCCCAAAGTCCTGAGGGAGTGCAGAAACATTTTTTCTCATTTAACCACCTAAATTTGGTGCCTTGTATCTTAAACATCTTGCTCCTAATATGAAAATCTAATATTGATTAAAATCTAGAGTTCGATTTTTTCACGAATATAGCAAGTCTTCGTTGTGTTAAGAGCAAGAAAAAACAAGATATTCTGTCGATTTTAAAAGTCGGGATTTGATTCTCATATAATACCAAATGCGCGACAACTAAGGCGATGTGTTTTATTTTTTGCGGGACGTAGTATCCATTAGCTCCCCATGTTTTACCCGTCTTTAATGACAAATGAGAGATTTTTTAACAGATCAAAAGTTATATAGCGGGTTGTTAAATCCTCGTCTCGGCGGTTTTGGAGGATTAAATTCTTTAGGCATACTTTCATCCCAACTAATTTTGCTAATGAGTTTGTGTACGCACTCCACCAAATCCCCCCATATCTTTAAACAGTTCTTGGTAGATAGCGGTCAATGGCAAAAGTTGTCATTGTTATACCCTATCCCATAGGGGGGTATATTAGTTTTGATACTTAGTTTGTAACATAGCTGAGTCGAATTAGCCATGTCTGTCTGTCCGTCCGTCCGTCCTTCCGTCCGTCCTTCCGTCCGTCCGTCCGTCTGTCTGTTCGTCAGCGGTTTTTGGGCCTTAAATTATGAGCTAGGATAATGAAATTTGGTATATAGGATCCTCGTCCGTGCCACCAGAACAAGTGTAAAAATTTTTGAAATCCGCCCACTGCCACGCCCCCTTTTTAGGAAAACTTATTTTTTGGTCAACCCGTAAGGAATTTCAAAAAAGTGTCTGAGTAGCATATTTAGACAATCCTAATATCTATATTTCGTTCATACAAAGTTTTTTGCCACGCCCACTTTTTGGGGGCGTTTTTAGTAAAAAACGCTTTTTGTCCAAATTTTAAAACTTTCGAAAAAAAATTTGATGCAAATACTTCCGAAATGGTAATATAAACATTTTGTCCATAGATCATTTTCACCTACGCCCACATTTTGGGGGCGTTTTCTTACAAAAACCATTTGTATACCCCATCCTAAGGCATTAGCAATAGAAATACGTTGTTTTTTGTCGAACCACACAAGATTTTGAGAAACTGTCTGAGCATTATATTGTGAGAATGTCATTTTCTGTATTTCATCGCCATAAGGCCTATATTTTGAGGATATTAATTTAAAGGATGGGATGGGATAGGGTATTCAACGATCCGCATAGCGGATTGTAGCCTCTCATATGTTTATTAGATGCTTTTAGTATGAGATTGATTGAATTAATTTCCACAAGGCATTTGCATTTTACACAGTATTTTTTTCATTGTTGTGGAGTGTTGCATTTGTGATTAGAGCCCAGCAGAGATTCGAATTTTCCCAAAGCTTTTTTATTTCTGTAGCAGATACTACATTTATGGCCGCTTGTATGTTTCATAGATCATCATTGATTCATCTGTGTAGATGGATATCAGTTTCTTTTGCAGTCATCCTTTTCGTCACTTTAAGAAGGATCCACTGCATTGGTTGATCAAAGTGATAAGAAAACATAACACATCCAGAGTTTACCCAGAGAGACTTAAGATCCAGTCTTCAAGGGGCTTTTGGCACCACATTCCCGAATAACAACCAACCCTTAGGTTGCGATAGTTGATAGTTTTATCATACCAGTTTCAAACTCAGTTCTTGGCTTACCACCAGTCTGTACTGCGAAATCTGAATATTGTGCAGACTTGGTTCGGGGTAAGGTCCACATTTTCGACCTATAAGACGAATTCTTTCCTTGCCACTCATCTGGCTTTGGCGAAATTGTTGTGTCAATGTATTGTACTCAAAGGCGTACACATAAACCAAATTTTAAAACAATAATTTACCACACTGCAAAACCAGCAAGTTGCAAAAATAACTCAACAAATCTCTAAATAACACGATTGTATACCATGTCGTGTGTAAGTTCATTTGTTGTCATATATCCATACCGTAGCCTTCATCATCATTGCAATTCAATCACCCTCTCAGCCTCCGTATTACAAAAATAAACAAAATCTCAACGCAACAGCGAGTGCAACCATCCAATCCTGATGCGTTGAGTGTAGAGTGTTGATTTAAAAAAACTGGAATGAGATCAGAATTGCATTTGAGATCTGTTAAAAATAACAAATCCGTCATCCCCGGGATTGCCCTTTATTTTGATTTCATTAACGAACTGTGTTGATGTGGCGCAGTGGCACCCTCCAACATGCCTTAATCGGGGTCAGAAGCATTTCGTTTATTTACTTGTAATTTAACATTCTCCTTGTTGTCTGTCTGGCATGAAGGATTGTTTGTTTATGTTGGTCCGACACTTAGTTTAGTCTTCGTATGGCAGAAAATGCAACTGCAAAAATGAAAGGCGCCCCCACAATTGCGTAAGACAGGCATAACTTTAATAAGACGACATCCTGGATATGTCAGGCGTATACATGAAATATTGCCCTACAAAGGTTAACCCAGCAGTTTGCAAAGGGATTACTTGGCAACATTGAACTGAACATCCAATGAATAGCAATTTATTCTGTACAGGTACCTACCCTACAGTTGCGATAAAATCGTGCGCTATGTAACTATAAAGCACAACGAAGCAGGAAAGCCAATAGTTTAAGTTGCCCGAAGGATGGAAATGTTTTCGTTCAGACTGAATTCATTAACTCGTGTATTGTGGACCTATATGGGAGGCGTCACCCCCCATTTCGATGAGCCATCTGAGTTGAAATCAATTTCTTGCTGGTTTTATTGGACCTGCCTTCATATGGAAGAAGTAAATTAAATTATTCCGCCCAGTAATGTGTATCTTTGAGAAACTCATACACGTTGGTACTCATCCTCGTGTGTTAGCACTGACTAGTCGAGCGCATATGATTTATTACCCATGGTTTAACCTATTGAACTGATCATTCGAGGTGGATTATCAATGTTTCAAATGTTTACCTTTGTCGGTGACAATAACATTTGGTAAAAGGTTGCTTTGCTTCTTGATTTTATGTGTGTGTTGTAGATTTGTATCTATTTTTGCTTTTATCATTTTCATCTCTACCCTATATCCTATTGACTTATCTGACCCTTGTCTAGAGCACCGATGTTGCGGAGAAGTTGTCGTTTAGGTTTTCATTATCGGTTAACCCTCGTTAAGAAATGTGGCTTGGACAAACTTTTTTAAGTTTTACGTGCAGTACGCATTCCGGAACGATTTGTAACCAAAAAGTTAAATTGAAAAATATTTTGCTGTCAGAGTTTATCGCTAACATGTTTGTTTTAAGAGTTTTAATATTAAAGTTATGAAATTTGTCACATGTAGTCCAAGGATTTAAAAAAGTTATGAAAAGGTCAAAATTTTAATTGTGACTATGTAAAAGTATAAAGAACAGACACATACATTGAAAATAAATTATAATGATTGAACAAGTTAGGGGCTTAAGTTGGCATTCCGGAGTTTAGAAGCATAAAGACGAATTTACTTTTTAATGCGATATTTAAACCTATCATCGATTGATATTATCAGAAGGCTTAGCTAGCCTCGCAGTTAAAGATCGTGTGCAGTAATCAGTGCTTGCCCTGTACTTCTGTTTGGCACTGCACATTTCAAATTTGTCAGAACAAAAATTGGTGATGCTTTAGTTGGGAATCGTACACAAACATTCTTCATTACAAAGCATATTTTACTATCGAGATGCTTAATTAAATATTTGACAAATCTATTCAACTATCTATTTTTACATAACTTTGACTCTTATGACATAGTCAGCTTACCGTATCTTTGAAAAGATGTTATAAAAGACGTTGAAGTCAGATCGCTGAAAAACTCTAAATGGAAAGTCAATGAAATCGAGAAAAATATTTTCGAATTAAAAAGCGAAACGTCATCTTACAAATATTAAAAGTTATCTGCTCCTTGTACACGAAATTCGATGAGTTAAGTTATCCGTTATACAAAATTTTTTTTTAATAAGAATTACAAGTTAGCCGATGTGTTAGTGCTAACTCACCGTTGTTCGTTGTTTATTAATAGGGGGTTTATTATCCGTTCTGTCTCATATAAATCCCGACAGAACATGGAAGCACTTTGATAAAAAGTACTTAAAATAATACGATCCAGGTATACGTATGATAAAATAAAATAACAAAAAGTACGATAATGTGAGCAATTTACATGGATGTGTACAGACAATGAAATCGAGAAAAATAGTTTTAAATTTAAAAGTCATCTCACAAATATTAAAAGTTATCTGCTCCTTCACGAAATTCGATGAGTAAAGTTATCAGTTGTACAAATATTTGTACGATAGTGTTCACTCACCGTTATTCGTTGTTAGGGGGTACATATTTTTTAACTAACTTATAAATCAGTTTATATGGGCGAACTATCAAGAGTAGCCCCATGAAGAGTGCCTTAGTCCAATCATCCACAACAAATTTATATGAAATGGAGTGTCATCTAAGATCTGCTAGGGAGAGTTGTACGCCCGCTAATAATAGTTCGGAGTTCCACGTATCACTACCACTCCCAAAACTTTAGGATAAATAATTTCTTTAAAAATTCAAAACTTTAAATTATAGAGGAAGAGAGAGAAAATGCAAAGAAAACGCATGTGAGAGTACAAAATCGGCAACTGCGAAAAAGTATGAAATGATTTCTGAAGAAGAGGATTTTCTAACAGCAAAATATTAATTTATAATATTTATATGTATAAATGTGGCTGATAAACTAAGAAATTTAAAACATTGATGAATGATTGATTATTTTATATAAAGCGTAACCCAACTCACTTGGCTTCATTTGTGTTAAAGGTACTTCCATGATTTCACATGGTCGTGATTTCCAAAAAGCGCTTACCGCCATTTACCATTTAAACTAGTTAAATTAAAAAAATGTTGGTTAAGAATCGAAGAATCTGTGAGCTGTGAAGATCTCTATATGTTTCTTTATATTCTCGTCGGCTCTTCTAAAAAGAAGGACATATGCCTCTTCTTGTAAAAAGAACAACCAAATGAAAACCGTTTGCATTTGTTAGCAATCATAAGGATGGCAAATGCTTCAATTATTCACTCAAAACATCTAGACTAGACTTTGATGAATTTCCTCAAGGCAAATATATCTATATAATATATATACCATCCACCTCTGTAGAGGCAATAATTTATTCAATTTGACATTTACGTCGCCCTGGTGTCAGTAATTAATCGACCAAATCGCAAAACTATAATCGTCTTTCTATACTCTACTATCTTCCGATATCACCTCACACACCACAGGATAAGAGTGCGTGCTAAATGTTGCAAGGTCATCAAAAACAATTTATAATTGCAGTCCATGTTGGTACGTGCTATATACGTGAGCAGCAGATGTATCCATAGAAACGAACAATGAAGCCCGTCATGCGAAGCGAACATCCTTCCCTTAATGGAAGTAGAAAAGTATCTTTCTCCCCCACATTGACCTTTTACGACGAATAATAATAATTGCAGAACGATTATCACACTTGTGGTGGTGTTTGTATACTATACACCACAGAAAAGTGTCTTTTTTAATTGAGCTATTACACCTTGATAATGCGCTACCAAAACCAGTTATGCGAAGGGTGTTTAAGATAAGATCACAATGCTTTTAGATGAGTCGATTAAATTATTCATCATTTCTGAGTAAGCCCATCAAAATCGAAAGCAAACTCCTTTCAACTCATCAATCACAATACCTTCAAAGTAAACATAGATACGAGTATTACGATGATGAGTTGACAACCTTAAAAGTGTACTCCAGATGATCCAATGGAGCTTATGGAATTATTTCTTCTATAATAATCTTAATTGAAGATAAGATTGATTAAATGATGAATCGATTTTCGAAAAAATATTCAAATTAAGGGAAGAACTATATTAAACTCAAGTTTTGTTGACGAAATAAACGTCAGTTATCGATTTAATCTCACCCTAATTTGAATACGCTTCCCAGTGTATAGCATGGATGAAAATGAGCACAAAATATTTAAAAGACTTCCCGTTTGAATACTAGCGAAAGTTTAGACTACCTCCTGTCAGATTTAAATTTAGATAACGCCACTTCAAGTTTATGTTTGATTACAAAGTCAGTGAACCCTTTATGAATGAATTTTGTATTCATCATTTAAGTAAATTGATCCATCAGGAAGTCGCCCAAGATACAAACTTTCGTTTAACGTTTCAATTAGGGAATCAAACAAATGTCTACTCCTTGCATGCATATTTTTGATGAGGGTCAGTATCTGATAAGGCACACTCTTTTTTCAAGGTAGAAACTGCGGGGGTGCATATTTCGGAATGAAATAAATTCAAATAGCAGATGGTCTATAGGATTTTTAAATCACAAAAGACATTTGGGAAATGTTTGTTATACATTCTATCGATTGGTTCCTTCGAAGGAGGTCAACATAAAGGAATAGTACCTTTTGAATTCCTTAAAAAAGGCAGCAGATTGATTTGACGAAATACAATTTGGGACAATTTATTTTTGATAAGGAATTTCAGTCCACTGTCCTCATAGTAAGATATAGGTTCCGTTTTGTATTCAAAGACTGGAAAGAATCCCTTTCCGATGCGCTTGAAATGTTAATTTTTAATTTGTTTTCCGGACCAAATCAAAAAATTATTTTGTTTTATACTAGACAAGAGGATGTTTTCACAATTTGGCATAAACATTTTCAAAAACAGTTGGTTTTCAACTTAAATTCATGTCGCACGTCAATGTGCAAAAACCTCTGCAGTGTCTATGAGATCTATAAAATGCTTATGAGAAGAAAATTCCATCTCAAATGTGGCAACGTAACTTTAAGTATAGTCTTGATATGAAAATATTTGTAACCCCAGACTTCTTTAACACTTTTACAAGGAAAAGCCTTCTGCTATAGTTTCTCTCTAACATGTCATAGCGTACTAATAGCATATAGTGAGGGTCAAATGCTTGCAGGGTCACTGCAGTCAAAAAAGGACATTGCGATATAAATTTGCATAGCGTTTTAAAAAAATTGTTATCATCGATTCTTTTTGTAAAGGAATCTTTTTTCACATATCAACATGAATTTATCAAAGCAGGTTCACAGGTTTATGTAATCTATTTCGTTAAGGCTTTTGATCGGGTAGAAGTTAATTAAAATAGGAAATACATATTCGAGGCAGTCTGAAGCAAAGTCTGCTGTTCGTCAGGGAAGTCACTTGGAACCTTTGTTGTTTGCATAATTTGTGAACCATATAGATTCAAGAGTGTCTTTCCGTATGTGTCTAAGGTTTGCAGACGACTTAATTTTTTTTTGTAGAGTCAATTGTGTAGCCGATTGTCACAGCTACAGGTTAATATAATCCCAATTATGAGTATGTGTAAGGAAAATGTAAGGATTTGCAATTTTTTTTCACATTAGATGACCTTTATTCTATGGTTTATTATAGAGGGCTCAGTGGCGCGATGGTTAGTGCGATGAACTGCCGCGCAGAAGGTCTGGGTTCTATTCCCAGCCGTAGCAACACCTAAATGATTTTTCACTGGCCCTCCTCTCGTGATGAACTGACAAATCATCCGAGTAGTATCAATTGTCAAGAATAGCTTATCTCAACATAGCCGTTCGGAGTCGGCATAAAACAAGAAGTACACACGCACACATGAATGGTTGTGAGAAAGCTAGGCCCTGGGTACTAACGAGCATGTTGCGCCAAAAATTTGTATTTTGTATTATAGAGTTGAGGAATTGAAAGACTTGGGCAATACGTTTAATTCGAAATTAAATTTCAATGAACATATAGAGAGTGCAATATCAAAAACAAATTCCCTTCATGGATTTATTAAAAGAAACAGCGAGGTTTTTTCAGACATACAAATCCTTAAAGCCTGTTCTTTAGTAAGATATGTTTTTCTTTTGTTTGGTCAAATAAATCGGATTGAACGTATACAAAAGTCTTTTTCAGGATATTGAATTCTTCACTTTATATGGTCAGTAGAAATGCCAAGTTATGAAGAAATTTGTCGCATAACATACATAAAGTCATTGGAATCGATAAGAAATATTCAAGGCATAACGTTCATAAAGAAAACATTGCTTCTCTTTTTACGTTCCATGTATACCGTTACGTGAACATGACTTGTTTTATGAACCTTATCATTGAACAAGATATTGCTTAGAATAATTAACTGACGTAATTATTAATAAAATTTCTTTAAAAGTTGCATAAACTTTCCTTCATTAATTTATAGAGCTCAAGGCGGCCTTAAAGTCGATATATAGGTTATGCGTCTCCAATTGAAATTCATTATCCCAGGAGTTGGCTTAGTGTGAAAATTTGCTTTTTGGTTGATTATCCCTCCTTGGGTATTGTTTCGTACCAATAAGTGTGTTGCAGAATGGCTTCTGACGTTCACACGCTGAGTCCAAAAACATCAGATTAAAAAATGTATCCTACAATTTTGCATAATAAATAACTCCACATTGGGCGTTTAAAATTAATAGGGCATGTAAATGGCATGTTCTTACAAAAGAACAGGTGTTAAACTTAAACAAAAAAACTAATACCAAAACATCAATTTTTATTATATGTCAATTATTTCGAGAAATTGATTTCGTGACATTGACGAGTTTTTTGTAAAAAAAAAAGATAAAAAAGAGCAAAATTGTTTTTGTACAGCTTTAATTGAGGTCAAAGCTGCTTGTATTGTATTGAATGATAATCTATGTTTTTACATATAAGAATATATAATATATATGTACGCGCAAATCTCTTAAATGCATTATATTTTATTACATCACATTCCTTGTTAATCAATAAAGCTTTTATGGAAATTTCAAATTTCTCTTGAGTCAACTAGCTACCCTAACTTAGTTTTACATAAAATGCAATTCCAAGAATATACATTCACAAACTACCAGATAATATTTCAATTTCACAAAATGCAACGCCCGCCTGTCTGCCATTTTAAAACAATTCCATTTCGCATCTAATCGAGTCAACCACACTTACAACAATCTTTCCCAAGTCACGAGTATAATCAGCAAAACAAAAGTGCATGCATAGTATAACTCGTAACACATATACACGACATATTTTCTGATAAAATTATGGAAAGCAAAAACTTACAAATAACGAAAAAAATAATAATAATAATATTTATATAAATTTGCTTGCATGCATCAGCGATTATGCTATACATTCGATATCTGGGCGAGGAAGAAAACTTTTGCGATAAGTTACTGTAATTAGTACGCTTTCTGTCCCGGGGTTGGCGACAGTAAATCAGTAAATCGTGTAGAATGCGAAATTAATTGATCTGATTAATGAATTTAAGCGGGCCATTAATATACGCGTGGTAAAATGTCAGTTTACGAATTCCTGCTGGGGTCAGACAATGATGACGAATGCGACATTGATAGTGTCAGACATTCGCGACGCAACAGTCTGCAAAAAGTCAGAAAACAATGGCAATACGCAGTAATGTCGCAGAGTTGCTTTAAGTGGCCGAGTGTGAAGTGTGTGAAAAGTGCTCCACAAAGCCCGGAAGTGGAGAGTAGGACCTGGGATAATAAGCCAGGAATACCCAGACCGATGTCTTATTCGTGTGAGAAAGGTGTTCGCAAAGGGTGAGTGTATATAAGATGTCAACTGATTTAGAAATATATGTATGTGGTAGTGACGATATTTTTTGGTATTAAATTATTGTAAACGTTGGATAAATTGTAAGTCGTTATTATTGGTAAACTTAACAAAAACTTTATGGTGTTGCATGTATTCCAAAAAAGAGTATACATATATTACATATACATAGAGTAACTACGCATCACAGCTAAAAATTGTGTAGCCGTTTCAGTCGCAGGCGGTAATTAGGAAGGGGAATTCTCGTCGTTCGTATTATTGGGGTATCAATATCAGTACCCCACATAGTAAATTTCTGGAAGCACCTAAGGCAGAAAATATTATTTTTTTGTTATTGGCCAAAAACTGAAAATTCAGTTAAGATACTTTTAGGCAAAAACTAAATATAAGGTAATGTTACAAACGTCAATAGTAACATTGCTTTTGCAATTTTGAATAATAGGTATAGAGAGTTCACTGAAAATTAAAAATCTTATAAATTTAGCCTATATACAAAAATTCGTTATTCTAGTTTTTAGGGAAAAGTAAGAACCCAAAATGATTATGTACCAGTTTCATAAAAATCGTATGGGCCGTTTTTGAGAAATTTTGATTCTACCAAAACCGCTGTAGATAGCATTAGTTTTGCTCCATAAAAACCCTTGTGAAATACTGACCGACCGAATGTAAGATTCGATTAAAAATTTCAAGTTCGATTTTTTTACACGAAACCAATACTAGCTCCATTAGTTATAATAAAGCTTTCAGAATCATTAATCTACCGCAGCCTTCAACTTCAAATTTAAAGTAATGGGGTTAATAAAAATAAAAACATTCTACAGCTTCCATTAAACCTCGAAAACATTGCTTTATAAAAGTCTTAGTCATTCAGTCGACAAAATTGGATAAAAGCTAGTTGTGGTTAGCAGATATCATACTTTGAAAAATATTTCAACAATCAATATGCATAATTTAGTGCATTTAAGTTCAGCACGATTGGATTACATCATAAATTAATTAACTGTCATTAAACCTAGCATCTCCATTCAATTGCGTATCGAAGTTATATTTTTCCTGTTTAACGCCGATTGGAGAGGAATATTGGTTGAGGCCCAGGTTCATCCCGGACTGCAGCGCCACTTACGTAAGTAAGTAAGTAACGCCGATTTCGATTGACGCGAAGAAAATCTAGCCTTAATTTGTTGATCTCCTCTTACGACACCGGTATCAACCCATAGATTTGCATGAACCCTTGCGGGATAGTTATAAGATCTTTAATGTGTTGCCAGGCTTACACATATAAAAATATAAAGGGTGTTGATTTTGAATAAAACACAAATTATTAAGGAAATTATTGTCATTTCTTTATATTATAATAATATTGGTATGGTTGAATTATGTATGGAACAAAATATCGGCCAAATTTACATCGCCACCACGTGAGATAACACGGCCATTGAATTTGTCGCGCAAAAGAGCCATTGTTTAGTTAGCTGTGTGGCAAGTGGCACCGTCCTGTTGAAATATCGTCCACATCCATATCTTCCAATTCAAGCCATAAAAAGTTCGTTAACCTCATATGATAGCGAACACCATTCACAGTTAATTCCTGACCGGCTTTATTTTGAAAAATTACCATGATAAACCGCACCAAACTCTTTGTTCTTGGATTATTATTCGCCCAAATGAGGCAATTCTGCTTATTGACGAATCCACTGAGGTGAAAATGTGCCTCATCACTGAAGATGATTATCTTCGAAAATTGATCATCCACTGTTGCCATTTCTTGCCACCATTCTGACCATTGACGACGCTTGAAATGGTCAAGAGGCTTTAGTTCTTGAGTCAATTGCACCTTGTAAGTGTGTAAATGCAAGTCTTTATGCATAATGTTCATCAACGACGAGCGTGAGACGTTCAATTGTTGGGCACGACGACGAGTTGCAGTACGAGCAGTACGAGCATGCAATGTTGTTTTCACATATGCTACAGACCCGGTTTGCTCAAATTTTTGCACGATTTTTCCGATTGTACGCACATTTGGACGATTAAATTGACCGAAAAAATCACGACTGCACGATATGCATTTGAACGCTCATTTTCATAATAAGCCTGAATAGCTTAAACGCGATGCTCGATTGTGTATCTTTCCATGGTTCAAATTGAATAGTCTAAAATTGAGAAATGTCAAACTTAACGTTTAGGTGTGGTTCACATTCAACATCGCCCCTTAAAATTTAACCACCCGTTATAATATTTCCCCTAGTCGCCTTTTGAGACAGCGCTGCGTTTAAGAGGAGTGATGTAGTCGACCATTAAGCATAGATCTGTTATTACAGGTAGTCAAGAGTGATTGCCAGGAGAAGGTTTTAGTAGAGCCAGTAGCATTAAGTGTGGAGTTGCTGGTCTCTTAATGGACACATTCTTGGTGACGGATAAAATACCACTCATAGACGAAAATAACTAGAGTTAAGATGTTCAATCAAAAAACCTCCCCAGACGGCACCGGAATTATTTACAAGGTGGAATTAAAGGTGGAGCCTACGAAGTAAACAAAAACCAACATGAGAGGCTCCGACATATTCGGACAACAGGAAATAAAGGGACAGTCAGTCAGTTATTCAGTCCTATGTGTATCTAATAAACTGGAGCTAGCCCTTCATTTAGAGAGTTGTGTTTTGGGTTAATTACCCAAAGACAGGCAAATCTATTGTTACGAAAAACCAAAATCATCGGAAAGGACTGATTATACTGTTAAGGAACATGGAATCAAAACAAAGGATTACTGTCTGTGACATCCAGTTAGCTGACTCATATGTGCATTCCGGACTATAGCACCACGTAAGTAAGTAAGTTATCATTACAATATCTCTCAATAGGATCACAAGCACACTGCAAGTGCAGATGATCTCGATTGTTGGACCTGATACGCCACTAAATTATCTGCGTATACGATACAGAGTGTCGGGGGAGACGACTTGTACAAATATTATCGGAAATTCTCTGAACCCTGTTGTAAACCGTATCTTATATTAATATCTTTACTTGAAGTTACGTTCCCATATTTGATAAGCATTTCAATCTGATTAATTAAAAAAAAAGTCCATCGAACCATACGGTGTCGAAGCTGCTATATGATGTCGCTGGGGTACCATTAAATTGTGATGTTATGCCGACCATCACGCATATAGGCACATTATTGGTCAAGCTATTAATGGAATAAAAATCCAAACCAACGAAGATGTAGTTATAGCCTCTAATTTCACTGTATGTATTGAAATACACCGAAAATCTACTCTTTGCATAACGATTAGTTACATAATCTTAGTTTAACAAAATAGAACATAACCTCCTTCAACGCGAAAACCTTGTAAATCCGTTGGGATAAGGTATTGAAGATTATTGAAATTTTTAATTATGTCGATTCATAATAGAATACCACTTTTGAACTTCTAAATCTCTCGTGGCGTATACGCCCCTTATATGATAACAAGCATTTACATCTATGAAATGACTGCAATAATAAGTATCATGAATCGGTAAAAAAATAATAAAACCTAAACAACTTTCATTTTTACTTAAAGTAGGTATCTTTGAGAAATTGCTTTAATGATGGCATCACCAACAGTTTTAATGGACTATATCTCGTGTGTAGCTGACCCTTCTTTCTGCATCATGGACAATGTTGGCTATTTTCCAAAACCGCACACACAAAAACCCAACGGGCTACAGGCGGCACATGCCACAGTGTACGAACTGCACAGAAAAATGAAACTTCTAAAAGGCAGACAGTTGACACAATAAAGGATAATGATAGTGGGTTTTTACAATGGGACTAAACCAGGACATTGTGTTGCAGTTCCATAAAGGATTTTGTTTCATTCGTTATTGTTTGTTGTGTTGGCAAAGATTAACAAGGGATACTACATGGAATATCCAGGTCTATATTCGTATCATTGGTGACACTGACAGGACTTAATATCCTCCATGAAAATCCTGATAATGATGGGTGGTACCGAGATATTATTTTTACATTAGTATTTCCGGTACATAATTAGAAATGCATTCTGAAGTATAAACAACTTGAAGGCGATGTAGGGATGTAGTTGTGTTCGAAACCAAGAAGGATATGACATGGTTGTGTAGTTGCAGAGTATGTTTGGAGTGTTTACAAATTTCAATTTGATGTGGATTAGTGAAGGTATAAATACACGTGGGAGAAACAAGTGTAAAGCTGCTAATTGAAAAAAATGCAGACACTTTAGAAACGAGGAGTCGGTGTTCAACTTTAAATTTAATTGTAAAAACTCCTAATACTGAAAATCGGTGAAGGCGTTCATGCAATTTATAAGGCATTGTTACAAATATCATTAATAGCAATGCATTTCAATTTCGTTTAAAGAGAAATTATAGTTCACGAGATTTTTATGGTTGATGATTTTTCAAATTTGGTCTAAGTAAATAGATTTAGAAGGTATTCAATGTCAATCGATGGCGTGGGGTACGGTTTAAAAAAACATAGTCATAACAAATAATTTTTTTACATTCTTAAACATATACATAGTCGGTTTGTCAGATTTAATACTTACACATCATATAAGCCAACTAATATTGAAGAAGTCTATAAACGATTTTTGTTTTAATCTCTAATAAAATAATTCATTTCCACAAAAAAAGGCCTGTAAGTTAGAAGAGCTGAATTCAAAAATGCTCAATACCCAATATTGTAAAGACATGGGAGGACATGTTACTAACAAACAGAGCCACTTGGATCTATTGGTAAATGATAAATTTTTAAAGTTCTGATAAATTCTGGCTTTGTACATAAACAGGAAAGCCGCTACTAAGGCACTGAAAACCCTCGATTAATACACCAAAAACCATATTTCTTTGAGGATGACATTGCCTATGCTGTTACTAGTCACCGCTATCGGGACATTTTGGAATCATTCTGACGGTGACACTTTACACAAAGCTCGTGCCATGCTTGGTATTTGATCTTACGTGTTAGTCGCAGCGTGACAAAGTTACGTACTATCCAGTCATGTACCCAATACTTGTTTATTTAATTAACACATAAACACAACACTTTTCTTGCTTCAAAAGAAATAATAATTAGATTCCTCTCATGAAATGTTAAACATTTCCCAACATTGCTTTTAAAAGAAACGACGGGGATCAGAAAGTTGAGACATCCAGTAACCAATAAAACTGATCGGTCGCAAATAACCCCATTTGCAATATAATGATTTACTCACAAATGGTAGTTCAAACAAACATAGGGTATAAAAACTATCGAATATTGTCAGTAAACTATTTGTGTGAGAGTTCACAAGATTACACTCACACAACTATTTGCTGACAAGATTCGACATAAAAATGGCATTATGCTCGGAAATACTTGCGACTTTCGCAAATGTGCTTTACAACTACATAATTCGAATGTTGGACAAAAATTCATTAAAAACAAACGAACTTATTAACTACGTTATAGGTTTACCTAACCCAAAAAAATACCTTGCCCCAACTTGTCGCTCTTCATTAAACGATAGCTTAATTCTAATGCCTTTCGGCCTATAATCTGATCATATTTGAATTGAAATACCAAAAACTCTTGGCAACACTGTAAGCAATCATCCACAATCCTCCTCAAATGTATCAGTTTTTCCATTGTCAATCGTCATATATTTATTTATATGTTTGTGCATAGACAACAGACATCCACTTATTCCATTTCCAATACATATTCAACAAAAATACTCAACTCCACAGAGTCCATCAGAGGCCAAAACCGCCACACCACAACCCAAACCCAACGCCAGCGAAGCGATACCCACAGAAATAGAAGAGACCCCCAAATATCTCCCCAAGTCCCAACTCGAATACAATCCACAAACACATAACTCACTCAAATTCCAAATTTATCTCAAGTGGGGCAACCGCAACGATAACCTCTTCATTCCATCCACCAAATACCAATCCCTTACTAATGAGTGTTTTTGTATTGTTTTACCGCTTGGCTTAGTCCGTATCCGTATATGTTTGTTTACATTTTACGCGTTCAGCTCATACTCTCTTGAGTAGATGGCATTCCGCGAACAGAGAGTGCGCTGCGCGCCGTTCTCGCTCGTCGTTCATCGTTTGTGTGGAACGAAACTCTTCACTTAGCCAACGCAGCCAGCGCCATCCAACAACCGCTATTCAACTTGTCCAGAAATCTCTGCTCAACAGTTAGATTTCAGCTCGGTAATGTGACTTGTGGCTCGCGCTAGTACATCAAGTGATTTCGAACTCGCGCTTTCGGTTTGTCAAATGTCAAAGAATTTCTTTACAGAAAATAAAATAAAATTGCACATCGCTTGGCAATGCAACAGTGAAAAGAAAAATTTCTTCGATGCAGTAAGTGAAAAGTGACAAGTGGATAGAAGTGGTTGTACTGCTCTCTATGTACTACCGATCTGATATCACTAACGGTGAAATTCAAATTTTGTTAATCGGAGCGCTCAGCTCGTAAATTGGGGGAGTCACGTTCCTTCGTGTGGTGTGCTGGTGTTGAAATTTCTCTAATGCAACCGGAATACGAAATCGTTGCAAATCTGTGGGCAAACTAAATTAATGCTACACATGCAAGAAAAGTGTTAAACGAAAAATAAAAAGGAGAAGAAATTAAAAGTGCAAATAGATGAGGAAATTTTGAAAGCAATCAAAGGTGCAGTGAAAGGAAAAAGTGGTGACAGTGATTTTCAAGTGATTTACAATAGCACAAGCACCTCATATCACCGATTGATTGTGGATGTGTGTAGGGTGTACTCCCCCACTTTGCAACGCTTTGTTTCTATTTTTTGTTTCATAGTTATATCTGTAGTTGTCGTGCCTAGGCAATATGAAGACGTAAACAAAGTGGAACTGGTGTAAACAATACAATTTCACTCCGCGGTTGGATTACGTTCCCTTTACAGTGCAGCCAGCCCATTTGGATGTTTTATTTTATACTCGCTGCGCGCGGAATGAACGCTCCATTGGAGTAGTGAGTGTCTCTTCAGTATTGTTCGTCAGTTTGCTGGAGATTACTGGTTTATTATTATTTTTCATTTTTTTAATGCTTTGTATCTCCCTGGGGTCATTACCACGCGGTTGAAGTTCGCCGTGCATCCATCCACATGGTGTGCTGGTTATATTGTTGAGGAAGTGCCTGCCTACCCACAGGCGTATCATAGCCGGTCGCTGCTTGGGCAGAGGTTTTATGATCATTAAGGACGGTTATAATGAGTTTTTGGCGCGAGGTGTAGGGCTACTGTTGGGTAGGGATTTTTTGCACTTACACGGAGCACACAAAAAAAATCAAATTATGGACTCTGGCATTATGTTTTCGACTTTATTTCGGCATGTTGGGCGGCAACGAGTTTCAAATTTATATAGACGCTGCGGAAGAAATGAAAGGGTTACAAATTGCAACACATTTCAGCTTGGGAAGGACTTGAAGGATTAAACAACGTTTCATTTTTTTAATGTGTACTTTATCTTCGTAATCACAGAGTATTACGCTCTTAGAGTAACCGTTTTCTTTTTGTTGGAGTACCTAATAAGATTTTTGGTTCTACAATATTATCTGTAGACTAGTTAAAAAAACCAAAAAAAATGTTACTTTAAAAACATTTTATTTTTAAAACTAGTTTGAACTAGGCTCATTATTGCCATAGGTAGTTCCTAGAGGATTTATAGATCCCTAGTCAATTCTTTGGAAGCAAAAGGCACATATATATATATATATATATATATATATATATATATATATATATATATATATATATATATATATTGTGTTATCAATGTTGAGATATTTATTGTATTTATTATATAAGGTATAAGTATTTATTTTTATAAAAGTTTTATGGATCATTTTGTACTTAGTTAAAACTACTTGATTTATTAATAATATATAGTTTATTATAGCTAGCTATATATAGCTTTAAAACAAATCGATTTTTCTATAAACGAAATAATCATATTCCTTAAACGAATAAAGCTACCGTCGTTGTACCTATAGTGTCTAAACGTAGAACTTGTGTTGTGCCTGCTTAAGGGTATTTTAAGTACCAATATCCTCTGTATAGGAGAGCGCAAACTCAAAACCATCTTCTTCTATAGATGTAAAAAACGAATCCAGCTTAAATTTATTAAAATCAAAAATTAATTGCTTATTAAAAAACAATTATTTGTAAAACAGATGTTTAAACTTATTAAATTTAAAATTTTCAAACAAAAAAATCCAAAAAAAAAAATTAGCTCAAATGTACATTTACAATTAGATTTAAGAGTTTTTTTAAAACTAATAAAAGCAATCAAAAAATGCATATTGTTTCTGCTTGTCATATAAGACTAAGTTGCTAGTTGCAGCTCAAAATGATTATTTTATATTTACATACCTACATAATAAACCAAAAAGTAATCGAAATGTATTTATCGAATATGCCACAGTTAAGTTGTAAGCTGTTTGGATTCCATTTCCCCAAACAAATAAATTTTTCTCTTAAAACAGTTAAACTCAATATTTCAAATTTCGAGTCGTTAAGTTCTGAATATGAATGTATACCTAAAAGGTACATATACACATATTCATTTTCTAAGATTAAATAAAATGAGCACATTAATAGACGTGAAAATATGTAGTTGTTCGTTTGCTATTTAATTATCTGTGAATACTTCTGATAATTTAATTTAGGACTAACTCATCAAACTTGCTGGGTTTACTCGAAGTTAACTCTGAGTTTAAATTGACTGAAAAACAAATTTCTCAAGATAACTCGAGTTTAATCCCGAAACTAGGATGTTCTTGCACCGCAAAACCGGGCATTAATATTAATGATTAGCGTGTAATAGGGTTATCCGTTAACCTGATCATCTCTGTAGAGTAAATCTTTAATTTAAATCCGAATAGAAGTATTGCATTCTATTGCAAATTTAAACGGGTTAAATAAGTTGTTCATAGACCCTGATACATTTTGACGACTGGAGGTACTACTATTCACTCTCAAAAGGAGCTTTATATATCATCAAATCAATCATCAATATCAAAAAAGCGTAAAAATCCGTCTAGTCTAGCTAACGTTGTTTAAGAACGGCTCACGACACGTTAAGGAATTTTTCTTGTAATAAGTCTGCCTTCCATTCTCTTCGATACTGAACAAGTTACTTCCAGTGGAGCATTAATATTTATGGAAAACACATAGATACCCCCGTATTAAACCACTGTGTATCTATTCGCTGTTTAACATTATTGTTGTCATTATCATTATAACTGTAGTTCTTCCAAGTGCTTGGCAAGTGTGTTGCGTAATGCTGCCTTAAATTTGCAAATCAAGCAACATTGCTAATTAAAAAGCCCAAAGACTAATATATAGGAACTGTTGACCAAAAGCCTACAACCTTCTCCACCTCTTAATCAATTAATCGATTTACGATTACGTTTCAATATTGAATACCTATAATAACTCTTAAAGAAGTGATTAGCCTATCCCGTGTCATTAATCAATCATTTTTTCGAACGTCCAAATCTTAACGAGCTTGGCCAAATATGTGTGGACACCTTTAAAACCAAACGCAAACTTCCAATTTTTGCTATACTCTAGCATTAGTGTCTATTTTATTTTAAGATCCCACCAAAACAGTGTCAATGACACAAGAAACATTTCTTGTGTAATTCCACAAACCAATAAACGTCCATGCAAACACATTCCGCCCTGACATCAGGAACAACGTTGATTTTTATCTTTATGTGTTAACAGAGATCAATAATAATAAACAAACGAAGATAACACCAAAAGAACACGCAAAAAGTAACAAACACAGTCCATCTGGACTGTGGACGGAGTGCTGCGTGTTTGAACATAGCCCCAGGCTAAAAGTCGTAACGTTTCCTTTCCTCTAACAATAATATTTTTCCGTCTTTCATGTTTCCTCGTACCATACTGTGCGAAATTTCAAACAGAATCCATCCATCATTCACACCTATCCGTTCCGCAAAAAAAAGTAAAATACAAAAATATCAGAAAACATGTATCTTAAGCTAAAAGATGTAAAACTAATCGCTACTTTCCTTTGTTGACGAACTCTCTGGCTTTCCATCTCCCTCCAACATTCGGCTTCACAAGACTTTGGAAACCAAATTGGGAAGAGTAACAAGAAAATAAAAAGTGAAATGGCCTCCAAAACAACGCCAAATTGTCTCTAATGAGAGTAACTGACTGGCTACTGTTCCCAAACATGGCACTGGTGAAATTTTCTAATACAAAGACGACATTGGCATACAAAGCGGAAAGGAAAACAAAAGTCGAAATTCGTTATCCATTCCACTTGGAAAATATTTCAAAATTAATTCCAATGGAGACACAAATTGATGAGCAATGGAGGGCCTATTTGTGGATACCACAAGAACAATGCCCGTTTCCAACATTAGTTCCGATTTTATCCAGATAAACTGAGTTCACTTGACATGGGTGGGGGATGGATAGATGTCATATGTCTATGTCAATGTATTGAATGGCGTTACAAATTGTCAGAATTAAATTCGACTCAGCAACTTGTTGAGTGTAATGGGTATGCTTGGTTTTAGATGCGTCTGCCCAAATTCCACCCTTGCTCTAGTTTAATGTTAGCAAGATGCGATCGGTGAGATATGTTAGGTTTAAGGGGGAAATGTGTCAATGGATTGTGTATGTAACATAAGCTGAAGTCTGCACAAAAATGAAAAGATTTGCAAAGTTTGAACCATTCCAACAAGGAAAGGAAGGCGAAAACACACATAAAGAGGAAGGTTGTGTAATATATCCGGGGAGCAAATAGGTACACAGATCCCTTATGTACTTGTAGTTCGTGTGAAAGTAGGTCAGTTTTAGATGAATATATAGAGTGCAGGCGGGAGTCATTTTAAAAAATGTTTACAATGCGATGCTCTTGCATTCCAATTTCCATTGAAACCTTTAGGTCAGCATGTTTTTTTGCAGCAATGTATGGATAAGAGCTTGGAGGAGCGCATATACTTACACAAATGTATTTATCTTAAACAGTTTAGGGTACGGGCATTGAAACACGGTTAACCGATATATCAGGGATTTAAGATATAAAGGGGTAGATTTCTTCAACAATTGATCACTAATACAGAAGTTAATTTAGATAAGGCACAGTTAGACCGGATTTGGTTCGTTGGGATACGTGTATAAAACATTAAAACCATCAAAGCCATGTATAACGATGAAAATGGTTAACTTCACTTTCCACAACCACAAATCACAAACATATAAGATTTTATTCTTTTTTACATCTAAAGCTGAAGAAGCTCCCCGATATGCTTTAAGTTCTTTAATTTTGTTAACAAGATCGTTGTTAGTAAGACTGTAAGACTATCTATGAATATCTATGTTCCGCAACTGTTTGTCTTATTTCTCGTTCAAATATCAATGTATTTTCTTTACATCTGCTGTAATAGTAGGCAAGGATTCGGTGAGATCGGCTAAGTCGCATAGCCCTGCGTGGATCCATATCTTTGGGTAAATATGTTTAATAACATCAATACCAACCAGAAATGCCAACTACTATAGAAGGTCGAACTTTGCATTTTGCTGTAACTTACAAAATGGTCAGGAAGACGGAAATAAATGCTTTGATTTAGCATGTCGTAAACATAACTTTCTACCATTCCATTTATTTTAAAGCATCTGCATAAAAATGGATCCACATGCTCAATGTCAAGATCAAGATCAAGCTGGCCAGGGTATATATTTGTAGGATTTGTTTGTTTATTCAAAGTTTGATCTCTAGACTATTGGATGGTTCGAACAGCTAAGCGTTGGCATATAGGTTCTGAAAAGTAATATCTAGCCTCACTAAGATTTTATGTTCCTTAGCAATTTGCAGTGAGTCTTCAGGAGCGTTCATAAAATTATTAATACAAGGAAGCAAAGAAATCATTTAGAGCTTTTTAAATGAAGCAATAGCAGACACCACTGAGGAAAGGGATGAGTGCGATGATAACGATCTATACCCTTGGTAAGAGGCAATTTTAAATATACCACCCAGCATACATACATACGTAAGGAAAAACTAAAACTCTGATTACATATCTCCCTACATAGGCTTTGATGAACCATTCCATTGCATTTTCTGAGCGGATCATTTTCAGAAAAGTTGGAAATACACAGTTCAATCAGGCTTCCTGATTACATGTTTAAACAAAGGTGAATATATTATCATATTCATTTAATGCCTAATGGCCAAATAGCAGTATCTGAAAGCTTAATAATAATATCCAGGCTTGTTCGCCGCTTTCGCAAAAAGTTCAAAACAGTTGGCTCGCAGTATAAGTCGAAGTGGCAAGGTTTTTTTCAATGACCCATATACCCTTCACTTAAGGATATGCCATAAAGGCAAGTGTGATGCGGTACAGGATGCTCTACTTAACGTTCCCATTAACCTAACTTAATGCACAAATGCTTGCGAGAAAACCCTTCTTTGGCCAGATTTTGTATTTGTGATTATTAAATCGATTGACGTGATTTCCATAGAACTTGCTTACTTAAGTGGCGCTACAGTCCGGGATGAACCTGGGCCTCAACCAACATGCCTCTCCAATTAGCCGGTCCTTTGCTAACTGCATCCAGTTGCACACTCCAAGTTGGTTGATGTCGGTTTCTACTTGTGCACGCCAATTAAGGCCAAGCCTTCCTCTACTGCGTCCAACGTCTGGCTGGGAATCGAAGACTCTGCGAGCCGGAGTGTGCATTCGTTCTACATGTCCTAGCCATCTTAAACGTCCAATGCGGAGTTTTTTGACTAGGGGTATGTCGCTGTACAGCTCGTATATTTCGTGGTTGAATCTTCGTCTCCATAGCCCGTCAACGCAAACGGGACCGACGATTTTTTGAAGAATTTTTCTGTCGAATCGACCTAGGATTTCTTCATCCGCTTTGCGTTACAATCTCCCAGCACGATTTTAACATCGTACTTTGGTAGTCGCTCATAGGTTTTGTCGATGAGCTCGTTGAAGCAATCCTTAGCTATATCATCTTTTTCCTCCGTCGGAGCATGAGCGCATATAAGGCTTATGTTGGCGAATTTGACCTTGATGCGGATTGTTACAATGCGTTCGCTTATGTCTGGAAAACATAAGACTTCTTGCCTAAGTCTGGCACTTATAACAAATCTGCATCCAATTTGATCCTCTTATTGCCCGGCTCATCCCATCGTATTTGCTGGATGGCAGTAATGTCTGCTTTGTAGCAGTTTAGGGCTTCCGCTAGTTGTTCGCCTGCACCTCTCCTGTTTAATGTTCTCAGATTCCAGGTGCAGATACGAACGTCGTTGTCCGTTTTTCGTTTAGCATGATCGTTAACAATAATATCAGTCCTTTCCGAGGCTATTGGTTGCTTCGTAACATAAGTTTTTTTTTTTCATGGATGTGTAGTTAACCCAAAGCACAACTCCAACCCTGGAGGGCCAGGCCCTTGTTTTGACCCTAGGACAGCGGGCCGGAAAATACCAATGGCAGTAGCCCATTTTGGGATATGAGCGCTGCCGTTGACCCATTGAGGGCTCCTCCGCCACCCTGGCTCAGTATTGGAAATTGGAGTTCAAATATGTCGAAGCAGCTCATATAGGGATGACCCTACCAGTTCGATCTAACTGGAGCTGTAGGCGCCACCGTTGACTCCATCTAGGGAATTCCTCCGCTGCCGCCTGAGAGTGAGTGCCTTAGTGAGAAGACACTCCTCCCCCTCTCTCGTTTGCTGCCACCAACGACCTTCCACAGGGGTTTATTACCCCATCTCCAGTCGAGGTACTAGGCACCCACCAGTCACCAGCGTGGAGGTGAGAGTAGGAGTTGATAGAGTGAGAACGCTTGTGTTCTCATGTAATCGCATCACTATCCTTAAACACCAGCATAGAAGGTTCGCTAATTCAGTTTCGTTAGAAGTTCTTCTAAATTCCGATTTTCAGAATATCCAATTATTGCAATTATCCTTTATATTATTGAAATCACAGTTGAATGTACAAAACATTACCCATAATAATTTGCGAACGCTAAAAGGATTATGAATGGGTGGTGTCCAAATTATTAGAAAATTTGGATGACACAAAATCGTATTCTTATGTTGATGTTAGTAAGTGCTGAACTTCGATCTAAACATCATTTTAGTTTGTGGATACTTCCTTCCACACAACAGGCAAATGCATATTCACAATAGCGCGACCATTCTAACTGGCCGACTTTTTTGTAAAACTGAATATGAAAATGTCATTTATTTATAGGGAATATTCAATGTTATTGATGACAAATGCAAGTGTAACAAAATAATTAAGCAGCAAGAACATTTTCCTTATATATCAAAATTTCTTCCCTCTCATTAGGTTTAGTAAAATTCCAGTTTTCGACCTAGAAATGCTTACATAACTTATTTTAAATTATTCACCTTGCTTTGTTCATTCCTTATTAGCAGTATTTTTAACTTAAAATCTGCTAAGGAGAATCATAACAGATCCACCGTTCACCCTTTGAATTCTTAAAACTTAAGTTAACCTCAAACTGTCCAAAAAAAACTGTCTTCTTATGGCAAAATAATATATGACACTCGTTTGCAATTTAAATGTTTGAAACCCATTTAAAGCAGCAATTATCCCATAATGATTCCAATGGTGAAAAAGTCCCTGTCACGCTTCCATTCACATTTATTTGATAACTTTTCAAATTCAATTTCGCAAACACATTCCATCCAACAGATGTTGCTAGGTTTTATTCTTTCCCAGGGAGAAACAAAACTGCAAACAAATTAAACAAATTTCATTTCCAGAATCAGATACCTAAATTCGGGTACCAATATGATGTGACCTTCTCAAAGTGATACTAAAATAAAAAAAAAATCAACTTCAACAAGTGATGTAAATTCCAATCTCAATTCAATTACCAAAAGCAACTCCTGGCAAAGAAAAAATAAAGAAGTGCAAAATCCAATTTACTTGAAAGTAAGAAATTTTAAACAAAAAAAGTGATACCCTAAGCTGTGAAAATGTTAAAAATTCAAATGCTGGAGCAGATTGTCACCAGTGATAACGTGGATAACGACAAGGATAATACCAGCAATAAATCTACATCATCCTCACCTTTACACCAGCAACAGCATAATCATCATCACCAGCAGCATCAGGTCGTGCACCGTCAGGCGTCAGGAAGTGTAAAATCCGCAAGTCAAGGATCATCTCCGGCCGGGTATGTGTGTGTCCTTTTAATTTATATTTACCTCTCATATTTCCACAACAATTTTGACAAATTAGATTTAAAAGTCGCTCTGACGGTGAATAATAAATGACCACCACCAGGAGAGGTAGTGGTTTGGTTGTCAAGAGCAGTTGCGCAAAGCCAAGTGGATATATACGATTTCGTCGGTGTCAAAGAGGCATTAGCAAGTTCTGTCTTTTATCCATACCGCTATACCGTGACAATTAATGGAAAGTGATGTAGTGTAAGAAAAAATCTCGATAATTACACCTACTAGATGGTGTTTGCCAGACGTCATTAAGTGGAAAGTGCTCGAGGATAGTCGCAATATATCTTAGACCTGGCGAACATTATTTTCTCTGTCGGTTAGGTGCTGGATACCTCATTGCCGATAGGGAATTTGATGGAAAGTGTTTCGCCGATCTTTTGAAGTTTTTTTTGTACTCCAAAAGTATGTCAAAGTTGAAGCACTTTTTTAAGATGGTTTGCGGTTCTTTGAGAATTTGTGAACCCACACAAAGTTAATATTAAAACCCGTTCACAACTTTTTGCATATTCCATGTACACATGTGTATCTGTCACGACCAAGAGAAGAGATACAGAAAGTTTTGCGTCGCGAAAAGACGTTGAGAACAACATCTAATGGATGTGACTTATTCATTTTGAAATGGTGAATTGACATAATATATTCAGAAAGCAAGATGGCTACAAAACCAGTGGGTGAGGTAAGGGGCATAATTCCTCTGGATGGCTGCTGTTTTAAATGTAGGGCACATATTTTGTCAACCGGTATTTCTCTGCGATAGATACTTTGCTTGAGATATGGTGATTATAAAACTAAATAATAACAAGATCGATAATTTGTTAGTTCGCATCTGTCTTATTGTATTTTTTTGAATATTTATGATAGACTAATTAAAATGGTTTTTAAATATGCTAATTGGCGTCTTTTGGTAAGTGTTTAATAAGACCGCTAATGGGTCTTGAAAACCAGTGGCTTTTGTTACGGCTGCATGTCAGCTCAGTGGAACACCTGTGGATAGATTTAATTTGTTATAAATGGATGCTAGACAAATTCACATAAGAATGACCTACATTAAATATTCCTAGCTTAAGATCAAAACTTAAAATTAAGTAATAGCTCACTACATTGTCTTCCCTAATTGTATAGACATTGGCGATTCTATAAGTCGATCACTCACTTGGCGTGCTATTTAAACTGGTGTTAAATAACAGGTTGGTCCAAAGACACTGGTCAAATTTTGCTTTTTGCTTACTCTTCAAAGAGAAAGGTATTGTTGTCGTGAAAAAAATCGCGGAACCCAAAAAAGTGTTTTTTGGAATTCCGCCCGTTAGTCCTTAATGGTCTCTCCAGTCTATATATAAACGACTTGACCGATTTTCTTCAAACTTCGTATACATACAGCGTTTTTTTGGTTTTAATTCTAAGCCATTTTTTTACTTTCAGCCACTATATTAAGGGTACCTGCTATATAAAAATTGTACATAACCTCAATTTTTTTTCGAAAACGGCTCTAAAGATTTTGATTAAATAAATACGCTATTAGCATATTAATTGCAACAAAACTGTATACCTAGTTTTTTTCGAAAAAATCCATATAATGGATTTAATGTACTACAACTACTATCACATTTGCAACAATTCCACACAGTTAGTTTTGGCCCAACATACTTAAACGGAATTTTCATTTTAGGCCAATAACGGAAAATCATTATTATTCACATATCTAGACACCGATTCCTTCAAATTCCGTAATAAACATTCGTATAATCACAATTCTAGTTTTCGACATTATTTATATAATTTTTAGCATCAATAATCAAAATCAATATGAGATATTGTTGCTTCATTGTTCGTAGCGTTGTAAGATGGACAGTATCGTATCCCCTGCTGTTATTATACATGTAATAAACAGATTTGAAGTAAGATAATATCACTTAGAGAAGAATCACCAAACAAAACTCACAGTTGCCGTCATTTGCAAAATTTAAAGCACTTCCGATAAGATGTTACATTTTAAGCCACCCTGTTAAAGCAAATGGCAACTAACTCAGCCAATCGACTTAAGACAATTCAACTCAAAATTTTAGTCCCAGACTGCCTCTCTTCTTTTTGTAAGATGGTTGATTTAACATTGCCCTTTGTTAGATGCCTGACCAGGTGGACATTTCATGAAATTGTAAGTCTGATGTCATTTTGTTAACTATTACTTTTTAGTAATTGTCAAACGCCCTTCTATTAACGAAACGGTCATGCATCTTCCAATCGTGTGAACATAATTGTTAGAGTAAACTTACGGATTTTAAATATTGACAGACTCATTTAATATTTTTAGGTGCAACTGGCCTGCTTGTTTTCTCTTTATCTCATCGTTTTTTGTGATGTTCTTTCGGCGTTGACTCGAATTTTACTCTAACAATGATATTTCGTCACAAATCAAACGAAGAATTACTCTCACCAACAGCAGTTTCTTCGGGCAAAGAAGACAGATTAGCAATATAACCATCATTCGGATTACTAAGGAGATCCTATGTAAAGCTATAATCATCACAGTCCTATTCTACGGCGAACATCCAAATTTTCTATATAAATCCTAAATTACTCTAGCATTTTCAGCTTAAAAACGCTGAAGACTGAAAGTGGTGGGATATAAAAGCACCTCTGATTCTGTGCAATAAGTTACTGAGATTAACTCAACTGGTAGGTTAACATGCTGCTCTTTGTCCTTTCATAAATTTAAATTAAATAGATTAACTTGTGGACGCATGTGAAGTAACCTAGCGAAAATGACGTCCAACTTCAATTGGACAACTGAAGGTAGTCGATATTTAACAAAGTACAACCTCTTGCACAAAACGGGGCCATCAGTATTGTTCAAATGACCTGACTAACCCTAAATGACCTGTTGTCCGAATATGTCGAAGCAGCTCATTTAGGTTGTTCATTTTGTCCATCCTAACTGGGCCTGCATACGCCACTTACTTCCGAAAACCCGCTGTCATCTGCTACTAAGGCTGAGAATCGGAGTTGGTAGGCAACATGCGGAAGTGGTTTCATTGGTTTTATATAATCTTATTGCCTACCATTTGAAAAATTCGGTGTTCAACCATGAGAAAGCATCTAAACCCTCTGAGAGTCAGATGATTAATTAAGTAAGGACACTGTTTACACAAGATCGGACATCAATTCGGGAACTTTTTCGAAAGCAAAACCTATATCGTTGTATTATTTTTATCCTTATCCACAGCAACGTGTTAAAACGTAGTGCTTCCATAATGGTTACTGTTCCACAGTATCACTCACCTGCAAATCCTTTGATCAATTTTTAGTATACAGACTAATGTTTCGATCATTCTTCTCAAGCTCCCGCTTATAAAATATCTACATTTTGGAGTCTATTTTGATCATATTCCTCCTCATTAGTATCGCGAATCTTTCCAAGTTGAGTGAACTCATAACACACATCATCCAATTCGTAATTAACTCGTTTTACCATCATGTTCAAGCTCCAAAGCCTATCAATATTTCAATCAATTCAAGCCCATAATTCAACGTCTAATTACTAATGGCGTGCATTTTGACAAGGCATTCCCTCTGCAAAATCTCCCACTTAGTCTTTGTTAAGCGGGTAATCGCAAGCTGCTAGCTTAATTAATGGTCATGAATTAATTTATGAATATATTGACGGTGAATCGATTTATAGTGTAACAGACCACTTGTACAGATTACTAGATAAGAACGAATTAGATTCAAGCGTAGTCATGGCTTAGTCCGCGACCAACTGTGCGCCAACTGCAATCTTGATTGCAGTTACGATTTCGTACGTGTGTCTATGTCTACTCCTTTTTTTATGTCACATGTGTTTGTCTATTTCAAACGCTAAAACGGGTTTCCTGAAGTTGAACATTGATCTAAAACCCAGTGCTCCATGGACCGGACCACAATTGTTACACTAATTGGATTTATGGCCATTTTTTCCCTGCTCAGCCATTAAACACTGCGCTATGTCTCTGTTTGTTTCCGGCTTTGTGTCAAATTACTGTCGAGTGTTGTCAAATCGTATGGCACCTTTGGAAAGAGGTTTTATTGCACAACTACAAATGCAGCTGCCATTAAATGAAATTGCTTTTTGACATCCAAAGATACATGGAGACGTTTGATATATACTACACGGGGAAAAATATCAAATAAAAAAGTCATAGAAATACGGCCGCTCAATGTGTCATTATGAAGAGAATGGGAATAGTAGATCAGCCTTAACAAGGTTTTTGTTTTCTCTTCATCAAACTTGAACCTTTTCTAAAAGTTTAGTATGCATTTCATCAAAATTAACTTTTCATTTGGTTGTGCAAAATGGAATTTAATTGATTTTACGCAATCATATCGCACACACAATAAACAGGATAAGTAGCTCTCAAGTAAATTTCACTCTTCTCTATGGTTCGAGTGAAAATGCCATCCAAAGAACGTGCTTTCTGGCGAAATTGTCAACTTAATGTCATTTTTTATACTCATTTCACTAGGTATGGGATTGAAGGAACAAGGACTCGAGTATACGAGTAGGATGTGGAAGAATTGTACTTGAACGTATATTCACAATATTGGATAGGGAAACACGAGATCATATAAAACCGAACTTTTATGCAAAAGGACATCTTGCGAATGATATTTAAGAAAATAAAACAAAAAGGGTTGTACAGGGATAAAACCATGGGTATCAGAAAAGAGTGTAGTTGAAATCACGTATTGCTGTTGAGAAAAGTCTTAAAACCTCATTCCCATCAGTGACATTGTTGGTGTTGGTATGAATGTGGAGGCTGGAGGGTGGTAAGAGAATAACTCTCATCGTCGGTTTTTATATATTTTGGCATACGTTTGGAAACTTAAATACTCGTCTACAACATTCCAAGATATTATTATTGGTTGGGACTTTATTATAACAATTTTGGAATGGTGAAGTGGGGAGAGTTGGTCCTTATCCGTGCAATTTAAAATTTTTCTGAACCATGAATTTTCGTAATGAATACATAATAAGGGTTATAAATTCTAACAGTTAGTATTATTTATTCGCAGAATCATTTTCTTTTTATTATAGATTTTTAAAGTTAAAAATAAAGTACAGCTCACAACAGAAAAAGTAAATATAATTCAGCTATACCTATGAAATTTTAGAAATTAAATGCAGATGGAAAATAAAAAAATATTTTGTCGAATTCGACAAATATGGATGAACCGAACGGTAAACTAACGACGAGCGTTGGATCCATCGGACCCATGAGTTGTAAATACATGATACATGATACATGATACATGATGAAAAATGCGATGGAACGTGCGTACATTAAATAGTCCGCGCATAGCTGAACAGCTAGCCGAGACCCTCACCAGTTTCAAAGCTGATGTAACAGCCCTACAGGAGATGCGATGGAATGGACCGACTGATGACTTAGACATAGCGTCTTAAGCTTTCGCGAAGTAAGCGAGAGAGTAAGTAATAAGGGATAGACGAAGTTACCAACGAAAGTTTCTATGAGCTCCTCGCCAAAACATATGACCAATGCCTCAAACAGGATATTGAAATTCTCTTGGGGACTTTAATGCCAAAATTGGGAGAATGGACATCTTTGGTAGGAAGGCATAGCCTACATGAGACCACCTCCGGCAACGGACTCAAGGTCATTTGTAGCGGGAAAAAACATGGTGGTGAGCAGCACAGTTAGAAGACACAGTGTCCGTATATTCCGAGGAGCCAACATCGACTCGGACCACTATCTAGTTGGTGCGAAACTTCGAGTGCGGATATCAAGGGAAGCTCTTAGGCGCACAACAGCCACGCAGAGGAAATTCAATGTTGGACGGCTTCAATCGGAAGAGACTGCTACAGCCAATGCCGACCGTGTATCCCTTGAGCTTGTGAGAAATCACACGACTGTTGATATGAACCCGGAAGAGCGCAGCTATGTCAACAAGCCATAAGAAACGCAGCGTCAGAAGTGTTGAGCTTCTCACACCCACCTCCGAGAAACCCTGGTTCGACTCCGTGTGTGCTCAGGCAAACAAAGCCAGAACGGAAGCATACAGGTCGGGGCTCCGGAAAAGAACTAAGGCATCCCATAATCTCTCTACTAAGAGGTGCTAATTTCTATAGAAGAGTGAAACTATCGACATCAGGATTCATAACCCACCCTGGGCCCTGCAAAGATAAAAATGGAAATACCGTATTGAATACACAGTCAATGCCATCTGGAGAGACTATTTTAACTAGTTGTTGAATGGCGATGACAACCAAGATCCCGCCAATCATAAAGCGGTACTAGTCATTCTAGACCAAAATATTCAATATTTTGCTTGAAATGGTAGAATAATAGAATAACTCTTGCTAATCGCTGTTTTTTGGACTAAGTAAGCAATTGAGGAATAAAGCATTATCGATAAGAGCCAATTAGACGCTATACAAAATACCCATCATCCCGGTCCTGCTATATGGTGCAGAAGCATGGACTCTTACCCAGTCGGATGAAAGCTCACTTGCTGATTTATGGTCCCGATTGCGTTGACCACGCAAACAATATTTGGCGAAGAAGATACAACAATGAGTTGTACATGAAGTACAGCGACATAAGCCTAGTTAAAAAAAATCCGCATCCATCGGTTAAGATGGCTCTTCCATGTAGAGCGGATGAAAATTGATGCACCGACACGTAAAGTCTTCGACGCCATACCAGACGGAAGGAGACGCCAAGGAAGACTTCATTTCCGCTGGAGCGACCAGGTGGAGTGCGAAATTGGAGACGGCAGGCTAGGGATTGAGCCGGATGGAGGGGCATTAATATATTTAATGTAAGTCCCATGAGCACCACGCTTTAAAGCGCCATGTAAAGTAAAGTAAGTATGGTTATTAATTTTGATACAGGGGACCTCGATAAAGCGCCCGTTTGTGGCCTGTTTCATCAGCAACACTATGACGTAGCAATACTACATGTCATTGGTAGTGTTTTGCATCACCCGCATTTTACAAAGTCTTACGAAAATGTCCTCCTCATCTCTTTGTAAATCGAAATTGTCTTGTAATAAAGGCCCAAAGGAGCCATGTCCATAACCAGCCGCATCCATATCACATGTAGGATTAGAGATATTCGTACAAATAGCACAGCCCAGCTTAATCGGATTGTAACGTTGAAGTATATTTATTTAAGCAATTGTACTAGGATGTTAAAAAAATACTTAAAGGCATTGAAAAATACTTATAGGCATTGACTTCAAACCTCACTGGTAAGCTTTCTTTTCTCATTATCAGACGATTTGAGCGCTCTCTCATTGAGTACATTAACACCCTCTTTATAGTTGAACTTTTTTATTGGATCAGTATTGGTGCATGTTTGTACTTTCATTTTCAATTGTTTGCAGATAAAAACCATGACAACAACAGTATCATTAAAGAAAATTGTATATCTCTACGTCTTTCATTACACTAAGCCGTCTCTTTAATTTCACATCAACTTTCGACGTAAGCATGCGTAGGAAGCCGGATTAAGCCATCCATGTGTCAATCCATTAGATGGCATTAGTCGACTGATATGGTCATAGATACACGAATTTAGCTGTAACCTAACACCCAAATCTCCGCGCTTTCTGAAAACGAGTTTTAGCTCCGTTAGTGTTTTCTTAAGACCGACCCACTGACCGAGTTCAATGACCCTTGAAGCAATTATTTCTCCGAAGGGCACAAAAACCGTTTCAAAGCTGACCTCTTAATCTCTTCGGACATGATAAGCGTGCCGTGGCATGCCACACACCGACATCCGTCATCAGATCATGTTACTTCCAAGTAGTACCCTTTTTGGAAAGGTTGCGACACACTATACTCTTCGAATACACACCACTGCACCAACCAATGTCAGTCAATCAGTCAGCAGGGAATGCATCGTTTCGGAATTCTTGTTTGCGTCACCTTTTTATGGACTTTGGGACGTGAATCTTTTCTTAATTAGACTGATTTCGTATTGTCGTCTTTCATGTGTGTGTCCATCCAAATTTGGACACAGCAGCACCACCATCAGATAGTGTCGCTTCGAATGGTATTCAAATTCATGTGCCCAAATATGCCTTTCAATGGAACACCAATTGCAGCGCTCCGACGTACCTTTTGAAAATTCAAGTAGATACATATACGCCGTGGGGCATGAATGACTAGCCCACTGGGGATATCGCAGTAAAGCTTGATGGCACAAAATAAGACACAAGTGGTGACTGCGAAGAGTCCTAAATAGGAGTTTACACTATGCGCCGATTTGTGATTTAAATTAATAAACTTATAAGGTATCCGCTATGTGTGCTGCCGACTGATGTTGCATATCAAGTGCGAGGAATGCGCTTGAAAAGTTTCCATTTCAATTACCGCTCTACTCGATGTGCTGGGAAGAGTTCACAGCTCCAATTGTGACGAGTTCTATTTACAGAGGGATAAAAAGGAAGAGGGTGCACTCTCTTCGTGTGTACCAGTAAACACCCGCGGAGAGTTTTGCTTTTGTTTGGTGACCCAGTTTTTAGTTTTGGGGTAGGGAAACCGCTTGATGTAGGGAAATTTTGAATGTTTTTCAAACTTGTGGGGGATTTGCAAACTTTTAAATGAAATGGAATTGTACTTATAGGTTGGCTGAAGTTAAGAATAGCTGGCTTTAGTAACATTTATTGTATAGGAAAAGTTTTGTGTTGTGGTATTATGAAAATCATAATACGATGTATTGTTGTAAGCCTGCTCAAAGAAACAGTTTTATTAAAAAAGATACACAAGATGTGGTTGTACAAAATATGGAAACATAAAAAGTTGTTAAAGAAGTAGAAATAGTTGTTTAGAAGAGAAATAGGGCCTACGGGGTATTTCCTCACAAGATTTCACGTGAGCGGAACTACGGTAATTACTGGCCATTGTAGGTTCTAAAATGTTAATACCTTATCAGGAATCCAGCACACTATACCAATTTAGAAACCTCTAAAATGAAAATTGATTTTCTCATCTGCGTTTTTGTATAATGATTATATGTTAATATCATATGTTTTTAATTTTACTATTTTTTTATCAATGTCAATAGTTATTTCGTGTTATTGCACAATTTACAAAATACAAAATACATATGTACATACAGAAATTTTATATAGGTTTATTCCTAGAAATACAATTTTCTACAACTACGCCAAAACTGGCAACCATACGCTAGCATTGGCTTAAAAATTGTTTTGTGTTTTATTATTTTATTTTCATTTGATAATAATGATTTCCTATATTTTCTAAATGGGTATAACTTTTTAAAAGCGATATTTGTTTTGTAAAGTGTTTCTGTATTATTCTCTATGATGTACTTCACAGACGACAAGTTACCGAATGACCGCTAATAACTAACTGGTTTACTTTGATTAAAAATGTCTTGAATTTTATAGGAATTAAGTTTTATTTTCCATTTTAAGTTCTAACTTCAAAGAATATTAAACACATTTTTTCAAATTCGTCTCAATATTAGGAATAAACTCATGCGACAAAAAATATATCACATTGCGAAAAATCTAGCGTATGTAAATTTATTCCTACAACGGAACCTAGGACGTTTACCAGCATTAAAATTAACTAAATTTGATATCAACACTATCATTAACATATACTTTAAAACAACGACTTGTTACAAAACTTTGGACAATTTGAAAAATTAAAATTTAACAATTTATAAATCAGGCCAAATGCAATCAAATGCCTTTTCTATATTCAGAAGGATCATACCTGTTGATTTTCCTATTGCCAGATTTTTCTTATTAATATTGCAAATTCTCATCTCTTAATGGTAGATCCCGTGACTACGCCTAAAACAAAACTGTTCATCGGGATATATTTTTTGATCATCTATTTTAATATTTTTTTGTTTGAGAATTTGTTCACAAATTGTGCCTGAAACTTAGAGGACTATGGGCTGGCCCGCTTTCGGAATTGGCTCTACTTTTGCAAGTAGCATAAGGAAAGTATTGAATTTTAAAGCAGCCATTGTTGATTTTCTTTGTGAGATATTGTGGCTTTTCCATGGTTTTCCTCAGATCTTATGATGATTGGTACTGCATTCAATTTGGGGTTTGCGTTTTTAAAGAAATAAGTCTTGGACGGTTAAATCTGTTGATGTTGTGTGCAAGTGTAAATTGCCAAAATACGATATCAGACGGAAACGAATCGTCTGTCTGTGTTCGTACTGTATGCCCAAGTTTTGTTTGATCACGACTTCACGTATCTACAGACGGGGAAACGTGGCTCGTCACTTATGATGATTTTTGACGCAAATTCGTCAACACCCTTTTTGAAATTAAGGAAGTTATCAGCTAGTGATTTATCTCCACTTTGTAAGGGAACATCATCGCGTGAGTCACCAAAATGCGTCGCACAGACGTGCTGATATGACCAATTGCAAGACACGTCGCATTGTTTAGTTGATATCGAAGGAGGAGTTCCTCGGTCCGGTGTAGACGGAGCCCTGTGGCGGTTTGGTGAAGCAATCACACATAGTCCAAACATATGGAAAAAGTTATTTAACACCATTCGTAGGGTAATTATTAGGCTTTATTGAAGATTTAATTATATAAACTCTAAAGGTTTCTGTTAAGCTTACGAAAAGCTATATCGCATTAGAATCAATTTTACAAAATATAATTAAGAAATTTCGGTCCAAAATATTAAAAATCTTATTAAATGGAGATCGGGAATCTTATCATAATTAAAAGTACAACGAATAAACAAGACTCACTTAATATCCCCAAGAGTAACCTGAAACCTAGCATTGAAAAATTAGGTTTACTTAGCAATTCGACCTTTCAGCTAGGGAATAGTTGCTTTATAGGACTCCAAACTTATCGATCACCCTCCGCAACCCCCGGACTTGTTCCCCATAGAACATTTATGGCATCATTTGGACCGGAAAATTAGCAAAAGGACTATCAAGAACAAAAAAGACTTTTATTGAAGAATGAAGAATACCTTCCGATGTTACATAAAACTTTGTTATGTCAATAACGCGCCGACTAAAGAAAATTATAAAGTTTAAAGGTGGTCAAATGAAATACTGAGCATTTTTTTTAAATGTTTTATTTATAAATTCCCATTAGAAATTATGTATCTTTATTTACTATTGAAGTGTAATGCATGGAGTATATTAAGTTTTTATTAGAAAAAAAGTACATTAGTTTTATTTTGTTATTTTATTTTTATTTTTTTGTAATTTTTTTTAGAATGAGCATTTTATTTTGTATTATTGGAATCTAATTTTTTTTTTTATTTATTTGTTTCAATTGCATGTTATTCCAGATATTATGGATTTTTTCTCACTTTTGATACTCACAGTATGTCGAATTTTCAAATCTTTAGTAGCGTGCTTAAAATATTTTCTAGCTAAATGAAATTGAAAATAAATTATTACTATTGACATTTAAAAAATCCCTTAACATTATTTTTAGAAAAAAAAAACATTTTAAATTTTAATTTTTGTCCAATGAAAAAAAATCACCATGAACGCATTTTCTATATTCATGTAAATGTGATAAACTTACGAAGCTACGTAATAAATGAACTGTCAAAATTTGTATGGGCATTTTTTTTGCAACAATATTAGAAATTGGAATTTGGTGTATAAACCCAAATGTTATTGTGACACTCCGCTACATCCTCAAATCAAATACAGGTTGTGCTTTTGTAGCGTCGATGTTTAAACCCTATCCCGTAGTTTTAAAACATAGTTTGTAACATAGAGAAATAATTTAGCTAGATTTACCTCAAACTATATGGATCGTCTCAGAATCGCTAGCTGAGTCGATTTAGTCATGTCTGTCTGTCCGTCCGTCCGCCTGTCTGTATGTCACCGATTTTTAGGGCTTAAATTTTGAGCTAGGATAATGAAATTTGGTATATTCCTTGTGCGAGGCTACAGAGCAATTGTAAAATTTTCAAAATCCGCCCACTTTTTAGAAAAACGTTATTTTTGGTTAAACGGTTAAGAATTAAAAAAAACTTTCTAAGCAAGATATGTAGACGATCTGAATATCTATATTTCGTTCATATAAAGATTTTTTCCACGCCCACTTTTTGGGAGAGTTTGTTCTTTGTCGAACCACAAAAGGTTTTGATAACTGTCTAAACAATAAGTTGTGACATTATCATTTTCTGTATTTCATCGCCTACATTTTGAGGATATTAATTTTAAGGATGGGATGGGATAGGGTATGCAACGCTCTGCACAGCGAATTCTAGCCTTCTCATATGTTTTTTGAAGTCTTTTAAATGAAACACGATTTTATAGTTTATATGCTATTGATTATATGGTCTTTAACATTATATATGGAATATGATGTCGGTCAAGTGGTCGTGGTGTAAAGGGGACCAATTTTAAGCACATTTTGCATAGCAATTTCGCAGACTTTTTTAACAACGTTTTTCTCCTGCATATGCATGCTATGGAGGGGAGCGTATCGGAATCCCGCTTTTTATAATCCCGTTTTTCTAAAATCCCGAAAAAGTTTTAAAATCCCGTCTTCTAAGATACCACTTTTTAAAATCCCGACTTTTAAAATCCCGCATATTCAATATCCCGATCTACTATAATCCCGCTTTTTAAAATCCCGTCTAATCCCGTCAAATCCTGCCAAACTCGTTTTTTATACACAGGTTAATGTAAATAAAAAGTTAAATTTGAGTACGCGCTATAAAATAAATTATACCGCCTACAATTTACATTTAAACTAAGGTATCAACATATTATGTAACTTTCTTGTTATGAAAAAATTAATATTTTGTTTAGTGTTTAGCATTTCTTCATTACAATTGAAATGCATACATATTTTTATACCCTATTCCATAGGGGTATATTAGTTTTGATACATAGTTTGTAACATAGCGAAATAATTTAGCTACATACACCTCAAAGTATATGGATCGACTCAGAATCGCTAGCTGAGTCGATTTAGCCACGTCTGTCCGTCCGTCCATACGTCACCAGTTTTTGGGCCTTAAATTTTGAGCTAGAAGGATGAAATTTGGTACACGTGCTCTTTGTTGCTCCCAGCAGAACAAGTGTAAAAATTTTTGAAATTCGCCCACTGCCACGTCCCCTTTTTGGAAAAGCGTATTTTTTGGCCAAACCATAAGGAATTTTGAAAAAGTGTCTGAGAAACGTAGTTAGACAATCGTAATATCTATATTTCGATCATATAAAGTTTTTTTGCCACGCCCACTCTTTGGGGGCGTTTTTAATAAAAACGTTTTATGGTCAAATTTTAAAATTTTCGAAAAAAATTTTGATGCAGAATAATTAATATTAATATAAACATTTCGTCCATAGATCATTTTAGCCCACACCCACTTTTTGGGGGCGTTTTCTTACAGAAACCGTTTGTATACCCTATCCCATAGCATAGCAGGAGGAAAACGATGTGTTTTGTCAAACAACAAAATATTCTGATAAACTGTTTGAACAATATATTGTTGTCACAATGTCATTTTCTATATTATAGGCTAATAAAGCCCACTTTTTGGAGATATTAATTTTAAGGATGGAATGGGATAGGGTATTCAACGATCCGCACAGCGGATTGTAGCCTTCTCATATGTTTTATGTTATATTTGTTAATTTGTTACTAACCCGCTTTTCCAATCAAAACCAGTTGTTTTATTTTAAAAAATCGCGCGATTTTTTTTTTAAATAAAACAACTGGTTTTGATTGCAAAAGCGGGATAATAAGAAACGGGATTATAAAAAGCGGGATAATATGAAACGGGATAATAAACATATGAGAAGGCTACAATCCGCTGTGCGGATCGTTGAATACGTTGCATAAAGTGGACTTTATGGGCCTATAATATAGAAAATGACATTGTCACAACATATTGTTCAAACAGTTTATCAGAATCTTTTGTTGTTTGACAAAAAACATCGTTTTCTTTAGTCTATAGACGAAATGTTTATATTAATATTACTATTTATTCTGCATCAAATTT
The DNA here is from genome assembly GCA_932526625.1 of Rhingia campestris. Lineage (NCBI taxonomy): Eukaryota > Metazoa > Arthropoda > Insecta > Diptera > Syrphidae > Rhingia > Rhingia campestris. Next base: position 221,901,843 of record OW052182.1, read on the forward strand.
TTTTTCGAAAATTTTAAAATTTGAACGGAAAACGTTTTTTATTAAAAACGCACCCAAAAAGTGGGCGTGGCAAAAAACTTTATATGAACGAAATATAGATATTATGATTGTCTAACTACGCTTCTCAGACACTTTTTTAAAGTTCCTTACGGTTTGGCCAAGAACTACGTTTTTCTGAAAAAGTGGCGTGGCAGTGGGCGAATTTCAAAAATTTTTACACTTGTTCTGCTGGGAGCAACAAAGAGCACGTGTACCAAATTTCATCATTCTAGCTCAAAATATAAGGCCCAAAAACTGGTGACGTACAGACGGACGGACGGACAGACGGACGGACAGACATGACTAAATCGACTCAGCTATCGATTCTGAGTCGATCCATATACTTTGAGGTATATGTAGCTAAATTATTTCTCTATGTTACAAACTATGTACCAAACTAATATACCCCTATGGGATAGGGTAAAAAAAGCGGGATATCGTACCCATCCCGCTATGGAGTATGGTATACAAATGGTTTTTGTAGGAAAACGCCCCCAAAAAGTGGGCGTGGGTTAAAGTGATGTATACCTAGACCAAATGTTCATATTATCAAATCCAATGATCTTGCATCGATCTTGCAAATAATTTTAAAATGTACCAAAAAACGAAAACGCATCTAAAAAGTAGACGTGGCAAATATAGACGAAATATAGATGTTGCGATTCTCTAAATACGTTGTTCACACATTTTTTTCAAAATTCCTTACAGTCAAGTGTAAAAAAATTTGAAATCCGCCCACACATATTTAAACATATTTAGAGAATCTCAATATCTTTATTTCGTCTATACAAAGTTTTTTGCCACGCCTACTTTTGGGGGCGTTTGCTATAAAAAAAAACGTGGATAGTAGCCTTCTCATATGTTTTGGCAATATTTCGGTTTTCTAGCGCAATAAAGCCAAATTTGGAATTTGAACTTATTTCGTTTGGCCTTATTTCAAGTCACTCCATAATAACTAATTAGAGTCAAAAACTGATTCCAGCCAAAGTTGTCGTTGTAAGCTTAAAAATCATGCTCAAAGTGCTTTTGTATTCAAACTTTCAGATCGTTTGTCATAATTTTGTTTTCTAAAGTATCTACCTCGTGGTTTTCCAATGTGTCTCTGACCTAAAGTGCACATTCAATCAGCTATTCAGCAGTCATCACCTCATTCGGCAAAATGACATAAGCCAAATGACTACCTAACCACTTGTAAACAAAGAAATATTTAACACTAATCTCAAAATGCCAAATAATTTATTTTCATCATCTGCTATGCATTTCTTTACGCTGTGTTCAACTTACCTCACTAAATTTAAGAAAATTAAAATTCAAAAATTCATATTCGTGGTGATTCAAATTATGAGTAATAAAAAATTCACTCTCAATCCATAACTTATGTGTGTGTCCTCTTATGTCAACCGAAAGGTGTTATATATGAAATAAAATTAAACAACGGCTTCGCTTCTGAAATTTGGCATAAACTACTGCAAACAAAAAATAAAACTTAATGTTGTACAACATATCTATAGCTCTCCTATACCTGCGTACATATACAATAAAACAATGTCCCTCTACATTTACATACCAAGCGTTCGAGTGACAATGCGGCACCTAAGAGCTTTTGCATAACAAGTATGTACGCAGCATTAAACAAAAAAAAAAAACGGTTGAATTATGAATTTAATCTACCGCACGCGTACCTCGAACAACATTTGTTCACATTGAATGCACTTGGATGTAAGCAAGGAAAACGTACTTTAGTATGGCACACCAGGTACCGCTAGGTGTCGTTTGCGAAATACTCGTATACTGCGTGTAGAACACTTCAATTGTTTTCGGGTGCCCGCTAGCAAGCAGTTCCTACATTTTTTGTTTGTATCTTTAATGTCACCGTCTTAGCCGACGCGACGCTGTCACTATTCGCGCTCCATGGAGCATAAAATTTATATAAATAAAAAAATGGAAAATACTTGTCAGGTGGGTTATTACCTAACACCACTTTATATCCAAGAACCCAGCATGACGAGATTTTCTCCACATTTTTTGTCATTTATTTCCTTCATTGAAGCGACGACGTCTAGGTGCTGCTGCTCCATCGCTTCTGAAGTGGTGACACTGAAAACGTGCAACTTGAACGACAGCGAATCGAATTAACTCACAAGCACTGTCCCCGAATGTATACAAACGAACGACAGCCAGCGCTTGAAGAAGTCAATATGACTGGTCGGTATGGTGTTGGGTAGTTTGGTAGTTCGGATGGCGCAGATTGATGAAATTGTCATCAAGCACACCCTGCTGTGATTTTATGAAGTTGCAGTGGGTGCTAATGGAGTTAAAACGAGTCTTTACACGACGACAAACAGTCGACGACGAGAACGAAATTGAGTTACTTTCGTCATCTTAAGATCTGTCTGAGGATCCGTCCAAAGGCAGTAGGTCCATTAAGATGTTCATTTGCATTTGTTATTAGGTTATAAAAGTGCATCGACAGATAATTACTTTTTAGGGAGAAGAGTTTATTTTCAGATCTGATGTCATTTAGATAGATGGACGGCTTAGTCGTCTTCAATTTGTTTCTATAAAATGTACGTCGACTAATAGTTTATATAATTATTTTAAACGATTTTGCAGTACTGAGATAAATTTACTTTATTAACTTCATGAGGACTTGAGTCTATTAAAAGGAAGTAACTGTCAAATGTGTGTATCCACATTTCTTATTAAATTAGAATCTCACAGAAATGTGCGAAATTTTTATTCTCACCCAAATTGCAAATGTTCAATGCCACTGTTAGGCCATCTCTTTTTGCTACATTATAAAGCTCTCCCAATTTCGCTATTTCTTGACCGTTATATTTGTTGCAAAGGAAACTATTAACAATTTGAAGCTCAAATGTAGAGGGTGTGGCAACACAATTTCCAAAGTTAAAACCCAGTTTATATCTTTTAAGTTAACAAAAATTCTTCGAAATCTTTTCAGCGGTTTCGGAGATTAACGTAAACGAACATCGTTGCACGAAATTTTTATATATAAGGATGAAGATGATATACATTAATATACATACATTAATATATATACATTAATATATATACATTAATATACATAATTATATAAATATTTTGTTTTACATAGTTCCGAAAATCATATTAAGAAAATGGGGCTGTCTATTACACTGAATAAGACGCATTTGATATGACCCTTACTAGCATAGCAACGGGTGTGTTTGCAATTTCTGTTCGGATGTGGGCTTTCAGTTCTTGTAGGGTCCCTTAAAGGTTGACATAAATACGATGTTGTGTCCTGCAAAAAACCGAAAGGTGGCTTTAATCTCAAAATATTTAAATATGCCACTCCATGAAATGTTCTCACAAAACAGCCATCGATATCCCTAAAGTGTGAGCCATTCCTCCATTCTGTTAGATGCAAATGTCCGTAAGCTCATGGAAAAAATCTATTTTCACATGCCGATCTGAATTTACTGTGACCACATTTTCTTGAAAAAAAAAAAGCAGGGACCATCTCGCCCAGCAGAGGAAATTGCATACCAAAATGTGACTTTAGGTAAATTCAAAGGCATTTGGGGCAATTCTCCAGGATTGGTGTCAACCACTCAAGTTAAAATGGGCTTAACAACAAAAAAAACCATTGGGTCCTCTGACACGTTTTAGAGAAGCACGTCACACGCGTTCCCCAAGATTTAAAGTCGCATTTGGATACTGAAGGAAAATAATGAAGGTGACCTTGAAAAAATTGTCTCAATTGTCTTGGTGTCTACCAAAATGGTGGGAAGGTCCTGTGTCTCGTAAGAGCAGTCTATACCCTATTAGATTTAGCCATATCTGTTTGTCCTTATTTCACCAGTTTGTGGTCCTTAAATATTAAACTAGACTCATAAAAGTTGGTACACGCACCTTTGTTGACGCCGAAATTTCTCGCTAATTGACCACCAAGATTATGCGATTGACGCCATTGGATTTATTTGCTTTGATTTTGAAAGGAAAGTCATATCCAGTAACCCAAGAACAATTACTAAACACAATGTCTTTATGTCAAATTTTGTTAAAAAGCATCAACGACTACTATCAGTCACAAGGCGTTTATTCCATATCTGCATTCTTTATAAAAATAAAAACATCAGAACTTTTCAAATAAATACTATAAAAGGGTTGTTTTTGGAAAATCTTTCAGGGATCACCCCATATATTTCAAAACTTCCGTTGTGTGGAGTGTGTTCAATCCTACCTTTCTAAAGAATTTACTTTTCTTTTTCGAACATTTGAACTCTTTTTCGCCATTTATATTTTGCAATTGTCTCTCACTTAAAATGTTGAATATAATTGAAAAAAAAATCTTTATTAAAATCTCCACTGAGATTCGTCGAATGCTTGGTGAATACATTTTTAGAACTATTAGTTCAATTTTCATTTCACTTCACCAACTCATTTATTTACCAATAATTATCTTCGTAAAATCAACATGGAAATGACTTAATAGTTTAATAAATAAATTGGTGCAAGTTACTCAAAACTATTTGGGGTTTACTCGTCTATATAGATTTTTTGTGTGCTTTCAGTAATGACATATAAATTAAGGGGAAGAGTTCCTAATTATGTGTTTTACAGATGCATAAGTACTAACTTTAATAGTTCCACACATTGGTCAGTTGAGAGTAATTGTATACAGGTTCATAAGAAACAGAAATTAATTGTCAATATATATTCGATATTTTTTTTGTAGACATATCCATACCAAACGCTGACTTTTAATCCCTGAAATAAACAACAATTTGTCCCTAGAATTTGTGTATTTGTCGACTTAAGCACCCAACAATAAATCCTTCGATAACCGCAAATGCTGTCACATAAATCGTAAGGATACCTGAACAAAATGACACAGCTGTCGCTGAATACAATCGAATTAACCTTTCCGATCAAATTGGAAAATCAACAACGCTGCGTAGAGTCACCTAATGACGACAATAAATCGATTAGTAAATAAATAAATTGTGAACGTTTTTCTCATAAATCGTTCCATAAAAAGACGTTCGTGCGATTTCCATTTACGGCATCCAACTACACAAATACAAGAGCTAACGTAGGTGGCTTGACCGCGTGTAAACTTTCCGTGACTGCAAATTAGATGCCCACTCTACTTATTGTGATGTAGATGAAGTTTAACATTTGTTGCTGCTCCCTTTGGCAAAGTGACATTTTTATTTTTACATACGTATATGTTGCACACAGAACGTGGCATGTTTAAGAATGTGTTTTTCGAAATTCTACATTCGTATTGAAATTACTAATTGGTTCGTAATACGTGTCTGTGGTGCATTTTTTTCTAATTTAGTTTTTTTTTCAGAAGCTGGTTGAAGTCACTTAAAAGAATGTGAAGTCATACAATTGTATACTCTATCCATAGGAATAGTTTGAATAATAGCGGAATAATAAAAAATAATACGTTTATTAGTAAAATCAGAATCATAAGCTATGTCGATCATGACATCTCTGTCCATCCGTTTGTCTGTATGCCTCGAATTTTTGGACCTTTTTGAGAATACATGATGAATATCGTCGACTGTCCCAACAAAATAACTTACTTCTTGTTGATTCTCATCAATTAGAGTAACAAATCCATATGATTTGTAAGTCGTCACTGTTACCACCGCTTTGTATTGAAAAAAGGAGAAAACTTCGGGAAAACATGCGTCGGGATATCGTTTTTCAGAAAAATGCTATTAGGGTTTATGTGATTCGGGTAATTGTTACTCGGGAAAATATTTTGAAACCAAGTGACCCCAACCCAGCGTAAAGAAGTACATATGTAATTTGGGTTTGATGGCTTTTAAAATACTTTGCTCTTGAAAAAGGGTCGTTTTTGTCTTTCAGTGATGAAGCTAATTTTTACTTGATTGGATGCGTCAAAGAACGAAACATTTGCTAATGGACTGGAAATTACATAAAAAGACTTGGCATTCACCAAAAGTCCCAATGTGGTGCGAATTTTCTCAGCTAGGTTTCTTGGCCCCCAGTTATTTCAAGAAAATGCGTTCAGAGGAGGATCTTTTGGAACACGCTTACCCGATTTGGGCCCTTTCAATTTTGTTTTAAAATCTCGCATTTATATCAAGCGTCCTACCAGCATAACCGCTGTTAAGCGTCTTATCAAATGCCAGAAATTAACTTGTTCAGTGGGCAACCTAACGCCTTATTGCCCACTTGTTGATATTTTTTTTCGAAATTGTGTAAAACAAAACTTCACATATGTACATACATTATAATAAAATTATAAAATGGTGTTTATTGCGTTTTGAAAAAAAAATAAAATAAAGAAGTTATTTTGCAGCACCCAGTACCTACTTGTGCGCATCATTTAAGTTGAGTTATTCCTCTTTTCTGCCCACCATCTCTAATTTTAGGCTCCTTGGCCGGAGTATTTGTGTCCATTTGTTCTTAATACAACAACATAACAACCCTTTATTTATTGGTCACCTTTGATTGTAGCCTTTCAATATTGAATTTTCAAGCAATAGTTTACCGCTTCAGAATTAAAAAAAATTGCGTGGACATTAAGTAATCAACTCCGACCCGAAATGTCCGGCAGACTTCCTACTCAGAACTCTACGTCATCACTCAGAACTACTCTCCTCTCGTGGTTTTCTGGAATTGTCGGAGGAGAAGGGAACGAAAAAATCGAAGAACTTGCCTAATCGGGCTCTCAACACAAACGAACGAAAACTGTAATTAACCTTTAATATCGCTAAGAGGTTTATTAACGTAGTCATGATATGATTCGCTAAGGAACAATGGTACAACACTACTCTTAGACTGTGGTTTGCCATTGACAACTAAAAGTTCAATTATCTAGTCTTTTGCGATTGAAGCAAATTCCAGATCCTCATCGGATTATTAATAGGTCACTACATCCATAGAACATTTTGCAGAAGATCTGGAGATGCCGCATGGGAGCATGATTCAAATAAAGATCTTGGATAACTTCTGCATGAAACCCTCAACGATCTTCGATCCTGGGCATATTGCTGAAATAGCTGCCCTCCAACATAACAGAACGAACAGATTGAATCATAACTCCAAAACAGAAAAAGGAAAACTGCCAGGCGATCAACACAGGCTTAGCAAAGAACACAGCGACTAATTAATCCTTCGACATGTCCCATAATATTTTACTGTGCTCAATGTCGGGGAAACATAAGGATCCAAAGTCACTTCAAGTCATCTGACTCATGGGGAGGTGAGTCCCATAAGTTAGAAATATTTGTAGTGCATAATCTGCAACAAGCTATGATTGAATTTAGTGGTCGATTTTCGGCTGGTTTTGAAGGTCTCTCCAAACGTTATTGACGAACTTGCTTTTTCCATCGCCGACAGATGACAGGTCATCTGTTCAGAGTCTTTCAATTGTAAGCTCTTTACATTTGTAAGCTCTTATCTTTTCTCCTTTTCCTTTTCTACGTCCATAATTTCTTTGAGATAAATTGGTACGAGCTAAAAAGCGGGTGGTGCATGGTGGGGTAGCAAGAACTTCCCCGTACGACAAGCGTAGCAGATCAAGCGAGCCACGCCTACTTCACCAGTACCGAATTTCCCTCAGTGGGCCTACTTAAGCCTCTCATGAAAAGCAGTTTCTGTAAATCTGACACTAAATCTATAGAAATTCTTGATCACAACCGAATATCTAAGTTACCCCATTCCCGTTATCATTTGTGTGTAAGTGCACAATCCCATGAAATAATCTAAAAAATATCACAAACAATTCCAAATTGAAATCAACACATTTTAATGCTGTTCACAATCAATTCGTTGACACATTTAAATTCATCGATACTACGATCAACACTTCTCTTACCATGTATACCACTCTGTCATCACTTTACGATTTAAAAATTGATTTTAAAACAAAATACACTCGCCTTCAGTGTTCACTTAAAAGTTTCATTTTAAATAATCAAGTTTGAAAATTTTTAATTTCCTTTGACTTGCTGCCCACCCAAGTGCTTAGACAATAGACCTCTTGTCGCCTTATCGGAACTCGTTCCTTTCAACAGCTGATAACAGGGTGAACAAAATTGAAAATAAAGCAAATCAAAGATGCTAATAAAATCGAACTGTGGCATTAAAAGTCAGCATTGCTGCGTTGGATTTTTATGTGCCGCATTATTACTGGTCGGGGGCACAATGCTGTTCCTCTAGGCTGGCGATAAGCTAAGTCGTGATCTCTGATAAAGTAGGATCGTTTTTGTGCACTCCTTTGAGTGGAAACATGTTAAATCTGTCACCCACGTTATGAAGCGAGCGTGGAGAATTTCTCATCGAACGAGTATCTACTAATTTAGGTTTGACTACACGAATGGATTTTGTGATAAATACAGGATCTGGTGAGACTTAACCTGTTCACTGTTGGTTTGCAACGTCCACTATCGCAACTTTTCCAATTTACCTTCTGTCAGCGGCAGTAGTGTCTGAAACGAAAATGTTTTCATTTAATCTCCAGAGGATGGGCGAGCTACATCGTCATGCATGTCCGTCCATACCAATGCCGCCGGGTCTGCTGTTAACGCATTCCCATATCGACATTTTTTTTTTTGCGATGGCACCACCCCCGCCCCTCAACACAACTGTTTGTCTAGTACTTCATTGGCGCAGTGTGATATTATTGCGGCTCCGGAAAAGTTAACCGGAATAATATTACACTCACTGTGGTCGTCGTCGTCGTAGTAGTAGTAGTCGTTGGAGAGACAACAATGCACTCTAGTTTTAGTGCAGAAACTGGCAAAAGGCGCAATCGACCTAGTGGCATAGAATTGCCAGGCTAACAAAAATGGTTTCGGTTTGTTTTTCTGTATGATTTTCGTTCATAAATCACGTTCCACAATTTACGGTCTTGCATGCCAATGTGTACTTTTCGTGTGTTCAAAATAATAGCACACAGGCACTTATTCGAAAGTTGTTGTTGTGTATCAGCAACTATCACCATAGATTTCATGTATCTATGTATACATTTGCACATTTGGTTTTTTTTATTATTATTCGCTTCATTGGAATGAGTGGGTGATTCTATGCGGTATGTGGCGGGCAATGAATATCCACCAACTCCAATATTGCAGCTGTGTAATTTAAACCATTTACCCCCACCCCGGCTGGTAGGAATTATTATTTGCAGCTTGTTAACGGCATGGTGCAGCTTTTCCGTTCAGCTTTAAATAAATATGTAATCAAAATAAAGTGCTCGTAGAAAAATTGTATGAGGGTTCAGGTGCATGCAGACAGGCAATGATTTGCCGAAGAGGAGAATTTCGGAATGTCTATACAAAAAAATACAATGCAACATTTGTATGGAAGGATATTTACAAAAAAAAAATGTAAAGATTTGTGGTTGCGGTTGAAGTTGAGGTTAAAGAAAGGTAAACAATTTTGTTATCGTAGTCCATTTTTATAACATTTTATTACTTGCAGTTGCAGTTGTAAATAGAGATGCTCACAGAGCATGACTGGAAAAGAAATAAATAAATACATATTTGCCGAACTCATTGTGAACTTAAAAAGTTCTTTAAAAAAGCTTCACGATTTTGTATGTAAACTGACTGTCGGGCTCAGTGGCGCGATGGTTAGTGCGGTGAACTACCGCGTAGAAGGTCTGGGTTTAATGCCCAGCCATAGCAACACCTAAATCTAAATTCTCTAGCTCTTCTCTCGCGATGATCTGACAAATCATCCGACTAGTATAAATTGTCAAGAAAAAAATATCTCAACTTAGCCGTTCGGAGTGGGCATAAAATAGGAGGTCCCGCCATTCTGCAAAAAACTTAGGTTACTAACGAGCCTGTTGCGAAAAAAATGTGTGAGTACTAAACAAAATGTTGCTTTTTGTGTCTTATCTGGCCATACTTTTTGCCTTCATTGGGCCCGAGTGAATAGTTTTATATTTGGTCTACATTCCACATTCGAAATTTTGGGGGCACTCATTTTGATTGTCGGACGCACAAATAACCCGACTCGGACACTGTATTCATATCATTTGGATCGAAATATCTCCTTTAAACGGACAATTAAATAAGAATTGTTGAAATTTTTAGGTACATCCCCTTTTTACAAATTCTAATTCGTTATTTTAAACGAATTTGGTAGTTTTCCTAATAATGCGATATACATATTTATGTCAAAAAAAATCTGCTCATGTAACACGTTCTTTTAAACATCTCAAAGACATTAACTAACTTAACTTTTGGATTATTTTTATTGGGTCTTGTAGCGTAACATTGTTTATTAACTTGTATTTCGCATGTGATTACTACATAAATGTCAAAACAGAACTGACATTAGGGCCCAATCGCAAAATTTATAGCATTTTCTGATAGGAGGATTACTTTTGCGCCACCTTGTATATACATTAAATTGTGAAAAAGTAGGTAAAGACATTCGTTTAATAGGTAATAGTGTTGCGAATACCCGTTGAAGCTGCAGATGTGATCAGGTGGATGTCGAGCAGTTAAAGGCTAAGCTGCCATCTAATTTGCGTGTATACAAGTCGGATTACATTTACAACGCAGGTAAAAGCGGGATTTTATTTTGCGGATTACTTCGCGCATTGTTCTTAAAATCGAAAAATGCATCGGTTGTAAATTTTCTAAGGAAAGACTCACACTTTTCTTTGTACAAACATGGCTGACGAGAAAAAGCTGCTTTTGCTCATAGGTAAAGTAGCCTACCCTGAAGCAATTAAACATCTTCCTATCAATGGACTACCGGTTGATTGAAAATCTAACAATAAAGCTTAGATGACTCAAGAAATCATTTCGGAATTTCTGCAGCCATTGAATCGGAAATAATTACTCAAAAAACGAAACATTCTCTTATTTTTAAAGTAATTTTTCAAGCCATAATTTTGTATGCATGCCCAGTATGGGGAACTTGTGCAAAATCTCATATCAAAAAATTACAAGTTTCACAAAATAAAACTTTGAAAATGATGGCAAATTTACCTTGGTTTTATTCCACTCTACTTTTACATGAACAAAATGGTATACATCAAGTTGCAAGAAAAATTGAAATTCTCAATGAAAGATTTAATTTAAGATGTAGTTATTCCAAGAACATATTGATAAAAGAATTGATAAATCAATAAACTTTTTAAGTATATATATTCTTACTTCATTTCATTTTTTCTTACCTATTTATTAATTTATTTATTTTGTTATTTATTTATTTATGTACTTATTTATTTATTTATTTGTTTGTTAATTTATTTATTTATTTGTTTGGTAATTTATTTATTTATTTATTTATTGATTTTTTTGTTTGTTGTTTGTTTATTTATTTATTTATTCATTTATTTATTTATTTATTTATTTATTTATTTATTTATTTATTTATTTATTTATTTATTTATTTATTTATTTATTTATTTATTTAATTAATTATTTATTTTTTAATTTGTTAATCACAATCTAATTATTGATATATTGTCTTTTTACTTTTCTTTCTCTAGTCACTTTTTTTTCTGTTAAATACTAAAATTTATTAAATGAAGGTTTTTGATCATAGTTTTCCTTCGATCGTTATTTAATATAAGAATTATTTAAGAAATGTTTATAAAATTTTTCAGTTGTAAGATATAGTTTATATATCAAATCTCTGAGCAAGCTGCGTAAAATACAAATTTTGTAAAGCCATTATCTATGAAAATAAATATATTTATTATTATTCTCTTATTTTAGATAACGCAGCATCTCACCCATGGGAGTTAATCTTAAGAAATTTCAAAAATTTTTTTGCCTCCTCCTTTTTTACAGTTTGTCATAATACAAAATGTAAAGTTTTATTATAGAACCGCAATGGTCGCGGTTACGATCGACTCCAGTAAGAGTTGTTCTGGGAGTCCGAGCATGAATACCCATTATCTCTTTATGTCAAAGCAATCGATTGTTTTGTTGTGCAGCTCTTCGGGTTGACCTTCAGCCCTGATACGGGGTATTTCTTTTTTCTCATTGATGTACCTTTTTCAAGCTTGAGTTGAATTGTGTATGTTTCAAATCAAGATGATAAAAATATAGCAACCTGCAATCAGGACATTCAACACCGCATCAGAGTGGTTGAATGAAATTTTCGGAAAATTCAAGTACTATCTGCGACCAAAAATATAAGCAAACAGAAAGTGATTCTACCAACTTTGAAGAAGACTGAGACAAATACAACGAATGAATACTAATAACGCTTCGTTAAGAAAAATATCGTCTTTCAACATAATACACTTAAATAACGGGTCCGTTAACGTTTTTTTTTCAACTAGTGCTTATTTCGTGAATGGTAACACTTAGCTCATGTCTGATATGACAGATAATTAGTTTTATCCTTCCGCTGAACGAATATGGTTGTGTATACGCTCGAACAACGCTGGGAAATATTGCGACATTACTTTGAAAATCATGGTAATGTTGCAGAATGTGTACGAAAATTGCGTACGGATTTTGCAAGAAGAGAAGCACCGTCAGCTCCGTATGTTCGTTATCTTGTGAAAAAAGTGAAAGAAACTGGCATCCTCATCGATAAACCAAAGCGTGAGAAGCCAAAAACAGTGCGTACACCCGAGAATATTGCTGCTGTGGCAGAAAGTGTGCGTAAAGCGACATCAATTCACCGTCGTTCTCAACAATTGAACATTTCGGAGACATCATTGAGACGAATTTTGCATAAAGACCTTGGTATGACGCCATACAAAGTCCAATTGGTTCAGGAGTTGAAGCCAACCGACCATCCAATGCGTTTTCGCTTTGCTAAGTGGGCCTGCGATCGACTTAGCGAAGATGCTGATTTTGCCAAAAAAAATCATCTTTTCAGATGAAGCTCATTTTGATCTTGGCGGGTATGTAAACAAGCAAAATTGTCGCATTTGGGGCACAGAAAACCAGAACGCATACATTGAAAAGCTGATACACCCAGGCATAATTGGGCCATTTTTCTTCGAAAATGAGCAAGGAGTGGCCGTTACAGTCAATGGCGATTGTTATCGGGCCTTGTTGAACGAATTTTTGTTCACAAAAATTGAAGAGGAGGATATTGGCAACATTTGTTTTCAACAGGACGGCGCTACGTGCCACACAGCCGAAGCTACACTCGATGTTTTGCGCCCTGTTTTTGAAGATCGCATTATCAGCCGCAGAGCTGATGTCGTTTGGCCACCTCGGAGCTGCGATTTGACACCGTTGGACTATTATTTGTGGGGTGCCGTAAAAGATAAGTGTTACGCCGACAAGACAGAAAATTGACGATTTAAAGGACAATACTCGTGAAGCCATTGGTTCAAATAAAAAAAGAAATTTGAGAAAATATTCTGTAGTTTTTTTTATAGCATTTTCAAAAAAAGTTATTTGGCGGACCCTTTACATGACAGTTAACTATAACTTGGATAAAATGAGAGACGGGTGGGACACATTTCGGAGGTCCAATTTTCGATGACTTTATCACAGAAATTTGCATGAATTTGCTGAATGTCGTTCGTAATGATGGAATGGCTCAGTGTCCTTCGTAATGATGACTTTGAGGGCACCAATGTTGTTTGAGGTTTATTAAGATAGACCGGTGGCTTAACATAGCTCCTAAGAAAGAAAAAGAAGAATGAACTTTGCCAACGCTATAACATTCTTTGTTGAGTTTTTGACACTACTAAATAATTCACAATTAATTTGACATATGTTGACCCAACAACATGTTTGCTGGAAATCCTCGGGATCATAAAAATTTCACATATCCAATGGCTTCGGCCAATTTTATAGTATCATAAAAAGCTCAAAAACTGAAAAAAAACTGAAAATCCTAAAATGCTTAAAAATGTTTTGTCAGCATTCATTAATTTGCATGGCTCGAATCGCACAAATGCAATAAAATCAAAAAGTATCTTATCAGCTATTTTTATTTGTTGACTTATCTAGCAATATGTCAAATCTCCTAAAACTATAACTGAATTTGAAGAGCAAAATGGTAGAATTCGCGATTTCACGGACTTCTCGGATAAATAATGCATTAAATTTCAATTTGAACGTTTTTTTATTTCTAATCGACTTAATCATTTTATCTATATGAAAATTAAATAAATTAATTTCTTTATTCTAAATGTTTTTTGTTGTCAATCGTAGGAGCAACCAGTCTTTAAGCTCATGCAGTCAATTCCTGAATGGGAACTGGAAAATGCCCACAGATTTACATTTTTTATGGCAATGCTGGTTAATGTGATCTAGGAGTTTTTGAGAGTGTATTTCTTCTCCGATTGCATTGGAAAGTTGATAATACTATCAAAGCTAGTAATGCTTCATTTGTTTTAACATATGTCCTTTGAACGAAGTCTTTCATGGAACATTGAACTTTAAATTCGTATGTAGATACATGTATATAACTGTGAAAAAAAAATAAAAAGCACGTCATTTCACCTATATCGCGATATATTACGTTAGAGAACATTATTTGTGGGCACATAAAATACCTGTTACGTAGTATTATAAAAAAAATTACAGTTTACACTTAAACCAACATAAGTTGTCTATCTCCCCTCTGATATAAGTAAAACCCAAAAGCTTATTTGTCTCACCAACCCTCCGTTTTAGTTATTTCCCATTTTTTATTATCTCAAAGAAAAACATAATTACCGAACTTTGTATAATGACCCCGAAAGCATTATGCACTACATCTGGCTTTGGCCTACAAATACTCAAAGTTATACGATCCATAACACATAAAAAATCCGAAGATATACATTTCTCCGTCCGGTGCTCTGCTCCGATTCCATCCGTATAACACAATTTATAGTTTCCATTGGAAAATGCAACTTTAAAGTATTTGTTTTTTTTTAACAGCTCTGCATCATTTTTTCGTCAATGCAAAGACATATAATTTTTCTAACGAACTTTTTGGTAATGGATGTGGGGACCATTAGAAACTTGAAATGGGGCCCAACCTCGCGGTTAAGTTTTCTAGTAATTGCAAGCACTTAAGTACTTCCCCTTGTTCGGCTGAGCTATATGGACCTTTGTGAGTTCTCTGTCAAGTGGAGTGACCTAGAAAAACATGAATATATATTTTCTATTTCTTTCCGTGTATGCCCATGATCTGGGGGCTCGTATTATACGTAGCACTAAAAAATGTTTGCTGTTGTATTTGTATCCATTAATGTGCGACAAGTGTTGTATGCCTAGAAGGCAAATGAATTGTAGAGCGTAAGGGGCTTAAGTACGTGTGGATTGGCAAAGTCATTACTTTTGGTGTTTTGTTGTTTAAATATGGGAACAAATCGTTGAATTGTAGTCAATTGTATGCGAATATTTTGACAATATTCTTAAAATGAGATGTTTTATTGTTTAAAGCTTTAAAAAGGTCTTGCCTCGCATTTTCTAATAAAGTGTTAATTTTTCTCTTTGCAGGTATGTGTGAACATTTGTTTTTGCAATGCAAAACATGACGTGAGACGAGTATATGGTTTTTGGTAAATATTTGTAGAAGTATCTTCAAAATGAAAACAAATCGAAGGAGAGACTATAATAAAAAAAATATATTAGCACCTTTTCTATTTTTATTTGAACACCTGTAATTACTCACTTGTTTCACAAACTTCCGACCCGTTGGGAGGACATCTGGCTGATACAAATACAAATTTTTGGCGCAAAATTCTCCAATCCAAGCCTTTTTCTCACAACAATTAATTTTTACAAATGTGTACTTCGCACGATTGTGGGACCTACAGCTTTATGACGAATAGAAAGGCTGAGTTAAACGTTACTCGGATGATTTCATAGATCTCCGCTAAAAGAAAAATATTGTTGTACGATACGACTGATACACGACAGCTATCAATCTTTTCGTTCCTGCTTCCAGTTTTCGATTCAAGCGCACTTTTAGGCTGTGATTCGCAATATACGCGGAGATATCGCCATCGATTACAGCATTTCGTCATCGCGACGTTTACGACAACTGAAAAAGAGACAAAACGCGTTGATCATCCAGTTAACGAATTGTCATAAACGTCGCGATGACGGAATGCTGTAATCGACCAATGATGTCGATATAGTTTGCGTATATTGAGATCCTTCGCTCTAATAAACCTAGTAATTTCAAATCCCTCATGTTCTAAAGAAATTGCATGTCATAATTTGGTATATTATGGTAAAATTTGGATGAATTACTTTCAAACTGAAACACAACTGTATCATTATTCCGGGAAATCTAACTTTAGTCATCGTCTTACTGAGCTCCAGGCGGAGGACTCTATTATAATATGTCTTGAATTTAATAAAACGATTACCAGAATTGACTTGGTGTTCTGCAAAACCATTAACTGAAGGACAAAGAAACGTGCTGTCAGATTGTATCATTTGCGCACTACACATTAATTTTTGTAAGCTACAATTCTAAGGCAAATCTACACAAAAAATGGGAAATATTTCATTTGTACTGCGCATTTGACGCTATTATTCTAAGAAATGGGTGTCTGAGTATTTTGGGAAATGGACAAAAATAAAAAAACATATGTGAAGGCTACAATCCGCTGTGCGGATCGATTATCTGTAAAACAAATATCCCCAAAAAGTGGACATGGATTAAAAAACGATGAGGATTAAATATAGAAAATGACATTGTCACAACAAATTGTACAGACAGTTTATACAACTCTTTTATGGTTCTACAAAAGACAAGGTATTTCTCTTGCATATGTTATGGGGTAGTGTATAAAAATGGTTTTTATATAAACACACCCCAAAAAGTGGATGTGGGTAAAAATGGTCTATAGAGGAAATGTTCATATTAATAATATCTACCAATGATTCTGCATCAACATTTTTTTCGAAACTTTTAAAATTTGACTGAAAAAAGTTTTTTTATTGAAAACGCCCACAAAAAGTAGGCGTGGGAAAAAAACCCTATATAGACGAAGGTTTAAGATTGTCTAAATATGTTGTTCAGAAACTTTTTCCAAATTCGTTACGGTTTGGCAAAAAACTACGTTTTTTTTTTCTTTAACTTGTTCTGCTGGGAGCAAGAAAGAGCACGTGTACCAAATTCCATCCTTCTAGCTCAATATTTAAGGCACAAAAACTGGTGACGTACGGATGGACAGATGGACGGACAGACATGGCTAAATCGACTCAGCTAGAGATTCTGAGTCGATCCATATACTTTGAGGTATATCTAGCTAAATTATTTCTCTATGTTACAAACTTAATGTCAGAATTAATATACGACTATGGAATAGGGTATAAAAAACATTTTGGTGTTGCCACAACTGGGAATCGAACACAGACCTTCTGCGTGGTAGCTCATCACAAAAACAAAGTTGTCACAGCTGCTATAAACCTTAAGTCACGAGCTCTAAACCTATTATACTTCTATATTAATTCGGCGGAAGCTCTACCAAAACATCTTTACAATTGTCACATTTACACACATCCCAGGAAAATTAATATCAGCCTTAAATTGATTAATTTTCTATAAAGCATGTGGATTTACCTCCAAAAGTTATGAAACAAGCTGAACTTCTTCGCACAAATACAAGAAAAGTTCAATACAAGTAATTGCTTATTGAAATTAAAAATTTGAACTATATGGAGCATATAGAGCTTTAAGAGCTATCCCAACCTTTTGGCGTCATTTAAAAAAATGTTTATGAAAACTGAAAATTGGGGAAATGTCGGAGTAATGTTAAGACAATCGTGTCCTCTAAAGTTCGTTTTAAGAAAATTTCAGGAGAAGCCATCTTTTTGAAAATGTTCATTTTAAAAAAAAATCCTCTATACTGCCATGTGCGGGATTATATATTTTCATGGATTATCGGTGAACCGTCTTGGTGTCCAAGAACTTACTCGACCATATGCGCTATGACTAGGTTGGCAATTTTTAAGCACCAGCAAGATGCCTGGCATTATTTTGGAGTTGAAAAAATGCATTTTTTTTATTTTCGCTAGACTCGGCACGTATATCTTCAAAATATATTTAACCAGTTCTCATCTCCAATAGATTGACCCTTTTTTGTGGTCTGCCTATCAATTTCACACACTTCGATATATCACAACCATAAATCACATAAATTCCAAAAACAAACGAATTGGGCTAAACCTCTGCTTACAAAAAAAAATCTCATTTAATATTAATTTATGAGAAAAATTAAATCGATAAAGAAAAAATTTACGAGTCCATAACTTTGCATTGTTGATTGAAGTTAACCTAGTTTTTGTAAAACAATCAAATGGTTCTTACATCGCCATTTTTACAACACTGATTCAAATTCGAAAGTAAAATCAGCAAATTGGACAACCCATTTGTGAAATTGTAAACCACGAACAAATAATAACTCACTTGACATTTAGTGAAATTGTTTTCGCATTCAATTATTGTAATTTGAGCTTCTGCGTCGTCTGAATACAAGGCATTCTCCAGTTCGAAGAAATGTAAATTAGACACTTAACTCGTTATATCGAATCAAACATGCAGGGAAAACGTATCGAAATCAAAACTGATTGATTCGTGCCGCCACATCTGATTGACCGGAAATCAATCGATTAAAATGAATACGAAGACAATGAGGCACAGTTTCGTAAATATATTTATCAATAAATTCATTTCTTTGGAAAAGACAATTGAATTGATTACATATTAAGAAGGAAAACATGGATATTTTTGATTGGTTGATTGCATTTATTTTATTATGAAACTTGGGTTCAGGTATGAGTAATCCATCCCATGCCATCCTTAAAATCCAATAAAATATTGAAAATGAAAATGTCACAACATATTGTTCAGACAGTTTTTCAAAATCTCTAACGGTTCGACAAAAATACAACGTTTTTCTATTGCATGTGCCTTGGGATAGGGTACCTATACAAATGTTTTTTTTTATTGTAGGAAAACGCCCCCAAAAAGTACGTGGATCTATGGACGAAACATTCATGTTAATATTACCAATGATTTTGCATCAACATTTATTCGAATATTTTAAAAATTGACTGAAAACGTTTTTTTTTTTACGAAAACGTTCCCGAAAATTGGGCTTTGCATAGACTTTGTATAGACAAAATATAGGTATTGGGATTGTCTAAATATTTTGTTCAGGCACTTTTTCAAAATTTCCTACCGTTTGGCCAAAAAATAACGTTTTATTTCGGCGTGGCAGCGCGTGGATTTTAAAAATGTATACACTTGTTCCGAAGCAACACACAAGGGTCCTATATACCAAATTTTAATTTAAGGTCTAAAAATCGGTGGCATACAGACGGACGGACGAATGGACAGACAGACATGGCTTAATCGACTCAGATAGCGATTCTGAGTCGATCCATATACTTTGTGGTATATCTAGCTAAATTATTTCTCTATGTAACAATAATGTATCAAAACTGAAATACCACTATAGGATAGGTCATAAACAGCATAGAACGAATTTGACTGTGAAGGGACAAAATCAGTGTCGATATCAACAAATTATATCGAAATTAATAATTTACAAAAAATAATGATAATTAGTCAGAAAATTGACATCCAATAATGAAAAAGGATAATAAATATTTTCAGATTTTGAGTGAAATATTTGTGGAGTTTAGCGAAAGCGAAAATGATGTCGCGCTTGCTGGTGCTATGTTGATATCCCGAAACTAGACATTTACTTGATCAAAATGTATTCAATAATAAATTACAAACTATTACCTACTATAATTTATAATTGTTTATATAATTTATATTATACTATTACCAAAACTATTTAATATTAACATTTTTAAAGATATGATTGATATTATAGCGCTTCCGTTGATCAAAATCATAAATCAATCGTTCGAATAATTCGTTTTTCAGAATCCGTGGAAAGTGTTCCGAATTTCTCCGATTCCAAAAGTTAACAAATCAATTAATTGTGAAGACTTTAGACCAATTAATGCCATCCCTCTCTATAAGAAGGTATTGGAAAAAGATATTCACATCCAACTGGAATAATTTTTTTACTTGCATAAGTGGGTAATTGAAAATCAGTCGTGGTTTGGATAGCAACATTCATGTGATTCAAAATGGGCTTTTGAAACAGTGGACATACAAATTTTATTTGAAAAACTCAAAAGATATAGAGTGCGCAATAAATCACTATCCTGGATCGTGTCATATTTATCCGGTTGAACACAGAAGACTAAAGTATATAATATACTATCAGATGAAATTATAACCAACAGGGCAACAGGGATCTATTTTAGGCATTTTTCTCTTCAACGTCTATATTAATGACATTGGTAGTGTAATAAGCCGTATTTCCAGATAATGGACTTAATCTATGTAATTTGTGATAATATCGAAGAAGGTACAGCAAAAATTCAAAAAAAGATATTGAAAATCTTAGTGTATGGCTAAAAGCAAACAAGCTTAAACTTAATGTTTTAAAAACAAAAACAATGGTGATTGGAAACAATGTGTTAAATAATATTGTGATAAATGTGAATGTAAATAACCAAAGCCTGGAAATAACTTCTGAAATTAAATACCTAGGTATAGCAATAGACAATATATTAACATTCAATAAACATATCGACTAAATTGTGAAAAAAATATCTAAAAAATAGTATAATTATACCTCATTTTAAATACTGTTCATAAATTTTATTTTGTGCAATAATACATAGACTTTAACTCTTACAAAATAAAGCAATGCGAACAATTTTAAAGTGCAATATTTACACTCCTGTATTTGTCATGTTAAATATGCTGATGTGGCTAAGTGTTAAACAAAGAATTTTAATGAATGTTTTATTTTTATTTATTTTTATTTCTACAATCAAAACTAATCTGACATCCGCTTATCTGTCTCGTTAAGTATTTTATGTAGGTAATGTACAACCATTTACTTTAAGAAATAACCAAGACTTCCGACTTCCACTGGCACGAACAAATAGAGCCCAATACAGCGTATTCTACAAAGAACTACGACTCTTCAACACCTTACCAACCGAATTAAAATCAGAAAATAATTTTAATAGCTTCAAACGTCAAATTATAAATTTTGTTAAACTTTAAATTTATTTATTTTATAATTTTATATTGTTGTTTAAATTATTTATCTACTTGTTTAAAACTATTTGTGTAAATTATTTATTTATTTTATTTTGTCTTTTCTAAACACGCAAACAGAATCAGTAAATTGAAAACAATTAAAAATTTGCACTAATAATAGTTTAAAAAATACTAAATAAACATTAAATATGTTCGTAGGCGAATTTGGTCTTCCTACTGTGGTCAAATTCATTTTCCTTGCAATACAAATGTCGGGGTCTCCTGACGTGTCCAAATCTTCCTAGGACAAAATGTCAGGACCCTAATAAGATAAAAAGATTTTACAAAATGTATCCACTGCAACTGTTCACTGCCGATTCATCCGAACATTTGTGTGGGTATATTTTACAAAAAAGCGCCTAGTATGTGAATTTTTGTTACAATTGTTTCTATTAATTGAAATGAACAATAGGTCTTATAGGGAGTTCAATTACCTAGTGCGTTGCACTGGTCCCTTTTTCAAATTGTGAGAATGATAAGAACATCTACATTTTTTACTGCCACACTTATTGCGCCAAGCTCGAGATCCCATTCTTTGTTGCTAAGTGCCAAAGTGGGAACGCTTATTCTATTCTCGGTGAAAGGACTATTTCGAGCATCAGTTGTTTTACCACCTTCTTCTAATCAAGCAATGCCGTAATTTGAATAGACAAACTTACAGTCAAACGCCACCAAATAATCATAAACTCTACTCAGTAAACAAATTAAGCCTAATTGCAGCAATTTCGAGTAGTCCGCTCTAAGTCCACAACCGAAATCAGTGTGCACGCACTCCTTATCTACCCTGGTGTATCTAATTTAATTAGCGCCCTGATTTTGTTAAGATAATAATCCATATCGAAGTGAAATGAAAGTGCGGTAAGCACAACAAAGCTTCACACGTGCAGCTACTCCTATTAATCGCATAGATACCGCTCATACCTAACATCGTAAACAAAACGCTCTGATCTCTTGCGCGCCAGTTATCGATCCACAACCATAGATAAAACCCCTCAGGCTGGTTGCAAGCAAAATCGGCCATTATGCGATTTTTCACGAACAGCCGTTTTTTTTTTTGTGAAATTTTTACGCTCAGTGGAATACGAAGCCGCAACAAAACTCAATGATTTTTGCTGGAACTTTGTAGATCTCTATCCAGCGGGCCGTGCAATGTTCGGCCACTTTTTGATTAATTTAATTGCAGCAAGAGAAATGAAAATTATATACCTGCCTAAAAAAACGACGACTCTGACTGCTTCGGTTATGGAAAGATGAATGGCAATGTATAGTACGGTTGCGTCCTAATGTAACACAAAAGACCGTTTTGCAATCGCGCTAGAAGAGGTGCTGTGTGCATATACGAGCATGGGCTGTGAGTATGTTTCCAAACTCAGCCGAATACCGAAGGCCAATTATTGAAATTGCCTGCCAGATAGATATAGAGTGCTTACGGCGTTTACTATCACTCACTTGTGCAATTGCGCTGGTAATTGAAATTGGAAGAGCCTCGGCTTATGTGTACTCGAGTGTTAATCGCTGCGCCGTTTTCGGTATCAATGAGACATTTGGCGAATACAGAGCTGGTCTCGAGAAAATAAAATAAAACAAATAGTGACCACGAGTTCGATAGGTAACAGTGTAACAGACTAGCAGATACAAAAACAACTCAATGGTACTCGCTTCACGGTATGGGTATCAAACTTAAGTTATTGCGCCAGAGTATGATATTTGAGGTGATGCCTGTCCTTAAATTGTAAAACAATGGGAGGTCAATGTCATCGAATCTAAACCAGATTTAGTGTAATAGATAACCATCTTGAATGGCTGCTTTGGGACTTCAAGTTATGACGCAATTTTAGTTGTGTGATTGTATTTTTTTAAATTGAATAATTTTATATCTTATGCTTTCAATGTCCAAGAAAATTTTATATCATAAAGAGGGTTAAAACCATGTTAAGTTAAAAAAAAAAACAAATATGTGTATATGAAAAGTTCTGATGTACTCTTTTAGAATAATACTTTTTCATTAATAATATATTACTATTCAACTATCAGAGGTTTTTACTTTATACAGCATCTATTCAACGTTTTATAAGTTTATATGAAAAATATGTTTGTGTTTATTGGTATTTTAAGTAGCGCATAACTTTAAACACTGTTCAGAATCCGTTTCAAACCACTCCTGAAACTAAATTTTCCTCAAATGCATTCCATTTATTTAATTTTTAAATCACAATTAAATCTTAGTACCATATAAACAAACATTTTCGAACTAATTTTGTGGAAAATATGAAAAAAATAATGACACCGAAATGTTTCCAAAAAATAATTAGTTTTAATAGCTAGAACGTCAAATGTTCTGTGGGAAGTGTGAAACGCACGGATGTATCAAAAGGTGTGCTCGCATTCACGACCTCCTTTATAATAACGTAATCAAAGCGGTTTCGAGGCGGTTACGCCGTAACCTACAAGTTTCGAAAACTAAAAATTTATGGGAAAACTTCAGTTATTGATTAAGATTTCAGGTTTTTTCGGTGTGAAAGAAGTATAAGGCTGAATAAGTGTGTTCATGAAAGTTATGTATGGAATGTAATATATCCGATTAATGATCGCAATGTGACTGATGGTCCTCGTTTGTGTTTTTGAAGATATCATTGGCATAATGACGGGTAAATTTCTGCGTATACGACAATTCGGTTTGGCTATTGTCGTACATCTTTCTTTAAAAAAAAAAATGATTTATAAAGCTGTCAAATCGCATGACCTTGGTGGCCGACGGATCTCCCTTTAAATTATGGCCTAATCAATTCGTTTTTTTTTTTCGCTAAGGAACAGGTTTCGCCGTCCTGTTAAAACTACGTACTTTTGAGATCCATTTCAGGAATTTGAGACAAGAAGAAGATCTCACCATAGGTACCGAATGCCATTGACTGTAACCACCATATTTCCAGTCGCATTCTCGACGAAGTGTCTAAGTACTCCGCCACCAAACAGTGACTTGTTTTAGTTGCATATGATGTTGTATTCTCAGCTTCCCAAGGTTTATTGAAAGGGCAATTGAATCTTTATAGTATATGAAGTATTTGAAAGTATTTCAAGACAGAGTTACTGAAGATTTTTCAAAGAAATGTTTGGCCCAAAACGTCACAGGATTTCTTCACCCGTTTAGTAAGAATGGGATGTTCAGAGTGTTAAATAAATAAAAAAAATTAATTTGTGATGTTTTGTCTGATTTTTGTCGTGTTTCCCTTCTTGTCAACACATTTTTGTCACATCCCTTTCGATACTCGGCAATATCGTCAGCGTATGCTAGAAGTTGCGTAAATTTATAGAAGATTGTGCCCTTAGTTTTGTACAATCCTTTCAAGAATAATGTTAAGGAAGTCACACGATAATGCTGCTTGTCTAAATCCTTTTGATATTAAAGCGAGGTTTCGCCAAACTTAATGAAGCAAAACTTGCAGACTGCAAAATCATCCACAAAATCTATGAATAGATACAGTTCATTTGCGCAATGATGAATCTATCAAATCAAACATGCACCGATTTTTCACCGCTGCCAACTCTACTTATTTTGTCAGTGTTGCGAGGTAGTCTTCTATACAAATTTGTTACGGAATTTGGAAATGAATGTCCGAAATTAATTACGAACGTTGCTCGATCACAAGTCTTTGCATAAATCATTATAATTAATCTCCAGTTTTATGAACGGTTGAGTTTATATATGATTTTTTTTTGACAGTTGATATGACTCTCAGATCATTTATCAGATCATCACGAGAGGAGGGCCATGGGGTCTTGCTAACACCCCATATTGCTAACACCCCATATCAGCATTGCTAAGACTCCATTCCTGAAAAGCTCCCCTCATTCCTCGTTACAAGAGATCATCGCCTCACATTGTAACTGGCTAAACAAAATATCTCAAACATGTATTAGCCTACTTGACAACATGTCACAAAAGGCCGTTTCTTATTCCCTTCCACAAATATCTATCAATAAAAAAACACTTCAATTTTCCTTATTCATCAACTGTATATGCCCTCGAATAAAAATCTGACACCATGGTCTCCCAAGCAAATGATATGCACTCCATCAATTGATTTGTATCTCGTTTTTCAACTTTGAATTTCAATTCACTTCACAATGGTGCCGCCACTGCCGCGCCGCCACCACGACACACTCAATCATCCTCTTCCCAATCAATTAGTTATCCCTGGGGCTACAAATAAAATGTATTTCTCATTCTCCTTCGCCCGGACAATCTGAGAAATAAAGCGAGCACTTGTGCGCCGTGCTCCATCTCTGCTTTGCTGGGTTTTCTTTTCAATTACAATGGAAGGATATTCATTTCGTGTCGCATTTCCACTTCCTCCAACACCCCGCAGGGTATCGTGTAAATAAATTGCCAGTATTAAATTTCACATTCATTTCTAAAAAAAAAATATATTGCAACAGTTTGTTAAAAACTGGTAACTACTGGTTTTGAAAAAAAAATGTTTCCCTTTACTCGATGCGCAATTTCGTGTATGATGACAGTTTAGACACACGCCTACTTCCGTTTGAATATTATCCTTTGCTGATGCAAATTCGTTTAAATATGAGTCTTTAAGAAATTTTATTTGAAAGGAAACCCATTTCCATAAAACGGCTGCTAGCACTAATAGAGGCCGTAACACATGTGTTTATGACACCCCGGGGTGCGTTTTAAACTCGTCAATTTTGTCGCACCATTATACAGGGGCACGCAGTGAAAAAAAAGGGTTGATGTTTAAATTGAATTTGAAAATGTTTCAAAATGCACATCATGTAACATAAACCGGATACCATCGTCTCTGGTCAATGGCGGAGAGATGACCTTTTTTAAAGGATAAACGCTTACCCGAAGGGAGGTTTCAAGTGGAATATTAATAACTGACCATAACAGCTGATTAGGTCTTGAGTGGATTTGACATTGACAGGTATAATGTGAATGGGACCAAAAATTAAGCTTCCATTTGGTGTAATTGGATTCCAGCAGCCACTCCATGTTGGAATGGAAATATCTGATTATGACTGTCGAACATCGAACGCGGCGCAGTTCACCATCGCCATGGGAACGGCATATTGAATGACCTCTTGCGGGATGTGTGAATAATTTGTGTGTATTTTAACATTTTGCGGTTTATTGTAATTTGCATTGCAAAATTGCAATGAATTAAAACAGAAACCCAGTAACACCGCTAGCATTACAACAATATCCACTGACAATGATGAAACGGATGATTACACAATAAAATTTGTGGTCATGTTGAAGCGCTGTGGTCTGTCGAAGCCGTTCAAAAATGTTCACCTTAATTGGTACATGATTGTTATTATAGTACATGTAGCATAGACTCAACCCTTCCGTTGAACTGTTGCTAACATATCCT
Organism: Rhingia campestris; assembly: GCA_932526625.1. Lineage (NCBI taxonomy): Eukaryota > Metazoa > Arthropoda > Insecta > Diptera > Syrphidae > Rhingia > Rhingia campestris. The sequence goes on from OW052182.1 coordinate 221,928,335, forward strand.
GTTTTTAATTTAAAAACCAAAAAACGTATCCTTAGCGGGCAGTATTTTGTCTAGGGTACCTACACCTAATTTAATTAAATTCCTTATTTATGACGCATAAAAATATCAACTTTATTGAAAGCGATTAGGTTAAGAACTTTCAAGCGCGTCCATTAGAGTTGGTGGTGGTTTTAAATTCGTGCCTACCAGTGCGCGTATATTGTGACACCTGAGCGTTTACACGTGTTATCCCTTCGCAAATCGATTACCATAAACTGGCGAAATGAACGCCGATAATATTTATGGAAATTTGATAGAACTCGTTGTGCGTAAGGAACGCACAGAGTCTCTAGCACTGAGATGGCGATGGGAAGTATGAATTAAAGACGATAGGAGGTTGGTAGAATAAATCGACTTTTGTGTTGGTTAATACTGTTTTATAGATAATTTATGCTAAATGGAATTCGTTGGTAGTAAAAATTGAGTACTCATTGAGAGTGCATCGGTCGGTAGGATATAGGACGTAAAATTGTGCTTTGTCAGGTGATTAGGTGTTATGATCGCGATTGGCAAGTGTGTAATTTAAAAATAAATTTCAACACTCATCCGGATGAGTTTTATTGCACTTAAGTTTATTTTTAGTTGGGAAGTCTTCGGCATCGGATAGGGGTTATAAAATTAATTGGGAGAATTCAGAATGAATCATTTGAGTTTTTGTAACCCGAGGGCATTGCTACGGGATTTTTATCATGAATGGTTTTACAATGTCAATGTAAAAGTAAATAATCAATATTTCTATTTCGCTGATGTTCCATTAAATGATGAATTTTAGAAAACGAAGATAGATATTTAATTTCGTATAAGACCATACGTAGCTTGTAACTGCACATTTTATAATACAATAATTTGATAATGGTAATTATATTTCTACTGAAACAAATAAATATTGAGGCAAAAAATTGGGGAAAATTATCAATACAACAAGAAAAAATTCATAAAAATAAGTAAAAAAAAACATTCTAACGGTATGGTTAATTTCGTTTAAATTTACAAAAAAAATTATTATATGGAATAACTTGGAGTGGATCAGGGAACGGGCAGCTTTTTTTGGTTGGTTTATTCGAAACCCATTCCATTTGCAAAGAATCCGCTTATACTAGCATATGATGGTCTACACTGATTTTATTTTTTTAGAAATTTGCGGTGATTCTGGCAGGATATTACCTTGTCATTGCTCCGACGGACTCAGCTGCGATAAACTCAGCTCTTGGGATTCGTTATTAATATGAAACTTTCCGACATCGTGCAAGAAGTATACACGCACACATAAAAGGTTGTGAGAAAAACCTAGGTACTGGGTCTAAACTACCCAGATACAAAGTTTCTCTTTCATATGCTTTTTCGAAATCAAAAACTGTTAGGAATCGCAAGGTTTGTTTTTTGTTTACTTCTTATTGACATAACCGCACATAACGGTTGACTTTAAGAGCTTTTTTAAATCATCCCAAGACTTGTGACATGCAGGTACAGCACATACGCATGCAGTCTAACAAATACGTACAATACAATACAATACTCTTTTTGTTACAGAACAAGCCACCAGTGAAACAATTGTGGGTGCAAATGCCTAGTGGTCTTGCTGCGTTCTCACTTAGTACTAGGTTTTCCTCACTCGAAGTAGGGTTCTAAAAATTAAATGTCTGGCAATTGTTTGTAGTTGGAAGCGACATTACCGAGGAAATGTAGACTTAAAAGTCATTCACAATAATATTGCCAGGTGTGAGGAGATCTCAGAATAAGCTGCCTTAAGCATATCTCCTTCATTGATTGGCTATTTTGAAAATGGCTGTGCCCTTTTTATACATGTTATATGGAATAAGTGGCGAGCTCTTTTAATCACTTGTATGTTGCATAATAATTTCGCATATTTCTGATGTTATTTCAGCAATTTAGTTTCTAATGTTGTCCTTAAGCATCGAGGTTGTGGCTATCTCTTGTTGGCAACTTAATAACAGCCTTTTAGCAATCAAAGGTTTCCGCTAATTCAATTACGGCACGTGGTTCTTTCATTGTTCAGACATACTTCGTGTATAGCAGTAGGTTATTTTCTCCGTGTCGTTTTAATGTCCTATTCAAAAACACATCCAACCAAAACAATTCTGTCAATTTTTTTCTTCAAAGATCCACTACCAACGGGAATGAATTGCAAGAGTGAAAAGTCGTTATAAATGAAATCCCTGCCGATTTGCTTGTTGTTCACTAAGAATGTAGCTCCCGAATTCCCATATGACTTGTGGTAAATACTTAGTTTGGCAAATGCTACTCATTTCACACATTTCGTCTCTAGCGACTTCAGAAAGAACTCTGTTCATTCTAAGTACATGCATGTTGAAGATGTATTATTCCCTTTGTGGTGATTTCGTTTGAACCGTTGCCGTTCTTGTGATGACATAGCAAAGATACTGCTGCAAAACATTTTCATACAAAGCCATTCATTAAAATTTTGAATATAGGTACCTGTAAAGGAATTGCGTTTTCTTAAAAGCATCTTCACACGTCAGGAAAAGACCTTTTATATAAAATTGCATGCTTTATCATTCATTTCGCGAGTAAGATGGATACTGAATGATGTATGGATTTCAGAAATATCAGCCTTGTTTGTTGTACTCTCTGAAATAAGCGTAGAGTGAGTAGGGTAAACTGGGTTTATAACCCCCTTTTCTATTAGTTTTGGTTATACCGTTCAGGTATTCGCACCGAATGGTACTTCAAGGTGTCGGTTTCAAAAGCAGGGTATTGATATATTGATATTGTCCGTATCGAATTTCTAACATTCATATGCAGATTAGAAAAGTGGATAAATGGTGTGCATTACGGACTGCATGTACCTATATTTCGACAATTGTTTCTGTATTTGTGAATGTGGATACTATGTAGCTGAGGGTGTCCCTTAATCATGAACAGATACATAAGTTAAATGTTTATTTCTTTTTGTATGAAATATAATATAGATGACACCAGTGTGTGTTAATAAAATGTTCCATATTTGGCTTACGACTTTTTCAAATTATCTTTTTTCAAAGAAAACGCTCCCAAAACAGTATATGGATGAAATATAAGCAATCACACTGTCTAAATATCTTGTATCTACAGACATATTTTCAAAATGCCTTATGGTTTGACCAAAATCAGCGTTTTTCTGATAGTGGACGGATTTTTTTTATTTTGTTTGCTTCGTTAAACATAGCATTCATAAACCACAATGATGGATAAGTTCGAGAAAGACGGTTTTGTCTCTAAAAACAGCTGGAGGTTACGGTGATGGATGGATTTTTTAATTGGCATTATAAGACCAAAACACTAGGCACTAGATCAGATTTAAAAAAAAATCTCGCAATCTATAATGACTAGTTCAATGAAAATAATCATTTGAGTTTTTATCAACATTTTTTACAACACCTCACAAATTATTTAGAAAAAATGTATCTTAACAATATTTTTATTTTTTTAATTTGGTATAAGTGCAGACCTTTGCTGATTTACTTCAACTCCTCTATTTAAAGTTCTTATAATGATAGATAAGCGCAATTTATATCTTCAAGGCGTATCCTGAATATTAAATGTATCCTTATGTAACGAATATAAAATATCGAGTACAGAATAAACCGCTGTAGTAATTTTTAACAAAATTAATGTACCAAACTGCAATTTTTGGCCAAATATTTCTTTGAAGTTGTTGTATATAGCCAAATCTATTAAATCCATCATACCTGATTTTGGTATAAAGGTAATTTAAAGTCGAATGCGATAAGAGACGCACCGCTTAAGCCACTTATGTGGATTATGTGGGATTGTAAAAAAAACTGTATTGATTAAGTCTTTGACAACATCCTGTAGAATATCTTTATGTTACATAAACATATGCACCCGTTTCCAAAATATTTTCATACCTTTTCACAAAATGCAGGGACCTGATACCAAATTAAGCCTTTAGTGAAGCAAGATGGTGGCCGTTTTTAACCATTGAAATAACTGTGTATTGAAAAGTGATTAATTACTTATTAGTATTTCGATTAGTCATAATTTCCAAGTAATTTCATTGAGTCTATCAGTCTTTTAATTTCTCCTAACCTGAATACAGGTCCCATTTGTAATCTAAATTGAACAGTTTGATTTCAAAATCTCATAAAATAGCACCTTTGGCTAACATTCACCTTATATATATTTGGCGTCACAATTTCGTGCATTAATGTAAATCCCTGCTACTGATGTCATTAAAAAGAAAAAATAATATTTTCATTAGCCCCGAAAAGCAAACACTAATGAATTAGCATAATTAAAAGCAAACAAGTATCTGAAAGCTCATTCTATAGATACAATGTCCACGTTGTGCGGCAGTTAATTTCCATATATTCAACAGTATATTTATCCACATTACCAGTATGAGTACAATAGTAGGCGGCATGGCCTTTTGGCAATTTAGATTAATAGATAGTACATGCTAATTAAACTCCTTACATGACCAAAGTCCGACCATCTAATTAAAATATATGCAAATTATATCCGAACAGTCAAATCAAAGCCGGTATTGAATCACGAGCTCAATTGATTGCTAATTGACAAGGAAATGTTTCGGTATAAAATTGATATCTACTCAACAAGTTCATTGACTTCTCTTGAAAATTTGCATCAGACAACTTCAATTTCCGAAGGCATCCCAGACATTCACATTGAAATGGATGTACACCAGAGTAGGTAGTTATATGGAAGACTATGTCTATCAATCGATAGCTCTAGCCGACGCCGACGCCGGTGTTTTAGAAGATACAATTTTCCATTTTGTTTCTTTTTTCATTATTCATATATTAAGGGTCGCACCTAGACACACATCATCAATCTCCTCCAGGGGGACATTTCGTCACCAATGTATTGCCGATGAAAGGATTCAAATCATGCATGATGAACCAAATTTCACCACCGTCTTCATCAGGTATGGGTATATAAATTAATGTTAAATGAATCAGAGCACGTCGACAAGGCGGATGCTAAAAGGGTTTCGATCTCTGCGAGAGCATGTCAAGGGCAGATGTCTGAGCACTCAACATGTGATGTACGTCGATGTAGAATCATTCATTATCCGCCTATTGTTGAGCATAATATTTATAGCTTGTACATTTATACTGAAATGTTTCTAAATGCGAATAGCTACCAGTACATATGTTTGAGGCTTTTGGAAGGTAAAAAACTTCCATCCATTGGGAAAGCTTGTATCTACACAATGTAGGAGGTGGATTGAAAAGTTTTCTTTCAAAAAGAGAGAAGCTTCATTATGGAAGGGAGATTCGGTTATTCACTTGACTTGTTCCCAAGGATATAATATCCCACACGGACCGATTTCGTAATCAAAGATAAAAATTATCTTCAGCAGAATAAATTATTTTCTACATGTAGTGGTTACTTAATGTGAGTTGCCAAAGCATCGCTCTCCTAACTTCTTAGGAAGAAACATCAAGTTCTATCTCAACCCTGCTCACACGAGTATCTATCGATATCGATATATTATCTACAAGTATTTGTTTAGGTATAGCGTCTTTTAAAATTCAACCTCAATCTAACTTTTTGAGGTAGAATACGTGGCCAATTATTTCAGTAGATCCCCTGCTTTTAAGGCTATAGTGGGTTCTGTTCGTGTACAATAGTATTTCAAAAATTAAATATTTTTAAAGCACGAAACGGTGTCAAAATGTACTGCAAATGGAGCATGCCTAACAGGGTTCGTGTTTAACTTCATTGAAATGCGTGTTAAAAATATTAGGCGTGATGTTCGCCTATTACACACCTGCCACACTGCGAGTTTGCAATGGAATACGCCAAAAACCGTTAGCTAAATCCTGTTACTGTATAGTATTTAATTGCAATTGTCATTGAATATTCATAAGTGTCGTGTTGGTATTATAAAAAAATTATAAAAAAAACTTTGGAATCATAAAATATAAAATTATATGTTTGAGGTATTTTTACACGAATTGATTGTGGTGTTTGTATTCATCATTGCCTGTGATATTTGAATTGTATTTTTGCACCATTATTGAGAATGTTGACTGTTATTCAACAGCACAACTAACCATCAATCATCGTATTATTGCGAATTGTCACACACAGAAACGAAAAATGCATATTCTGAGCTGAATGCAAAACAACACGCTCTCAAAAATACACCGCAATTGAATAAAACTTCGCTCTAAAAAATGAAATATGTAATACTTGAAAAATAGTACCAAAATAATGTTAATATTTTAAGTGACACCCCAGGATTTGAACACAACACTAAATAAATAATAGAAGAGTTGTCGTAAAAAAAGCCGTTTTCTGTAATACATGCGATGAAGAAAATCTTTGATTTGATGTCCGAGCTTTGTCACATAAAACACTAACAAGAACATACGTATACATATCTGCTGTGATATGTTAAGGCAACGAATCCGAGGGGCGCAGGGGTTATGTCAATCAATAGCCCAGATCCAGGGGAATCAGTTGCTATAGAGAGTTCCTCGGTAGCGGACCGAGTGTTGTCTTAGCGAGAGTTTTACAAACACGGTGATTCGGCGACTGTACCGCTTAGAGGATTCTGACCCATTCTAAGTTTTCGCCACTTAAATGATGCTCGAAGCAATGCTATCATTCGAAAATGGATAAACAGATTGAAGAGACCGGCGGTACACTGGAATAACCGAAATCCGGGCGACCATGATCATCAAGAGCGGTAGAAAACTTGCAGAGTGCTAATCAGTCTCTCCGTGACGATACGAATCCATCAATTCGTAAGCACGAAAGTAATTTGAAGTACTTGCATCATTGAAGCTGTATCTTATCAAACCAATTAGTACAAAAATAAAAGGCAGAGGCTTGAATTCGTGTACCAAGCAATTGAGCGGTTTTCATCGTTTTCCAACATCTCATTTTCGAATGAAGCTTATTTTCAACATAATAGATACGTAAATAAATAGAACTGATGAAACTAAAAAAACTTACCTGACCATAACAAAAGAACATGCTTCGAGCAGCAATTGAGCGGTTTTCATCGTTTTCCAACATCTCATTTTCGAATGAAGCTTATTTTCAACATAATGGATACGTAAATAAATAGAACTGATGAAACTAAAAAAACTTACCTGACCATAACAAAAGTACCTGCTTCCAGCAGGATGGAGCAATGTCACACATGTCAAGTACGTCTAGGCCACGAATTTAAATTTTCCCTGGCAAATTGATCTCCAGAAGAGGTGACACAAGCATACCTGAAGCATCTCAAGGCTAAGCAGCTAGATGGATTTACTTTAATTTAATTTTCTAAACCCCTAGAGGAGTTTTTCGAATTGGCATTATATGGCCAAAAGTAAATATAATGGTTCCTAATAACAGCTATAACGATATTGATTAACATTTAAAATAAAATTGCATTACCAGTTTTTCCCTGAACTCGAATAGCGTTTTTTGTTTATATTAGGCCGAATTTGAAAAGTCATCCATTTCTCTTGAACCAATTGCTTTTCACAATGCTACTATTGACATTTGTAAGCATGCCCTATAATCAGTTTTAGCTAAAAGTCTCTTAATTGAAAATCTCTGAGGCATCAATAAGTATCTCCCATATAGTGCACACTTGTATACTGTTTGACATCATGTTTGAGATGCACAATGTCGAGTATTTATTGGACTGCGAAATGTCCATCAGGCCATCAGGTTAGGTGCCAAACATCTGGCATTTTATCGTGTTTTGAAATTGTAACTTAAGTTCAGCTTGATTCTGTCATCCACTCTGTAAATATAAGCCGATTGATTGTCAATATTTGTGAGAACCCATTCTCTTCAACCTTTTTAATCTTCGAATCGTGTACGCAGATTATTTGTATCTATGCAACTGAGATTTGTGTAAATTGCGGTTTTTATGTTGGGAATATGTCATTTTATTGTCTCCAACATGAACGACCTGAAAAACAGTGGAAAGTCACTTCTCATTGAAGGATTTTGACAGGATATTTCTCTCCTTTCCGTACAATTCAGAAAAAACGGAAGTGGGACAATGAATTTCCTCTTCCAAGTGGAGCACACTCATAATAGGAATTAGAAAAAGGATGTACAATGGAAATGGGGTTTATAGCACAACTCATCATTCTGTGGGCGTGTTTTTTGTTCGTTTCAAATTACTAATACTCCCGCAAAGGATGTCATTACCGGCAGCTATACTCACTCTTTTTTAAGGGAGTCGGCGATTGACATTGTTTTTAAATGTATTACCTCAGTTGCTAATTGCACTCCATGTGTGCTGCCCAACCGAAGCACTTCCGTATTGTTTAAGAATATTTCACATACTGTATCACCTGTTATTCTGCCAAAGTGGTATACCACCAGAAGGTACGAGCACTCCTCGACTCCTGTTGCACACCTTTCGTTTAATGCACCATACATATAATATTGCTCCTCTGTTGTTTCCTTGGAAGACAAATATCCTGCACGTACTCATTGAACCAAGGAATAAATTTGTTTTATGAACTTCTGCCCTTGTTTATACCTCGCAAGGAGTCCCGCGTCAGGAAGAAAGATTGCCACTGCGACACCATCTGTTGCAATTGGGACGTTAAGAAATTGAGTTGTTTTTCTTATGCTGTACTAATGATCCGTAACTTATGAGTTTTTCGACTGATGTCCTCGTTATTAAGTGTGAAAAAGAGTAATACAGCCGCACTACGCGTGCAAGAAATGGATCACCAACATTGGGTATCACCAAAGTCGTTGAAGCGAGCTAGTCGAAGTAATTTGCTGGCTGGTGTTCACTTTGATCGATGAGAGGGTTCGGTTTCAGTATCTTAAATTAGGGATTTCAATGTCATCAGGGGTGATAAGATATGACATATGAGCAAGAGAAATTCGTTTCTTTGATTACATTAGTTTGTAATTTGTTATCTTTCTTTCATTTAAAGTGCAAATCACATGGCAAAAATAATAATTTTTCATTTATTGTAATCTTGTCTTATCAGTTTTTAACTAGAAATTTATATTTGATTTATAGATACTTACTTTTTTGTTGGTTTTACCTTTTCTTGGTTATTTTACTAGCAAATAAATGTAATATGTATTAGTTAAATGTAAGTTATTATTTAACAGATATATTGCTAGAGTCATTGGGGTATATTAGTTTTGATACATAGTTTGTAACATAGAGATACAATTTAGGTAGATATACCTCAAAGTATATGGATCGACTCAGAATCGTTAGCTGAGTCGATTTAGCCATGTCTATCCGTCCGTCCGGGCCTACAATGATGAAATTTGGTACATGTGCTCTTTGTTGCTCCCAGCATAACAAGTGTAAAAAAATTGAAATTTGTCTGAACAATATCTTGTGGCAACGTCATTTTCTATATTTCATCACCATAAAGCCCACAATTTGGCGATATTAATTTTAGGATGGGATGTTAAATTTAGAACGGGATTGTAGCCTTCTCATATGTTTTTGATTGACTTTGTTTTCCATAATGATATGAAACCATTGTTTTCTTAGTTAGAACTAACACCGTTGTAATAACTTTCTTATTATACCTAATATATTTTTTCTAAGCACAATGTCAATTGATAAAAAGGCATCACAAAAGCTTCCCTTTAAGCTTTGTGCAAAAACACAATCCGATTGAACGCGCCAAACAATAATGCTAATATTTATACACACACAAACCTTATGCCCGCCAAATAAATACTTAATTGTCTCCTCGGTACTTTTATTATTATTAAATATTAAATATGTAATTGATAATTCAAAATTCATAGATTGATTGAATTATTGAGAGGTCCGCGTCATTGTTGAATTTTAAATTCCTTTCCTTCCTCACCATACCCAATTGTCAAGTGACAACAATGAGATATCGACCAACAAAAAAAGCAGAAACAAAACTCTACAAAGGATCCCCTGATTAATTATTCACGAGAATCAAATATCGTCAAACACGTCACTATCACTCTATGTGCACATAAAAGCGAACACATAAAAGTTGAGATTAATTTATTTATTTATGCATTATTCACGTGAGCATTGACAAATTGAAGTGTAGCCACACAGTCTGCCGATGCTCTTGCCCATAGATGGGCAGACACAAAAAACGAACAAAAAATCTCTGTTTCTCTAGTACCCCTCATTTGCATATCCAGTATCGAATTTCTATACATACGTTCCGTCTGATCCTATACGCCGATGATGTTGCTATTCCGCCCAACCCCACGTACGCGCGAGCCTACTTCCGATCTACAAAGGATGCGTACATTACACACCCGTCAACGTAGGAATTTTGTTTTGTTTCAGAGTGCCATTGCGAATTGTAGACAATTGATTAAAAACAAAAAAAAAACGGATTTTTTGAAAAATGATCCCTGGGCCAGGCGTGACGAATTTTACGCGAACCCAATTCGAGAGCGGTAACTGCCATGTCATGTTATGCCATGCTGGTACGCATTCAAGGGGTGGTTGCAGCGAACATCCCTAAAAAAGTGCAAGACTGATTGCCAAAATGACGCGAGCGATATATGAGTAATCCATCAAACATAAAACTGAAAACTAAATTGTTGATGTTGTCTATGTGGAAGATACATGCCGCCTCTTTATGGCAATGTTGCACGCCACTCCGTTTGGGTGGTGGTTTAAGTTTTGAATTGTTTTACTGTTGCTGTCTTGTCAGTGGCACAGGCACATGTCAAAGTTTTTTTTTTCTGATTCTGTACCTAAACTTCAACCCCTTCTCACTTGGCATGAAGGCGATTTGTTATAGTTTTCGATTTTAAAACAAAACAAGCAACGCGTGCCATCACACTGTCTGCACCTGGACTGGGCGTAAACAAAGTTCGCAAGTAATTATTTATTTTTATGATCAACATGTTTGAGAATTAGAAACAGCAATTTAGCATGTTAACTTGGAAAAAATCAAACCAATTTATTTTCACAAAAGTAAACGAAGTTTATTTCATTTTGGAGATAATAACATGTAAGATAAACACAGGGTGCTGCTTCAAAGAGTATGTTTAATGGTATTTATGGGGATAAGAAATAGTTATGATGTCATATTTCAGAATTTTGGTATAAATTGGTTGGATAAAGTGCGAACTGAAAGCACTTGGATATTAAGTGTCTACATAAATAAGTAAAACTGTTAGTTTAATAATAATTAAAATTCCTACAACATACCTTCTTGATTTCTAAAAACTGTTTGGTATTTTACCGATTTTTTTCAAAGTTCAAATGACTTTTCTTTTTTATTGGAAAAGTGGTAGTTCAGTTCTCTTTCTCTCTATTGTCTAAATATAATGTTAAAATTTATACATGGCCCTTTCCAGTTTCCACGGTCTGGTAAATTGCTGGCTGGACAAAGTTATAAACACAGATGTGCTATTAAATAAAGATTGTAAGCAAACAAAAACATTTTTATTTATATTTATTATTTAATATTACTAATATCACTTAAAAAATGTAGAAACTGAAAACATACACACTATTTTTTGACTTCATCGACCGAAAATGTAATGTTGAGTTTTCAATAAATCTGTTTCTTTAAGTAGCTATTAAAAATGTACTTGCCGTCTGGAGTCTGCTCTGTCGATTAATTTCGGATATGTTTTGCAGAGAGATTTCTGGAAGTGGATTCCTAGAACCAAAATTGCCTTTTTTACAACATTTTTCTTGGAAATTAATTATCTGGATAACAGCTCTAGATTAGGCTAGACCAGGAAGGTCCGTGGAACTGTCGATTTATCCTTGAGATTCGTTTGACGAAGGGGAAGTGTACAATTCAGCGTTACCAAGCAGAAACAACGTTTCTGGTTATAATTTGGCCAGAGTTTCCTGGATATTTGACATATTGTGCCGTTTATCCATCTGTTTGCTTTCTTAATCGCATCCAGGTTAATTGATGATTTACATGTAGCGAGGGCCATGCATAACATTTTTACATTCGGTAGAATATCAAGAGTAGAGTAGTGACCAGTTTGGCAAGCTTATCCATGTTACAGTTCCCATGGATATCTCTGTGAACTATGATCCGCACCCAAAAGAGATTTACCAATCATCATTCAGAGATAGTCGGATTGGATTGTCGCTGAAGATGCTAATATTCCCCGTGCACCTCAGCCAAGAAAAGGCTTCTTTAATTGCCATGATTTCGACCTGAAAAACGCTACAACATTCGGAAAGGCGAAATGAATTGCTTAAGTTAAGCATCTTGGAGAAAACACATCTACCAACTCCATATTCTGTTATAAACTCGGTTTTAGACCCATCCGTATAGAAGTGAATTGAGTTTTATCTCCAATTCGAGACGACTGGGAATTATTGACTTGAAGTTATGCTCAAAACTGAATTGAGTATCTTTGTGTGTTTACCTTGAAAGAGCCTCGTTATGGGGCTCTCAGTCTCACAGCTGTACAAGCTGCAGTCTGTTTGCCAATAATATCAAGGGGCTCTAGATGTGGGGTAGCATTTAGCGCTGCGAAGGGGTGGTTCATAGAGCTCCGCTAATCTATATGCAAACTTATCTTTGAACTTTCCCTATAGAAGGTTGTGGTTGGAGACAGTTGCTAGATCCAGTTTCTAACGATGGACACGTAAAGCCAGAGAGTGATATGTGGTTGCATACTCTATTTCTTCCCAATTGCCTTTTTACGTGTGCTACTGTAGGTATTTGGCTGATTCTGGAAACTTGAGACTTTGTATTTTCTGCTGAAAGGGATCAAAACGATTTTTTTGGTGGTTCGCGCCGAGTCCGCATCTGGTGGCCCATTTGGATAACACCTATGTTGATAAAAGTGAATTACTGTTATACTACATATTTTGCAAACAAAGCTATATGGAGGGGTAGGGTAGGATACAGTCTTTCATAAACACTATGAGAATAGTATCTAAATAAAATAAATAATGTAAATAAACAAAACTATGAAACTTTTAAGAGTTTAGTTTCCAGTAAAAGATCCTGCATGTTCCAGAATTAAGGCACCTTCATCATTATCTTCTCAAGTTCTTTGTAACCGGTGCAATTACAAAGTTTGTGGGAATGTGTTGTTAATATGTACGCCCGATTAGTCTGTGCTTTCGCCATAAACTTATTATTTCAGCTTCGATTGTAGGAATTCTCAGATCTCTATGATGCTTGGGCAATTTATCTAAGCTCTTTTTTTAAAAGTTTGTAAAATATTGACATTAGGTTTTAACACTAAAGTTGTATACTGTGGATCCATGCCGGCTTTAGCACTTTATACAAGAAAGTTTTGTTTTTGATACTGAGTTGGGAATGTTTTCCGAGTAGCCAGTTAATTTCTGCTTATTTGATTTTGAGTTCTTTACGTTTCATTTTCACGTGCGAATTGCATTTCAGCTTTGCGTCGAGAGTCATTCCCATGTCTTTGGCTTTATTTTTAAGACAATTAGACATTAGATTTCTTATTGGTAAAATGCACGTGAACAGATTTAGGTTTTCGTTGACCAGCCCCTTATCTTTTCATTCACTTTATTCAGTGGATTTTACAGTCGTTCTTCGATCTTGACTACTTTCTTTCTGTATATCACTAGTATTTAACAGGTAGAGAAGTGGCCCAAGAATACTTACTTGCGGTACGCCGCCGGACTTTCTTAATATTACTACATACTATGATTTTCAAAAACCAGTTAATAAACTATCATTTCGCAGCATATTCTTCAAATAAAATAAAATATTTCGCATAACTAAGCACTGGGTAGTCGGTAATATGTTCGTGTATAATTCTGGAAATAAACATGTACATTGTACATACCAAGGGAGTAATTTGTACATAATGAATACTTGTACCTTATATAGATTTGCTGTGACAAAAAAACATAAACCCACGAAAGTACAATAAATCACATTTTACATATGATGAATTGAATGCACAGTGTCCAATTTGCATCCCTGCATCTTCGTACATGCATATGTCATTTATCTTTCCGACATTTAACAAAATAATACACCCGTTGGTCAGCGATTGTTAATCCCTTTAAATGATTAAGGAATAGAACTGACACTTCACGCACTTAAAAAATAATATAATACGAGTATGATAATCTGCAGTAACAGCCTTTCTACATGAAATTGAACAATTCATCTCTGCAAGCAAGCCCCCTGTGCATAAAATTTGCATAAAAGATCGTTTAATCATATCCTGTGTGCAAACATTTACCCGATTCTATGGTTTCGGGGTTGTTCATTTTTAGCAAGGGATGCAATTTTTTTCCGTGCTTATCTATAGAATTATAAGAAACCCCTCAAACACTATTAAATTTCATGGTGGCTATGAGTGAATAAGCTAAAAGACGCTGACAAATTGCTTTAAATCTCAGATGTTCCCTGACAAATCAGACATAAAGGATGACATTAATCTTAAATCAGCCTGTGATAACCATTTCCGATTTGTCGCGTGGTTCCCTCGACTAGGTGTGAAATTCTGATTGATTGATAAGGGAGGATTACCGGAGGCTCTTTAAGAATTATTCTAGCATCGTCAACGGCATGAAATTTATGACATTTAATGTCGGTTTTTATGGTATGACGTTGGAGAAAAAGTGTATAAATGTGTGTGTGTGGCAATGGGGAAAACACAGGTCTGTTGTATTGTGCACAAAAGATACGAGCCCAGACGACAGAAATGCAACTCAAGTATCCAACGAAGTGCGTTAAACTCCTACACAAATACCATTTCCGTAACTTTAACTCCTTCCACTTATCACTCTGATGTTGGGTTGTCTGTGCAACGCTATACAGTGGGGTATTTGCATCCGAAAAACGCTCAAATATTTTTGTTTTTTAAATATTAGTGAAATACATGGATATGCTTTATCAAAAACCTTAAAATAGCTAAGTTATTAGCTCAGAAATCCGACAAGTTATTAAATCTATTTGATATTAAAATTAAATTCAAGGACCAAATCTGGGAATTCAAATTCAAGTTAATCTTGAATCTTAGCAAAAAAATCAGTACATTACCGCTTTGTGATACTAAGATTGATCTAAAATAAATATACATTAGCCATGAACGTTATTTGTCAATGGCTTTTGGCTTCGTTAGAGCACTTTTACCAGTTGGAATCAACTTTGATGAGTTGAAAATTATTTTAACGATCTTATTTAATTCAAAGTTAACTCCGCACTTAAAAATCATTAAAAATACTTCAATATATACTCATTCTACGAGCAATGATAATCACCTTTTTGAAATCGCACCCTTTACATCTGAAATAAGAGTGGAGTCGAAGATGACGATGTATACGTTGAAGTAAAAGACGTAAGGAAGTAGCCCAACGTTTTTGGATTCAATGCATTTAATATTCATGCTGCATGTATAAATAAAAACTGTTCCAGCTTGTCCAGTTTAAATGGTAATTCAAGAACAATGCTTATGTGGATGCAGTGACTCTGTGGTTAATGGGTTTTATTACTAAGCGAGCTGCTCCTAGTTCAATTCTCAAAGAAAGCACCTAAAATGTTTGAAGAAAAATCCTTGCTGGTATTGCTATCAAGATCTACAGCTATCCCTTTATTCCAGATCATCCGCTTTTGCAAAGGAACGGACAAATTTGACAATATCTTTCTGACACCCGGCATTCCACTCTACTTAAATATAACAATGTTAATCCTCCTACATCCTTACTTATAATATTCTGCTTTCGCGAAGGGACAACAAAGGCCTATGTGAGCATATATAAAAACTAACATAGACCATAAACCGTTATTCCGTTTTAGTCCTCCATAAACCAATTTAATATCTTAACAAATCTGTTTAAATCAATTGTATAAATCGGCGTACGCAATATGATTTAGTAGTCAGATCGGGTGTCCTATACTCCTATTGTTATGCATTCGCCAAATAATGAGGTATAGCGGATAAATACATAGGGTTCCTCAAGATATTTTTCCAGCACTTACCACAAATATTTTATTCATTTAAACAAATTTAAAATTATAGTAAACTTTGAAAAATTAAGAGGAATATGCGCCCTTCCACAGTTTGCAAAAAATTCTGTAGTTAGTTAAACAAAGTCCTAACACACATTTGAGTAACATATGTATGTCGTCATTTATAATTCCAGACACGAAAAATCGGTGACACCTATATACAACCCATCTCGTCAGACCTGCGAAATTTAAAATATATTTACAAAGAAATGTCGTATTGACCCGACAAATATGTTTTTAGTTTTTAGCTTAAAATACGTCACCATTTTCATGATGTGACCCCACTGTATAATGGCTGTACAAGTGTTTAAGGAAATCATGATGCAAATTTCTTTTTAATGCATATACGACGCTAGGGACTCCGCAAAAAGTCGTTCGGTTCCTATGCTCTGTAGTCTGCACAGCTATACCATAGCTATACCATACATAGTATAAGTAAAGGATAATTAAAAAAGGAATTTTAAATTGTTTTCGCCGTGCTTTCGTGTGGGTGCTCTTGATGTTGTAAATGTGATAGAAAAGCGCATATCGGTAGGTACTCATGAATGTTTGTTCACTCATAACAAATGAAAATAAGGGCATTGGAGGGGAAAGTGTCTGTGCCGCAATTTGTACGTATTGCATTATATCCCTATTACAACGTTGGAGTTCTATTGTCATATCAGCATTTTCAATAGCTCGTAGTTGCTGTAAAATGAATAAAAAATCTCCGTATTTGCTATAAAATGAATAAAAATTCAATTCGATGGGGAGATCGTGTGTAATGTAGGTGTTGTTTTAGTCTTAATCTAATGGTTACGGTGTATGGTGTACATATTTTAAGTCTCATTTTTAAATCACAAAAACGTCTTAAGAAGCCATGTGATTTTCTTTACATTCACGTTAAATCCCCGTTGTATGTCTCTATTTCCTCTTTTTTAAACCCCCTTCAATATAGCGTACCTAGTCAAAATCGTGCCGTTATTTTCAATTTATTTCTCACCTTTGTACGTTACGCGCACATGGAATGTTGCTTCAAGAAGAACATTAAACTTCCATTATGGTATACTTTGTGGTTATTTTGCTTCGCTTCTATTCTCTCATCACTTGAATGGAAGCCAGATTTTTCTCAATAATTGAACTTCCGAGGACGTAGCATATAAAACTACTCTTCAGGCAAAATGCAAAAAGGCTTAAATTATGTAAATCGAATATTTTTTCCAGTCAACTTTTTGAGTACCCATTTCAAGTGCTTGGATAATTTCGAGTGCCTTTATAGGATTTTTTTTTCGTTGATTTTTAAAAAAAAAAAGGATAATGTTCCTACAAAAAATTATGTCATCCCTTTAGGGGATTATTTGGAATGGCACCCCACAATGCGCTTACATTAGGGGTGAATGAAATCTTGATATTGTGTGATATGTCTGGGTAGTCAGAGGAAGTTAATCAACTAATTGAAGGAAATATGTAAATATTTTTCCTATATTTATTTGCTCATCATCAGGACATATTGGGTTTGAAATGCAAACGAACTGCGGGCATTGTGATTATTTCACCTTCGAATCCATTTACATTTTTTAATGTAATATTTTCATATCGTAAGAAAAAAAAATTTTTTTGGAACCAAAAATGCAATTGTAGCATTTTTATTTATATTTTGTTTGAAATAGGTTTTTTTGAAAATCATTAATGAGGTTCTTTTATTTTTTGCCCCTTATAGATTTAAAACATTCAAGCAGTTTTTTTTAAGTTAACATTGTATTTGCATACTAATGAGCATCAAAATATTTATGTTTTGTTCATATTTGTAAACAACCGATGTGGGTATACAGTTGAACAAGGCTCTAAATTAATTAGCTAGGAAAGAAGGGTGCGAGACGAGACGGTAAAAATTCGGTGTGCAGCTTTTCAGCATTAGTTTTATTACGATCCTGAACTTCTGTGTGTCAATGTCCCCCTGCGGAACACCCGCTTGTCCCTCGCTCCACGGTGGCGGTGGTACAGTAACCCTAACAAGTCGGTATAAACAAATGCCCCTGCTTTAATAAATCACGATATAAGCATGCTCTAAACATATATCTCTTTGGGGTAGTATTCTCGGAAGATAAGGCTGTTGTCGCTAGCCATCATCATCGTGCCTTCGGATCACCTTAATAATGAAATTGTCAATTCTATTCAGCTGAGCCCCACCGTATAGGACCTTGTTGCATAGTATTTTACATACATCCATGCTGTCGATCGATGGCCACTTTTGTTCAGTATTTTCTGTTATCACAATCCTACCGCAATGCGGTTCTGAGCAGAATTGTTTCGGTTTTTTTTTTAAATTGATTTTCAATTACCAATCATCGCATGTAATCATAGCATGTCCAACTTACAAGATCACTTGTATAAATGTTGAACAATATCGTGCAGTTCACCTCTTCATGTTCTACACCGTTTTTAGTTTCAAAGACAAGAAGTTACGTTGCCACATTTAACAACTTCTTTTCAAAAACCATTTTATGTGGAGTAACATAACCTCGAAGAGATTAAAACAACATGTGACAGAAGTGGCGCCCTGCATATCGGTTACTGTGTCTGGGGAGTCATTATCAACATACTTGTATTGTCTCAAATTAATGAATTGAGATTGAAAGACATGTGTTTCCAGAAAAATGGTGCAACCGTACATGCAGATTATGGTACAGTGGACATTTGAAAAGATGCATCTCCGTATCGTATTCCGACGGCAATTAATGTTTTTTTATTTAGTCCTCCTCTCCATGATCTAACAAGCCCGCGCTATGTGATCAAAATATACCCCATCGATTAATTATTAAGATTCAATATTAATCCGCGATAACAAAGAGTATAGAATTACATAGAATCCGCATCTCATACAACGAAAACTTTCTATGTGGGGTACTGATATTTATACCCCAGTATCCACACTGCTACCCCAGCAGTGTGGACACTGCATATCCGATGCATACTGTGATGCGTACTCTATGTAGTTCTATAATCTTTACCAATAAGTTACAATGTATACACTAACGACTCTGCTGAGTTAGTTTCTCAACAACCCAGAGCATTTAGCCGTTAACCCCCCACAGTAAACCAGCAATGACTGCCTTTGAAAAAGTCGATCAAACCATTTTGATTTTTTTTAATTTCCTATGCAAATGGTTCTCTTATTCCATCGGCCAACGGACCTGTAGGGATGCCGTAAAGTGGGATTGGCTATGATTCCTCTAACCAGTTCATAATCCTTTCATCAAAGATTAAGAAATATATCCCATCGTCCAAAAAGACAAAAAATAAAGCATTTATTTGCACTTGTCGAATGTATATCACAGTTGGTTCGAAATAAATAAAAGTTCTTTGGTAACAGTTTGCAAAACTAGTTTGACGCTCTTATTGATCTTGAAATATCTTGAACTAGATATTTTAATTATATTGATACGATCGACTAATAAAAATTGAATTATTCCTTATTTTTGTTTTGCTGTCAATTAGCTGGTAATCGCTAAAACGTGCCATCAAAAACGTCATAAACATTAAGCTTATTCGTATACATATGTTAAATTTACATAGCATCAGACTGATGTCAAATTTACAAAAAAATTGCTAATTAACTTTTTATAAATACAATTGAGTGGTTGGAGATGGCTGTGTAGTAGGAGTTGTGTGCTTTTTTTTTAAATTTAAAATATAATAAAATAAATATTTTAGATAAACTAAATTTTAGTAAACATTATTACAAGCATTTGTTATTTGTCAAATAATATGCATGAATATATAAATATATTCAAATTTATTATTCGACATTGTGTTGTTATTTTACCTAATACGTTAAATGTTAAACAAAATAAATTCAAAAGTTATGGATGAAACACGGATCACCCTTACAAACGATCGGCAGTTGAGTGGAGAGTAGCCGGTGGAAATAATGCATAGAGTTATTGAAACGATTGAATTCCCAATATTCCAGCAATAACAGAGATTGCAATATTATTTGTTCATGTTGCATTCCTCCAAAAAAT
This sequence comes from Rhingia campestris, assembly GCA_932526625.1. NCBI lineage: Eukaryota > Metazoa > Arthropoda > Insecta > Diptera > Syrphidae > Rhingia > Rhingia campestris. The sequence continues at coordinate 221,948,319 of OW052182.1, forward strand.
GCCTCATTGTTTAATAATGATTTATTAGAAAAAAATTGGAATCGGTTTTCAACTGCTCCATAGCCAAATCATCGGCCGTTTTTCGGATTTCAGATTAAGCAAGATATCTTGCATGAAGTTCTGAATGATTATTTGACCAATGAGAATAGAGCTTCATTTAAGATATCTTACCAAATATGGAATCCAGAAAGCGGTCATTAAATGTTGAACAGACTTAAGTTCTTAATAAGTTCTTAAAAAACGTCCGAAATTGAGAAATGTTGGTTCTCGCTCACAAAATGAGCCACCACATCAATATATGTTTTTCGTCAACCGAGTGTTAACCTACTGGGCCTGCTCTATTAGGCCGTGTTTTTCCGATTGCGCCAATTGCGCTAAAATATTAAACAGTGAATATTTTTTTACATTAGTATGGTGAATATATACTTGAAACCAAGTAATTTTTTACGTTTGGTATACCCACTGAAAAAATAAAGAAAAAAGGAGACCCTCTGAACTGCGCCAACTACAGAGGCATAAGTCTCCTCAACATCGGCTACAAGATCCTATCTGCCGTTATATGTGAACGCCTGAAACCGTTTAACAATAACATGATCGGCACTTATCCTCGTGGTTTTAGGCCAGGAAAGTCTACAACAGACGAACCCAAACTCGTCCGTTTGTGTAGGATGACGATGGAGAATTTATTATCGCTGCTCCATCAGGGTCGGAAACGACCTCACCGACACATTCGATACCAAAAAAGGATTTAGGCAAGGCGATGCGCTGTCATGTGACTTCTTCAATTTGATTCTTGATAGGATTGTGCAAAACTCCCGAGCAAACACCAGAAGCACAATTTTTTTAAAAATCGGTGCAACTACTAGCACACACCGACGATATTGAAATCATTGCTATGACTCAACCTGATGTTATAGCCACATTTGCTAGTATAGATAAGGAAGCAGCAAAAATTGGTTAAAAATTAAGACTAAGTAGTACGGGACTTTGTATACCTCGGCTCTGCTATTAACTCTGACAACAACATCTCGTTAGAAATCGAAGGAAGAATCACCCTTGCCAACCGCTGTTTCTTTGGGCTAATAAGGCAATTTAATAGTAAAGCGAAGTAGAACGAATGGACACCAATACTCCGGCTCGCAGAGTCTTCGATTCCCACCCAGACGACGGACGCAGTAGAGGAAGACCTCGCCTTAAGTGGCGCGCGGCGCGCACACAAGTAGAAACCAACCTCAACCAACTTGGGGTGCGCAACTGGAGCTGGAGGCAGTTAGCTAAGGACCGGGCTAATTTGAGAGGCATGTTGGTTGAAGTCCAGGTTCATCCCGGACTGTAGCGCCACTTAAGTATCTACGTATACCTGATGAGGATTGAGATAGATGGAAAGTACACTCATACAACATGTATTCCAGCACCACGTGCTCGACATATTTGATCTGTTTTGCAATAACTACTGAGTATAAATAAAAAATAACTAAAAAAAACATGTCCAATCGCCATTCATTCTTATGACCCAGGACTACCCCGGCCCTAAGGTGTTGACTCGAGTACACGTGGTTTTTTATATGTATGCCCAGGTATTAACTTTTTTGTACGACTACTCAAAAAGCACCAATTATGTTTAAATTTACTATGTTTTGCATGTTTTTGTTTTTTATGTGACCAAGTAACGATCACCGCATAGTGTTCACACCCACTCCACCAATACCAGAACGGAACCAAAATTGTAAAAACAAACCCTAACGGCCAAACAACTCAACTATTTCTTTTACTCCAAACGAACTACAACATCAAACATAACACAACCACTGCTTCATACAAGAACATAGAACATAGAATTGGCAGCAAACAATTTCACCCCGAAGAAAATCACCGAGTAACAGGCAACAACTAAGAAGTGGATTGCGCGAACTCACTCGAGTCAGTCTGTCCGTTTATTCCGTTGCGTAGGGATGTAGGCGAGAGGTTTTCGAAATTAAAATTTCAAAGTTCGATCATTATTCCATACGTAGTGAAAATTAATACGCGTATTCTCCGTAAAATTGTGAACGAGTAACTAAGTGATTTATTTTTAAATATTAAAAAAATTAAAGTAACGCAAACAAAAAATCAAGTGACCAGTGAAATATCAGTGCATCTCAAAAAAACGAAAAAAAAAAATAACAAAAGACAACTACCTGCTTTCTATACTCAGAAAGAGGATATTTCTTGCCCACTAACAGGAACACATATTTGGATAATACAGATAAACATTTTGGGTGCTGCACCAGAAACCGAAAAACAAAAAAAGAAAACACCATTGATACCATGAAGTACCTCACCAGTGGGCACCGGGAATCCTACACCCTGGTCGCTCGAAAGAGGTATATCAAAAAACTTCTGTATGTATACCTGCCAAGTCTTCCTTTGTTGATCCTATTTTACTTTGATTTGTAGAAACGAGATGTCGGTACTTCGGTAGAGTAGAAAATCTTGTTTACATAGAGGGAACCAGAATGTGGATTAGTAGTAGTAGATTGATTGGAATATTGATTTTTGACCAAAATAAGAATGGTCAGTAGAATGTCAACATGTAAAATTAAGAACCTTCCATAACTGTATGGGTTGTTAAACTTGCGAAAAACCAAATATAATGTATAATGTTTAAGAAAATGATTTCTAATCACATTATTATTATTGTCGATGTGAAATGTAATCAAACACTCAATGACAGATTGACAAAACGTTAAATATCACTTTATACGTATCAAACTCAATAACGCTCTATCAAGCAATTTAAACAAAACCCTACTCACGTCAACCAAACGTCAATAGCTGTCAAATCGCCTACCGTTAATGCACTCAAACAAACGGACTGGTTTTATGTGTCTTCATATTGAGATTATTGTTACGTTACGTAGTTGCCCGCCATAAAACTATGAAACAGTAAAACACCAAGTTACGCGCTCATTCATAGCCATAACTTTTGTGTGTAATGTTATAGTGCCCGACAAACGTATCGCATTTTAATGCCATGCTTGACTAATTTTGTGAGCTTCTTCATTTGCTTTCCTATTTAACTGCATTACCACCCATGATCTGAGTGTGTGTACCCACGATTTCACCTACCCATCGACCTTTGTGAACTTTCTCCCGAATGGTACTCGCGCTTGTCGGAAGTTCTTCGACTATGTGGATAACCCATTCCGTATGCATGGTTCGCGTTAATTATTCCTTGATTCTCTGTATTCTACTGGAATAATTATGCAAATCTAGTCCCATTCCGCCACACAGCACCAGCACCACCTACATTCCCATAATTGTTGTGCGTTTAATTAAATTACGAATTACCTCATCCATTCCAAGTAGCACCTTCCATCATCATCATCATCAACATCATCGACGAAACCAATTGAGCGAACGCGCGGATTAAATGTAAACATGTTTCCTTCTTATGGCATCGACGCTAATGTAAGCACATGTATGTGTGCACGCGTAAAACCACAAAGCGCAACCAAATCTAAGAACACCGTGCAATCGAATGAAGTAAAAAACAACCTTGCATTTCGAATTCAAACGCTTTAACGAAGCACACTCTCAATCTGATTAGATATTCCATTGACGGTGAGGTGATAGCTTGTTGGTTGGAAAACCACCGCGCGGCATGTCATCCGCCCCCAATGGACTCGCTTCAACAGAAGTCCACGCCATACCGACAGACGACGGACGATAGTGTGGCGATGGCGAGGTCTTTACCAAGTAAAGAACTCTTAATCATATTTGGCGGACGCGTAGGTGCCCACCGTGCAAATTGGACATGGTGTTGGATAACTTGTCGTCCTTTCGATCGGTGCGGACTTGGGGAAACAAGTGCGCGGTTAGTAGCGATTAATCAATTGCGTCATTTGTCAATATAGACCAGTTTCTGTTCAATCCTCTTAAGGTGAAAGAAGCGTAAAGATCATGGTGCACGATTGAGGAGTTAGGCCTTGAATTTGACCAAGTCTTTGGCGCTAAAATATGTATTCGCTATGCACTCTGCGCCCACTTGCGCTTTTGCAGAAATATGCGCGCATAATTTAGAATCACCGAGGTGGAAGAAAATCTGCGATCAATAATTTTCGCGGCAACATTGAAGTGCTGCAACATGACTGAAAAGTAACGAGTAGTGCAAATCGGTGATCCATGTTCGCATAGTTTTTTTTAACATAGAATAATATTCGTGCAACAATTGTAGGTGTGAAATAATACTCGTATAAAGTATTGCCAAATAAAACATATGAAATAAAGTGTTTTGTTTACAAATTGAATGATATTTTATATTTACTATTTGTAAGTACTAAGTATTTTGTTTTTGTTTTTTTTTTTTTATTTTATTTTTAAATTGACTAAGAAGTCGTGTTGACCAACAAATGTAGTTTACTTACCAGTGTTAAAGAACGTAATTACAAAGTACCGAGCTATGGGCTAAATTTCTCATGAAATTCACTCAAAACGCACTCATATTTGGGAAATGTATTCCGCATCGAAGATAAACATACTACCAATACCAACTGTCAAATGCCTTTCAAACTCAGCCACCTGCATTGTTTTATCTCAAACTCCAATCGAAGTTCCAACATAATGTAACCACATTAAAAAATCTGAAAAACAAAACGTACACGCTTTAAAACAATCGTAAATTCGTTGTCTGCAATTAAAATTCATCGTTACTTCTATTCAACATTTTAATCTGTTACCAGGCCACTGGAAAATTCATGATATACACACAATACGAAACAAAAACTTTTTTATTACGTTCTATCGTGATTAAACGAATTTATTGATTCCATTTTATACGAATGTAATAAGTACCTGATGCATCATCCAGCTGATTAAAAAGACACATAAAATAAGAGTACCATCCCATTGTCGTTAAAAACGAATAAAGACAAAAATGGAACACGAAGTGTCACAGAAGACGACTCTTATCAGGACAGTGACTTCTCGATGGCGAAAGATGTTGAAAAATATTTAATCGACGTTCGGTCAGTTGTCAAAAAAAGGGCAAGATGCTCAAAAGGCATCATCTCTTATTGATTGTGTGTTACGAATTGGTTTTGTCGTACCAGAAGATTAAAATATATGTTTCGATATATATATATATATATATATATATATATAAAAATGACAAAATAAAATACTCAATATAGGTAATTTGTTTGCTGGGATTCATGGAACACTTGAATTACATAAATGTGTCAATTTTACTACACACTATTTTCGCTTTGAATCAATTATTTTTTTGTTACTTTCTCTTCTTCACTTCGTCACTAATGTTATGTCAATTTCGTAATAGACGATAATTAAGTCAATGTTCGATTTCCCACACACCTTTACATAAATTTGCAAAAACAAAACAAAAATAAATAATTGACATAATATTACATCCGATTTCGCTTTAGCGGACTACTTGAATAAAGATGGCAATTCCACAATCAATCTCAATGTGAAATGCACGAGATGTTCAATGCACGAGTTTTATTTCTGCGCGTTGAGAACTTTTTTAAGTTTATCCTTAATTCGTGCAATAAATCATTTTCGAACATGTAAACTCTGTGCTGTCAGACTAACTTTGTGTATGTTGCTATTTTCGAACCACAAATATTTATTTTATTTTTGTTTAAAAGCCAGATGCGTGATGCCTTCACATAAGAGGCAAACATCCTCAATTACGAGTGTATGCACCTGGGATTCGATTTGCTTTAAAAAGTGATAAAGTCAAGAGAAAAGTTAAATTCATGCAAATTTTGTGGAATCGTAAAATTTAACGACGTCATTAGTATTGACAGACCTCCATTGAGGGCACACATTTTTTTGCAATGGTATAATTATGCTGGAGAGTCTTCTTTTTACGAAATTGATGTCCTTTGTAGGGGTTAGCAAGAGCGGACACATAAATCACTCCAGTTTCCCTTCCACTTATATAAATATATGGACTGGGACTTTTTTTTAACTTTGATTTGCATTGCACACTTCGATGTAGGGAATGGCGATTTGCATTTGCATACCTACCTACTTGGGGTGTACCTAGGGTGAGCGGCTAATTTCTTTTATGCATCCTTGTTGGATTGTTTTTTATTTGGTGAGGCGCGTGGCAAATTCTAACTGCAGAATAATTCAGGCCTCTCACTGTCCAGTCTTTTGTTCAACATCCGTGATTTGGGTCAAATGATTAATGGTTTCAACACTGACAGTCCCATCCGAGGCTAAATTGGAGTTGAAGGTATTTTCTTCCGGTTTTGGGACTTATTTACTCTTAGCACCTGGAATTCTGGTCCACCCCAGTGCACTTCCGTCTCTCATCATTGTGTGGCGCATGATTTACGGGATTTTTCACACTCAAACTGATTTTGGTTTCAAAAAATGTATCTCAACCCTTTTTGGGATTCTTTTTTTATTTTCAGCTGAAGATGGCCCGGCCCGTTGCTGCTCTTGTTTTTATTTACTGCAAAGATGTATTTTTTTTTTTGAAAAATAATAATCCGCAAATATTTTCCTTTTCATTCTCTGTTGAATTTATTGCGAAGGTGTGTTGTAAAAGAATGGCAAAAGGGGTTTCGTTTTCACCCTTTTGTATGGCCGACTCTGTGATATGATTCCCGGATTATGACATTTAATACGGGGCATTAATTTTGCTGTGAAGTCAGTCAAAAGTTGAAGACTACAGCGTTCCTTTATGCGGTTAAGGGTGAGTGTGGGTTTTTCGCAACCCTTCATTCTAAAATTCGTTCGACCAAATATACATCGGTCCTTTAGCAAATATAGAACTAGGCTATTGTTTGGAAGCAATGGGAGTTTTTTTTTGTAATAATTAGCTCAGATTCATTGCATGGGCTGGAACGTAATTTGTGCAACCGTTTTTTTTTTTTTCAAGTGCACGCTCTTGAAATTTATTATTTATTCTTGCAAATTTGCTCAAAACAAATTTATTGCAAAAATTCATCTTTTCGTGAATTGATTGATACCTAACTACGTATTCTTGCAGTCATCATGTCTACATTTCTTTGCGTCACGTGTGAATGTCGGCGCATAAATTATCATGACTCACCGTATGCGGCACAGGAAGTACATTATACTCGTAGCCAGATTGATTGTGTATTCAAAGATATTTTGCATTTAAAAGAGTAAAAGAGTATCTTTTGGGCGGACGGTGTTCTCATACTATGGACACGGTCAATGCGTGTAGATTGCCATGAGAGGCTCACCGAGAACCAACAATCGTATTTGTCAGGAAACTAAAAATAATATAGTGCGTGCTTAGGTTTAATTTATTGTCCCGAATGTTTAATGTCTGTTTCGAAGCCCTTTTGTCATTGCCGCAAAGTGTTGATTTTTTAACAAATTTCGAAACACCCACTGATCTTTGATCTCAGGAGAGTAGATAGCTAATGAGTTGGTGGTATGAACTGCATTAGTGTGGCGGTATCTTTTAACTCGGAAGTTGTTGAAATTACAATCGTTTGCTTAAAATCATCTATTTTTGGAATGCCTGAAACACATTCATAGTTTTATTGACGAGACATTTCTTCTCCTGACATATGAATTGACTCAATTTGTTGACATTTTTATTTGAGTGCCAGAAACTGTCAAAGGGCGATATTTTTTTTTAAATATTCGTATGTTTATAAAATAGTAGTGAATTTAGGTATTTATGTGAAAGCGTATATGTATATGATATGATAAGTCATGTAAGATAAGTTGTAACGATATGCAACAGCGTTCGTGTACTAGGAAAGTTGTGAATACATAAAGGAATTGGAATTTGCTTTGAAAATTACAACTGTTGACAGATGGGACCCCATAGAAGTTTGATAGCAATTAACAACATTATTCATTTAAATTAAAATCACCATTCGAGCGGAACTATGTATATTTAGTATAGATTTATATAAGTATTTGAGCTCCTTTAGCTAAAGTCTAAAAGCGAAGGATAATTTTACTTTGACGTATTTTTCAAAATCTTTTAAACTTTTATGCTGTTAATTCTTCTTAGTGTAAACGTATTTTGCTTTAAAATGACAGAATCCTATTACGGTTTTTTGTTGAGATTTGACAGTTTTATTTCTCATCAAACTACCTGAATGCAACTAAGGTATATTCTAGATGCTAAAATGAATGTTTGTCGATTTTGCAACTATTTCCATCGATTATAAAAGCGTAGATACGAATTTGCGCTATAAAAATCCGAAGACAAACAATATCTTCTGGCTTTCCTGTTTACAAACAATTTTCTTCGTCATTTCCCAGCCACGCATCGTCCATGTCGAATGTCACATAACAAAGATTACAAGCAAATTCTATTTCCGATTAATCGTGCCAACAATGAGGAAATGCAAGTGCTCTACAATTCGCTTTGATTTATCTCTTCCTTCTCGTCTGCGTTTGTTTCCCTTCGATTATCTGAATTTACTGCCTGATCACATAGAATCAATAAATTCAGTCTCCCGATTAATTGTTTCTTAGTCTTTATTCGCACATAACTCGATTTGGCGCTATTTATTCATTTAAAGATCATGATCTACATCCTACGTCCGATCAATGATGATGATCATGCATATGTCATTGGCGCAGAGATGAAGATTTTTGCATCAAAAGGGCCCCCGACGGTGATGCAAATTAACAGCGAATTAGCACCCCGGAAATTAGAACTGGTTCCCTGTATACACTGTACACATCAGGGATCTTCATTTTTGTTGTCCCCTTTGATGTAATTTTATGCTGCGACGCTCCACCATTCCTGTTCTCCACTCTAATTGAAGTAACTTCATGCTTGTCACATTGATTATGTAATACTAGCTTGCGAATTGGAGTAAATTACTCAACAACAACGTACTGTAGTGCAGGATAGATAGGGTGAGGGGGGAGGGCTCCCAATGAAACAGTTCCCATTGCGCTCTTGGTATGTGGTCCGGTCTTGGCTATCGGGACAAATATTCAAAGTGGCATATGTACATGTCTAGGTTTGCCTATCGCCGGCTGCGCTATGAGAGCAGTTTAGACACAAAAACACAAAGAAAAGGTGACGAGAGCAGAAGTATAGGAATTCTATTGACGGGGTAGGGGATAGGGAGTTAAGGAATATGTGCAACCTAAGGACATTAAATCACTTGAGTTAGACGACTGTCGCGGAGGTAAAATATTATCGGACAAGTATTCTTGTGAACATGTGCAGAGACTAGTTGGCTGGATGGAACGCCTTTTGTTTTGCGGATTTATTTTCAGCGAGGAGGGCACTTTTTGCATGGGTGTCTACTGCCTATGGTCAGTTGAAATTGTCCAGTTGGATATGAATTTGTTGCAGTAGGATTGTGCATATCAGTTGCCAACACTTGTTCGGTCGACGTGTATCCTGTTGTTCGAATTACGATGTCATTTTTTTAATGTTGTATCTACACATAGTAATTGTGTACTATGTATAAAAAGTTAACTTATGAGTTTGGTAGTTTATTCGCTTTTTGACCCGATTTTCCTTTTTAATTGAAAAATGTACCCCTATGAGCAGGCCGTTTTTTTTTAAATAAGAAAGTGTATCAGGAAAATAGAACCCTCATATAAATTAGAACCAAATAAGTTTGGAGATAAATTAGCATTAGCTACACATTATCTTCTATGGCTTGCAAATCCAAATGTTGGTAGAATATGGTAGATTAGTCTGCTTCAAACTGGCATTTTATTTCTAGAAATAGTTTTTCAATTCATTCTATGGACAAGGTGACTGTGGATTTATGTATATAAGTATATAAGCCTGTGAGTTTATCTTGTAACCTTTTGGTACACAAGACACTTTATTTATGTCTTAGAATCAATCATTATATCTACAAGTCCTTTAATATCTGAAATAATTTTTGTCGAAGGAGTCTCAATAATCAGTTTTCTAACAAGCAGATCGGCTTTGTCCAAATGACTATCTCATATGCCATATTTCACCCATATAAGGCTTTAGCTATCCCCATTCTTAGGGGAACTTATCAAATAGCCATCAACACATGAACTATACCTTAAGGCTAAAAGAATTTTCCTTTTTCTGATTAAACAAATTAAATGAAAATATCAATATACGATTAGTGATATTTGTTCGACTGTAAACTGTAAAGGACCTCTTTGGAATAATTATCATGAAAAATGCTCTTGAAAAGTATCTACATATCATGCTGATTGGGAAACCTATAAAGAGGGTAACTGCTAGACAAATTACAACGACATTGGTTCACAGCTATATTATAATAATTATTAGGTACAAAATCACAATCCTATTGATAAAGAACATTTTCACTCACAATGTCACGTTACTGTTAAAAAAATCGTAGAAAAGCAAGGAAAATTACAAGAGCTCGCGCTTTATCAGCAGGAATCGTCATGTAATTAGTTTTAAAAAAAATGTACGCGCAGGAACAAAGGCGCATAAAAAAACACAAAAGCGAAAGGAAAACAAGATTTGTTAAGGACAAATACAGTAGGGAAGGAAAAACACACATGTCGTCGCCGCGATTGCTTCCTATTCATTCGCGGAGCTAAATCGACTTCGTGGGAAAATTCCTTTTCTCTAGCTGTCAACCCTTTTTCACATATCCTTGTAATAATCTCAAACAAACGTCTATTGGCGATTGCATGTTGCTATTTAAATGAAATCTCGCGGTAGTTTAACTCGCGGTGATAATATTCATTTTTCATTCAAAAGAAAATCCAATTGCTACTGGAGAAAGTGCATCTCTACTGCGTCCACCCCTATTTACAACCCTCATTGTATTCATTTGACCAAGAAAACTGTCTCATGAAAAGAAAATCACTGTTTAAGAGCAAACTGGTTTTTCGATTTTCATGGGTCGATGACACACATTTTCGCCATCCGAAGGATTAAATGTCACCGCTTGGTAGATCCTTGTAATGAGATTTGACCAGCAGAGACAACATGTTTTTCTCTTCTATACTCTTAGCTCGCTCGTAATTTAACCAAAATTAATGGGAGAAATAGTATTTTATTACCGTAACAAAATGCACAAGAAAGTAAAAGGAGCAGGATCGGATTATTTAGGTGGTGGATTATACTATGTGTGTAGATATGTATTCAAATTATTTTTTATTTGCATTTAAATTTATCGCTTGGTGTGCGGAGTGAATCAAACATTCCTGGGAAAAATGATTTTGGGTGATTTTATGGTATTTTTTGAATAGAAAATATAAGTGCAAATTTATGGGATTAAATGGACAAGAAAGAAAAGTCGAACAACAGGGCCATAAATGTGAGGAAACTTGATGTTTGAGAAATAAATTAGGGAACTTTTCTCATTGGTGATTTTTGATGTGAGAATTTTTTTATCAATTTGTGGAGAAATACAGTGTCTTCTAAATGTTTGAGGCAAAATTCGTGACAAATTGTACACCAATTCACTTAAAAAACTTATAGGAAATAAAGGAATAGCGAAATCTCTAGTTCCGCTTGAACATCGTCGAAATATGCACAAATCAGTATACCCCCAAGTCTTATCTTCGGACGTACGTTGAAATAGAAAGATTGTTACCTAAACCGAACAACCTAAATGTGGAATAATAAATAAAATACAATTTTTTGGGGCAACAGGTTCGTTAGTACCCATAGACGAGCTTTTTACCAACCATTTATGTGTGCGTGTGTAATTCTTGCACGATGGCGGGACCTCCTATTTTATGCCGCATCCGAACGGGATAAGCTTTTCTTGACAATTGATACTACTCGGATGATTTGTCAGATCATCACTGGAGGAGGGCCAGTGAAAAACCATTTAGGTGTTTCACTGGAGGAGGGCCAGTGAAAAACCATTTAGGTGTTGCTACGGCTGGGAATCGAACCCAGACCCTCTGCGCGGCAGTTCCTCGCACTAACCATCGCCCCACTGAGCCCGACACAAATGTGGAATGCTCTACTAATTTCTGTTTTTCCTCCCCATTATAGCGTGCAGTCATTTATAGCCAATGTGCAACGGTACCTACTTTCTTTTCTTCGTATTCCCAATTTTCTGAACGACCAAATTTTGAGTGCGCGAAAATTATAAAAAAAAATCGAATTCCCTTGGAAGCAACGAATTTGCATCTTGACCTGTACCTAACTTAACCAACTACCATTAATTCCATACCATCTAAAACCGGAACTGTCTAAGAATTTTCCTAACAACAAATTCGATGTCATTAAGGCACTTTGAAGAAACAAACATATTTTATCTTGCACAACAATGCGAGTTATTTTAGCCTCCACGCTCATGCCGTCTAATTAGAATATCTCAAATGAAACATTGAAAGAAGCAGGCGTAAACGGAGGCGGATACTGTAGATATCACACCGTTATAGGGACTCGTATTCACTTCTCTAATTTAAATACATGCGGCTATCTAGATTCTCACTTTACATGTGTTCATTACACCGCACAGATTGTGTCGGATAAGGTTGAAACAGCGCTGAAAGGTGAAAGGAGGATACAATCGCCCCTTTTTCTAGTTATTTAAATATTTTCTACACCATTTTTGACTGTTAATAGGGTTGAACAACACATTTATCCTAATTTGTTTTCAATTTTATTTATTTTTTATTACAACATCCAGTCATCAATCTTTTGAAGAATTTGTAAGTACTATCGGCAAAAAGTGAAATAATACGATAAAAGTTTCCCATGCCATCCATAGATGTAAATATGTGTCCAATGGGAAATGATTTGATTTAACAATTCAGCTTGCGTGTGCCTTTCCGCCCAAAAAAATGGCTGATGACTTGGAAATTTATTTTTGTTGGCTTCTAAAAGTTCATATGCATACAACGATGAGGAGGCAATAAATTATGACGGTCCGATAAGAGATGATTGATTTTTCGACACACATAAAAACAGAGGGATAGCAGAACGGCATAGCAATGAGTCTAAGGATCATTTGGCATAGAAGACAACGTTTTGGGAAATTCGTTTATCATTCAACAGGTAGATGGCCCAGAATGAATTTCCGAATAACGATTTTGTTTATTTGATTCTGTCAGTTATATGTTGTGACAGTAAACCTACACCCACGATGAATATTATTGAAGACAATCATTTGAGGTATTTTTATCTTCGAGTTCAAAGGAGATTTCGGTTTTTATTTTTGCAGTCATTGTGTTTGGTCAAAGTCAGCGGGTGGTGTATAAAAACTACTTATTTACATAGTGGTCAGAGATACGTCATGTTCATGAAATATAATTATCACATGGTAGTCTCCTGCAGTGTTACAGTCAAGCATTCTTAGTAGAATTTCTGAATGTTCGATCTCATAATCAATAGCAATCTATAAACGTATGTTGTTGTTGTAAATAGAAAAATGAGTTTCAATAAAACACAAAGGACCTTACTAATAATTTTTACTCATCATCTGGTCGCCATTTTGAATTTGTAAATACAAAGCTGACAATTAAACAATTTTTTAAAATACCGAGCAATGGGCTTAATCCTTTAATAATTACCATACATTTTTGATTGTCACAATAGCTACTTTTTTATGAAAATTTTTTTGTTTTGTAAATTTGAAAATTTAAGCTTTACATTACTGTGAACTATTATTCTCGAGTCGGGAGTGTGACTAAGGAGCAAAATATCCACTATTTATGAATATGCCATGATGCATTTACAATAAGGTTATTATTTTTTGTGTGTAAGTGTTTTTACATTGCTCTAGTTTAATATACATATATATATTTAATACATCATTCAAAAGTTAAAATTAATTAAATTCGCACGGCATTGTGAAAAAACATTTACTATATTCCAAACATTGTATCAACAACCTCCGAATTATATCTAAAAAGCATTACCCCCTCAAAACAACACTCAACAAAAAATATAACGGCTTTATCTTCCTCCCGATGCGCTCATTGTCCTAACATAATTTGTCGAATCTTTGGTCTCTCAAGTGTCTGTATAGTAGGTGTTGATGCCACTATACGAGTTCTTGACATTGCTGCTGGCACTACCAGAGCAGATGACAATCTTCATATCCTGTGAAGGATATTTGTTCAGTGTGATGCAATATGTCATCGCCTATGCGATAGTGGTAGGTACTAAAAAAATAAATACACTCATCCAACTTTAATGGGAAGTGCTGAATGAGAGATTCGTCTCTTCCCAGGAGTATACTTTCTGACAAACTATTTATTTTCTTTGAGTTTCTTTTTTATCCTGTTGTTTGTCCTTTTTGAATGGGGCGCAACAACGGAAACATAAATTCCCCCTCGACGTCGATTATAAGCAACGGTAACACAACAACAACGAAAACAAATCCTGGTACAAATTGTTTTGTTAGCGCAGATGAAGCAGCAAAGAACCGAATGAAATTCACCGCGCGCCATCAAGTCGACCCTTGATTTCTTTTCTTTAACTTCCTCGCCATTGAGGTAAGAATACTTGGAGGAACCTCATGTGCAAAAATCGCAAAGGAAAAGGAAATCAAAGGGCGTACTTCCTCTGTTCGAGTGCGTCGTGAATGATGGAACACCACCGATTCGCTATCATCTTCCACAAACCTTTTCGTATGCAACCCTAAATTGTAGTGTGTGGTTTCGGTTTCTTAGGCTTTAATTGAGTCTTTGATTGATATGTTGAAGGGCTCTCGAATGCACTTGGCTTACTATGCGTCTCAGTAGAGTGCTCCTAGCGTTCTTCGTATATTAATTAGTGAAACATATTATTTTTGATTGTATCCCCGTACAGTGTGCAATGTAACTGATTATGGCATTTCTTTCTTTTGCAGACGACAACATGCTTGGGTATCACAGAAAGGCGGCGGCAGTGTTAGCCATAGTCCGGAACGATTGCGTGGTGCAACACAGGATCTGTTCGAGTTGCTTGAAAGGGTTCAGTGCTCGCGGCTAGATGATCAAAGATGCGTCTTGCCAGCGTATTTCTCTCAGGTAAGAGCTCAACAAAATATGCATTGAGAATACGTGAGAGATAGTCAATGTGTTAAAGGATATGCCATCTATTTTTGGTATTCTTGTGAACCTT
The DNA here is from genome assembly GCA_932526625.1 of Rhingia campestris. Lineage (NCBI taxonomy): Eukaryota > Metazoa > Arthropoda > Insecta > Diptera > Syrphidae > Rhingia > Rhingia campestris. The sequence continues at coordinate 221,963,332 of OW052182.1, forward strand.
GAAAGGAATTCCATGTCAAAGGCGCGATGTGGCAAGTTATAGAGCGACATCATCGCACAGATGTTTGAACTCTCATGTAAGGGGGTGGGTTTCTAAATTTTATTGCTTTCTACATCCACAGACGGTAGACAGGACCCCATGACATTTGATTGGTGTTATTTATAAATGTGTTTCCATTATCTCTTCGTGAACGCGTGCGGCATCAAGAATGTCTAGATATTTCTATGGGTAGCATGGGGATGGAAAACCATGATTTGTGGGATGCATGCGCGTACACATAAGAACGCATATTGCCCTAGGTTAAATTTTCCACACGATTGAGTTTGGATTATGTCACAGAATATGTAGCACCATCGAAAGTGTACTTCAAACGTGATTAGTTTCCAACTCGGGATAGAGTTTCCCATCACGTCGCAGTAATTCATCCACATACTCTCATTAGTTAACACCGTAGACCATCTCGTCAGATTTAATTAATCTATCGTGTGGTCATCGCAACCGGGCTTAATCAGCCAGACATTGTTGAATAATAGAATTAATCTCTTACTGGTTTTTAATTTTTCACTAAGCATTTCAGGATCCAAAGAAATTGAAATTTATTTACTCCACGTAAGTAATTAATGTGCACGAATAGTAGAGAAAGAAGATACGAGTCGTACCTACCGTGCGTATCTTTCGTTTTAATACCTCGTCTGTAATTACTGTGCGCATACATAATGAAGATCGAATTTCATAAGTCATAGCACGGTAAAAACAAGTTCCCATCATTTTCACTGGCGGTGTGGTTTGCTTCAAGTTGTTTTATTTTAAAATTGTATGTCGTTCATCTAGCGACGAATAGTAGAAGCACATGGTTGGTACATAAGCTAAACCATGGTGTGCTGTTGTTGATGTCTTTGCTATTGGGTATTGTTATGTCTGGACTAATGGAACATGTGGAACTTAATGTTATGGATGTTGTCTTAGGTGTATATTTTATGTGTACACAAGTGCTCCGACAGATGGCGATGTATCGACATAAGGAAAAAAAAAAGAATAATTGAAATGGAATGAGAAACTTAACAAAACAAATTGTTCTACGATTTTAAATAAATAGATAATTTATGATTTAAATAGTTCTGCGATAAGCTTCTGAGAAACTATTTAATAATTAATTTAAAAGCATAATCGTCATCTGTGTGTCAAGTCGAAGTAGTGGGGCTACACACCTTAACCAGGAATCGAGGATTACTGACAATCTTAAATCATATATCTCAAATGCAATTTCAGTTACAAAACATATGAGAAGTATACAATCCACTGCGCGGATCGTTTAATACCCTATCCCATCCCATCCTTAAAATTTATATCCCCAAAATGTGGTATTTATGATCATAAAGTATTTGTAATGACTTTACTTAAGTGGCGCTACAGTCCGGGATGAACCTGGGCCTCAACCAACATGCCTCTCCAAGCAGCCCGGTCCTTAGCTATCTGCCTCCAGTTGCGCACTCCAAGTTGGTTGAGGTCGGGTTCTACTTGTGCGCGCCACTTAAGGCGAGGTCTTCCTCTACTGCGTCCGACGTCTGGCTGGGAATCGAAGACTCTGCGAGCTGGAGTATTGGTGTCCATTCTTTCTACATGTCCTAGTCATATTAAACGTCCAATGCGGAGTTTTTAGACTAGGGGTATGTCGCTTTACAGCTCGTATAGTTCGTGGTTGAATCTTCGTCTCCATAGCCCGTCAACGCAAACGGGACCAAAGATTTTCCGAAGAATTTTTCTCTCGAATCGACCAAGGATTTCTTTATCCGCTTTTGATACTGTCCATGCTTCAGCGCCGTAGAGCAGGACTGGGATGATCAGAGTCTTATAAAGGATCTCCTTAGTAGTTCGAGTGAGGGCGTTACTACTAAATTGCCTTCTTAGCCCGAAGAAATAGCGATTGGCAAGAGTAATTCTTCGTTTGATTTCTGACGAGATGTTGTTGTTAGAGTTAATAGCGGATCCGAGGTAGACAAAGTCCCGTACTACCTCAAAGTTATATCTGTCAATGGTGACGTTCTGCCCAATTCGTCGATGTTGTGTGTCCTTTCGTGTTGACAACATATACTTAGTCTTAAACCCATTTTTGCCGCTTCATTCTCTATACTAGCAAAGGTGGCTATGACATCACGTTGAGTCTTACCAATGATGTCAATATCGTCGGCGTATGCTAGTAGTTGCACCGTTTTTGGGAAAATCGTGCCTCTGGTGAACGCTGGGGAGTTTTAATGACGTTGTCACAACACAAATTCTTTTATGGTTCGACAAAAACAACGTTTTTCTTTTGCATATGCCTTGGGGTAGGGCATACAAATGGTTTTTGTAAGAAAACACCCCCAAAAAGTGGGCGTGGGTTAAAATGGTCTATTGACGAAATGTTCATATTAATATTAATATAACTCACCTTTTTTTTAAATTCTTTACGGTTTGGCCAAAAAATACGTTTTCCTAAAAACACAGTTCAGTGTTTTGCAAGCTTTTTTTTTGAAGATAACCGAATTAAAAGACTTTTTGTGTATATACATGATATTTAAAAGTTACACGTTTCTCATTCTACATCCAATAATTCCATTGTCTATAATGACCCATTTATCGATCTAATAGGGGCAAACAAATTCAAACGCACACTCATCAAGCCGGCCCTTCTTTTCTAAAACGTCATAGATTTGTAGTTTTTGATTAAATTTTGACCGACTGGTATTATCACCGATTATATGCGAATGTAAACACAAAACACACCCGCTCTATGATTTATTGCTCTGAGTCTGACAATGTCAATAACGTGAACGATACTCCATTATCGCCACTTGACTGACAACAAAATATTTAGCTCGCTCTCTTATCAAAGTGAGTACCTTCGTATCAACATATTTATACTGTGAATGCACTCGGGTCTCGGAAAGTAATTCAAACCAAATCTACTTACTTAACACACCGCAAGCGCTTATCGCACACCCATACTATTTACACGTAGTAAAATCGTTGTTCATCTGAATGACATGTTCCGAATGCATGCCATCCATTCCTGGCTAAGCCAAGCAAACATTGGACGCGACAACGACACACAGCGTTATTTGACAGTCGTCGCAACCGCACACGTGCCACTAGCTCCTCTCTAATTGACCTTGGGTGCAGTGTATCGTATGGTTATGGATATAATCGTCAAAAGACTAAGTTATGACAGGACGGACCTATTTTGGAATTTTGTTTGTTCCTTCTAGAGGGTCGCCCTCGTCGCATACATCAATGACAATAAGCCGGAGACTGGCAGCTATATATAGTTCGTTTGAAGTCGTAAATTCACCTCCTGGCTGTCATGAGGACAGAGCGATGACTTGAGAAGGAAGAGACCAGCATTCAACGAGATAGACCACATATGCACACCCCACAAACTGTGCATCGAGTGTATACACCTCCAGATGCATTGAGCCAGGCAATCTAAACACAATTTCCCAAACGAGAGTTTATTGTAGGATGTATTTAAGGGCGACGACTGGGCAGGCTGCAATGTGATGGACTTGTGCGACTACGAGTCTATGGCTAGTGTAAAATGTCTATTATCTGAGTAATTGGCTTTGAGTGCGACGATGAAAATGATACCGCATTCGCACAAATGATGATGACGAGTGAAGGCGTTATCTGAACGATACCAATTGGCTGTGGTGTGGTCTACAGCATGGATGGTTGTGTCGTCGCATTTCATTACGTTATCCTAAACAACAAAGTGACACTGCAAGATGGCGCGGTGCTGGCCACCAGATCCTGTGTCCTTTCACTCTAATTTATATAACAACAGATACAGCATCTGTAGATGCAAAGATATGGTTTCTTACCGAAAAAATATATAACATGCTCTTTTGTCTTTCAGTTTGTTGTCGGATTTCTATTTCTTTCACGGCCACTTCACTTGGCGGTTCTGAATGACTCTTAATGTTCACAGAGCACTGGGTGATAATGACAAGAGGTGGAGATGATTAAAGCAACCGGAAAATGGTTGAGTTGAATTATTCTTTTCCAGATACAATGAGATGTTGATGTTATCAGAGGTTCCTCCCTCGACGTATAGAATGATATGCAGTAACTAATGTGCGGTTGGCGAAAACAATGGAACTAATCCACCGAATGTGCAGTCTATGCTACTGCTGCTGCTGGTGCATGAATTTCCATTCGAATTCAGATTCAGACACTTTTTCTAATTGCTTCCTGTCTACCTGCTAGAGCAGAGCAACGGGGGAGTTCTCTTCTCCTTTTGCTAATTAGAATTCCCTTTTTATACATTTGCGGGACTTTTATTGCGCTATTGTATGATAATGGCATATTTACCCACGCCCCGTGAATGGGAAAACACAATGGAAACCTCTTATCCTGGACAATAAGAGATCTTGATTCCAAGTTGGGAACGTGTTACTGCAACTAATTAAACGAAGCTTTCAAAATGCAGTTGCGACTACATAATTGCTGCACTATTTACTTAACTCTTGAGAGAGTTTCATTACGGTACTTGGTGAAAGTACTCCTCGTACAGCGAACAGCAAACAAAGGCCAAAGTCAATACTTGAAAATTTATTTGCGCAAATCCTAGTAAAATCACTCAAATGGGAAAGGAGAGTCGAAAACTTGTATGCGATACGGTTATGGGTATCCTTGAGAGTACCTTGAAATATACGCCCTTCTATTGTAGTAACCGAGTTTCTTTGTAGAACTATTTGTATCCTTTCTTGCATCGTACTCATTTCTTGTCATGAAGAGGAGGAACGCAGGGAATTTATATGCCATTACCTAGGCTATAGCACGGACGATTTTTTCTTTCCTTTTCAATTTCAGGAGCTGACTTTGTGTCGTCCTGGTGTGCTGTACGGCGTTCGTTCATTTTTATGTAATGAACATGCATATAAATAGGAAATCATCTTTTTGCATTCCTTTTTGCGATACTCTAAAAAGGATAAGTTTTTCCCCTAGTATAGTATTAGTAGTAGGAGCAGCGGCAGCTGTACGACAGTTGTTCTTGTTATATTGCTTGGTTCACTGGCCTGGATGTCGTGCCGTAGATATAACTTCGTCGACGACGAGGCGTTTAGCTCACACGAAAGACTTGAATCATGATATCCTTCCTCCTGGTTAGTTTAGCTATAGCTTGTTACTATGCCTCCACCAGGTTGTTACTTGTAGTGTGATAGGAATATGACTCATATACATCCCTTGTGGCTTACCACCTCACTTCTTGCTACAACTAACTCATTCTATTGCTGCAGTAAAGCCACCAAGAGGATGTGTCGCGTTAGAGGCAATCCTCACAACATATCCGGTATCTAGTGAGGTCTTTCTTGGATTTTGCTACTCGTCCAATCCAGGACACTACCACAATGAATATTCATGAACGTGTGCCACACATTCACATGCTGTTGCATGGTGGTTTCATTGAATTTCATTGTTTTGTGTTGATTTGTGTCGTCGTTTTATCAGATGTGCTTCATCTCGATGCGAGAGGCGTGCAGCTATTTGAATATCTCACCCCCAATTTGTTTGTGGTCTTGTGTGGCAAGTGCAATTTGATTGCGAAATAAAAAAATCGCTTGCATATTTAATTTATTTAAGTCTTGAGACAGATATTGTGTAAATGCGTGAGAAATTCGTGTTTCCCGCAAGCAGACAATTACTTGGTATAATGGTTTAGGCAGTTTTACGGAAATGAAGTCTATTTGTTAGACCATAAACCATTCTTTCGGAAATGTTAATGATCTTTTGGTATTTGAGTAATTACCTTAACTTGTCAGTTGATTTAGAGAGTACTCCGCTGTGGGCTATGGGCCATTGAAACAATAAACATTAAATTTGAAGTTTGAAATTACTCCTTACAGATGTAATAATCGAATTATCAGATAAAACTTTGAAATTATAATTAATTACACTTCCGCACCTGCACACAGTTGGTACCATATCTACGCATTTTCTCTTTTATTCGTATATTCATTCTGTAAACTTAAAACATTTTCTAATAAAATTAATGTCCGTTAATCAGTACTAATCTATTCTCAAAATCGATTAGATATAACGGCATCCTTTTATCAAATTTGTTAATCATTTTAAAGTTAAAAAATCAGTCCCCCACATTTATAATAGTGCTGTTTGCTTTGCTTTTGAGAGTTGGAAGTTGGGCATATCACAAAGAACCGAAATTATAAAACAATTAAAGAGAATTTTTGTAGCAAGGTTAAGTTAACACCCTCTGCATGACACACAATTTAAATACAGTATTAACACTAAAACCCAGTTATCAACAACAACAAAATGATAATAGGTAGTTCTGTAGTAAAAAAAACTAGATTCTAAAACCCTTCTCTCTTAGAGAGAAGCAAATTAGCAAACAACTAGTACGGAAGCGCGTTAAAGTAAAGTACAGTAAATTTATTCATTTCGTGTGTCACAACCAACTGACAGTTTACTGATTTTTACCAACAGTATCAGTATCAGTGTCAAAAGCTCTCTATTTTACTAATTTTTGCTTAAGGGAAGGCAATATGTAAAAATCAGTAACAATCAGTTAAAACAATGTTGTAAGGAAACAGATGTTAGATGTCATTTTATTTTCAAATCAATTTTTTTTTATTAGTAATAAAATAAATTTAGTACACATTAATCGCACAGACATTGCTGTGTGTACGACTTAAACATCTGTTATATGTTGATCGTTTGACAGTATTTTGCCAGTTTGTCCAATGAAGTTACTCCGTCCGGGAAAATAATTATAAAAGATAAGTAAAGTAAGACTTAGAGTTGTACCTGCGAAACATTGTAATTTTACGACGAACGTTTCATTAACTCCCTTTTAACTGCTTGATTCAAGATTACAGTACTTTACTTTACTTTTAAATTCATTTTTTATTAACTTAAAATACTATCTTAAAACTAGACAAAAATAATTAAATCTAACTTATAATTAACATTTTTTCTTAAACTAACTTATCGGCCCTAAGCGGGCGCTCTAAGCTTAAATTAAGGTTTTTTATTTGCTTTTCAGCTTTAGTCGTTTTTATTTTTATTTTACTATGTAGATCATTTTTTTTTTCAAAGAAAAATTGAAAAAAACTTCGATCAGTAATTCAAGATTACAATTATTTTATCGCAAGAATTGTTCTTATGTTTGTTTAGTGCATGTGTGGGGTTAATGTGACAATACTGTTTTTAAAACTTACGAATTTGACCATCTAATTTGACAAACTAAAAATAAATGTCCAATATCGTCGTTAAAAATTTCCCCTTAAAATTAAGAAGGTTCATTTACCGCATCTATAATATTAACGACTACTTTCCGACATTGCATGAATCAAATACAAAATCTAACTTCATTCGTGAGGCAGGTGTCAAAATGTTTCGCCCCGTAGTTTAAAATGTTATACTTGTTTTATTTTTCACTGTTATAGCTCCAGAATTTACATTGGTTATTTATCATTAAAAAAGAAAAAACGCATATTATTATTTAACACCGTTATTTCAATTTGAGTCAGACATAAATCTTGAAGCAAAACCAACTGTTGTACTAATCTCCTGTTATGTATTTCGAAATGGGGTTAGTATACTCAGGCCAACGCCAACATTACTATCTAGTTTCGCTTGCCATTTTCCCTCAATGCCAATACCAAATCTGAATCGTAGTAGTAGTTGGTGGTGATCTGCTTTGTTTCTGTCGCTCTTTTTTATGAATTTCCAGACTAATAAACAGCTTCAAAAATGTCTCGTAGAAGCTTTAAAAGAACAGACCTAATCCCAAAAGTCATATCACCAGTCATAGTCTCTCTCTTCTTTCCATTCATCTTTTTCTGCTTAGATAACACTCACTTTAAATTTCCATTCATAACACGACATCAGCCAACGAAAAATATTAGTCACTCGATTGTTTATCTACAACACTATTCTTTCATTCTTTATCTCAAAATAAAAAGGCAACCTTCGTCATAATAAATTTCAATTCATTTTCTACTTACAAATCATCTATTTACATATATATTTTTAAACTAAATACATTTTTGTCTTTTTTTGCAAAAAAAAAACATAGAATTGTGTTTTCTCCTCATTAATGCAAATAATAATGCAAATAAAAATAATAATGCAAACGAAAAAAATGTAAACAATATCAACACCACATTTCATTTGTTAAATGTTGATTAACTCACCCGCCATCGATTTCCATTTTTTTTATTTGAAGGACACCTAATTTAAGATAATACCGATAATAATATGGTAATGCATGAAAGTTTCCAGCAGAAATCAACGTAAAAGCAGGTATTCAAAGTAGTCCAACAGAAATGTCAACCTTGACATTTATTTGTTGAATAAAAATGTCAACATGAATATTGGAGTGCAAAGCAAATATGTAAACAATTGTGTCGATTTGGTAATTTTTTTTTCAATTAGAATTCGATTTCCCCATTTCTGTTACCGTCCTCGATAGAAAGTGAGCCTTGGAAATAGTCAATATGCACTTTCCCTTCCTGGCCAATCAAAACGGGAAAAGTGACTCCGACGAATTTATGATAATGATATGATGGGACTATGTCTGTGCACAAGCCCAATGGAATGGGTGATAATAACTCAACTCATTGTATACTAAGTTGAAGTAAATTAGTTGCGATTTCTGCTCTTTGATTGTCGCTGGATAGGAAATGTTGGTTTTTAAGGGTTTAATGGACAGGAAGGGGCGTTATTGGTAGATCGGTAATCGATTGTGGATTTCTGTTGCACCAAAAAAAAAGAAGATTTGAATCAGCTTAATTGACGAATTGTTCAAAGCGCTGAGAAACTTACTAACTTCGCAATAAATTTTGAATTGTAGGAAGATCTCGAGTACATTATAAATTAATCACAGCGTGAGTAATGTGAAAGCAAAATACAAAAAGTACTCTACTATGCATTTTTAATATGCATTCTGAACTAATTCGAGATTTTTTTTAAATGTACTAACAATTTAAAATTGTTACTTTCTGTAAGAAAGAATATTTAGACATTTGATTCGCTAGTTTAGTTGTCCATAGCATTTAACAACATCAGTAAATATATTTGTAATAAAAAATGCTTCTACAAACATTTTAATAGAATTGTAATTGTAATGAAAAGTTACATAAATGTTCACATATTTCCACAATTGTGTAATGTCTATTCCAATATCTCTTAAAATTGGATTGGTATATTTTACGCAATCTTATTCTAAATTAAATAGTTAATATTGGATTCGAATATGATTTCTGCTTTTTGGAAGCTTCCTATATGGTTAGTATTGCCGTCGAAATAATCGTACACTAGTTTAGCTTACATGCAAAACAACAAACTCACCATATGCATAATTTGGAATTGATGGTATGGTCAGCTATTCAGTAAAATAATATTCTGTATTGTTGGATGAATTGTAAAAACGACTTGCCAATATAAAATAAATATTTTCAACTCTTCAAATTTATATTTAAAAAATATTATCTAATGAGAATCGCAAATGTCTCTTTAAACACACACAATTTAAAAATGTCCATGTTTATTGCTATTATAGAATTTTAAAATTGCAATCACATCGTCTCTGTTGCATCCCATTTATTCGCCAAGAAAATCTCGCTAATGTCAACGAAATTTCTGCATAAAAACATATTTCTATCCATTCATCAAAACTTTCACAGTTTACATAGATTTCCCTCAATCGATAACAACCCTGTTTAATACTCTTCTGCTTTACGTTATGTTACGTCGCCTAGCTAATTCTTCATATGACAGTTCACACTCACAGTTTTCCTTATCCACTCTCTCTTAATGGTTTGTTTTTGTTGATTTCTCTCTTCTCGCACTACTACCATGAAAGTATTGCTGCATTTCGCTGTCGCTGTCCACTGACGTGTTTGAGTATGTGTGCGCCGCCTGCAGAACTCCACCACGGCAGGCCTGCTCATTGTTGGTCTCCTCATTCGTTTGAAAGAATTTGCCGCGTGAACATAACGACCGTCGTCTCTGCAATCGCTACCCCAAAAATATATATATAAAAAAACGAACGTATAACAATTCGTTTCTTCCTCCAGCTTTTTCGGTGACTTGCGTTGTTTTGCCGTTTCTTACCATTCGTGTCTTTTATCACTCGTTTCGCGACCGCCGTGTTATTTAGAAACCCTTCAACTGGAAAACAAAAATCCGACTAAAGTGTAAAAGTTTTAGTGAATGTTGTTACAAGGAAAATAGTGCTCTCCAAAAACAACAAAAAAAATGTGGTAAACTAGTGGATAAAAGTTTCAAACAGAAAAAAAAACACAACAACGGCCCACGAAACACTTGCCCCGCTTACGAGTGTAATTAACAATTGGCAGCAGAACCTGCAAAACTAGTTATTTTTCGGTTTGGATGGATTTTTGTTGCAACTTTTCTTTTTTTGTTTCGTGAATACTCGTATGACAACGAACGACGTCGACGGGTGGATTTTCTGTCGACCAGAGCGGGTAACCCGTTTCGAACCACGGAGGTGGATTGTGCACACTCACTCGTCTACGCTATAAATGTGGATATTAGCTTATACTGAACAGTACGTGCGCTGCACTTTTAGCCAGCGACGACAACAACAAAAAGATCTGACTTTACCTGTGCACAAGTATCGCAAGTATAGTGCAGACAACGCTACGAATATCGTTATTACTTTTGTGTCGTGATTTTACCGCCTACACAGATACAAATTCGATTTATTTGCAAGATGTTTAAATGCTAAGTGAAACCTAAAAATAAATAAACACTGCCATTCTCAAAACGAACACTTCACAACGAATTTATATTTCTTTAGTGAGATTTCAAAACTGACGACACAACGAAAACCCTCAGTCCCTTCACGTAACTATACATAACCCTGGATTAACATAACAGTTTTGGTCTTTAAGCTAAAAATCAGCCAACGGTGGCATTTATTAGCGAAGGCGCTGAACGGCGGTGGGTTCGTCAGGCCGTAATGGGGGTACTAAGGTGGCGCGATCTACCTGGATCGCGGGTATCTCTTGGGAATAACAACAACAATAATAATAACAACAGAAATGAGGTAAGTCAGAGTCGCAGTTGTTAAAGTAAATTTTAACGATAAGATCGATCGCACTACATGTGAGTCCACAAAATAAATGAAGTGCCTCAAGTGTGTGCGCTAGGGTCGTTATTGTTTTCAGATGTATAAGTGGTTTTGAATGGTATTTGTAGTGGAAATCTGTCTTAAGGTTGAGAAGATTAGAATGTCAGTAGGAGGTTTGTTCATTGAACTGTTGAAGTGTCAAAAAACGGGTCTAAGGGTGGAATTCACTAAGAAAAAACTACTCATCATTTATTTGATTATCATAAATGTTAATCCCGAAGTATTCACTTTGTCAAATATGTAGAAATTCGACGCATACATAAAGATATATGTTTTAAACACTTCACAGTTAGTGTTAATAATTTTATGTTTTCGTTAATGCAGAATAAAAATATTTTTGAATGGTGACACAAAGGTGCCTACTTTGTCCACAATCATAATATTAATGATTACTACTTATATTGGGAAATAGAAATAAAATATATGTACACCTTTTTACAAAAACACTGCAAGATTATGCCTGGATAAAAATCTATTTATTGAAAGAAAAGGCAAGATCCCCCTTGATTTTCTTGTTAAGTATTATCTCGTTTAAACTTGATCCACGCAATCATTGCCTTAAATTTCCAAACTACCACGTAAATGGAAGTCTTTGTTAGGTCCTAGATTGATGAGGATCTAACAAAAACTTCCATCTACTCCACGCCACATATAATAATTTCAAAAACTCTTCAATGATGGTAGCCTTGAATTGCTACATAGATACTAATTAATCAATATGAGGATCTAACAAAAACTTCCATCTACTCCACGCCACATATAATAATTTCAAAAACTCTTCAATGATGGTAGCCTTGAATTGCTACATAGATACTAATTAATCAATACCGTTATTGTGTACAAAACTTCATGCAATCGTACAGAATAAAAAAAAGTGCCTGGAAGTGTGATTGTACCTGACAGATAACATTAAGTAAAAATCGACGACCGGCTCGAACACTAAAAAACGTGAGCCATCTATACGATATCTTATCTATGTCATAACACACCCCTTGTTTGCATTACAAACACCATGATTGGAAGTCATTTACACTTTTCCCCGTCACTGTTTTCTCTCCCTCCTAAAGAGGGAAGTAGACCTAGAGACACGTCAATCTGATCTGGCTCTTCAAAATGCTCAAACATCCCATTCGCGGACGATGGCATTGTTATCTATAAAACATGTAAGAACTATGACCGCCGCGTGCATGGTTCAGTAAGATGCACAAAAACATGACGTCATGTAAACTTCTCCGATAAAGAGCAAGTCGGCATCAGCAGAAGCTCTATTAGAAATGGAAAACAAAATTTGTTTAATTGTAGGGCCCGACTGTTTGGAAGCTCATGCCATAAAGTGTCTAATTTATATAAGGTTGTCTGTTTAGGTTGGGTCCACATTTGAAATTCTGAGCCTCAGATAAGGAGTTTCAAATGTTTTCATGTTTCTTTTTTTTGTATGGTGACAAATGACAAGAACGATAAATAACACAACCCAAAGTGGAATATACAATGTTTGGGACGTGACTCTATCGCGAGCCAGGCAACTTCTATGCGGAGTGTAGAAAAATACAAACACCAAACAAATATTACTTGTTTTTGGTTCCCAGATAAAGCTTGAAATTAGGCAAGAGGGTGATATGGAGGGTTTCATACTGTTTGTAGTTTTTTTTGTTGGGACCAAATAGAGCACAAAACGTGACAAAACGTCAACTAAGGCGCAGAAATGTTTTTATATTCTTTTAGCAACCGGCAAGGGTAAGGGTTAATTAATTTTACCGTATTTTTGTTTTGCCTCTGTTTTGGGGGATAATATATATCGCAGAGAAACATACACTTTTTACAGAAAACAAAGAATTGTTCGGAGTTTTGTTGTAGTTAGTTCTGCGTTGGTATCTTAAAGAGCTGGGGCCCTTATCTTGGGGTTTGGTATTTAATTTTTGTTGGTCAAAAATTGTGCAGTGTTTGCTTATCTTTTTTGCGTGGAAATCTGTTCTTAGTGATATGCTGGATTTTTGTGGTCCATGGTTGAAGTTATTTTTCATTTTTTGCTTAAACTTCCGCGAAATTGTTAATTCCAATGCTGATTAGTTATCTACGTTTTTTCTCATATTTATCACCGGGTGGTAAAAAACAAATTAAGCGGAGGTCGAGAAAGCGAAAATCTCAATGAGTCTGTGGGGACATAACGCTGAGAATTTTGCTAAATGGCGCTATGTGATAAGAAACAAGTCAGGGTAGTATTACGACTGTGACGGGTATCCAAAATGGGAAATTCCTTTCCATATTTTTCTGCGGAAATGTTTATTTTTGTTTAAGATTTCTATCTTAGGAATTTTTCGCAACGGAGAAGTTTTATTGATCGTGTACCTCAGCCCTTTTGAGAAGAACGAAAGTCAAAACCACTCTAGAAATGAAGTTATTCGAACTTCATTAGAGTAATAATACCAGCGTTGGCAAAAATAGCACATTCTGTAGAGCTCAAATAGCCAAACAATTGGTATAAAAATGGGCACACGGCTATAATTATGGTTTGGCTATGCTTCATTGTGGAAAGACGTGCCTTAAAAAGCCTACATACAAATGCCTTTTTTTGCTAAAAGTAAGCCCAGCTTTATATAAGTTTTAAGAAACTAGAATCGAAGCTTTAAGGGCTGATTGCAGGGATCCACTTGTTCTGTAAAATTTATTTGTTTGCTAAATATATTCTTTAAAACACATTTCACCTCATGAAAGCTTATATAATAATAATACATAATATTTTGCCTCAAAAATAACACCCCCGATAACATTTATTTTTAAAGGTCAAAACCATAAATAATTTGAATTTGTATCTGTTTTGGCCTTTCAAAGTTGTTCTAAACCCAATCCATTGAAATTCACTTCTTAACAAAAAAAAACTAGACTGAAACAAGAAAAAATCACTCAAGTCCATAAAACTCGTTGCAACCGACTGCAAGACTCACAAAAGCACTCCTTTGCTAGTAGTATATGTATTTATTTTCTTAATTAATTGACTTGCACATAAATCTAGTTTTGCACAAAACCACATGCTCTCGGTTTAATTAAATAAATGTATCCTCCAGCACAATGCCATAAAAGTAAAAATTAATTTGAATCATTGAATCGGTTAAGTGCACACTTGTATATCGCACGAGTGTAAGAAAAACGAATTGTTCAATCAATCGCAAGACTTGTTTTGCATTTTTTATCCATGTGCCATGGAGATAGGAATGCGATCGCATTGAAAACTCTCAAGACGTTAATTAATTTATTAGGGACATGTAAATTGAGACGAGTATAGAAATCGACTCCTACTGAGTAGATACATTCTTCATTGGCCTTGCTCCTGAAAATGATGTGCGTCATAAAACTTTTCATTTATACTGTGTCCAGTCCACGACACATCCGTCAATTACCTCAGATCACCGGTTCACTGATTGATCTCTATACCGGCGGTGATCTCTCTCTATATTGCTTCATTAAACATCTTGAAACGATTTCCTTGTTTACTTTATCAATATTCCGTTCCGATACTCTCTGTTTTATGGGTTAAACCATCTATTAAACCTACACGATCATAGAAAGATCAATGACAAGACAAAAACGATCAAGCCAGACGTTCGGTATCTTTAGATAGGCATATGGAATAATAAACACTCTGTCCCACATAAAGGTGATGTGTAGATCCCGTTTATGGAAAAACATTTTCTTCTACAAGCACAAGATTCCTCTTAACCCTATACATAAATATCTATACCTCACTCCATATTGTTGGCGGCTGTTGAGCCCTCATGACTGAATACCATATACCATCCAGGCAATAATAATGTTGATGGAGGACTAGCTGCCGTTGTGGTTGTTTATCCGTTCCAAATTGGAATACTTTGGAGATTATTTCCATATATCCAATTCACCCCACGCATTTAACAGACGTTCAAGATATCTCTCTTGGGACGGTATGACGGGTGTATTTTGTACATAGCCCGCAACCACCTCAAGCGTGTGTCACAAGGTCTCCTATTTTGTGTGAGAGTGTGTTTTTTTTAGATGTTCGGTTATCAGTAGAAATGTAAAGTGATTTCGAAAACCACCGCTACATCCAAGGGAACATTCAGTTTCTATTTGTAGTCGGTTTTGTAAGTTATGAGTCTGTATCTCTTCAGTTGGGTCACATCTTCGTTCTCTCAAAGTCATATTTTTTTTTTGATAAAACGACAAAATGTCTTTGTGTTGAAAGAGTTGTCAATACAGGCCTTCATTTTAACAGAATTTCAAACATTAGCTCCCAATTGGCCCCAAATTTAGACTAGCATCATAGGAACGTCTACATTATGAAAAGAAAGTTCCATGATATGTTTGACATTATGCGTAGAAATTCGCTGAATGAAAGAAGCAGATACAGATAATCCAACAGTGAAAACGGCTTTTAAATCTCCCAGCCATACGCACCACAAACTCGATGGCAAGCGCAATTTGTTTTCTTGAGTTTCTAATACGCACGCAAACATGTTTCGGGTTGGTTAGATGTTGAATTTAATTGCATAAATCAATTTTGTATTTGTAACACAGATATTCACCATCCACAGAGAAAACATGTTTCTATTCGTTGTGGCTATCTATATAGCTATATCTATCTGTGCAGATAGTACTCGTATCCGAATGTATCTCCAACAAAATATTTTCCATTTGAATATTTTCCCAGCCAGAGCGCACTCAGTGCACATTTGGCGCGGTCATTGCGCTAATTGTGCAATTTTAGAATTCGATGTACGTATGTTTTCATGTTATTTTGCAGCAATTTCTCATCATTTAATTATTATTTTTCACTTTGACACTTCATTTGAGCCTCCTGACTGTATGTACACACCCAGTCAGTGTATATATGGTGTTTCAGTGTTTTGTAATTCAAGTTTTAATGACCCGCATTGTATGCACTTGTGCAATATTAATTGAATTGCATTTTGCCATTTGTTTCGCCTTAATTCCCATGCACTTACATAATTTGTTGCAGTCGTTAATTTTGATTTGAAAATGTGTCACCATTTCACCGCACTTACATGTGTACAGGCGTGTTCGTTTGATGTATTGGAAAATAATTGAAAATAGCCTTTCACCGACTTGTTTTCATCACCGAATAGGAAGTTCTTTATATCTTTTGGACCCTGAATGTTTTATTTTCTTTTAAATTATCAACTCACGATCCACTTAAAGTTTTATGAGCAAAATAAAAATCGTGCAGATTGTCTAATAACTCCCACTGACTCTCACGGAAATAAAATATTTTCTTCTCTTTATTTTTACACAATTTTTCTTTAGGTCGCATCTTTTGAAATTGAAAAATGTGCCTACCTCACGATCTCTCACGTTTCGTGTGCGGTTTGCTTAATACGTATTCTCTTTCTGGAGCCTTGAGGCTGAATTATCTGTGAAATATTAGGCATTTCTTAAGAATAGAAAGAAAAATAATGGCTGCCCTCAAGAACTATATCATTTCGCAAGCGATCCACTAAGTGGATGTCGATCAGTGATCGTGAACGCAGAGGTTTGTTAAGTTGTCTGACATTGTGACAAATTGGAATTTTTCACTGATTTATATGGGACATTTGAAAAACGGTTGAGCAATTTGCAATGATCAGTGATCTTCTGTCAGTGTGACAGTTTTAAATTTATTTAATGATAAAATAAAAAAAAGATTTTTTTTTTCAAAACCCCTTTTATTTAATTCGCAAAAAAATAATTTACGTCATTTTAACTCTTGGTAAATTATTTTTTTATTTTGCATAATCTGTTGATCATGGATCTTCTGCCGTTATGACAGTTCTAAATTTATAAAAACGGAAGTTACATTTCCTTTTACAAACGCATTTTGTGATAATCAAAAGAAAAAGGATTTACATCGGTGGCGACATTGCAATTATCGAGGTTCTTTGAGGCTCCTCATTCGTCGTAGGTGCCTACTACCTACATATCTGGTTGGGTGTGTCATGAATAATTCATTACCGTTTATTAAAAAAAATTAAAAGGAGCATTATACTAATGTAGCACCATAGGTACGTCGTTTTGGTTGTCATACCTTGGTTGCTTGAATAAATAAAAAATGCAAGACAAACATTTATCGAATAAAACAAAAAAATCTGTCTGTCCGCTTGGATAGTAAAACAGAAGAGAAAGAAAAAAATGACAACGATCATCCGGATGTGCGGGGCGCTTATGCCTGTGTAATTTGCGCAAATTGCCGGAGATGACGCATTGCATGGGAAATTAAACAAAAAAAGGCAAGCAGCTTACCAAGACGATGAAAATAAAGGAAATATGTAGTTGCCATGATGGCTGCAGACATCATTTGCATGTAACTAGAAAGCACAACAGCGGTAAGAATGATCGTCGTCGTTTATGCTTACAGAAGTGACGTTTGTGTCATCTTATGGTTGATATGAGTGACAAGAGTGTAAATAATAATTGTAAAATGTACACATGAAGCAATGGATTGCGTAATTTTTGTCGAAAATATTATTTTATGATCAATTTTTACAACAATTCCTTCAAAAACTTTAAGCTGCAGTTACGACCCAGGATATCGCTATTTTTAACGGAATTCCCAAGTGCTTTGCCTCGTAATTAGTGGGTGACGTTGTCGCCACCTGTATTTACTCCAATTCAAAACCCAAGTTTTGATGTTTATGTAACCCGAAAAATTACCTAAACTTAAATATAACTTAAAATGTATTTATTGTTCAGCTCTAGAAATCACACATAAATACAAGCCCAACTCCTGCTCACCAACTCGTGCGTTAAAAACAAGTCTTATTGCAGAAACACAATTATTTGTATTGCTGGCGCAACAAAACCGAAAGTGAAACTAATTGTCAAAAGGAAAAAAAGATGCAGATACTTGTTCCCCAATAATTGTGGCATAATTTTCTCCATACTCACAATGCATTTGTTTCACACAAGACGTTTTTAAACAAGCAAACAAATCCTACGACCAAAGAAAAGTAAAAGTTTATTTTTTTCCATTGTAAATACGAACAAAAATTATCGAATATCTGTGCGTTAAATGCCTGAAATTTCACATCTACATTACATGCCAATGAACTGTGATTCAGTGGGGAAACAAATTTTGCACAAATTTTGTAGCGAAACTCGAAGCATAATAAAAATTGTACGATCCGTGACAGATAGGACCAGTGATGATGATGCCAAGAGAACATTTTCTATTTTTTTCATTTTGAATTTTAATGACAGCCAAAGTCAAGATGTCTGTCGCCATTGACCTACATGTAGGAATCACCAAATATTTTTAAAGGAGAAAATACATGTACTGGCATCATCACCTGTGTGTATTTTGTGTTTTTCTGCTATGCTTTAGGTGATTTCCCTCGTTTTGCTAATTAGCGAAGCATCAACTGAAATTACTGCGTGCCTTAATCGCATGCTTAGGCACAATTTCATGAGGTTTTTGCTCCTCTTCATGCGAACGTAAAAAAAGAATGTAAAACACGAGCGAAATGCTATTAGATTTCTTTCGTCTAGTCAGTAAATGATTTATGTATTTTACTGTCAAACATTTGCGTTAGTTAATAGTTTGAAATTGGTTTTTATTTTATTTTCTTTTTTCAAATATGTTACTACATCAATTAAAAAAACTTAATTTCAATACATGTTATCATGTTAGCAATATTGTCGAGAAAAGCGTGTTGCTGAAACGCCAGTGTCATTTTGTCATTTTATATAACGTCAGTTCTTTAAGATGTGTGAAATTTACCTATCTTTCATCAAATGTCAACATCTCGGACATCACAAAAAGCATCTAAAATAATGACGCAAGTGATTCTCATAAAATCGTGGCAAATTATCTTCCTTGGTAAACTTCTTTTTCAGCTTCCATGACCATTTTCTATGAGATGAAAACTTCTCTTTTTAAATGTTGATACTCGTACATGTGACTTTAGTGCTCAAAATGGATCATAAATTCGCCAGATTTAATTGTGCTACAAGGTACCGTTGAGAATCGTTACTTTTTGATATATGCCGTAATGTGTATGTACCTTTTCTGACATTTTATGTGGACTTTCCGTTATGTGAGTGCTTTTAAGGAAATTACGATTTTTATTTATTTCTGGTGCCACACAATTCACTGTTGATGCCACACCACGTCGTCTCTATCTGCTCACATTTTATTTTATTAATCAGGAAATGATATATCAGCACTATCAATGTGCATAAATTATTGCTAATTATAGAAGAACATAAGTTTGTTGTGACTGCCCGCATAATGTGTGTCTACAATAGCAGCGCTATAGTTAAATGAGAATAAAATTGAAAAAAAAGAACTGTTATTGTTGAGTTCAAAAAAACTTTTATGTCTTCAAAAGTGTGTGGTATTCTCTATGGGGTAGCACTGTGTTTTGAATTTAAAAAGCGTTGAACCTGACACTCGGTTTGATCGCGTATTCCCAGCCGCATAAAACGTGTTAAAGACGGTGTTATCTGTTTCCCCTCCATGAATTATAGAAAAAGTGGAAAAAATGTACGAATTTAATTTAGAATACCTACCTTAGGTGTATTTTATGCTATGAAATAACGGGATCATATTGGGGTTAACAATTTTGTTTTGTTTATCAATGTTACGTGTGGTGGTGCAGCTCGTTGTATGCGTTACAGTCGAGTGATTTTTCTCAGATATCTAAGAATGTTTAATTCATTTATTAGCTCTTTCTGGTTCGCATGCCAACTTTTTTGTTACATTGACTAGGGGTACCACAACACTGCGCTTTGTAAAAGTAAATGACGCTTAAGACGGCTATACTCAGTACAAAAGATTGCTGATGCAACTCAAATTATCTTCTGTAACTGATGACATTCATATGATAATTTAATTAAAAGCAATTTTCGGAATTTTAACAAATTTGTTCATATCCATCGACATACAAACATTAATTCCCCCTACATATCTAATGTAAACACGGTGTACATGCAGAAAGCGTCAGCTTTTAATTTGTAATTTCCATTTCAGATAAAATCCATTTTCATCACATTCATAACAAGTCACTCATCTTTATTGTTATGGGAAATACAACTGAAACCTATTGCATAAAAAAATACCGACAATAATATCGAATAAAAACTAGTATTACTCACTTGTCACTTAACTGTAAAAAACAGTAAAATCACCATAATGCGGAACCCTTTCTACATCTATGTACCTACTATGAAATGCAATTGAAAATATTTATCCATCAGTATTAAGAAAAAAAACATACTATTCTCCTATGCATAAGTCACACTTACATCTATTCCGGGTGAATCACATCAGGAATGGAAATTAGGTTACTTCTTCTACAACACTATTCATAATCTGTGCGTTCATAGATCTCTTCCTGGAGATGCATGAAACTACATTTCCTTTTTAGTTGAGTTTTTTTTTCTTTTTCTTTGCTAAAATAATCATCAGCAACACATCACATCGCGATGTTAATCTCACAAGCCTGCAATATAACCGCAAAAGCCTCGACATAGCTTCGTTATGCATTGTGCGATGACCCAGTAAGAGGTTTCTTTCACTGCGGCACTCTTTCTCCTTTCTCTCGTTTATATCGTTACCGTATTTACAGTTGTGTGTATATGTGATTTGTCATCTCATCCTTCGCGTGCTCTAAGAACACAATTTGCTGACAGTTTATCTTGTATCTGGACTCATGTCGATTGAAAAATCAAGAAATCAAAGGTGACATAGATCAGATATATAGTTTTTCAAAAGGGCCTTCCCCATGGCATATGATTTGTAGACTCGACTTTCTTGGATATTCTACACTTCGCTGAGATTCGATTTTGTTCCTTGAAATCGAAACAAAATATAACGAACTAAACAGAAATAGCCTTCAGAAAGGAATAATGAAGCGTGATGTGTGCGAGATTGGGTCGACATACCGCACACACAATTGGAACATCAAACGAAACCACAGTCATCCATTTATCCGTCTCATAGCCTAGTAGACGACGATTCCGACCACTCCAATGACTTTGACGACATCGGGGAGGAGATGCAGCTTTTGTTAGTTCCACGACTAGTCCGTACGAACATATATATGTACCTGTTCCACATGGAGCGGTACCGCAGCTTGCAACCTGTCCGCAGTAAAATAAATCTATAGACTTACCTACTAGACTGTGTGTATAGTTCGTAGATTCACTTGCAGCTCTTCGTAAGCGGTAATTTAATCTTTGTCATCAGATGCATACAAACGCCTATCAGCCGATGAAGTCTACTACACGCACGCACAGAGGCTGCTGCACAGACTGTCAAAGTCGTTGCGTATTATATTTTTCATCTCGCATATAACCGTTAAAATACCTGTTCAAGTACATCATTAGACATTTGGTTTTTCTTTTTTTTTGTCGGTCCGTTCAGCTATACGTTTCCTCTATCATCCTCTTTCACTCATATTCCATGGCATAAATGAAAAATTATTACAGAAAAAAAAAGTCGCAATCATAATAATATCTTCTCCTTCCCAGCTCTGCATGCAGCTCAAAGAGCGCTGCGGAGAATTCATTCAGTCGTCAGCCAGTTTGTCTTTAGGTGGAAATGCAGTGATATTTGCATTGCAGCAGTGGTTCGTTCTCATAGATACTTTTGTGTGGATTTTTCGTTTTACAACTAGGGTTCATAATGGCCCCTCGCAAATCTGCAGAGTGGAGGAGTTATGCAATATGATATGCACTCTGTGTGAACTACCATCGCTTCGGTGAATATCGTTCATGGTTAGATATAGACAAAGACATATGTAGGTAAGGTAAGGTATACCTATAAAGTTCAAAGTGCATAAGAATCTGTTTTAATATGGCTGAAATAATTTTTTGAAAAGGGTGCGGTAGTTCACCTATTCGCAAACTACCTACCTACTCGTCTATTTTCGATGTGAAATTATGATTTCGAAAGAGTACAGGAAAATTACTTCCCATGACCAGTGTGGTGGGTGGTGGGATGAAAATAAATATACATAATTGAATTTGGAAAATTAGGTTATGGCGGCACAAAATGGCTGCCTTTCATAAGTATTATTGGTAGTTGCTAGCAATAAATTGGCAACGCTGGCGATTTTCTACTTTAAGTTATATTTAACTTCATTTACAATGTAACTTCGATTTCGAACTGCAATTTGAGGACCTTCTCAGGACCTGTTTATTACGCTTAGGTATTTGTTAGACTTTCGCAAGAAATGGGACAGTGAAAACAATATTAGGTGTCATTACTCAATAACCGCTAAGCTACTATACCCACATCATTTACTATAAACACTTCCATTTATTTGGATTACGAGATAGGATGTCACTGTGAAATATCAAAGATTTCTTGTAACAGGTTTTTGTGAATTGGTTTATTCCATCACCAGATTTAAAATCTTATTTGCAACAGACTACGAATGAAGTGATTAATTACTTTTGTTGTATCGTACCCCATCAGAGATGTGTTGAATTCCCTTCCCATCACTTCACTCTCAAACCGATATATTTACCAATACCATACAATACCAGCTGTTGACACTTTTTGGTGCTGCCAACTATCTTTCGAATTATTTTATACACAACCTAATGTCTTTTAAACACATGACATCATCATTTGGTCAATGAAGTTATAGCTTACATACCAATTCATATTTTAAGTTCTGTTTGCAATTATGTTTTCCACAATATTATTAACTCTTTTCTTACAAAGAGAAAGTGAACATTTTTGACGTTTTTTGCTGTTATAATCTTAAAAAAACATGTTCTGTGTAAATTGTAAAAAGAAAAAGAAAACTCCACAAAAATCCATAAAACTTTTCCCATTTATGACTCATTATAACTCACTTCGAATAATTCTACAAAAAAGAACGTCTTTCAGTGGTGTCCCTTTTTGTTCCTAAAACCACACTCAAAGTCGTTAGTTTGTCGCCACTATAACTCATGATTTCATTGAATCCAACTATGGAATATTTATTGACTTAGACTTAGCATAATACCGCCTGTCACGCTATATTCCCCCAAGGTATTGTAATAGCGTGTGTCCGTTTCCGTTTTTAATTTCTACCTCGTATCTCCTTTTGACAGTGTTGTTCCTTTTTCCTTTGTTTCTTTTGTGAGCCTCCTTTTTTACGTGTCTACAGTACTGTCGCCTCAATCAACGTCAAGGGAGCGGTGCAATTGTGTTTTACCTTTCGGATTGTCCTCTTATAAAAAATCGATTCGAAAATGATGCCAGATACTAAGACCCCAGATACGAGTCTCTCTTTATTCCTTAAGCACAGGTAAACGCTTCCAACGCGCACTGCAGTCGCGTTGCACAAAAGATATACACATATCAACTTATTTCAACGACAACAATACCCATAATGTTGCGTTTTATATCCAACGTCCAGTGCTTCGAAATTTATGATACGTATTCGAAAATGCGTATTCCAGTCACGCACAATTTCTCAGTGACAATCGTATACCTATTGTTGTGTCAGACGCTTGCCATTTGTTCATACTTTTAATTACCTTTTTTGAAAAATAAAAAAAAAAACCAATCAAATACCGTTTCACTATCATCAAATTTCAATCTATCTGCATCCAAATTCAAACCTTTCTTCTGTGCCTCTCCTACAGTTCCACTATCTTCACTGTTTTAAACAAATAAATTTGTCATGTGGGTATGTTACAAAAACTACTAAACAAATTGGGAAATTTTTCAGTATAAGAATGTTTGACAACACAGATAGATAGTACAGATACGATAGTTTTTGAGTCTGCGTGCTCTAGTTGGGAAACAATATCAAATATTTATACTAGATGCGATTTGTCAATTGTCTTGGGCTACTCCACCGCATGTGTGTGCGTAACACACGCCCGCATTAATTATCTCGCCGTCTGTTTTGAATTATGACCCACAAAACTAAAGCAAGAGATGTCGATGTCAAGTCTTACGTTTCACAATGCCATTGATAATTCAATAATTTGTTAATATTTATATTTGAATACATAAATCGTTTGTTATAAAAAAATATGTAGTTCGAAGGAGTGATAAATTGCAATGCGATCAACAAATGACGCGCGATTTTGTTAAAGTTGTATGATCAGTGAAAGCCGTCAGACTGGTCGAGGCCCGATGATGCACACAGTTCATAATATGGTCTTGGAACTGTAAAGCAAGTTTTTTTTTTGTAGCCGTATCCTCCGTATGTATTTCTTTATTTTAAGGTATGAAATAATTGTGCACGTTGATGATGTCATTTTATTTATCAAGTTCTTCCCATCGCACACGGGGATGACAGGTTGTTTTAAGATACAAAATCAAATGCTCTTCTTTAATGGAAATGAATAGTCATGCAGTTGAGGCGTTAAAATGAACTGCTCTACATTTTGACCTTAAAAGACGAAAAATTACGATTTACAGATGACTGATGAGGGTCAATCTTAATGTTTGTGGATGGGAATTCTTCCGGCCATTCGGTTGGTATGATAATTTTAATACGATGAGTGGTTTAAATGCTTAAGTCATTAAAATAAACCAAGAACAGACATTTAAACGTTCAAGGCAAATTTGTTTTTAGACTTTACAAACGAGTTCTTAAAATGGCCCAACTAGAAATTCACAGGATTTGTGTGAACACATTTTTGTAATAATTTTATTTTAAAAAATAAGAGCATTGACACTTAAAAATATTACACTACGTTTGACTGTTACCTTGAACATTTTTAATCAAAAAACGTCATTTGTGATTTGTTTTCAACAAGATTCACCGCAGTTGTTTTTGTCATATAGATTTAAAAATCGACTTACATATCATCTGCTCTTTAAATTTTTGTCATATCTTTTAAATTGGGCATGTACATACTTAATCATACATAAATGAGATAAGGTTAGTTTCACACTTAAAATGATTCACTTAAAATGATAATTTAATGGTAGTTATTTTTTTTTTAACGTGACGCAATTCGTGGTTGACAGCATCAGTTAAAGTAAACAAAGGCTGCCGTTTTTTCTTATAAAAAAATTCACAAGAAATTTGAATTTAATATTAAAGACAAAGAAGGATTCAATTTTAAAAATAATTGACGTTACCAATCCATATAGGAAGGTCCCCAAACCTAGCTCGGTGTCCATTGATGTGTGCGAGCAATTATAGTTTTGGCACAAACAAAGCAAGTATAAGAAGGCTTATCACCTCTTTTCTAAAAAAAACTGTTACCAAAATCTATGTTTTTTTTTTTAAATATTTTTTTCAGACGTCACGATATCAATTAATTGCAATTCATCTTTATTTCAAATAATTGCCCTCAACCGCATTCCAGTCGAACTTGGATTTTAACAATATATCATCTCACACAAAGTAGAGCAAACAAAAAAAAAAAACAAAAGTTATTGAATTATATTTGACAAAATTTGCTTTAACAAACGTAATATGTCTCGTAAATTATTCTAGAAAAACAAAATAAAAAAAACTACATCAATTCATCATCATTGTGAACACATGACCCCTATTCTCCATAAAATACACCTTCTCCACACTCTCAGATTGCCCTCTGACAACTTTCAATGAAAAACAAATTTATCATGGCGAATGGCGAATTCTTTCTCCGTTCATTTTTTGCTTATTTTTAGCTCCGTCGTTCTTTTTATTTGCTCAGCTCTGGCTCTCCCATTGTTCGTGATAGTTAGAAAATTTATTTTTTATCTTCGAATTTAATTCTCTCAATGATTTGCAATTTAATTCGGTCTTTCTTCCGATTGATTCGATTTCATGGTTCAACTCCGACATACGGCAAGAGCTGTTGATGGTGTCATCTCGACATGATATCATCCTGTAATGTCATCATTATTAATGTAAGCTTACACTTGTCAGATGAAAGCTCCCAACTTTATTATAGGGCGGCAGGTGCGCTCGTATATTTCTTAGGTCATCTAAAAACGTCTTTGTCAAGTGTCCTTCAATTTATTTCAATTTAACTCTTTGATTGAGAGTGCAGAAATTTCCATTTTTAAATGGTAAAGATCAGCAATTTAAAAGTCTTCATTTTATTATATTTTATTGGCATGAGTGTGTGATTGATTTCAAGTTTGTTCACCTCTTTTTTTAAGAGGAACAAAGGAATTAGAAGCCGAGCAAACAAAATTTTAGAAATCCCATTTTGGAGAGGAATGGTAGAAAAGCCTTAGAAAATGCAAAACATAAGTTCGTCATAGATACAGAAATGGATGAACAAACTAAGTATAAGTACACATTCTGGAATGAGAAATAGAGAAAGAATAAAAAAAACAATTCCTTGGGGTACACTCTCGAAACTGAAAACTGTGGCAAATTGTGAAATTTGAGATGTTATTCTGCTTCTTATGGATGGTTCTACTTTTATTCTTATTATGGTGTATGTCGAGTCTACGTCTTCCTCAAAGAGAGGTAGAATAAAAGATTCCCTCTTCGTAATCAGATTACATTGCTTTCTGTTTCTTATTTTTATTTTCAAATGGAATTTTCCTCTTCGACAAGAACTTCCTTCCCTTTCATAAATCAACGATGAGAGAAAGACTATAAGAAGAGTATAAGAACTAAAAAAACTTAATTTCCTTCATTAAATTTTCAACTCACATACACCGTGGCTGTCCTTGAACGGATTTTATTTCTTGTTTGGAAAGTCACAAAATACTATGTACACAAGCAATACTCGAAATGAAAAACCAAATTAATCTGCTGAATCACTAGAGACACAAAGATGGTAGTCCCTTTCCAAATCATTATCCCACCATAAAATCGATTCGCAGAAGGACATATTTTTATTTTCGTTGAATTAAAGGGAAAAACCCACAAATTTGGTCGCATGTCCTTAGACACTTAATTAACAGGCAAATTCTTTTGGTTGTGCAGGAGGTTATAACTCAACCGGACGCCGCGCCGGCCGCCACCGTCGCCGAACCGCCTACGATATTCAAAGAGACAAGCCCTTTAACATTGGCTGTGGCGCCTTTGGCGATTATTTTCTTGGTTTTCTTTTCTTTACATTTCTTTTTCATTGTTTTCATGATGGTGAAAATCCATTTTGTAACTGAGACTCGCTCGAGTAATCAATTATGGTGAAAAGTCGAATTGTGAAGAAATAACATCTAAAGTGAATTAATATTAAACCACTTTACTTGAAGGACGTTTCAAGAAAGTGTTTGTGTGTTGAAGCACGTATTTTGTAGGGCATTTAACAAAAACGTGTTTTAATAATGTGTGAACTTTTTTTTTTGATTAAGGTTGCTATCGGGTGTGTCATGCCTAGCAGCCATGTTTGTTATGCCAATGACATTGGTTTTGTCAGGTTGTTTACATCGAAGAATTCATCAAAATTGCCTTCCGTCAAATAAAATAAAAACAAAACTGAAGATAAATCATACCCAAATTATCTTACAGGTCTTCAGATCATAAAGGTTAAACTTAATGACTGTATATGCACGTGATTCCCATAAAAAAAGATCGATATAACGGTCTTAAAACGTATGAACTTTGGTATCAATAGATATTTGCGTAGGCCACATTAAAGTAATCCCACGAAGGTCGTTATGTAAATTATTTAACTTTACAATGTTGAGACTTATAAACAAATATTAATCAAGTCTGTGACTCGATTTGTTTTTGTCTTAAAAAATGTAAATTGTTATAGTTGGTGTCATCCACTTGCAATGCTTAACATTTTTCTTATTCTATCTATTTTACATTCAATACGCCAAAATTAGTGCAATGTTCATGTAAAAATCGAAAATCAAAGAATCATCTCTACCAACCTGGAACATTTCAAGATTCATTCGTTCTAAAAATACAATAAGTAAATAGATAATTCGCACAAACACATTAATAAAATATTAAAATACATCAAATATTTTTGTAAATATAACTATTTTGTCAAACCGCACTTGTTCTACACCCGAAATAAAATGGCTGCGTAATCTGTCCGACGCTTCGTTATACTTAAATTAATGCACAAAAGGTACTGCATTTCGACTAAGTAAGTTCTGTTTAAAAAAAATCTGCATTAATGGACGCGGATAATGCATTTCTTTGTTAATATGACGTTTATGAATTAAAGCTTAAAATGCTTGCAATTTCCACCTCTTTTGACACAAAGTTATGGACTACCTTAAATTCCTACAAACGCTTAACATTTAGTCATAAAACTAAGACGTTGTAGATATGGGATCTTTTGTTATTTTTGTGTTTTCATAATAAATATCCACTGAGCAAAATGTGTCAACATTGAAATTTAGCATAATAATGTAAAAGTCGATAAAATTGGGCTGAAAAAAATTGCGTATTGGTAACTATGGTGGAGTATGTTCGAACATTAGTAACAGCTTGTTATAACAAATTTCCCCTTTTCCGGATCCTTTTTTGGCATAACCCCTTTTAAAGTATTATGGATATGAAAATATTTTATGAATATGAATTGGTGCAACACCAATTAATTGTAATTAATACAAAGCGTATTTAGGTAACAAATTGTGATTGTCAAGTTAATGCGTCCATTATTTGTCGATTGAAATAAATTTAACAGAAAAAATCCAAAGTTAAATTCATAATATTGTCCGTCTAATTTGTTATAGTTACTTGTTAAACAGCCATTTACTTTATAATATTGCATTAAAATTGCAATTAAAATACCTACTTTGCAGGGTGATGCTTTATCAAGTGTCAATAGATTTCCTTAAATTCCACAATTAGTCACAACAGTGATATCATGATTTAATTTCAATAAAGCATCAAATAACACCAAATATTTAGCAACAGCCTTTTCAGGTTCTTTTAGTGTGTATTGCTTGTTATTAAATTGGCTAATCTCTCATCACAAATATTGTACTGCCCATGTCATACACCAGTGACAGTTGGCATTAGCATATATGAACCTTATCAGAATATCGTACCTCATTTCAACAACATTACAAGTAGCTCTTTGAAAAATTAATACTGTGCGTTTAAAATCACGGATTAGAGGGAATATTTTGTAGATTAAGCGATTTTCAAATGTTATCATCACGATGGATTAATATTTTATCTTTGGCACCAGTTTCGAACTTTCTGAAGGGAAATTGGAAGACATGTAAAGTAAAGAATTGAAAATAATGAGAATTTTTATTAAATTTGGCAAAGAAAAAAGTAGCAAATATTCTCGCCACTTATGCTAACAGTGGAACAAAGTCTTGGAAGGAATCATTTGTATAAAAACCATTAAAATTTGTTTAGTGTCCTGCATTGCTACATGTGTACCAACGTAAAAAAAAAACGGTTTACAAAGGGCTACCCTTAAAATTAATTAATTTATGCACAAACATATGTCCTATCCCTGTTTTGCCCTGTGTTCGCATTTCTTTTTTTTTTATTTGGGTCAATTGTCGTTGGCTTCATCATCCTAACAGCTGCATAA
This sequence comes from Rhingia campestris, assembly GCA_932526625.1. Classification (NCBI taxonomy): domain Eukaryota; kingdom Metazoa; phylum Arthropoda; class Insecta; order Diptera; family Syrphidae; genus Rhingia; species Rhingia campestris. The sequence goes on from OW052182.1 coordinate 221,992,886, forward strand.
CCGACACACCCCACACTGTATCACGATGACTCATTCGTTGTGCAAAAAAAATTAAGAAAGAGAAAAAGGCAAAGCGAGAGTGGCTCAGTTAAATCTTTCCGAATGAAAGGACGTTAACAAGACGCGTAACTTCCTACAGCACCGTAATTGAGTTTCCTGTGTCACACTGCCATATCGCAGCTGGCATTAAATGCGTGGGATTGGTATTTGGAAGACTTGGGTGCTGGTCATCTCCCTAATTGAACATCATTTCCCACCTTTCTTTTCGAAATTTTTCGAATTAGACCCACGACAGAGGTGGAAATAATTACAGAAATGAACGAGAGTCGTTTGTCCTCATGTACTACTATATACAGAAACACTTCAAGATACGAAGACGAATAGAAAAACTTGTACCGATTCGCGATGGGTATGCTCACAGTTTTGGCAACACAACGAATAAGCGCTTTACTCAATTTTTTATCATAGTTTCCAGGTTTTTCAACCCAGTTAGCAAAAATGTCATAAAACTTCAAAAGTAAGTCGTCAGTCAAAATTGCTCTCATTGCGCACTGTTTGAGTCGTAAACTTCCGGTTGTGTCTAGTAAATTACATGTTTCTCCTGCATTCTCTACCTCAATACTATGTCAAACAGAATCCTTCAGAACGTTGCGAGCAAATCTCGAGGGCGGCAATCAAGCGAATGATTGCTACAATTAGAATGTCTCAAGCGCATATCCTATTCCTCCATCGCACAGTACAATGTTTTGATTCTAATCCAAAGGAGGACACCATTCAGTTTGTGTGACGAGGAGCAATGTTTTCATACCACCTGCCCTCTTGAAAGGATTCCCATGCCATCTACCATTCAGAGAGGGTCCTTTGTATTGAGTGTGTTCCTTTCCCATTCCGCGCGTTCAACTGCTCAAGTAGCTCTTTCAAGGGATGTATAAAATGAGCCCACATATGCACGGTAATCCGCCTGCAGAAACAGAGGGTTCATAAATCCAATGCTAGAATGCACTGCACTGCACATGCTACTGTGGGCATTGTACCCTTAGCTGGTGCTCTGCCTGCATGTATTGGTGTTGTAACCTGCAGTCAAATGGTTGTATGTATAGAAATTCGTTTTTACGAAAAATCAATTTCGTCCTGGCACCTTGTTTCTCATTTTCATGCAGTTCCCTCCTATATGACTGGGTAACAATAAAATAGAAGTAGAAAATCCGCTGTGGTTATACCATGAGCAGATTTATTGCTCCATGTCCTATGCATATCCTTTAGTGGTTGTTTGCTTGGTGAGTGAGAGGTAGTCCGTTGATCCACCTTTGCAATAATAAACTCTCTATCCTGCCATAAAATTTTCTAAATTATCCTTGCTATCTGCAGGCTTTTGATTTATAGATCATGTCAAACATGACATTTACTTTATGTTAACATGATACTAACCCATTTTTTTTTTTTTTTTTTCTTATTGCAGGTATGTACCCACGACATCGAAACATTGGTTGGTAACATATTGTATAATAAAAAAATAAAATAGAATAAGATGATAAAGGCAAACAAGGGGGAAATCCTCTGCAATGCCAAATGTCGTGGAATTGTTGCTTGTACTTAAGGCAGCAGACTGTTGGTACATTTCGACGATTGTAGAATATATGGAAGAGTTTATCTGAGCTTGAAAATTCACATAAAAGAAAGATGTCTTTGTTTGAGGGTTGTGTTTTGACCTCATAAGGAGTTGTGCTATTACTTCGAGTAGTAAGTTAGTGCTGGGTTAAAAATGTATGACGCTTTTTTTTAATTTTTTTTTTTAAATGACAATTTATATCCATGATAACATTTAGACTTACACATCAGTAGGCACGAAACTTTTTTTTTAAATACTCGTATATATTCATAATACTAATACTCATTTTCATTGTGACAGTTCTTCAATAAGCAGCTCTTCAATAAACCATTCCCAGCACTTTTGTAATTTCAAATTTGATTTTTCAAAACAAAAATTAATGCTTTCGGTCTCACAGATAATCCTTAATTTCAAATCAACAATTCACCCTTTTAAATCATCTAAACGAATGATTAAAAATCTTTCATCTTGCGGTTAGCCTCTTTCGTTTTGGTCGCCACGTCATTACATTTACTTGACTTGGTAATCATTTTACATAAATACCAGCGTCCTAATCGCCTTAAACAAATCGATAGCATTCTCCTTTATCGGCTTTATGAACGTTGAGTCGCAATGTGCCACTTGGGCAAAATCATTATACTTTCACTTTAATCCACGCTAACGCTACTCGTCCCACAGCCGAGGGATAAATGTCGTAATCCAATCAAAGTATCAATCAATTCGCGCCTAATTGAGCAGCCTGCCAGTTGATTTCAATGACTACTTAAGACGCCTATTGAACGCGTAGACAAACCGAAGGACATCACACCAAACAGAGAAGCCAGCGCGGCGCACACACAAGAGACACCCAACCTCTATAATCAGAAGATAATTACACCCAACAGACGGGAAATGGCGAATTTGATGGCGTTTGCCAATTGACAGAAAATTGAGTTGCATAAGCGAAATAAAATAAAAACGACAACATTGGCAATATTACACAATAGTAGTGGTGTTACCTCCAAATGTAATCTTAAGTGTGTACTTACCGGGTATGTGGGCGGTTGTTAGCTCCCTCAAATCAGCTGAAGTGTATTTTTTTGTGGTTTTAACGACAATGCTAGGAAGCATTTGCAATGAAAAAAAGGATTTTTTTCCGATGGAATATGGAATGACTACAAATTGATAAAAAGCTAACATATACAGCATTTCAATTTGGCTATACCATACACATTGAAAGCGTCCACCACCATTGTACGCCTCTTCCTGCTAATGTTGCTCCTGCAAACAGGACTACTTTAGTGATTTCTTCGTAAGAAAAAAAAATAAAGTAATATCAATTCCGGAACTGGCTTCAAGGCATGATGGCACACACGAGGAGGAATCAATTCCGCAAACCAATGGGAAAAAAGGGGACGAAATGGTGTATTTCTTATAAAAAATAATTTCCCATGTGCATTCAGCAAAAGAAATCCGATATTCATTTCTATGAAGGGTAGTGGAAAGGAAGCCGCAGGCTACGGTGAGGGTGGGCGCACAAGAAAAGAATTTCCACGGGAAATGTATCTGGGAGCATGAAGCCTTAATAAAGGACTGTCTTTTGCAAATGGCACATATACTAGTAAATTAGGGTTGCTAGTGTTATGTAATGAGATGTCATAAGGGTATATAGAGCAAAACTGTGGGAAACAATTCTAGCATTGGAATGTGGAAGCAACAAGCTTGACGTAAAGTTTGGCTTCACTACTTGAAATCGATGACTATCAGAATGAAGTGCAAATAAAAATCGCATTTGACATTTACAATCATATTTGAAGGGCATTATGACAGTGTATATCGTTTGTCATTTCAAATAGTATTCACCAATATGATTTATACTGTCATGTTTGACAACAACATGATTCTAGTTCACTGAGGCATTAAAAGTATGCAAATCGTTAAATGACTATCTCTAGTTCTTACCCGTAGACGTGTCCCAACTGAAAAGCTACTTGATATTCTTTTTAAAATACAATTCTAGACTTCCAATCTAATTCCATGTCTCTGACAAGTCAAAAAAGTAATTTATAGTACAATCACACTAACTAATCAACAAAATGAAGTCCTTCACATTTTCATGTGGTCTCGCTCTCTACATGCAAAACCGATTCAGCATAACTCGTTGTTGTCTCTTTTGCAATCGCAATTTATTAATACGTGCATAAAATGGCTTTCATTATGCATCACTTGGAAATTTACTGCAATTGGTTGCAGTAACCATACTTGGGATGGATGATCACGTACAGAAAAATGGAACAAAATAAAACGAACTTTTATACGTCCAATGGACGCCAATGCCTATCGAACGAATTGCTTATTCAATCTAAGTAAAGATCGAAAACAGGTGCAGATGTTTATTTACCATTCTACTGCTGCGAAAAGAAGTGAACGCAGACACTACTTGACTGTATGGTTGTAGATCTTAATATGTATTTGGGCTATAGCTGTCAATCGTGGATCCACTTTTTCATGTGCGTTTGGTTTTTTTGTTTTTTTATTTATACTTGTTGACATTAACAAATTTCTCTGGATACTTGACATTATCCGATAGTTAACTTACGTCGAAGTGCTGCTATTGTATTTGTAAATGTAAAATCCGTCACTTTTATAAATAAAAACATAAAAACTATACACATGACACACAATGAACTCGCAATTTATTTCAACACATCATAACAGTATGACATCCAACTGTCATAGTTTGTACAATAATGCTCCCAATATTGCGCACAGAGCTGTCTCTCTCTCTCTGAGTCTCTGACATGTAAAAAAAGAAGAAAAAGTCATCAAAAAAATGCATGCCTTCCAGAATTGTATTCTGGGAGTGCAACATAGCTGCGTCTGACTAACCAACAACTTCAGAATGTAAAGAAAGGCTGCACAGGCAATTTTACGACAACACTCGTTCCCTGTCACAGCGCAATCTGGCACACAAAATTAAGAGGTGGTGTAGGCAAAATGCAAATGATCTCTGCCGGGTAATTATCTTCACACACATATCTGCTTCCACTCTAAAAATATCTAAAAAAAAAAGCCGACCGAAAAAGAATGAAACGAATGCACTAGAACAACGACACCGCGGCCGGCGTGGGCTTCAATGTAGCTAGCGTACTTATAGTTTGCTCTACAGTTACACAGCAGCGCATGAACTTTCCCATGTCATTAACCGAACAAAATATCTAAATCTCCTTTTTTTGTTATTCGTACTCCAACTCCGCAGGAGATTCTCCTTAAAGGTATCCCACTCGTATATCTTTTCTAATAATCATATATAAAGTCGTTGAAGAATATTATTCACCCACATATGTACATTGTACAATGTACATGCAACATTAGGTCATGAAGAATGGAAAATAATGGATGAAAGAAATATCTGTTAATTGCATCGTGGTATCGTATTCTAGTTGTCTGCGATTTGCTTTAATTACAAACATATACAGTCTCAGAATATAAAAACAAAACAGTGCAAATTATAATTTAATAAGCACACGTTTTCCAAACAATTTACCATACTTTGCGCTGCAAGACTTTTTCATATATGTACACTATTTCATGCAAACGAATGTAGCATGGAGAAGCGTGTGAGGGTGTGTGATTGGAGGAAGTGAAAATGTTCAACGACGAAGAATGGTGTTCTACTTAATAGTGACGAGGACAACAAATGACGCTCGAAGGTGCTTATGCATCCTTGAATCGAGCCGTAGGATGTTTTACCGTGGACAAGAATTAACGTAGCACCTCTAACAGGCAGGAGATACATTAAAGTTGAAATAATAATCCAAGGGTTTATTGTTGTGATTTATGTAAATGGGTACCTATTCGTTTTTTAATGCTTGGAGCGTTGGTTACTTTCCAAAATTAAGTGGCTATTAGGATTAGTCAGCACATCTTGTACCAAATTGTTTTTTTTTATCATAAGTATTCGTTTGTTTATTTGGAGTTAATATTAATAGATTTAGTTGCGCCGTAGCGGTTGTATGGCATGAATTTTATTATATTTTTTTTATTATCTATTCTAACTATCACTTGGCATCACTGTTTTAATATGCTATGCAATAGTCTCATTGAAAAAGTTTTACTTTTTTATTATTCTTGAATCTAAAATTCTACTACGATTGCAAACGGCAAATCTCAGACTGTCAAAGCAATTGTATACTCTTGGATTTTTATCAAAACAAGAGCACTGAACACCATTGTTCATTTCGATTTTTGTCATCTGTCACACAAAACAACTTTAACATCATCACCCATTATATTGTTATATTCGTTCCTAATAACCGAAACGTCTATCCGTTCAAGATTCCACACCTCAGGCAATTACAAAGATTACGTCATAATATCATCCGTTTACAAAGCATATTAGCACTTAATCAAAACAAGGAAATGCATGGAATTTTGTTATTAAAGTGCTAAGCCTCGACGCCTTTCTTTTGTCGTGTTTGCCACCATGTGTTATTTGTTGTATTTGAGGCATACCATGCATTAGCCTACATTCGTGATCAGTACACACCATACCCGATACTGGAACAGTAGCAGCAGAAAACAAATCTACTTCGGCATGGCAACCTCATTTTAATGCCAAACTATCGTGTAAACTCCTAGCCACAGCAGCAAACAACTATCGATGAATAATTAATGGTAAAAATAAATAATGAAACCAAAACAGTTTGTTTTCTATCGATGGCTGTTATTTTTTGCCACAAACGAGTAACAAGTAATTATACTGCAGAGCCAAGCTACTCTGCCTCTTTGTGCTGCACTTATCTAACGTCATCGGTACGTACAATGACGTAATCTAGCAATCAATACATGACAACATCGGAAAACGCAAAGTGTGCGAGTGTGACTTATACAAATGAGAGTTTAAAACGGTCATTGTGAACCTTGGATGCATAACTAACGTTATTTTATTTGACATTTTTCTCAAAACCTTTTTTTAGGTGTACATAATGTTCAATTAAGGAGTTCTGTCTTCCGGAGTGAGAAATTGGCAAATGGAATGTCATTACAAACCATTGGAATGACACAGATGTTGCCTAAGCGCTTTCGGATGTCAATCTTAACCCTTTGAGCCGAAACGTCCCCACTGCCTGCGTACATTGTAAATGACGTTTGCATGTAGGGACACATCACACACAGAGGACGACGGCCGACAAGGGAGATGTTGTCCTCATTATAATATGTAGCGTAGGTCCCTTTTCCTGAAAAAGCAATACATTTGCCTAAGCACAGGCCCCATCAAGTACAGTGAAACATGGCCTAAAGGGGTACATCAGTTTCGCTACCTCCTTTCATTTAGAAAGAAGCATTATCTGCGTATATACGAGTTGGTTGTCCAGCTAAATTACCGTTTGTATTGTTTGTTGGTGTCGAAATAGATTATTTATACAGCGCTCATCATCGTCGTCATCGGTACCGTTGTTATCGCCGCTTTGGCGAGCGCGAAATTAAAATCCGCATGGCATTTGCATTTGATTATCTTTCCATCTACTAAACAATCGAGAAAAAAAAATTTGCGGGTGTATCACTCTCTAGTGGGCTATCAAAAGTTTGTTGACATAAGCTTAGCACGCATTAACAAAATAAAATTTATCACTGACAGATATTAGTAGCTGTTTGATAGGAATTTTTATTTGTTTCTGTTTTTATTTATATTCACATAAGAAGTCCTTTACAATCAAGATATTGAGACACTAATCAGAGGGAACCTATCTAATTTAGTGAGAGTGGTGCATTGATGGAAAATTCCCTTCAATAATGGGCGCGAACATATTTATTCGAAGCAGGTGTTTTTTTTTAGTTGTGCGATTCGTTTAAAAAAGTTTCAACGTTCAACGGCGTAAACCATATTCAAGATGTGGAAATGTTTGTTAAAGTAGGTCATGCTTCTGAACAGATGCTGCGGTGGCAACGACATGACGCTCCTTTGAGTTTAATTCTTTGAAAAGCAACTAATATTGGTGCGGTTCAGTTGGTGGTGGTGTTGGGTAATTGACCAATAACGTGGGTTGAGTCAGAACCTTTCAGTTGGAGGTGTCGCAAGTGGTTTTGAAAATTTCTCTCTATATTTCGAAAGGTGCTTACTGCACTTTTTATAACAGCAATTCAATTGTAAATCCAATTTGAATATGAGGTGTGGATAATTATCATTTTTCCCCCCAATGCCCCGCATTTCAGTTGGAGTTGCTCTTTTGTTTTCGAGTTAATAATTGGATTTGCAAGGTTTGCTAGATTATGGCGTGAGAATAATTGATAATGATGTGGTTACTGAGCTATTTTAGTTATGCAGTACAGAGATGCAACTCTGGTTGCAACAGTTAAATAAGTCATTCATTGAAAATGTGTGTTTTAAAACTGTTGGCGGTGTGTGTGTCAACAGTTGACGGAGCTGATTTCTTTGGAATGATTAAATATTTCGGTCTCAAAAAGGTGTTTTAGTTAACCGAAAAATCGCGAATCTTGCGAAATGTACTTTAAGAAAACATCCATTTTCATAATAACTTTAAGTGGCAAAAATGATTGGTGGTTATCGACTTAATGTATAAAAGTGTCTTAGTTTGTACTTTAAAACTAATTATAAATATCAGGCATAGCTGTCATACCTACCACAAAATGGCTTTTCCATTGGCTTGTGTGTGTGCGAAGGCAAATTTGAGAAGGTTCTCATGATACTTTTATACGCTCTTAAATCTTTGTCCTAGTTTCACAAAAGGGGCATGGTCACTGCTTTAATTAGCTGTTATGTACTTGCAGCACTTGAAGCAATGATCACCAGAGATGCTAATGGTAATAAACTGACTTATGTGAATGAATGACAATCAATATCCACAATAGGCGTGTTTTTTCTAAAATCCATCCGTAGTTCGAATTTACACGAATACCAAAAAACAAAATTCTATCGGGAGCTACTGTAGAGAATATCAGCGAAGGGCTGCAGTAGATACATATTGCAAATAGAGTGCTTCCATTGTATATAAACATTTTATTAATTAGTGTTGGCAGGCTTTGTTTTTTACATTTGCATTGAAAAAAATGACAAACAACCAAAACAGAGAGGTAAAATCAAAATCGATACATTTATTAATTTAATTTTATTGTAAAATCTTTTTATTTTGTCATAGAAAGATTTAGACACTAACATTTATTAATTTAATTTTATTGTAAAATCTTTTTATTTTGTCATAGAAAGATTTAGACACTAACAAACAAAAAGGCTTCTGGCTATGTTACTTTTGTTCAACAGCTCGCACATTACAATGTAAGATAGGTTTCAGTCTAAGTGTTTCCAGGATTCAAATACCTTTATAATGTAATTGTACCTCATCTGAAAATCTATGAATATATCTTTCAGTGTAATGATGTAAGAAGCGATGCCTGGGTCGTATTCCGCTGGACATTATTCAACGTCCCCATGAATTATCGTCATTTTCTTTAAGCTAAACAACGTTTTCTGCTGTAAAACAATGAAAGACAGGGTGTAGATAAACAAATAAAAAATAAATAAAAAAAAACAATTCCTTTGATCAGTCCACAACGGCCAATACACAGTGACGCAATGTTACTGTCAATAAATTTTATATTTTAAATCGCATGAGATATTTTCTAATTTATAGCATAAACAACTTTTGAATATTTAATAGTGATAGGTGGTCATTCTTGTAAGAATATTTGGCCATTCGCCAGTTTTTTTTAATATCAATCTAGTTGCCAAGAAATCAAGGGAAATCGCTCTCGATTCCCAATCCCAACACGCAATACGTGAACTTAATCAAATAATCACGCACTTCGAGTGGAGATTTTTCCGATTTAAATACATTTCATTAACTCATGCTAAATGCATTATTGAAAGTTTAACTTCTGATACACTTCATAGTTCCATTATGTTTGAACAAAACATTGTTAATCCAAATTAAACGGCTGGTTGTTGTAGTGCAGTTGGTTTGTATAATATTTCTATAGAAAATAGTTCTCATAGCGTACTTCTTTGCCGTAACGCCCACGTAACACTCGGTTGCACACAACAATTAATTTTTCATGTAGTGATCAAAAACCGTCTAAAAAACGTGTGCCTTAAATCACCATAGAAAATTCCCTCTATTTCTCCTCCTCCTTTTTAAATACAATTTCATTTGTCTTGTAGTTTTTTTTTTTTTTTTTCATTAAAACCCACTTCTTGTATGTGTACTCTTGCCCACCTTGGCCATTCCCGTTAGGAAGAGGTAAAGATACTTTACCAAAATCAATTGAAAATAATGAAGGAAGAACAAAAGGTAATTTGTGAGAGGCTATGACCCACTGACAGACATAACATCGGTGGTAGATGGCTTGTTGCCTTGGCTTTCGTTCTGAAGGTTGCCACATACTCTCGGGGAAACCGCACTAAGCAACATGTAAAACTGCCAATTACTCATCGATTAAACCATGGATGAGAAAAAAAATACGAGTATGTGCACTTTCATTTTACAATGCGTATCTGTGTGAGCAATTCATTTATAGATAGTTATAGATAAGATATATCTACTTACTCAGTTTACATTCATCTCTTTTCTTCATATAGCTTCTTCAAAGTGAAAGAGTCTGAAAAAGAAAGTTGCGCATGCGAGCGCTATTAGTGGCTTCTCTATCTACTATATCATCGTAATTTTGTTTCTGTAACCAGTTGGGGGTTTTTCACTTTTCATCTACAACGCTGTTGTCATATTGACCTTAAAATGTTAACACCTCGATGGAAGTATGCATATATAATTATTCAACGAATGCCATTTTAACGCAGTTCTGTCATTTCGTACAATAGCAAGATACACTACCTTAGTACAACTTTCAATTGTAATTAATCCATTCAAATTTGTCTCATATATTTACTCGAAAAGTTTATGCGGACGTCAAATTAACGATAATTGTTATATGCTGACATTTAATATATATCGAGTATAAAAAATATATGCAGACTTATCGTCTGCAATGTGTTATCGACGCTTGTTTGTTAAATAACCCAAAGAACAACTAGTTTTGTGTGTGTGGTGTAATAATTGCTTTGTTCACCACAGTCTTGTACTTTGTGTAGGCCTCTTTCTTGTTGATCTTTGTACACGCTCTGGGAAAATTAATTTAATTAAAAAATGCTTTTAGAATTTGGTTTGTGTAATCCAATTTAAATAGAATTTGTTTATTAAACAAAGCGTGACGTATATGTAATACTTGTTAATTGCTGGGTACAGTCAATGTGCCACTTATGATTCATCGAGATATTTATTGTTTCTGGCGGTACGAAATCATCTGGTTAGGTGGAAAGGTGGGCTCGTAAGTCTGGATAGTGATCAAATTTGAGTTACCGTCATTCGTTGACTCTCACGATGCTTTTATGGAGTATGGTATCTATATGTACTTCGATCGTAAATGTCGTAGACACGCATAGGCGGCGACATAAATCTGCCACTCTCGGGACTAATGCATAGACGTTTTACAAATGTCTATAATTTTGGATCAACTTTTCTTCAAAAGTTAATCATACACACCTACTTCTGCGGATATTAGGTGAATACAGTCACGAATTTCTTGAAATCATTTCAACTTTGGCTATGCATTTTGCACTCGTTATACATAAAAAATTGCAAAGTGAGGTTAAATTGGTAAACATGTCAAACAACACAATTGTAATTATGTACATTTTGAAAATTGGAGATTGGTTAAGTTCGTATCTATGATCTGGGGCGTCAAACATTCAAAAATCTGAGGTTATGTTTCGCATTCAGTCCAAATGAAACACATTCATTTCAATGATTTATGTTCGCCTTTTCCTTTGTTCTAAACTGTAATTAGCTGTTTGTATGATCAACCCTTACCTGAAGTATGGTTCACCCTGCACATTCATTAATATAACCCACTTTTCAAGTAAAATTTCAGTTCCAAAGGTTTGGTTTCCAATGATGTTTTTTTAATGATTGATATAACTGGACCCGAAATCTCGTTTACTGGTATATTTAAGTTCATCATTATATTTATCATTGAAAATAATACTTAAAAACTATTAGCACACCAAAATTTGGATTCAAATTGACTTAAAAACACGTTTCTCTATATAACTCGAGTGTTAAAAGGAGTTGTCTCCTTTTTTTAATCTACAGAAAAAGAGGCACCACCATAGAAACAAAAAGAACGGTATTCCAATTCCTTTCCAATTTGAAAGGAGGATGACAAGCAAAGCGGAATAACATCATAAGAACAAATTTGGGATATATTGAACGGAGGGTAGGCGTTCAACCTTCCATTAAAATGTTAAATTAAAATCGCAATTTTTACCGTGAACTCAAGAACTCGTGGCAATTCTTTTGGAATTAAGGAATCTTTTCCAAAAAGGATTCATCCAATCGATGGCAATGATATTAGTTATTACATTTCAGTAAACGGTGCATTTTGTAGGTCCTCAAATTTGTAGTCACCATTGATCGCTGAGATCGGCTGTCAAATGTTTATCTTAAATAACGCAAATTCTGGATGCTCGATGCTTTACATGTTTGTGCGCCGTAATAATTATTTTTTATTAACAACTAAATGTATGATGCAGCTATCCATGACATTGGCACTACTGTGCCCTTCGAAGCGTCAAATTTTCTGTTAAAATGCTTAAAAACTTAAGGCAACTATCGATTCAAAAAAAAATTTTGTTTGAATTCATATCCGGTATGTTTGCTTTTTGAACCGTTTAACTGCGAAGCGTGATATTTAACTGCTAACAATGCGTGTGATTATTTAACATTTTTCCATGAGTTAAGCCTTTCAAAAAGGCATATGTAGTTAGAGTTCAAGGTACCAAAAACCCCTGTGTACAAAATCGATGGAAGGTCAACACAGATACGCGCCATTCAAAAATTTTACCAGAAAATCAGGCACTAATTACACACAATTAAATTGACTATACAGCAGCGTGGCTTACAATCTCAAAACCTCATTGTACCTCACGAACTATTAACCAATAAAGCTTTCATTCGGAGGAAATTAAAAAACAACAACAAAAGTAATGACTTCATCGACAAAGTAGCTTTATACAGGCATCATATGTGCGTCGTTGGTTTGGTCAGAGCACAACAGCTTAACTCATTTCAATCGAACCAAAATTCCAAGAATTAAAACGCCCTCTTCTCAACCGCGTTCTCCTCTCAACTTGTGTTGGCCCGGTAAAAAGGTTTACTGACATTTAAAGCTGAGAACATGGTAGTTGCAAAAGAAATCTCACTGTGGGAACAGCTACTCTCGATAAAAGATACAAAGACAAAACAGAATTCGACGGCAGATTTATACCATGAAAATGACTTGAAAAAACAGTTTGAGATTTTTATTAGCATATCCGTTCTAAACGGTCGACAGAGAATTGCGCACGACTTACGTGGTAGATCACGAAGTGGTTCATAGTCTTAGCTCTAACAGTGACTGCATTTACATAGGAGTACTCTGGGCATTTGCATTTCGAAGGTGTTCTCGCATCAAGGCTTAACGAATGAGTTCAGTTCGTTTACGGTCCAAATAATCTGAGCTTGTGTTTCAATGTCGAGCGAGTAGAATTACACGCATCGCAAACAATTTGTAAACAAAAAAACAAGAAAGACTTATTTTCTACACCAGTAGTGAAACGTCACTAGCTACCAGCTACCAGTCTGTCTAGATAGCGACAATTACTGAGTGGTTGATTCATATCATAACTATCGGATTTCTTAAGGTATACCAATAGTGAGGGCCTTACTCATGCACAGGCATAATGGTATATATCGTAATTACTAGCCCTTGAAGTGGTGCTCTACTGCCCCCGACATGTGAATGATGTCATTTTGATTTGTGTGGAATTGGACACTCTCGACTGATGTTCTGTTTATGTTGTGTACGGCACTTGCCTTGCTAATTAATCAAACATTTCCAGGGAGTGGAATATGGCTATTGAAGTTCGTATAACATTTCAAAGGTAACGCACATACCTATCGTTCAGGAGCCAGATCAGCGGTGAATGTTAGTGCCATTCCGCCCTTAATAGTTCCCAACTTGCGTGTTTGTTTTATTATAAACACATTGCCGGTTAGGTTGGTAATCACGCAAAGTTATTTTCTGACGTTAAGGACAACAAAGAATGCATGCTTCGCTCACTGACCTCGGTTTCGGTATTGTTTTCTCTGATATCCTAAACCGTGCATAATGTCCCAGAAAATCAACAAAGAACTCCACCAAGGAGTGGCCTAATGAATATATCTCGTACGCTTAATCACACACTTTTAATACTGTTTTGATTTGCCACCTTTTTCAAGGACAGGCTAAATTATGACTGTCGGCTATGCTCATTAGAATTTAATTTAATTTAATTTGCTCAATGGAAATTCAGACGAATTCCATGCAACCCTTCGTGGGTGGTTGTAAATAATAAAGAATCAACTGAATTGACAGTCAGCAACGCCCCTATTGGCGTTCAATTAAAACCCATGTGTAGGGGTGAAAAACATATGCATATACCATGTTGGCTGGTGGAATACATTAGCCTCCTTTCTGGTGAGTGTTCATTGTCGAAAGGAAATCGACTATTGGATTGACACAATTAATTCGAATGCCAGGGAGTTATTACCATTAGTGCATGAATGGTGTATATATATGTAATGATCCCCCTTTCCGTAGTATTTCAATGAAATAAAAGTCCTTGAGGATTTCGGGGTAATTAATGGAAAACGCTAATGAAGTTTCAAATTGGGTAGGTACGTCGTCGTCGTCGTAGACCAACGTTTTAGCAAGCAGCCATATAAGATGTACAAACAGTGTTGGGGTGTTTAGACTTCGTTTTTGGAGGTCTTAAATTAATGATGTCATTGTGGTTTTGTGGCAAAGGTGTGTGTGTGTACATAAGGTGAGTAAATATATTTAAAAATTTTCTGATCTTGATCCCGATGTAACATCACCTGCCTTTAGTTGACGAAGCAGCGCACATTTTCAAAAAGGTTTCAGACTTGTTCGTCGGAATACTTACTTCTTTCAGAATTTTATTTAAAGTTGATTTTAGATTAGTTGGCAATAACTCTAATATGCCTAGATATTAATTCTTGAACAAATAGAAAGAAAATTGTTCCCATGATATATGCTATCCAGTAGTTCGCACGGTGTTGCTTAATTCATAACCTATATCTTTAAATTTAAGAATTTAACAGTGAATGAAAGATATAGTGAAATAACCAGTCTGATAAATTAATACTATCCAAACACCATGACTTCCGTGGCGTGTCTTCAATGATGCCTAAATATCTAAATGTCTGTCCAAATAAAACTACGAAAAAACTATAATTACTACAGCCTAAACAAAATCGTTTCCATACCAAATATATTCAAAAGTAAAACCGATTTTTAAATTAGCGTCAAATCAGCAAATGAAATTCATTACCAAAATGGAAATTCAATCCTTAACCGAAGAATGAAAACCTAATAAAACCGTGTAAAGGCCGATCCATGACTTCACCTTCGCAATAAAAACCAGCAGAGGCATTTCAGTCCAAATTGTATGGTTCCACTCACCTGTCTTTAACAGCTGACATTCGAAGATTCCCTTGATGAGTCATCCGTATGGTCATCTCACAATTTATGCCCATGTATTAAAACATTCGGTTATATACACATATAAGGGGATATAGATTCCAATTGAAGCTAGCGGTGAGGAGACCAAAAAAGAGGAATACATAATAATTACCCTCGTGCCAGACGTTCAATATTCATTCACATGGGGTTGGAATTGCATGTTCCTCCGGGTTTATATCATCCCATTAGCATGGGGTCACACCTGTATTTATTTGTGTGTTCATTTATCTTCCGTTTTTTTGTCTTGTATATTGAATTCATGACAATAAAACAGATGCGCTGCTTGATTAAAAAGCCGCACATGGACGTGAATCGCCGGATATGACCAGAGAGTGTAGAAAGATTATAGATGCCTGACATATTGGAAGCGTCAGTTGTTTGTACGACGTGTGTGTTTGGTCAGGTGATCGGAAATTTAGTTCATTGATTAGATAGACTCGTGTAGACAATGAGAAGATGTTTACTTTGGTAAGTTGCAATTGCAATGCATTTCTATGTTTACGTAAGTATTGTAATCGAGTTGTTACTAAGAAAATGTCAACTTGACAGCAGTGAAAATCTCAAAGCCTGTTTTTTTTCTTTGAATTCTGACAGTGAGACGATATCATGCGGTAGAATAAAATAATTCAAAGAGAAAAATAATAATCACTTAATCCACGTTAGCATACGAATACGAAGTGCCTATTCATTCGGTTACTAAGACGTCAGGCAATTAGTCCGCAAAATGTTCCGAAATTCGAAACCCATTAACAAAATGAAAAAAGTTAATAAAATGCAACAGCGTCTCCTCATGTTTCCCTAGAAGGGAGTCACAACTGAGTGACTTTGAAACCTCTACAGGAAGTTGGTACCATCATCATCATAAAGACGAATATTCTGATTAACTGGCATGTCAGTTGATTGTCGCTCCCCATAACTTTGATAAGCAAAGAAACGACAGTTGAGCAGAACCTTCTTGTGCACAAATACGAGTATCTTGTCTCAAATTGCAGCCCTTTTTACCTTGAATATGTTGCGTGTATGTCTATGCTCGACTTGACGATTTCAAGGTGCCAGCACGGCTACACATACTTATCCGACGTTGAGCAGTGTTCAAGACGACTAGGTATGCTAGTAGTAATTTGTTGGTTTATAGTTCAAGTTGTAGGAGGAGAGCTCATGCAGAAAACATAATTCCTGGCAGTGCCATCAGCATGCATATATGCGTTACGGTTTTGAATTTAATGATGTTTTTAAAACGAAGACAAAGGAGTTGACGTTGGATACTGTGAGGGCAAATTACCATCATACACAGACCGCATCTGGTTAACTAGGTACGTACGTTAATAGATGAGAACGAGTTGGTATTTCTTGTTCTTTGTGTGTATTTGGTGAGAATTGTCCACTAGACCGGAACAAGAAGAATACAAAATATATTCTGTTCCTGGTATAAAGGGATTAACTACTGAAGGGAGAGCATTGTATATTTTGAAATCTTATCAAGTGCAAGAAAATGTGAGAACAAATCGTTAATTATTTTCTTTTTTTTCCAAGATGTGGGAATAGTCGCACAACACCAATTTGCGGACTAGTGAACACAGAGCTAGCACGCAGCAACGAGAAGCCAAGCCCAAGGGTATCTACACCTTCTGATTTAATGAATGGAAGAGTTCACGAATTCATTTATCATTCGCTAATTTTCACAATACGTAACTTTATTTAAGAATAGGAGAACCTCCGGTTCTAAGCATGGCAATCAATTCTTGTATGTTAGATACTACTGATGATTATCGTAGTTTTGCCTGTTTTTTTTTTGTATTATGTGAAGAATTTAAGATAATGAAGAAATCGCGGTAGGAAGGTTTAAATCGTAAATTGAGTTCATTGCTGGCGGTTTGTGTTTTGTTACACTGTTTCAAGTTTTACTCATTTTTGGGGTTTTACTTTTTTTCGCTGTTGGTTGTTGATTCTCACGACCCATTGTTAACACCCTCTCCTTAAAAACAAAATTACCATTCAATATCAACGTACTTTATTTCAGTCATAATCGTCAAACAAACTCAGTCCCTACCTGAGTAATCGAAAGCACAACCAACCCATATATAGTAAGCCGATTACTAAGCATCTGTCATACAACAAGTTTCCATTTACAGTCCAAATGATTACGTGACTCTTTAAGTGAATGGTAGCAACTCAATTAATTTGCCATAAATTGTGTCCACCTTCGGTATGCAGAACAAAACAATCCTAAAGACGCCGAGCGCAAGCGCAACCATGTAGATGATCCACATTGCAGCAGATTCTAACTGGTAATTAAGTAACCACACAAGACGGTGTAATACTTCTTTGTCATCCACTTTGATATGCCATTCACAGCAGAATTGTATTTCAATTGAGTCCAAAAGCTTTTTATATGTAGAAACCGCAGTGCCATAATTGCGCAACACACTTTACTAGTTAAAATCGCTGAAAAAGTTGATTACACTTTACGATAGTCTTTCACGACTTTAATTGAAAAACTCATCATCATTTCACATCACACTGGCAGTCAACCATCGATAAAAACTCAAAATACCAGATTGTACTCTGGTATCCACACATCTCGGCTCGTCCGGAGAAAAGTTGTCGCCGTTCGTTCACAGATTTTTTTCGTTTCGATTTTTTTTTATATATATTTTTTTTTTCTTAAAATAGCTAAGAAAATTCTTTGGAAAATCACTAGTCGCTGCGCTGATGGCACTGATGCGGCTGCTGCTACTGCTGGGATAGAACCGGCAATTGGCTAATTTTAGCGCTGCATGCTGTAAAACTGTCTTCCCACTGTGTTGCTTATACCAACTTATACACATCAGAACTCAGAATCCATTGCATTTGCGGCGACAAGTTATCGCCCAAATGGAATGCCAATGGAGGCATCACTATTCACTGCCACAGTGCATAGTATGCTGTGTAATTTTAATCGCAATGTATGCGTATATACCGTTTTTTGTTGGCTCTAGCTTACTCTCCGCCAGACATTTAGGTAAGTGGCTGAAGATGTAATAAATCTTTAAGTAGCCGAAAAATATGAGCAAATCGATACACACAAGCCCATTAATCAAAACTCGGAAAACAGTCAGATATTGATAGATAAAAGGCGGAGATTTGGGTCACCTCCAAAGTTGGAGAACATTTTTCTTTTGTTGTTTTGCCTCCTCTGGAATAATTATAATGGAAACTTATAATATACTTTGTGAATGGTTGGTTATGCTATTTTTGAAACATTTGTTTTACATGAACTGTGAACGAGTTCATTGTTAATTCATAAACAAAATCGATTTAATAAGCTATTAAACGGTACATGACATCGGAAAGTGTATACAGAAAGAATGCTTTTTACTCTTGTTGTGTTTGATTTTTCATTTTCTTATTATTACACTTAAATTATTATAAATCCCGTGATCTAACTATTCTGTCTCCGTCTTTTAAATTTGAATGACATTTAGCGGTTGCGCAAATACGATATGTTTATTTTGTCAGCTGGTTCTTTGAATGAGGTGTGTCTTTATTTTCTATATGCTACTCTGTCCAATGTGGTTGATAGCTGATGATTTGTATCAGCATTTGAGTATGAGTTGAGTTTCTCGGTATTTCAGGGTTTAATGTTAAGTGAAAACTAAGCATGAAACACGCAAATTATAAATAATAGATATTAAATCAGTTAATGTTTTCGTGCATCTAGCTAAAAACTGTTCATAAGTTATCGGAAATGTTGAAATAAACTGCGTCCTTAAAAATGGTAACGTATTTAACTAATGTTTACCCTTTTTTTTAATTAAAAGTTAAATGTAAAAATACAGATGGTACAATCTCTACTTATCTGTGAGATTTCCAAATACTTCACAGATTTTACAATCTTTCGCGTATCTACATGTCATCGAAATTGACTTGAATTTAATTAATAAAATGTCTAAAACATTGCCTTCGACATATGTTCGCACTTGGATGGAAACCAGGAAAAATGATTGCTCAACCATCCCCTTTAAAGCAGAAAATAGCAACGAATGTCAAAATTATTTAGGGTGCCCTAGACAAACAACATAAATACACAAGGTTACAACATTATCTCAAAATGTAGAGGAAGCATTTTACCAACTTTATTCTTAAATGGATTGACATTTCAAAATAATAGAAGACAAAAAACGAAAGTTTTGTCATCGAGTTCATCCGATGACAATGGACCAATATCAGTTATAAGCTGTTACTTCGAAAAAAAGTCAAATATCAATCTCTTAATCGACTGGTCAGTAAATTCTCCAACACAAATATGCTAAAAAATCTATACCCAAACGATATAGGTAGCCACTCAAGAAGAGGAAAGGAAATAAAATAATGTATCATTGTGTGTTAACTTTTACTTAACTTCGGTAGCACAAAAGAACATTGTCAAAGTGGAGCAAAATTAGCATAGGAATTCGATATCAAAAGTGTCATATTTCTTGTCGAAAGCACATTGGAAAGTGAAAATTTTCACTTTTACTTAAACGTGGAAACTTTTTCATGATATACATTCTCTTAGAAAAGTTTTTCTTTGGTGACAAATCGCTATTTTGCGTAGCTAATCCGATTAAATAAAAGGGTGATTTACTTACGATGGGGTACCAAAAAATTATACTTATCTGAATGAAATCGGCCACTAGTGGAATTTTATTCTCTACAACCCTTAGGACACTATGTGGCAATTCCATTAGAGATTGCAAACATCAATTCGCCCTCTTGAAATTGTATTGCCGAATGGAAGCTTAACCGCCAACAAAGGGGGGCGCTTGTGGGAACAGAACGATGACTCATCGTCGATGCGCCACCATAAACCGTCTGTACATGTACATATACCGCTAGAAAAGTTCTCCATCATACATCCATCGGTGGGTACGTAATTATTTTCATTCAACCCTTACTGTCTGACGCTGTAGGGTATAGCATTGCCACACATAAATAAATAAACCTCAGAGTATGATGAAGAGAACAGTAATGAGGGTGGTAACACCGCAAAGAAACCATAGTCTCCGGTTTCATCAATACACCGATGGATAATGCCTTAGTTGAAGGATAAAGGTAGCACTTGTCCCATGCTGTGTTGTGTGAATTGAATTAAATTGAGGCGAAAAAATCTAAATTCCAGAAGCACTAAAGCAGCTGCTGTTTGTCAACCCGGTATACGATTTGTACCCTCGAAAGTGAGCAAACACCAGAGCGAAGTGAGGAACCTTCAACCAAAAGCAAATTGTTGTCACTCAAAATACTTAAAATGGAGTGCAAAGTGTACGGGATAGAAAAGTTGGAAAATGTATTATTATCTTCTGGACCTTCGATTGTAAAGTTGCAAAACTATATGTCATTGTTCTATTCGGTTTTTGTTTACTCGTCCGAACCAAACTGGGGAATAATAGTCTCAATTAAGATTGGAAGCGATGATGGTACAATCGTCAAGGATTGCGCTTTTTGTTGTTGTCTGTGTGTACTTTTTTTTGTGCACACAAACATACAGCTGAGTCAGCATCATCAGCATCCCATCACCATCAGGATCTCAAAACAAAAAAAAAAACAGTTGCTTGGGTATATTATTCATTTGATATTTCATTCTCAGAAACGAAATGAATTCATAGGGAGTAAAAGCAAAAGCAATAGAATTGCAATCCAAAATCAAGAAAGTTTTTGGGATACTGCCAAAAACCAGAAATTCCAAATTGGAAAAAAAAGGATGTTAGAGCCCCACTGTTTGATGTTGTCTGTTGTCGTTGTCTACGAGGGTTTAACAATACTTTTCTTTAAAATCAAATAAATATAAAGGGAGAGTTGCATTTGAAAGGGGCTGAAAAGTCTTTAATGATTGTTGTGGCATCATTCATGAGTTTGCTTCATACCATAATCTGTTATTTTCTTAAAGCCTCTTTAAGTGGAAATAAAATTGTTTTTATATAATGGTTAACAAATTTCGGCGACTACGTTAAAGTCTTCAAAGATAGTTTCTCCCAAATCAATGTCTTGCGATGTGATGTAATGTTATAGCCGTATGCGCCAACAATCTTATAAAAATATTATTACTCTCATAACCGAAACAATATACCAACTCTTCATCCTTTATTTACAACAAACCCATACATATCTCTTGCCTCCCTTTTTCGCATCATTAATCGATTCAAAATCTATTTGCTTGCGAATTACCCTGCAAATTTATGGCGCATATTCCTTTACAATCCACTCGATTGTTTGATGAACAGATTACTTTATCGGCGCCATTAACCAAAAAGGGCTAGTAAAATCTCTAAACAGGCATATCCTTACGTCAGCATAGACAATCATAACACAGTGTAAAATGACCTCAATTAATAAACACAGAAACTAATTGCCTTTGTTAACTATCATAGCCGAGCCCCTAATAGTTAGTAAATCCTTCGCAAGCTCCTTAATACTTCTATATATTCATTATACCCATTAACTCACATCATAGAGAAACCCAACAACAGATACTTGAAGCAAATTCGCAATCAATCAAATAGTGTTGATTATGATTGCATATTATAACCAAGCAAGGCTAATTAATTAATTGAACAACCCTACATAATGAATGTAGGCCATTTCTTCATCTTCTTCTGTATCATGCTCATCATTAGCATGTACATTGCTGTCATTAGCTTATTGGCCTTGAGACGATGGACGATGAGTATATTAAAGTTTGTTGCGCATAAAGAGATTTCCATCTTGTTTGTTGAACTCGTTTACATGTTGCAATTTTGTTCATTTGAATTGTTTATACTAGTAAATTCCAGCTATTTAAATGTCAGCCGTTGTATTTAGCTTGCATTTGTTTTAATTATCTCTTAACCAGTTTTATGGGGAACTACGAGTGCGACAGATAAGAAAACACTTTAAGCAACTTGCATGATATCGGGCTATTGACCGATTTGCATTGATGGCTGACATACTTTGCAAGAGGAAAAGTCTCCAGCTGGAAATAATACCTCACAATGTCTTTGAAAGTCACTACAACTGCACACTTGACATTACCAACAATTGAATCTGATAAGTCTAACCCTATTGAACTAAATATTGGCACTTTTGTATGCGATATAAGATGTTACAGTAGTGTAAAAAAAAAGATTGTAAAAATGAATAAAACAATTGATTTGGCATCACTTTTGCTGTATTTTTTTTTAAAATAGTATGCAGTCTGTTTACGTAGGTACTTGGATGAGATATTCTATAATATGATATTAGCCATACCCTTTTTATAATAATAAATAGCCACTTTAATAAAATGTGAAATAAATACATGTCGTTGATTTGAAAGTTGTTATTTGACTATTCAATTTCAGTTGTTTTTTTATAATTAAATGTTTGAAGACGAAATATTCTCTTAGTTTATTAATTCGAACATAGAAGAATTGTCTCATTTCTTGTAATTATGATATTTTGATATCAATAATTTCATCATGATACTACTAGGACAAAGACGAAGCAGGTGGCTGTTGACTGTCAATAATCAGAAAATCTATGTGTTTCTTAATTTAACTCTCTTATTATTTTCTGAAATCGTACAAATTTTTTTCTTGACGATAATTGATACCATCATTATAAATTGTATGCCAGAAGAGTTAACAACAAATACCAAATATCATTGGTCTACAAAGCGTTCCTAATGTTGAAGAACTCTTACATCTTAAGATTTGTTAGACGAATCTTAGTCCCCACTTGTTAAATATCTGTCTACTGAGAACAAAGACTCATCTTATGTTGTTTCAAATTTGATAGTTAACAAATGTTATAAATTTCAACTATCGCTTGCGTTATTATGCTCTGACTCAACAGAACATGATTTGAATTTTAAGTGGCATCTTATTAACTGCATAAAGTCTGCACATATCCTCTAGGTATGTACTAAATAAAATAAGACAACCTTCAACACCATTTACGCAATTCGCATTTCCTGGAATATCCTGGTTTACAAAATATCTCCAACAACTCTTGGTCTTTCCTACCTGCAATATTCAGCTCGTCAGTTATCGATTTAATTGGTTTTTCACCGCACATCCTACGGGTAATTTAATTTTAGCGACGTCGAGAATCAGTCGTAAATCGAACGACGATGTCACTTTGGTAGTAGGAGTGGCAGCAGTAAACTTAAAATTACGTTGATGGATCGTTTTGTAGAACCAGTATGAGGTGATGCCCACTCAATTATGCCTGTTTAACATGCGGTATGCATACACATAGATGCGTTGCGATAGCCGCGATTTTTGTCAAACAGCTTAATGTTGTATCTTATGTTTTTTTAGCATGTCTGTAAACCTTATTTTTAATTTCTTTCTTTCTTTTATTTTTAGAACCGCAACGAAGAACGTGTTCCAAATCCACACTCACCCCATGAGCCTCACACAAATGGACTGCAACACTCTGGATCTCGTTCCACCCTGCGCCACTCGATCAGCACACAATCAAACTCCACTCCAGCATCACCACAACTGAGTGGCATTCAGCAGCAACACTTATCTAATGGGCATCACTATCAGTCACAATCGTCTGTATCATCACAGTCATCGATTGTATCGACAATAGCTGCATCACAACGTCTGTTAGAGGACGCTCTCAGCAAGCCCAGTCCATACCCGATGATAATTTTGCCCGCAAATGGCGGTTATTGGATGGATGGTACCGATCATGAATGTGCATTCGATTCACGTGGCAATCCAGTGCTGCCACAGAGTACCTGGATGGCAAAATTTGAAACTGATGATACAGCAAAATGTTATCGTCGATTCTACGTCGCACGTGATCACTCGAATTTGGTGGGGCACGATGATCAGTTGGGTCCTGTATTGCTGTCGATCAAAAATGAAAATGTTGCTAATCAGGAGCACGTTCGCATACTTCTTCGACTACGGACAGGTACAATGCACGAGATTATCCCGTTATCATGCCTCAGTCCGAGCCCGAGTCCATTCAAGATGGCGAGACTTTTAAACGGCCAAATCAATGTGGACAACTTCATGCCAGTGCTGTGCTCAAAGGCATCACAGCTTATCGCTAGCTATGATGAACATGTTCTAGTGTCGAACTTTAAGTTCGGTGTTCTCTACCAAAGATACGGGCAGACGACAGAGGAAGAGCTGTTCTGCAACAATAACTCATCGCCAGCTTTCGAGGAGTTTCTAGACGTACTTGGGCAAAGAATCAAATTGAAAGATCACAAAGGCTATCGCGGAGGTCTTGATATACAAAATGGTCATACAGGAGATATCGCCATTTACGATGTATTCAAAGAACGTGAAGTTATGTTTCACGTGTCAACGCTGCTACCGTACACTGAGGGCGATCCACAGCAGTTACAGCGCAAGCGACACATTGGCAATGATATTGTTGCTATAGTGTTCCAGGAGTCGAATACCCCCTTCTCCCCAGATATGATCGCTAGCCACTTTCTACATGCATTTGTTGTGGTGCAACCACTTGAACCAAACACCCCGAACACTAGGTACAAAGTGAGTGTGACAGCCCGCGACGATGTTCCTTTCTTCGGGCCCACACTCCCAAATCCCGCAGTGTTCCGCAAGGGTCAGGAATTTAAGGAGTTTATTCTTACGAAGCTGATCAATGCAGAGAATGCCTGCTACAAGGCCGAGAAGTTCGCTAAGCTGGAACTTCGCACAAGAACCTCGCTATTGCAGAATTTAGTTGAAGAATTGAAGGAGAAGACAAGAGATTTTCTCGGGGCAGATATGTCAACGGTGTGTACTGCCAGTCCAACGCCTGAAACACCTAAATCTGACACCAGCAGTGCTGGTACACGATTCATAGATACTGTCAAAAAGGCGCTGATATCGCGGGTGCGATCGCAAAGTGTCGACACAAGCAACCTAACTGGGAATTCCGCTGATAAGTTCTGCGTTAATACTAAGTCGAAGAAGGACAACAGTCTGACTGAGACTCCTAATCTCAATGTAAGCTAAATTGTTTGAACTTTCTCTAAAACGTTTTGCTGACCTCTTTTACTTTTTTTTATAGACATGCAGTCGTAATGGATCAAAGTCCTCGTCGAAAAAGTCCTCAAATGACTCGACCTCGTCGTCGCCAGATATTACGTCACGAGGACCGCTCAGCAGTAGTGGTTTGGCTGCTGGAAACAACAACAACAATAACAACGGTGGCAATCCCCCGAAAGACCTGCAAAATGGTAACAACAACGGAATGGCAACTATGTCGGAGACGAGTGATGATTCCAGCTTGAATAGTGTAGATCTCGACCCGATGATGGGTCACTTGGACGGTGGCGCTGCTTATATTGACAGCGATACAGGTTTAGAGTCGATGTCATCGGCTGAAGCAACGACAAAAGCTTGCTCTCTTTGCTTGGATGGTTCACAAGGTGTTATGGGAAGCTCGCCGAGTAACGAATCTGTAGTTATAATTGACAATCTACGACAGGAAGTAACCCGGTTGAAGTGTGACAAGCTGGACTTGCTCAGACAGAATGTGGTAAGTTAATCAAAGGAATATCGCCCGCCTTCCAATCTATAATGAAATGTTTTTTTTTTATTCTAATTTTTAGACGTGTCAGCGAGACATTAAACGCTTGCGAGAACGAGAACTTTCCCTACAGGGAGATCTAGCTGCTGCCGGTAAAGAGATACTTCGCTTAAGAGATCTTCTTAAAGAATACATGCCAGATGCATCCACAGCGCCACTATCAATCTCACCAATGTAAATTTGCCAAGCAAAAACTGTTGAGATAGATATTCCAAAGTGTGTGTGTCAGTGTTGTATATATATAGAAAGACATTTAATTGCACGAATGATGGGCGAGGAAAAATCATTACCTTTCGCAAGAAATACACCAAATATATATTATAAGAGCAACAATCATCAAATCCTTGTTAACACCCTCAACTCACTACAAAATGAGCTTTAATCTCTGAGAGTTTATAAGTTTCTGTCAATTATTATAAGCAAATGCGTAAAACAGATGAAATTACACCATTTCCATTCATTCGTTTGGTTTTTTGCTTCATTTAAAGTCTTTATGTAAATTAACTGCAAAGAATTTTATGAATTTTCTATTCTCATAAGTTTATTTTTTACGTTAAACTTTCGAAGTAAAGCTTTATCTGTATATACATAAATATATATACATATATATATAAATATAAATATATTTGTTTTCACATAGATAATTTGAAAAAATATATATTTTCTAAAATAAAAACAAAATAAATATTTTAAAGAAAGTCGTTACTAGTGTAGAGATGAAATTGAAGTTTTTTGTTACATTTTTGGAGAAATATTTATTGTGGAGAGATGATATTTTTTTCTATTTTTTAAGTTGTAAATATTATATTATCTACTTTAGTTTTCTATATATATAAAAAAACAAAACCACACAAGATTTGTGCAATAAGCCCAAAGTTTTTTTGTATTAAATTTTTTCAGTACTTCTCACAGGAAAAAAAAACAAAAATATTTCTGAAATATCAGCAATGAAATGGGTACATACACATAAAAATAGAATTCAAAATAACATACTTACAGAAATCAAAGCATATAAAGTTAAGCAGTAGGTGAACAGATTATTAGTATATATTTAGAAATTGTTAAAAACAATTGAAATTGCATCACATTTTGTCACCATGTTTATTGGTGCACATATAAATATCGCATTCACTGTAAAGTTCACTTTTTTTTAATTAATTTTTTATTATGGAGATATATACATTTTGCATAATGTATGTAGTTACACTCACACTCACTGACATATTGCGCAAAATTAAATGAATATGAAATGATACCAAAGTTAACATTCCTTTCAGAGTATAAATGAATCAAACAGAATTGCATTTGAAGTTGAGATTTCAAATTTTCTTTCATATTCGTTTGATTCCGTTTAATTAAATTTTAGCTGATTGAAATGAAGTAAATGGTTTTTTTCTTTAATTTCCCCAAAAGCAGCAATGAGAATGTATGTAAATTATACAAACAAAACAAAATAAAAAGAAACGTTTACTATTATAATAAAAATATTATTAAAACTATGTAAGAAATTAATGACATGAAAATACATAAATATATATTAACATATATTATGAATATATAAAATATATGAATAGTTCTATATATAAAAAAATGAATAAATTAAAAAAAATCATTTGTTGATCTAAAAAATGTTTTTTTTACTTAATCAATATTGATCTGCAATTTATACGTCCATGCTCTTGAAGTCTTCAAATCGTAAGTATCTACTCTAATTTGATCTAAGCCAATTAAATAAACATCTTTTAATGAATTTAATTTTTTTAAGAATGATAAATTTCCTTAAAAGTAAACTTTGTACACTTTGTACCACTTTCTCTGTTAATTTTTACTGCTCTCAAATAAATAAACTCCGCAACTTCTTCTTAATAAAATGAAATATCTGGCATTAATGGCCCATGTAGGTGCTCAAACCCTCATTTGTGTGCGCCAAGTTATTTTTGCAACAAAGAAGAGGATATCCTGTTAAATGCCGAATACGGGCGGCTAATTTGGGAAGCCTCTCATGACAGGGTTACGGTTTCAAATATCAATACGGCGATTGAGAAATATCAACAAATTGATGAATGAAATCACTATCGTGATCAATCAACATTTTGGCATTCCAACAGATCGACTATTAATAGAAGCTTTCGTAGTGAAAAGTGAGCGTTGGGAACGATTTAAACATTTGTATGGCGCGACCGACGCATCGCGACGGTGTCAGTCGTACTTACAGAAATGCTGAATATACATTTGAACAAATCGGATAAAATTCAACTAACATTTTTCAAACAACCACAATAAACGAAAAGGAACACAATAAATCCAAAATAAAAAGAACGAGCAATATACATAAAAATCCAACGTCAATTCACATCTTTTTTATCAGGGGCTCTATTACATAAAACCAAAGAGGTATAGAACTACATAGAGTACACAGCTAAAAATCTGTAGCGGTTAAAGACGCGTGCGAAGGGTAATTTTCGTCGTTCGTATGCATCGGCTACGCTGTTGCTTGATACTGACATGGTAATATAGTAAATGTTCGTTGTATGAGATGCGCACTCTATGTAGTTGTATACTCTTTGAAAGAACGAAACGGCGGCTAGTAAACAATAGTCACGACAGAAAGCGATTGTGTAAAATGATGAAGGCATAAGAAAAGTGTTGCGAAACTAAAACGAAATTAAATTAAAAAAATACATTTTTTGGAAGCGCAGCCAACTGCAATCCTATATATGACTGTCATAATTCATTGAAACGAGACTCGTTTTATGAAATCGTATTTCAACGATATGAAAGAGATTTCAGCGATATTCGATATAGGTACTTAAAGTTTATCAATTGACAATTGACATTCATAATACCATTATATCAATTGATTGATAAATTTTATAGTTTATTAGACCGTGTAAGTGTAGCTATGTAACATTCTGAAGTTCGAATTTTCAATAATGCGTTCGAGTATTTCCAGTAGTATTTGGCAATAATGCGAGTAAAGTTGTCTTCTAATTGCTTAATCGAAGCCGGAATATAGGTACATGTAAACTTTGGATTTTACATAGCCCCAAAAGAAAAGTTTAGAAGTGTGATATTACCAATTCGCAGGTTCAAAGCATGAAATTAACGGTTCATGGTCTGTGTGGCCATCAGTAAACCAATGATTCGGTCTTCTTTATCGCCTCGAATCTGGAGGCTAGAACTAAAAAATTCTCTTGGTTGGATCATTATATACGTTGTCTTCATCAATTGCCTTAAATGCTTCTATAGCGGCATGATGTGAATGGCGACGAATGGACGATTTGTTGATGAACGTGTATTCCGTATTATCACCTGACGATCTGTTTTAGCACTAGATTAAAGAAATAACATGTTGCCGGAGCCCTGTACTTGCTTGAAAAAGTTCAGATGAGCTGTTTCAAAACTAAACGTTGTATTGCATGTGTTCTAGTGTTGGGCGTCACAGCTGTATCAGTTTTGATGGTATCCCGAATTCTCATCGGTCTATAGGGTTCTAATCGATGGATGCTATGTCTCGACTTGAAATTCATTGGGGTTTCACCAGTGTAAAGATTTGGTCTGTGGTCGATCTTCCGGGCCAGAAATCAAACTGATGCGTGCCGATTAGTGTGTTGTAGATAGGCTTACGAGTTCACACAGTAGTTGTATTTTACATGCGATATTTAGCAGGAATATGTCTCGGTGGATGGTGCATAGCATGGGATCGCCTTTTTTGTAGATATGACACATGGATCTGATATTCCAGTCATCGGGCTTGTTCTCATCCAACCAGAGTTTGTTGATGGTTTGTTGCATTCATACTTCTATTCTTTCCTATTTGAAAAGTTCTGCTGATAATCCTTCCCAACCGGCTGCCTTGTTGTTAATCAGTTTTCTTATGGTTGTACTAAGGGAAAGAACCGGAGGTGTTTCGGTTTCCTGCCCTATCAAGCTGCTGAAAATACTGCCTGAACACATCAACACTTCCCTCCCCGTCTGTGACTAGGTTGCATTGCATTGTTCGTCGTAAATTTACTCCATTTCGATCTTGATGTTTAGTTTCATGATCCGATAATTTAATGAACATCCACAAAGTAATAAAGCTGGTATAAGTGTCCTATCGATACAACGGGTGCCATTTCAACCTTTCCTTACTGGATAATTCTATTAGCTTTTAGCAGTTTTACAAAACTATTGATACATCCTAGTAGTTTCAAAAATAAATGAATTATGATACCCAATCTTACTACTCTTTTATAAGTTCATAACTTTCGCAATTTCTAAGAAAATCAATAGCCAAGTTTGAAAAGTTACGCAGAAAATAAATCAGAACCACATCTAAACAAAATTTCAAATTCAAAACCTTCTGGTGTGCTCGTGAAATACCCAAACATATGCAATTTTGTGATTCAATGTTTATTTGTAAATATTGTAGCACTTTTTGCAACCCATAAAAGAAATCAAAGCTTGATGTATTTTTAAAACTTGAACTCTTTATACTTCTTGGTAGTCTTTGTGGTGTCGGCTTGCTGACGTTTGCGTTTAGACTTCTGCCGTGCAACGTGCTCTGCTAACATGTCAGACAAATCTTCTTTCTGCAAATGACTCTGTTGCTCGCGCATTTGTTGCTCATAGCGTTGGGCCATTGCTTCATTGTCAAGATCCAATTCTGATGGATCCAAGGCCAGCTCAACAGTTCCTTCTCGTTCGGGAGCAGTTCTTGTGGTTGTTGCTTTATTGACACCACTGATGTCATACACATGGGTCGAGGCCATCATTGACCCGCCAAGACGATCGTTTCGTTTTTCGGGTAAAACTTGATAAAGCACAGGTGTTTCATTACTAGAAGAAAGCGAATGTTATGTTAATTCATTCAAAGCTGTAATTAACTTACTCTTCCATTTCTGCTTCAATCTTCTTTTTACGAAGCTCAATATTCTCTGGAGTCTCCATACCGGCAGGTACACTAGTCAATCCAGATGGTGTTACTAATCCTTCCGCAGGTGTCACCAATCCGCTTTCATCTGGTTGGTTAGCCATATCTTCGCCCTCCTCCTCTTCTTCCTCTGAGGATTCTTCAGATTCAGATTCGAGTTCTCCCCATTGATTGCGCTCAATGTCTCCTTCATCGATGCCGCTCTGGAAAGTTAGAAAAATCACAAAACCGAATTTTAATATTAAATGTACATTCTTACGTCAATATCCATCATGTTGGTGCCAAACACATCACCATACAAAGGCTTGCCATTCTCGTCGACTGGCGGCTTGCCCCAACCACCAGCGTGGTAACCAAACGAAGTTCCTTCTGGAATTGGAGCATTTAGGCCGGGTATCTTAAGATTTGGATAGCTTGGCGGTGGACCATAACGCTGCTGAGCAATGAGCCATGGTGGCGGAATTTTGTGTGAATTGGGACCGACTGGCATGCCCAGCGCTATACGTAGCTCCTCAGAGAGATCTCCTGGCTTTTTCTCCTTAAGGCGTGTTTCGAACTCCTTGCCTTCGTAGTAGAGATCACCATGAATGGTCATGCGTGGCTTAGTTTGCCATTTGAAGAAGGCGTCGTGTAGTTTCTGGTAATCGATGTCGATTTTGCCCATCTTAGGACGAACTCGTTCACGCATTTTTGACTTCAGCGATTTGGCATCATCTTTTTCCTGAAGTGATTCTCTCATTTCCATAATGCCGGTCTTTTTAATAAATGCCGGAAGGTCAAACGCTGGTTTTTCAATGCCACGCTTACCTTGCAGGTA
Source organism: Rhingia campestris (assembly GCA_932526625.1). NCBI lineage: Eukaryota > Metazoa > Arthropoda > Insecta > Diptera > Syrphidae > Rhingia > Rhingia campestris. The sequence goes on from OW052182.1 coordinate 222,024,383, forward strand.
CTTTCTTTTGAAACACCAGTGCCTGGGAACTTGTACAGTATTTCTGTGGGCTTTTAATTGCACCAGTAACTTGGGATCTCTGGCCGTGACATCGTGCATTTCCACAACATCCGGACGGTTGACCAATTGCTTTAGTTCAGCCACACTTAAGCGAGTAAGCTTTTTGAGCTTCCTCTTAGATAGTTTCTCTTTATCATCCTTCATATCCTGTGGGTCACATAAATTAATAGCTTTAAGAAAAGACGTGTTCAATTTTTACCTCTTCCATGTCGTCGTCATCGTCGTCTAGTTCTTTGTTATCGGCCTTTTTTTTAGCTTCGGCCGCCTCGTGCTCTGCAGCTTTATCTTTGTCAACAGGCTTTGGCTTATTCTCCAACTTGAATATCTCAAAAACTCGGTAGAACTGGCGATACATGGGCGCAAGATCAGCAATTGTAATCTTCTCTGGAATATATCTGCAAAGAAAGCAAAATTGTATTACCAATAATTTGCTTATAGATGAACTCCTTACTCTACTGTAACGTCATCATCTGGGATGTCATCCTTGCGAGTGGACTTTCCTTCAGTCTCGTCTTTCTTCGGATCCTTTACTTCTACTTCTTTTTCCTCGTTATCTTTTGGCTGTTGCGTGACTTGCTGACGGAGCTTTCGGTTCTGTTTCTTTCTTCGCTTTTTCTTTTTGTTCTTTTCAGCCTTGCTTTGCTTACCATTTTTTTCTCCCACCCCGTTTATTTGAGTTTCGGTTTCGTCATCTGAATCGCCATCGGCGTCAGCATAATCTGTGCTTATTACCCCGCTAGGAATTGTTATCGCTTTTTCATCTTCAACACTTGCAGATGAAATGAGATCATCTGGATTCACATCGAACTGAGCTGCACGTTGATCTTTTAAAGCTAAGACATCTTCCAATACCTTAGGCAGAATTACCTCGGTGACTTTTTTGTCCTCTTCATCTTCCGGCTTATCTACTGCAACCGACATTAAAGAGGGAAGTGAATCGCCAATTTGGTTTTCATCAGGTTTTGGACTATCTTGTTGTTGTATTGGTGCTGGATGTTGCTGTTGCTGTGTAGATGGAGTTGCTTGCAGCTGCAGTGCAGATGGTTGTTGGGGTTGAATAGTTGGCGGAACCTGTTGTGATGGTGGCTGCATTTGCTGCATCGGCGGCGGCCAATTTTGTTGTAGTGGGGGGAAACCGGGAGGACCCATATTCGAAGGGGGTCCCATGCCGGGTGGAGGTCTCATATTGGGTGGAGGAGCCATACCCGGTGGCATACTCGGTGGACCCATTCCAGGCGGATGCATCAAAAGTGGTGGCGGCGGACCTGTCATTAAAGGTCGAGGAGGCTAGAAATGTGTGTTCAATTAATAAAATAGTCTTAACAATATTGTGCACTCTTTACTTCTGGATACTGGTCCCCCATTTTCGTCCAAATAGATATTTTCTTAATAAAACACAAGTTTTTAAGGTAAAATATATAAAGAAGCCAAGAAAAACTTTTAAAACGTTTTACACAGCTGTCAAATGAAGCGTTGCCAATCGAACATTTTCCATTGAGAAGCACTGGTTTTTCTATTGTAGTAGAGTACTTCGCGACGACAATCTGACAGCCGTAACATTTTTGTATGAGCCAAAGTCATTGGCGGTGGCCGAAGCCAAAAATTTGAAAGAATAGTACATTTTGTAAAATAACTCTTAAGCTACATTTTCAGACTAATATTAGGTTGGGGTATAAGTTTAATCTTTAAAAAAGGATAATTTTTTTGTGAGCATTTTTTGTGTCGCTTAAACTGGGCAACAATAATGGTCAGCCGTATTTATTAGATTTCCTTAGGCGGGGTCTCAGAGGTTGCCTAGTTAGGCATGCCTAAATATTTAAGTTGCCTCTAGGCAACGTTGCTTAAATTTTTATCTATAATCGATTTTCCATTGCTGCCTAACTAGGCGAAGTTTATGTCAAAAGAAGTAGTAGAATTTACAAATCTAGTATAAAAAATTAAGATTCTTGTACTTTGTTTACATCAGATTTTCTTTTTTTTTGGGTTTGACAGCATATGTTATTTGTAAACAAATATCTTAAAGGAAGAACATGGAGCTATATGGGCAATTATATGTTGCTGTTCGGAATTAGTTTGAGGATTCAACAGTGGAGTGAAAAGAATGTTGGAGCAGGCATAGCCCCCATCACCGAGTAAGCGTTTTGTATATTTTTGCGGCCGTATTTATAAAAGCATTTTAGAGGTTGCCTTACTTTAGGCAACCTTTAAGTACTGCCTAAGTGCAAAATCGGTATTTATAATCGATTTTCACATTTAGGCAACGTTGCCTAAAGGCCGCCTAACTTAAGCGCGAGCGAACCCTGCCTAGAGGCTGCCTAAGGAATTTTCATTTCATTTTGACGTTTACCAGAATTTCAATCTGGAAATTTATTTTAAGATTTTGGGTGGTGGTTTGCAATAAAGTGAAAATATTTTAATAAGAATGGACTCAAGCTACATTTCATTTGTACATGATTTAAGTGTAGGGAATATAATATTCACTACAATTCATATATGCCAACTAGTAGGAGACCAAAAATATACAAAACGCTTACTCGGTGATGGGGGCTATGCCTGCTCCAACATTCTTTTCACTCCACTGTTGAATCCTCCAACTAATTCCGAACAGCAACATATAATTGCCCATATAGCTCCATGTTCTTCCTTTAAGATATTTGTTTACAAATAACATATGCTGTCAAACCCAAAAAAAAAAGAAAATCTGATGTAAACAAAGTACAAGAATCGTAATTTTTTATACTAGATTTGTAAATTCTACTACTTCTTTTGACATAAACTTCGCCTAGTTAGGCAGCAATGGAAAATCGATTATAGACAAGAACTTAAGCAACGTTGCCTAGAGGCAACTTAAATATTTAGGCATGCCTAACTAGGCAGCCTCTGAGACCCCGCCTAAGGAAATCTAATAAATACGGCTGTTGGTCTCCTACTAGTTGGCATGTATGAATTGTAGTGAATATTATATTCACTACACTTAAATCATGTACAAATGAAATGTAGCTTGAGTCCATTCTTATTAAAATATTTTCACTTTATTGCAAACCACCACCCAAAATCTTAAAATAAACTTCCAGATTGAAATTCTGGTTAACGTCAAAAAAAAATTCCTTAGGCAGCCTCTAGGCAGGGTTCGCTCGCGCTTAAGTTAGGCGGCCTTTAGGCAACGTTGCCTAAATGTGAAAATCGATTATAAATACCGATTTTGCACTTAGGCAGTACTTAAAGGTTGCCTAAAGTTAGGCAACCTCTAAAATGCTTTTATAAATACGGCTGGGGGTGTTTTAGAGAAATCCAATAATCATGATTAAGAAACAAGAAAAATCAATACTAAATATGAATCGGTCAATGAATCGCGCCTACATGAAAATAGCTTATTATTTATTTATCTGTGCATTTTTCCGTTTCTGTAATTAGGGCCTTATTCAATGTTGAAAGAATAGCTTGGCAACGCAGTGCCGCACATGGGGAAATGAATTGGAATCTTGAAACATACCTTCTACTTGACAGCCTAGATGTCATAGAAGAATTTAAGCTGTATGTTATTTTGTTATAAAGTTGCAAATCTTTGTATTAAAGTGTATTTATTCTCAATATAATAATTTGTTTCATAAGTCCAGTGAGTACGCACTTATTGATATTTATTTTTAAAGTATGCAGTTGTCATTTCTCTCTTAATTTTATGAAAAGCAGACGTATAATACTTTCCCTCATTTATAGGGTGTTCCAACATGTTTAAATTTGATTTTAAAGTTAATGAGACTGATTTGGACGATGATAGTGAATTTACGGATAAGGAAGATACTGCTCGAATTGACCCGTATGTAAAATTATATATTTTTATTAATAACATAAATTGCTTGCTAAAGCACAAAGGCTTCTAATATTATTTAAAACCGTTTTTCGTTTGTCTTTTCTGTTCTCGTATTTCAGCAACTAATGGCGTTTTGCATTGGGAAAAAATCAATTTATTTTTGGTCTGAAGCTGTCAAAAGACCGATTTTGTTGGGTTCCGTTGGACAAAAAAATTGATTTTTATTGATCTTATATCGATTTTGTAAATCTGTATTTTTCGGCAGATTTACCAATACCAATACAAATGACAGCTGTCAGTTTGACTAGACTGATTTTCATTTTGATTTATTACTTTGGTTGTGAAAAACAAGAGTGCTTTGCGTTTATACGTGAACTATTAAATTCATCTAGTTCGACTTCGTCTTCCGAAAGTGATGGAAGATAATTTCTGTATTTTCAAATTTTTGGTATGTTTTAAATTTTGGCAACTACACCGATGCTAACTTCACAGACACGAAATGTCACAATGACAAAAAAAATAAATCTGAATCGTGTTCCATTGACACTCAAAGGATCAAATTTCAGATCAAAATCTAGATTTTCCCATGAAAAACGCCATAATATAGTAAATTCTTGATTTTTTTCGAGTTTGGGGTAAATTCACTCAGACAGAATTATTTTTTTTTGGTTACGGGTAAAGCCACTACAGCGAGATAAATTTATCAGAAACCTATTTCTACTATGATGTACTGGATTGAAAATCATTATTCTTGTCGTCAATATGCTAACATCATTTTGTTCTTATCCGTGTATGAGCTCTTTTGCCACTTCAAGAAACCTAAACAAACCGCTCGGCAAAGTTACCGCAGTCTGCAACGGATAATTCTTATGGTTGCGTAACTCATAATGACTACTTTGTTTAAGGTAAAACATATAAAGAAGCCAAGAAAAACATTTAAAACCTTAAACGTTTTACACAGCTGTCAAATAAAGCGTTGCCAATAGTACATTTTTATATAAGTTTTATGAATAACGTTTTTGAGTTTTTATCATTATCATAATGAGTTTATGATGAAGGCTAGTGATGTTATTTTCTTATTATTATTTTTATTATTTTCTTATTATTTTCTGAATTAAAGGATCTCGTGTTAAAAGTTAAACCGATTGACCCGTATATGAAGAGCAATTAGTAGTAGCAAAGAGTATGAAACTAGATAGAGTAAGCAACACAGCTAAAAATTATTTAGCCATTTTAGTCGCGGGTTGTAAGTGCGAATGGGAATTTTCATCGTTCGTATTAGCATCGACTATGCTCGTGTTTGATGCTGTGGTACCAGTGTGAAGACTGGGGTATGTATATCATTACCCTACATATAAATTTTCGTTGTATGAGATGCGCACTCTATGTAGTTCTATACTCTTTGGTAGTAGTTAAGCAGTTGAATAGGTACTTTAAAATTACTTTTTCACAAGCAAAAGCAATATATTAAATTCTACACTATTATATTAAACGGCGATTTAGTGCAATTGATACGTTTCTTTTATCATAAAATATTCAACAGAAACGAACAAAATATAGTTCAATGCTATGATTCGAAAGAAATTGTCCCAGCGGACGATATCTTGGAAAACATAGATCTTTACAAAGTGAATTCAATGGAAGTCGTTGCTGGGGATGTAACATTGTGTTATATAAAATCAGGATATTTTTTGCAAACGTTGGACTCTGAAGGTACGAAGGATATCACAAAAGCTGAACAGAATCATTCTGATTTAATACCAGGCGTTTATGAAGGTATGTATACAGCAATAAGCCACAAATAATTTAAAACATCATTTTTATGAAATAGGCGGAGCAAAGATCTGGGAATGTACAGATGACCTCATTGCATATATGTCATCCAATTATCCCCCAGATAAATTTAAAAATAAAAGAATTATCGATTTGGGATGTGGTTCCGGAGTTTTAGGAATCTATGCATATGTTTGTGGAGCATGTGTTCATTTTCAGGATTATGTAAGAAATTTAAATCTTATATTCAATGCAATTTATAACAGTAAATTTTAACAGAATCAGGACGTCCTAGAGAAGATAACTATTCCTAATGTTATTTTAAATTTCCCCGATAATGAATTGAGCAATCTAGAGAAGGTGAAATTTTACTCTGGCGATTGGAGTAAATACAATGAGCTGACTAAGGATGATGATCGATTTGATGTTATTCTCACGTCAGAAACGATTTACAATACTGACAACCAACAAAAATTGTTGAATATATTTGATGAAAAACTTGCGGACGATGGAATTGTTTTGTTGGCTGCAAAGATTTATTACTTTGGGGTTGGTGGAGGTGTGCGACAGTTTGAGGAATTAATAGTTAAGGATAAACGATTTTCTTCTAATGTCGTCTGGAGTTCGACAGAGGGGCTTTCAAGAGAAATTCTAGAAATAAAACGACTAAAATAACAATATTTTATTTGAGTCAAATGTTTTTAATATATATATATAAGTAAATCGTTCAAGTGGCTCCTAAAAAGCTTACATCGTAAAAGAACTAAATTATATGGATTTGGTTTCTCAGCTGGCTACATTGCTGAATTTAGTTTGAAAGAGGACATTTATATTCAGCCCAGTTATAAATATTCCCGGTGAATATTCTCATGGATTTTATTTTGCTTGGGAATTAAATACTCCTATTCCGAATCAACGGAGAAAATAATTTCACTTCGAATCCGGGAGGAGGAATATTTCAAAATCAGCTGTTTAGAAGAATTTTCGGTAATTTTGCGTATTTTGTCAAAAGATAAGCGATTTGTGATTGTTGTTCTATTGAAAATTCGTATTGAAATGATCGCATACAGAATGATGGGGGAGGAATTATCACCTATTTAACACCAAAACCAGCGAAAAGCAAAGAGGAACTTGAGGGACAACTCAATCCATTGAAATTACATAAGAAAATATATGTACAAGTAGGTACTTTTGTTTTTAGTTTCATATGCAAATGTTTTAATAGATTTAACAAATATTGTCCAGAGGATAAGCATCTTTTAGAATACTTAGTGAGGAAATGTATCAACCACCAAACCACGTATCCGTACACTCCGGAACAAAATTGAGTCGCCGAGGGAATGAATCGAACAATAGTGGAGGAACCTGCTTTGTGGGCTGAAGCAGTATCAACCTCAGTTTATTTGATAAACCGGTCTCCAACTCGTAGTCTGCCAGAGACACCTTTCGAAATTTGGTCTGGTATTAAACCAAATTTAAAACATTCGAATATTCGGATCGCGAGCCATGGCCCACGTTCTGAAAGAGAAGAGGAAGAAACTTGATTCCAAGAGTATGGAAACTATTCATGTGTTAAGAAGCTAGGACCCTCATTCCGTAGTGATTATCGTTTGACGATAGCATTTCGACGGTACATCTTGCATCACGTAAGATCAATAGTCGTTTTTGCTGTCCGCGATAACACTTTATTTGCTTCACTTTAAACAATAATCGTCAAATTACTGACGATTATTTAGCGATTGCTCATGAGATGCAGTTAATCGACTATGAAATGAAAGTTTAATTAAAGAAAGCTTTGATGCAAACGTTTCACATGAAGGACATTGCAAAAGCAAAATATTTCTTGGGAATCTGAGTGACATGCGAAAAAGGAAAAATTACAGTCGACCAACAACACTAAATAGATGCTGAGAAGATTTGGTGTGTTCGAGTGTAATGCTCTGTCTACCCCTATGGAGTTGACAGAAGTTGGTGAAGCGTCAAGCAGACCAGTCAGACCCAGAACAAATTTCAAATTTTCCATACCGTAAAGCTGTCGGGTGTCTTTTGTTCGCATCACAAGTATCTAGACTGGACATTTCATTTGCAGTCAACAGCGTAAGTCGCTTCAACAATGACACAAAAATGATGGATTTCAAGCTGTTTGACACACAAAATGTCAACGAATCAGTGCATGTTATTGCGATGCTGATTGGGCTTAATAATATTCTTGCATCAGGGTAGTGCAATTAATTGGGGTACTAGACGTCAACCAACAGTTGCTCTTTTAATGACGGGGAAGAATATATATCGCTCAACAGTGCAGCTCAAGAAGCAATGTGGTTCAAACAACTGCAGGGAGAACTTGAAGAAAATGTGTCATCGGTTATGACTATTTATTGTGACAATAGAACTTCTTTCACGCCAGAACTAAGCATATAGATATACGACATCATTTCATAAGGCAGCTAGAAGCGGAATCAACCATTAATTCATCATCCTTCAAATTCAATATTTATATTTCTTCCAGTGTTAAATTGTATATTCACAAAGTAGCTATTCCATATATTTATTAACCATGGAATTGGTAGTTTGTTTATATATAGCGTGTGTGGCAAAACTAAGATTCCCAACTTTCGTTCAAGAGTCTGCAAGTTAAAAACAAACACAAAAAACAGTGACTTCACGAAGTTAGGTCGGTCACCACCCATGCAGTAAGTCTCCCCAACAACCATATAACACTCCTATCTTTCTCTTTCATCCTCTTCTCTTTCAATGCCTACATTGTGTTAAAACTGTATAAATGTTCAAAAAACAATAAATGGGTTATAGATTGTGCGTAAATTACAACAATATATATATGAGAAGGCTACAATTCGCTGTCCATAACGTTTAATACCATCGCATCCCTTAAATAAATGTCTTCAGAATGTGAACGTAGCTTTAAACTAAGTGGAATGAATTATAGGAAATGACACTAGATCTTTTTCAGACAGTTTATATAAACTTTCATTTAAAAAAACGACAAAAAACGACATTTTTCTATTTACTATGCTACGGGATAGGCTATACAAATATCGGCTAAAATGATCTACAGAGAAATTGTGTGTTGTATCATTTTGAAAGGTGATTCATCGAAAGTTTTTTTTTCGAATTTATTTAAAATTTTAGCGAAAACAGTTTTTTACTGAAAACGATCCCATAGCAAAAAAATTTATAAAGTCTAAATATAGGTATTGAAACATTTTTCAGATACTTTTTTTAAAATTCCATGCAGTTTCACCAAAAAAAAAGTTTTCTTTGGAGGATTTTAAATTTATAGTCTTGTTCTGCTTCGTCGAACATGCATTTTGGTATACTCGAGTACACACTCTTATACCAAAATGAATCCTTCTAGCTTAAAGTTTAAGGTCAAAAAATCGGTGACACAAATACTGACGGCAAATCCAAATACTTTACGGTATTTCTAACAAAATTATTTCTCTATATTGTAGCAAACTAATAATAATAAAACTAATTTTTGATTGCATCCTATATGTTCCACTTCCAAAACGTCTCAACTCCCAGCTGACATATCATTACATTTTTGTTGTTGCACGCCGGTGTGAAGATGTCAAATATTTTCTTGACTCTGTGAGTGAAAACGAATTGTCTTGTTTTTCGAGTTTAGTGGTAATCAAAGAATCACAACCTTTCTTTGCTTGTTTTATCTTATCAATATTACGCCAATTTAATTAATTATGCATAGGAAATAATTTTAATTCTCTATATTACATGCTGCCAAAATGAACGAGCAGGTGTTTATAAATACAGAAGAGCAAGAGGAGACAAGTGACATCGATCCACTTTGCTGTTGTGAGTACTTTAATCGGGAAAACGAACGTTTTCACATACTAGAATGTTGCTGTTATTGCAGTGATTTTGACCACGTTTTTGACAGGTTTGTAACTCTCTTAGCACGCATCGATGTACTATATGTAATTTACATTTTCCAGAATAATTTGCTGCAGAAAGGCCGACCAAAAACACCGCATAGGAATGCTACTTACGTTTCAAGATCGCCTGCGCATTCCATGGCGGGGTGGAGCAAAACAAATATCCCTTGATGCAGTTGTACCAATGTTTGTTATACCCCTAGTGATCGGAGTTGCAGCGATTAACTCGTATGCTGCTCTAATTATGTGTATTGCAACAACACTATTCCTAGGTTACGCATATTACTATCTAAGAAGCAGTCTGCCGAGAACAAAGTTTTTCTTTATGTGGACATTCTGGTCAGTGGTCTATTTGGTAGTTCTATTTGAGTTTACTGTACCCATGATGGAGCTGTTGCCTGAGGAAAATCTTGTTCTAGTTGTTTTGGCATCACTTTCGGTGTTTTGTTTATTTCGCACAAAGATGCGTGCTCAGCTCAATCATGTACTTCAGAGCAGTGTCTCGGAAGATGAGCTGCCGGACATTACTGAGGAACAAACTTCTCTGCTGGTGGAGAATAGTGAATCGGATGAGGGTGATCACCATCATCCGAACATTTGTGAAGTTTGTCGAAAGTATGTGGAACCACGTACATCCCATTGCACCGACTGTCATGCATGCATAAGGCGTCACGATCATCACAGCTTTTGGCTAGATTGTTGCATTGGCAAGTTCAATCATTTTTATTATTTCTACGGTTTGTTTTTCGGCCAGAGTGCACTGATTTTTGGTGCTAATCTGGCCAGCACAGCCGTCTGTCATCCCATATTGCTGTTTAGGTTCTTCGGAGTACCAATATTATTGCCCGATGATTGCAGTGATGTTTTCGATGATTATGAGTAAGTATGAATGTTTGTTTTATTAGGTTCTTTAATTTCATGATGTCCTTTTCAGAATAAGTTTGGCCTTTATTATGAGCATCTACGCCCTTATTATGGGATTCTTTGTGGTTTTGGCATGGGTAATGCAGCTATATTTAATCGGTAAAGGTATAACATTGTCCGAATGGAGACGTGGGCAGCCGAGTAATCGAAGACCATTCTTGCATAACGTAAAAAACTTTTTCTTTTTTAAAATTAATTAGCAGATCGAAGTTTAAATCTTTCAAGTCATTGATAAAACAAATGCACTTCCAATTTGAATAGAAAGTGCAAGAGTTCTCTTTACTACTTAAGTAAATTATTACGGCACAAAATTGTTTAGAACAAGCGTAAAGTATTTCTGCATAGTCATTAATTTATAAAATAAATAATTTAAGAGAAACAAAAAAAAATAATAACGACTGTACGGTTGCAGCACAAAAAAAGCAATGAAAGCTAGTTGATGCTTTAACTTAAAATTGATGTACTCTGTAGTGAATTATTGTCATATATGTATAAGTTCAGTGGAAAAGACAAAATGTTTAATTACACATAAATACTGATAAATAATAAAATGCCACATAAAACTGGTTGAACGAAATATGGGTTTTCCCTTCTGATGACTGAGTATCATCGGAAATTAATGTGCCATTTGACAGCTTATTGTTTATCTTAAGCCCGCAGTTATAGCTATCATCATTGAAAACCATCATTTGAAATTTTCTTTTACTCATTTTTTATAAATTGAACCATTGGCGAGTTGGTGTGAAAACAAAGCTTATGAATTTTAAAACATGATTATCCAAAAATATTTGAATTTCTAATTATAGTTTTCGCAGAAAATCACTTTTTAGTTTTCACTGATAACAAAAAAAATACAAATCAAACTGCGAAATTCAAACTTCAAACTGACATAAGTCAGATGGTAAATGTTTTTTTGTTGGTGCATTTAGGTTTAAATCTCACTTGGAATCGAGATTCTTCAAAAGTGCTCTAGAGTAAATGGCCGCCCAGAAAGTGTATCTATAGCTGATGCTTGTTGCTGAGTAAAAAGTTTAAAACAAGGCAACCCGTAAGCGTCTACACAACTGTGTCTTCGTGAATCTGTAGCTTAAAGTTGAATAGAGAGCAACTTTATGCAAGAAAAGAATCTCTCTTTTGACAGCGATGTCTTAAAAAAAGAGTGCATTTTGTATCCCAATTGAAAACGCTATTAAATTTATTTTTAATTCACAAATTAGATTTCATGTTTCACTCTATTTGAAGTTTAATAACTTTAAGAAAATATCTAACCTATAAGGTTGTTTCTTTTTTGTATTTCTGAGAAGCAAACACACCACTGTTAACAAATTTCAGTTTTTGACAGAACAATGATTCTGTCAATTCTGTAACTGGACTTTTGACAGCGATACAAGATTCGAGCTACAGATACGCATTCTCGGCCCTTGAATCTCACTTTATATCGAGATTATTCAAAAGTGGTCTAGATCCCAATCGAAAACGATTCGGAGGGAGCTATATTATAGACTTGGTTCCGTATAGCATCTCTATAAAGGTGGTGGAAATTGATTCGGACATACATACCTAGCGGTTTTTCAGAAGCTGTCACAGGATTAAGATTCGATTAAGGCAGTAGTTGGGTACACCAAATTGTGCGCCTTTTTCTTCACGTAATTTGTTCGCTGATCCTTTATTATTGGTTCTTCGCCCTGTACCTACTAAAGTCTCCCTTCAAAAACATACAGATCTCAGATTTGTGCCAATATTTAAAGGGTTTTTCAGTGTGAGATCATTCTATATCCGGGGTAAACCTTTTTATTTATGAAAAACTTTATTTTACAAAATTCTAAACTCCCACTATCGTACTATCAAGATTATTACAAAATCATATCACGATTCGGTGTATAGTCAGGTAGTAATTCCCATATTTTCAATCGCCATCTTTGGCGACGTTCATCAGTCTCCTTTTCAAGTTTCATTATCTGAGGTAGACGCTGCCAACGGTCAACAACTTTCCATTTCAAATGCCTGAAAGAAATTAATCAAAGTGCTAACAAAATACAAATAAATAGAATGTGCACACTAACCATTCATGATGTAGTTCTGCCTGTTTCATCTTCATATCTTCTACCAATTTCTGTAACTTGGTGTACCCACACCACTGTGAGAATACTACTTGACTTAGCTTTAATTCATACCAGTCGACTGCTACTAAATATTTGCTACGCTCCTTTTGCAAATAACAAATCCATAGTTGTAACGATTTGCGCTTGAGAATTCTCTCATGCAATTCGTCGGCCATATATATCTTTCTCTGTATAATCGATTGGTAAAGCCTCTTCCAAGCGATAAATGCATTTTTTTGTACAAGTTGCATTCGAAAGTGATCGGCTTTTCGTTGATTTGATTTTTTCCTTTCTAATAACCGCTTAAATCCTTCCATTCCTATTCGGCGGAGAAGATAATTTCTGCAAAATTGTTGTGCTTTCTTGTTGTTGTCAATTGCTTTCTGCCGTTCGCGTTCTTTTATTATTTTGACCATTTTCTCTTGTCGGCGTTTTTCTTTTAAAACTTCAATACGCAAACGCTTTGCTTCTTCATCCTCCATGCGCTGTAAACATTGTAAAATTATATATTCTATTTTTGTCATAAAGATCAACAAAAGTTTCCCCACCTTTGCCTCTTCAATTGCCATTTTGGCAGCCTCCCGTTCAGCTTCTTGTTGCAAGCGCCTTTGTTTGGCTTGTTCGTGTTTTACACTTCGCTCTAATGCTCGTTCTTGCATGTTTGTTAGGAACCTCGGCTGAATCATGGCTTTACCCTGAAGTCGTGCGAATTCATCATCTTCCTCGTCTCGGAGATTCCCCATTATCTGTAAACACTTTGCTTTTGCTCGCGACTTTGAATCACCCGTTCGCAGAGCATTTTTTAGTTCAGATTTGATCTCATCTCGGGCTTCTTTAGCTTCCTCGGAAAGCTTGTTAAGTTTAAGTTCGGTAATAAGACGCTCTTGACGTTCTAGCTTTAATTTCTGCAAATCTATGATGTCTTGTTGGATTTTGATTCTAAAAAAAATTCAAGTACATATACTCTGGTTTATAAATTGTAGGAACTTACTTTGATTGATACTTTTTTGTAATGTTAGCCGTTTGTATTTTACTTTCACCAGTTGGCTTCGCACCAGTCTCCGTTGCTTGATTCTTTTTCTCTCGTCGTATGTTATCCAGAAAAGCATTGATCTTGTGGATGCGATCAGATTTACTTAAAACATTTTGTCGTTCAATCTTCTCAATTGTCGTATAGTGAATCCATTTAAAGAAATATTTTTTTAGAATGAGGCTGCTCGAATGTGCCTTGGCCAGAAATAGCTGTTCAATAATGGCATTCTGCTCATTTGAAACACTCTCTTCGTTCTCATCTGATGAACTTGATGCTTCTTCGTTTATTGTTATTTTCAGATCTTGTTCTGCTATCATTTTTGTAACAATAAGTGGTTCAACTTCCTCTCGTTTAAGTGATGATCCCTCAATTTGAATACCAGATATATCATCATGCAATGAATCTTCTTCCCCTATTTCATTTAATGCTTCCTCAGCTAGATCGGAAATAACCGAATCTATTCCATTGCTAGTGTTGGAACAAATTGATTCCTCTCTGTTGTATTGAACTACTCCTACCGCCTCGTCGAAACGAACACAACGTGTTTCGACATTCTCCAGTTGATCTACTTTAGCCGATGATAGTACTGAAACTTCACTGAAAACTTTATCATCATCGGGAGCTAGAGTGGGATCTTCATTAATTAAATGGCTGAACTTCTCTATTGCTTGCAATGGAGCTTCATAAAAGTCCTTTACATGGCGATTGGTGTTCTCAAGACTTCTAAGTATGTCATTGTTATTTAGTCGAAAATGATCACTATTGAGACTTTTAGGTTTTATTTTGCAATGCTGCCTTTTCTTCTCCAGCTGTGCTCTAAACTTCGAAAGTTCATTAAGGATATAGTGTTCTTCGACCTCCAAATTATGAACAATGCACTTGTCGATATTTGCCTTATATGGCTTTACATTGGTAGGACTTTTCTTTGGTGCCTTCTGGAACTAGGTACGTCAAATTGTGTTTTTTTTTTCTGTTTTCTATTATTTTATTATTTCTTACCATTTCGTGTCTCAAGTCCATCACCAAGACAGGATTTAGGTTTTGTTTGATATCAACGTCTCCATTCATAAGTTTGATGTTGGTTTTTCCAATGAAATCCTTTTCGATAAACTTCTTTACTTGTGTAGTTTTCATCATGTTTAAATTGCCGGTATGTTTCTTCCTTATCCGATCCCATCGCGTATCCTTGTTTAATAGTTTATTGTCGGATTTTAAAATTGTCCAAACCATTGTAGGTGTATTTATTTCGTCAAATTAAATTGTGACAATTTTTTGAGTGCTCAAACAAAAGTGTTAAGAGAAACAAACAAATATCTGAGACACACTTTTCCATGACAACATGAATAGCAAATGAATTTGCTGAGTGCGAACTTAGAAAAATACCTTTAGATTATATTGGTAAATCATCTGATTGTTTACGTTGCTACCCAAAGCAATTTATTTATGTTCATTATTTGTCTTATTTTCCTTACTTACCCAGTTACATTACATCCCTTTTACAACTAATAAATAATATACGCTAAAATAATTGTAGCTGAGTTGAATAATTTATTTGTTTACATGGTTAACAACCACAAACATTTATATAAAAGCCGAACATGATTCTTTAGCAGTGGATTGTGTGTGTTGATCGCATACTTGTCTTTAAGCAGCTGCATCCTTTTGTTTCTTGTTCTTCTTATTGGCAGCAGTTGCTGCTTCTACATCAATTGGAGCAGGCTTAACGAATGGAATCTCATTTTGCAATTTCTCGGGCATGTATTTCTTCAGAACCTCGGGTACCTTAATACCAGTTTCAGTTTGATGTGTTTCTAAAATTGCACAGATAACACGAGTTGCAGCGCACATAGTGGCATTCAGCATGTGAACATAGTCAACAGCAGCATTCATCTTCTTTGTCTGTCCAAAACGCACCAGCAAACGGCGAGCTTGGTAATCCAAACAGTTTGAGCAAGAAACAAGCTCACGGAATGCTCCACTTCCTCCAAACCATGCTTCCAAGTCGAGTTTCTTCGAGGCAGCATGATTGAGTGCACCTGAGACAATATTGACAATTCGGTATGGAATGCCTAGCGACTGACAGAACTGTTCAGCGTTGCCAATCATCTCGTCCATCATTTCCCAGGATTTATTGTCATGTGGCGAAGTAAGTACGAATTGTTCAACTTTTTCAAACTGATGGACACGGAAAATACCGCGGGTGTCGCGTCCATGGGATCCAACTTCCTGTCGGAAACAGGTGGAAATACCAGCGTATTTAATGGGCAGTTGTGATTCGGGCAACCATTCGTCCCGATGATAAGCGGCAATAGGTTGTTCTGAAGTGGCAATCAAGTATTTTTCGTCAGTGCCGCCCTCTTCGGCCTTCTCACTTCCCTTGCCAACAACCTTATAGAGCTCTTCGTCGAATTGCGACAATTGTGCAACTTCTTGCATAACTTCTTTGCGCATAAAGAACGGAGTATACAATGGGGTGTAGTCCTTTTTGTAGAGACTTTGAAGGGCGTGCTGTATAACTGCCTGTTCGAGAAATACAGCTGCACCAGTGAGGAAATATCCACGACCACCCGAGACAACTGCACCCTTTTCGGCATTCATACCGTCAATCATGACTATGAGATCAACGTGTGAATATTTTCCACGTTTTGTGCAATCGCCAAAGGTACGCTCCACTTTGTTTTCATCCTCATCATTGCTGACGGGCACGCTCTCATGCAAGTGATTGCCAACTTCACGAAGTGCGGAATTACGTGTTGCCTCAGCTTCTTGCAAGCGCTTTTCATTTTCTACCATAGCTTCATCGATAAGAACGCGAACTTTCTTCAAAAGAAAGAAATATTGATTCGATTAGATTGGATAAATATAGCCATGATTATCTTACCTTAATTTGGTTAACAGTCAGACTTTTAAGTGCGTCTCCGGCAATTTCTGTAAGATCCTGCTTTAAACTTTCGGGAACAGCTTCGTTCTCATCGCCGACTGGTTCTTTTTTCTTCATTTTCTCTCCGATCTCCTTACTGCAGACATTCTTAACTTTGTTAAGGTTGTCTGCACGATGCCTACGTTGCCTCCATTCGGTGTCCTGAGCAATTACAGTCTCCACAAGAGCTATGTCTTTGAATCGCTTTGTTTGGTTTTCCCGAACTTTGTCGGGGTTCCCACCCTTATCACTACGAAACAGATCTAGATCGAGAACCATGTTTAGAATATATAAAAAATGCTTTTATTCTTCGACACTTCGGCCAGAAACAACGTGGCTGCGGCAAACTTTTTGAAGAATGACGAAAAAAGCAAAAATGAGTAATAAGCCAGTGCAGTCGTTGACGCACAGAAAGTTCTGTTTACTATACAACCAGATTAAAATATCTTCCATCCCATACGTCAAATAATACCTTCATTACATGTAGGGTTCAAATATTTTTGTCATAGTACATATTTTTATAAGTCATCGATTTCAGTGAAATTCGTGATTTCAGCCGAAATGCGAAGCATTCCGCCATACAATTTCTCACTTCGAAATTCGGCATACCGCGGGAAAACTATTTCAACGAGGTCCATCCGAATTATGTAAAATCATATATTCTTTTCTCATATAAAAACAATTTTCTTTTGAAAATAGTGTTCCCACCAAAAATAACACATTCCATCTGTCAAAAAAAAAAGTCATTAGGGGTATTCATGCAACGTCGGAAAGTCGTCGTAAACGTTGTAAACGTGATAAAATTACGACGTGATAAATGAACTGTCAAAATTTGTATGGGAAATCTTTTCCAACAATATCGGTATTTTCTCACAGGAATTCGGTGCGTAAACTGAGGTGGTAAACGTTGTAAACTTTTGGAATGCTCTTTTGACATTTAATCAGTCACATTCACACATCAAACGTAAACGCTAAACTGAAAAAAAAATTACCGAGAACGGAAAGAGAACAATAGGAACAAAATTCTATCAATAAATAAATTACTAAAATGATATTGAATTCATTGGGTTACCGCATTATTTAGTGGTGCAGTTTTAGGGTCGTTCATGAAAAGTCGTCGTAAAATTATAATCTTTCTCACGTAGTAAAATTACGACGTTGCATGAATACCCTTATTATGTTGATAAATGACTGTCATAATTATTTAAAAATGAACTCTAGTGTTTTGATACCCTTTTAATTTACCTCTTTGAGAAATGTTACCAATAAATTTCAGAATATCTCTTTGTTGAAGGTTCTTACCAATTTGTTTTATCACCACAATAATAATTTTACGATTTGTTTGTTGACATATGTTTGACAGAGCAATTTGACGTTTATAGGAGAAGAAAATGGTTTTTGTAGGGAAAAAGTAATGTTTGATTTGACATAACTCTGTTGGATGTCATTTGAAACAGCATTCCAGCGGAATGCCGAATTTCAGAATGTGAAATTGTATGGCGGAATGCTTTGCATTTCTGCTGAAATCACATATTTCGACTCGGTGAAAACGTACTTTAATACAACAAAATGTCAACTCTTATCAGTTCTGTTCGCACGAGTAATAAGTTAGTTAGTTGATTTGTGAATCAACCACCTAAATGAAAATGTCAACTAAACGTCAACTTTTTTCCAACTCAACTCTTGACAAATTTATTCATCCATTCGCTTGTATATCAATCATAAAATTGCTGGAAATACATTTACTAAACTCGACAAGGATTCCGAGGTCTGTATTCCCTGTAAGGATTATGAGCATAATTGACTTTGAAGTTGAAGAAATACAAAAACTCTGTGAAAATGTCGTTGCAAACTCAAAAATAATAACCTGCACATCGCTGCTCGTTCGAGTGGATATTAACCAAACCAACAGTCGTCAATTAAGCGTGTGTCTGCGATTTCCCGAAAACTATCCAAAAGCACCGATTTTAGTTGAAATTAAAAGTCGAACACTATCTGGAAAGTTTCTTGACGGTTTGGCAAATATCGCAGAGGCCAAGGCAAAGGAAATTCTAAACAAACCACAGGCTATCTATGTTCTGAAATTTATTGAAAACTATTTGAAAGAAAATCCTCTCTGTGTGGCATATGACGAAATCCTAAATTTGAAGAAATCCTTGGGACAAAATGCTAGTGATCAACTAAAGCTTAAGCAAAAATCATCTTGTGTACAGTTGGTAGCAAAAGGCGGTCATTACTACTATAAAGTAAAAGCTGACATTCCAATCGAATATCCAAAAGAATGTGTCGTACTCCGAGATGCAGAAACAAATTTACCTGTAGTTCTTCTAAGGTATCTTAATGGACAATCAAAGGAAATTGCTAGACAATGCGTCGAACCACCGCTCAAAGTGACAAAGGACAGGAGTGCTCAACCATTTCAACCGTCACCCAGTTTATACAGGGCTCTTCAATTTTGCATTGACGCTACTCAAGATTTTTACGAGGAAAAATGTCCCATTTGTGAGAAGGCAGTGCTTCCAAGCAATGCCACCGACATTATAACTGATGACACAAGTGATATGCATTGCGAGCGCGTATATTGCGGGCACTTGTTCCATCAAGGATGTCTAAAGAAATACCTGCAGGAGCCGCCATTTCCAAAGGGCGGCAAATTATGTCCGGCAAAGAAGCGACATCCGCGTTCTGACACCTGCTATGCTATTCACATTAACTTTATTCCGAAAAACGAAGATCTGACATGCGGTATTCGGTTAGCACATGACCGATGGGTATTGAACGTAAAGGTTGCCGAAACCAGATGGGCACAAAAACAAGCCAGAGAACGTGAGCTCGAAGAAGTTGTTGACTTTTTGCAATAAAATGTATTTATGTTTGATGGACATTTTAATTTAAATAAAAATACTTTATAAAGTATGAAATGAATCGGCATTTCATTTCACAAGTCTTTAAAGAGTTTCTCAAAAAATTATAGGTACTTCCTCATTCATGATGCATTTTTTATGATTAACTTTCAGCATTAAATGTACTTTTAATAAAGACGTATTTTTAAATACCAAAAAGTATAGAACTGCGTACTCTAGCATCACAGCTTACATTTTTGTAGCCGTTTCAGACGCGGGCGGTAGGTGCGAAGGGAAATTTTCGTCGTTCGCATCGCCATCGGTTAGGCTGTGCTGTTGTTTGATGATGGGGTAACAATGTGAACACTGGGGTATCAATACCAGTACCCCACATAGAACATATTCCTTGGATGTATTAATATTTTGTTTAATTGGAAATTAAAAAAATGTTCATCGCAATATAAAACGCTAAATTTTAATACAATTTTGTTGCAACAAGAAATAATTTACATTTGTATGTTGAACTCCCCAGCAAATGTATCAAACAAACTCCAGTCAAATTCTCCCTTTTTCTAAAATTTAGAATGAGTACTTTTCTCCCGGAGTAGTTACGTTTCCCAATATTCGAAGTAAGTTTAGAATAAGGGAATAGGGAACAAAACACCGGGGAATTTAGAATAAGAAAATAGTGAAATGGAAATAAACTGCCGGGGAGATTTCATTTAGAATTGGGCTGAATAATATCGTTCGGCACACAGAAAACAAATATGTATATGGGATCCATCACAAGAACCATCTATCTCGTGTTTTATAGATTACGAGCAGATCCGGTAAAAAAATATCTCTTAGATCTAAAAAAAATAAGTAATTAAGCGGCAATAGGGATTCCATGTTATCATGATATAGATTGTAATGCCTAGAAAATGCATGGATTCTATAGGTTATAGATTTATGAATTGTTGATAGCTATGAGAATACTGTTATCTGCAAAACTGAAAGGCCAGAAATTTAAGTAAAAATTATTTATACGGAAACATACAAAAAAAGATTTTCGAGGCACTTCAGCGTTTATAGAAAATGAATCAAAATTTAGTTAACTTGATTACCACAATAGATTATAGGCCAAAGGCATTAGTATTAAGTTATCGTTTAATTTAGAGCGCCCGCATAGGGCCAGTATGTTATTGCGTTTTCCATTGGTAAATCTGGATTTTGATCTAAATTTTTTAGTGCCAATTAATAGGTCTGTTCCCGTACAAAATAATATTTACTGATTCTTACTGATTTTTACTTATTGCCGTTCCCGTACGAAAAAATAAGTAAAGGAGACAGCTCACGAGAGAGCAAAAAACTACCCCTCCATAAAAATCTGTAAAAAAATTTACTGCAGAAATTTCTGTTGGTAAAAATCAGTAAACTGTCAGGCCTCAGTTAGGCCTCAGTTATAGCGACACGAAAAATACAACAGAAAAAAAATTGTTTTGCTTTTTTCGGACCTTTACAATTATTAGATTAACCCAATATTGGTCTTAAAATGTAGCTTAGGAGTTCTAATAATTAATTATACAAAAAAAAAACCGCAATTAAACCTTCAATTTATCACAAAAAGAGTTTATATATTTTTTCGTACGAAAAACAATTTTCCGTTCAACTTTCATTCGATTCACAAAATTGGAACAAAATCGTTCCACTGATGTGTTCAGTTTTTTTATCCGTTCCATTTATCGTACATCCATCGGAATTTTTTTTTCTGTCAGAAAATCTGTTTCGGTCTACTGATTTATTGAAATTTTCTGACAGATATTTTCGGTTTGCTATGATTGCCTTTCGGTAAAAAAAATCAATTCTTTTCTGTTCCAACTTTTTCGGTTGTATTTTTCGTGTCGCTATAACTGAGGCCTTATAGCGACACGAAAAATACAACCGAAAAAGTTGGAACAGAAAAGAATTGATTTTTTTTACCGAAAGGCAATCATAGCAAACCGAAAATAAATCAGTAGACCGAAACAGATTTTCTGACAGAAAAAAAAATTCCGATGGATGTACGATAAATGGAACGGATAAAAAAACTGAACACATCAGTGGAACGATTTTGTTCCAATTTTGTGAATCGAATGAAAGTTGAACGGAAAATTGTTTTTCGTACGAAAAAATATATAAACTCTTTTTGTGATAAATTGAAGGTTTAATTGCGGTTTTTTTTTGTATAATTAATTATTAGAACTCCTAAGCTACATTTTAAGACCAATATTGGGTTAATCTAATAATTGTAAAGGTCCGAAAAAAGCAAAACAATTTTTTTTCTGTTGTATTTTTCGTGTCGCTATAACTGAGGCCTCAGTTGGTATCTAAAAAGTACAACTCGCTTGTTTTGACAGGTGATTAATGTCATTTGTTCCTTAAAAGGCATACAAAATATACAATTTTACTGTTTTTTACTTAAACGTGTTCCCGTACTTTCTGTTAATTTTGTCTTTTTCTGAGAAAATTTACCCCCACTCCAAGACATTTGAGAATTTACTAATTTTTACTGAAAAAGTACGGGAACAGACCTAATGTCTCTAGGTCTGTTCCCGTACAAAATAATATTTACTGATTCTTACTGATTCTTACTGATTTGTACTGATTTTTACTTATTGCCGTCCCGTACGCAAAAATAAGTAAAAGAGACAGCTCACGAGAGAGCAAAAAACTACCCCTCCATAAAAATCTGTAAAAAAATTTACTGCAGAAATTTCTGTTGGTAAAAATCAGTAAACTGTCAGTTGGTATATAAAAGTGACAACTCGCTTGTTTTGACAGCTGGTTTATGTCATTTGTTCTTTAAAAGGCATACAAAATATAAAATTTTACTGTTTTTTACTTAAACGCGTTCCCGTACTTTTTGGTAATTTTGTCTCTTTCTGAGATAATTTACCCCCACTCCAAGAAATTTGAGAATTTACTAATTTTTACTGAAAAAGTACGGGAACATACCTTCTGTATTGTTGTCATTTCTTGTCTGTGAAGTAAGTGTCGGTGTAGCTGTCAAGTTTCAAGTCACACAGATATTTGTTTATTATTGATTTAATTTACATTTCACATTGAACTGTTACAGTTTTAATGATTAATAATAGTTTTTTCACAACCGAAATAATAATAAATCAAAACGAAAATCACTTTGGTCAAACTGACAGCTACCATTTGTATTTTAAATATCCGTGAAGCCTCCCGGACATGTCACAAAAAAAATTGAAGCCGTATAACAGAGGTCAACAGGTTCATTAATTCCATTCCTCTAAATAGACTGCTGTAGTCTGGACAGCGATGATACGATTTATCTATCCTCGTTCTGTAAGGATGAAAATGTGCCAATTTTTCCTTTTGAGATATTAGTTAGTTATTTATTTATTTAGCGGATAATCCACAATTTAGAATTCATTTTTACAAATTCCATTACCATTTTACAAGATGAGAGTATTTACATATTGCGATGGAAATTACATTTAAAAACGGTTGTAGTTCTTTTAAAAGGTGCAACATTTGTTTTAGTCCTATGTAAACAACTTTAATTTTTTAATTTTTTGTGTATTCTTAAAAAAAAAAAACATTGTTTTCGAAGTTTGTTTTTTATCAAATAATTCATATACAATTTCAACATTAATTTTGAATGAATTACTACACCTAAATATTTGATCTAATATTTGGCTATGATATTTGAAAATAACCACATATTTAGGGGCTATATGTATTTAAATATCATTCACTTCGATTTAGCTACATTTAATTCAAGTTTGCTTGAATTAAGCCAAACATTGATATTCACAAGATTGTCTTAGATATTTTCTTCGAACTCGTCGATACTTTTCCCCGCCATACCTACATAAAAAAACGTCGTTCCCGAATAATGCCGTTGATGTAAATTATGAAAACAAACGCTCTTAATATAGATCTTTCAGGGACGCCCATTTTCGTCTCGATGCTGTTCGATGATATACCATTCACTACCGTCCTTTGTGTTCTGCCGTTCCGCAAAGACTAAAACAGTAAAACCCCACATCAGTAAATTGTTTCTAAAGCTGTATCCATTTAATTTAGACAGGAGAGTGCACTTATCGATGTCGTTCTTTATTATTTTTCTTTGCAATTTCTTTCCAAAATTTTTAGGGCTGATTCTAACATGAGTGTTAGTCGGATTTGGACTGCTCGTTCCAGTACTTTTTCGTGAATTGTAAGATCGTTTATTGGGCTAACATTTTAGCATATTTTTTCGACAGAAACTAACCACATTGACAGGTTATTTACTGTTATTATGATGACTCCAATAACGTTGATTGCTTCTAATAGCATTTTAGCACTTTTATGGTGAAGTCTTTTATTTGGTTCATCGATATAAAATTAAATTTTGATCCAGTGTAATTGGTTTAGGACGTATATATGTTATTTCAATGTAATTATTTATTTCAGTTATTTTTTTTTTAATTTAGGACACAAATTTTAATGGTATCCAAATAGATTTTTGGTCGCGCGCGTTAATACTTTTTGTTTAATGTTTTTATTTTTTTTGCCTTTAGGAGTTTAATTTTATACTGATTTATTATTTAGCGATAATTGTTCCAACACACCTCGCTATAATAAAATTGAATTCTTGATATTTTGAAATTTTTTCTCGTTTCAATGATTAGTACAGTGAATCATTAAATAATATAATGATTCACTGTACTAATCATTTATACACACATAAGTTCGTTATTCTTATAAGCACATTTTACTCAATATACTTCACTACCCAAAGGATATGCTCAGAAGCTGTTGTGTACGCAGACGATATTGGGGTTGAAAAATGCAGTCACAAGTTTAATTTTGTTGTCGTCATTGTTTGTTTAGCTAACAAAATTTTAAGACCACTAAAAACAAATGAATATACCTACTCCGTAGAATTAACCATTCATTTCAAACGACATAGGCGGTAATCACACATTACCGTACTTCTTGCATCCATGAGTGGTTGTGAGAAAAAAAAAGCTAGACCCTGTGGTCTTAGGAGTCTATTGCACTATGTTTTTTGTTATTTTGTAAAACAGACTTAAATGTTGCTTTGTTATTCATTTATATAAAAGTATGATATATACAGGTGATGTAATGAAATGGAGTAGAATACGTTTTGTCCACTCTAGGTTTTATGAGAAGAACTGATTGTGACTACAAAATTTATTTCAGGTCGAACTATCATAAGAAGCAAGAACGTACGACAAATAGACAAACACAGTTTCCTTTCCTCAATTATTATGCCATATATATTTGTCATTTAGTATAAATTAATTTTGCATAAAATATATCTTTTTTTAATGATTCGTTGAAAGTTTATAGCTGCTAGCAGCATGCATTCCTTTTAACAATTTTAGTTTACTTGCTTTACATACTAAATATTTTGTAATACTTTCTTTTATTTTTGCTTAATAAATTTTGAACATGCATGAGTTTCTTTCGTACAATTTGTGTGATTTAAGATTAAATTTTAAATTTATTTGTTTCAACATTGAATAAAACTTCCACACTCTTTCATATATACTTTTACTCTCTTTGAGATCTTGAAAAACAAATTAAACAAACGAAAAAAAAACATCATTCCAAAAGTCACGCGGAAATGTATATGTATGTAAAAAAAAATCATAACGGGTGGAATCACTTCAACAGTAATTGCATTTTTTTTAAGAATTATATAAGTATGCGTTCACATTGAAACGCTAAATAGTCTATTTAACAGAACAAAAAAAAACCATATCGTATAATAAGAGATATATGAATAAATATTTAAATAAAAAAATTGTAATAATTAGTTTTCTTTTGTATTTAACTATCTAATGGTGTAGAAACAAATTCTACCTCTGAACAAAAATATAATCTAAGGGACTCTTCGTTGACACAAACACACTTATCACTTTCATAAAATCTCTATCTTAGTTGCAAAAAATATATGTATAGGTATATATAGAATTATATAATATTGAGTAACATGCATGCAGTCGAACTGTGATTATCCTAAAAGTATCACTCGAATGTTTATCTTTCTTACAGTGAAGTTGTTTTTCCTCAAATTGAATTTATTTACATTTGTGTTTTTTTGGGGAGATTAACATACATATTTACATGTACAATTACGATATCCCACATCGTTACTCTATGTACTTTATTTCTATATATCTAATCGTAATTTTTGATAAAAAGCTTTGCATTTTTCTGTTTGTTCTTCTGAAGAAAGTGTCACTGAATAGACAATCGCTAGACTAATCTACAATTAATTTGAATGCGGACTAACCGCGATGATGAATAATCAAAGTTCGACAATGTATACATTTATATACCTGATGGAGTAACAATCCGGCACTAGAAATTAAGTTATTATAGTTATTTGGTGCTATTTTAAGTTGATTAATTTAATTAGTTGCGATTAAGGCATTCCCGGTAGACCACTCAAGCTTTGGTGCTGATGGATGAGGTTGACTCGACACATCTGCTGCTCCAAACGCTGTATAGTGGCAGTGAGATGTGAATTTTCTACATACAATTCTTTGACAAGTACGTCTGCGTTTGCCAAACGTTGTGTCTGTTCTGTCATTATCATGCCTTGGGTCTCAAGGCGGTTCCGAAGATCGGACAGTTCTGCGTGCTGCTGTTGCCATGTTTCTAATTAAATTAAATAAAATATCAAGTATTTTCAATTAACAAAATCGGTACTCTTTTGATACTTACGCTGCAACAAAGACTCGGTATATTGATGCTGCTGCTTGATGACATTTTGCAAATGCCGGTTCTTGAGCTCCAGATGGTTCACTCTTTGAATTAACGATGGATGTGCTGCCCGCTGTCAAGAAAAATTATTTTAACATACATTTCCTAAACCCTTCATTACTCGGAAAACTTACAGCATATGCCTTCTCGAGTACAGGTTTTGCCTCCTGTAGTTGTTGAAGTTCCATTATAAGGCCATCGCGTTGTAAAGCTAAATCTTTTATTTGATCTTTCAATTGAATCTCAAAGAATTTCAAGCGTTTCAGTTCTTCTTTCATAATATTCGGACTTGAACAGCTGCTGGGAGCATTAACTGAAGACTTTTGAATACTGTGAGTTGAGGCAACACTTTGGCTCTCAAAACTCTTTGCCGACGCAGTTGATGAAGAGTCTTCAGAATCTTTATCTGTAGCAGCCATTTTCGCGGAAATAGGCTTCTGAATTGGCGATATGTTTTTGCATTCATCGATTACATTTGCATTTGTACTCGGCTGTGTTGTACTAAACACAGTAGTTTCGGATGTAGATAAGTTGTTTAAACTAAAAAAAAAGAAAACAAAGACATTAAATTTACTATGATAAAAAGGATAGATGCTAAAAGGTTTAAAAATAAATGACAAATTTCAATTTAGTTATGCAAAAGACTGAGTTCAAGACTCAAATGGATAAAGTTATTCCAAATCTAACGACTTTTTCCAAAAGTTAGGTAATCTTTGTAACAGATATTATATACAAACCAAGACATGAAGTTATTTACCAATCAACATTTCAACCTGTACGCACAATATGAACCATCACTACTCGAAGATAAATTAAATTCGTCGCCGGATTTTGATCTGATTAACAAACGAAGCGATTGCACATTGCACGCTGCAGCATCTATTTTTCTAATTGTATGAAATGAAATATCTGGCTTTTATTTTTCCACAAAAAAGCCTACCTTCTGTATAACGCCGAATCCGAACGGCGAATTAGAGAAGCTATTTATGACAGCGTTTCTCCACTTGGCTTCCGCAAGTGGTGGAACAGTGAAAAAAACTTAAGTGTTGTCACTTTTGGTATTTGAACCAGGGACCCGGCGCTTAGTAGTCCAACGCACTAACCACTGCACCCACACTTTATGAATGCTACAACTTGGCATGGAATCCAAGAAAATTATATCGAATTGCCTGGGGAATGGAATTTAAGTATTGTTTGACCGATTAACAATACTACGTAGGCTAACGCCTCCCAACAAGACTTACAAGATTAGGTCTACAATTATTTTGTTATACAGCCTAACAGCTTATGTTTGGGGAGGATGATGACGAACAACTTGCGTATTCGTAAAGGAAAGCAGAAATTTTGCCAAGACATTTAATACTGGAAAGGGTAATATTCTAACTGAGCGGATATTAACATCATTAACCATGATCAACGAGATGTTACCCTCGCATTTGGGGTATTGAAAATGGGATTAAGTTAAAATGAAAGCTCCCAGGGAGTTTATCCCCATTTCCATATTCTCTTATTTTAAATATAAAATTCCCGGAAGTAGTGTTCCCAATGTCAGAAAAATTAAATGGACGGGAGATTGTTTCTGACACATTTGCTGGGGAGTTCAACTAGAAAATGTAAAGAATTTCTTTTTGCAACAAAAATATATTCAAATTTACATTATTGTATTAGGTTCAACATTTATTTAAGCCTAGTGTAGTGTGATTAGACAAAACGTTTATGCCAGTTTATGAAAAAGTGCTTGAACAAATTGCAATGGAACATGCGTTAATATGAAACCTTGAGTTTTCTCCTAGCTGATGCCTACCAACTCCGACTCTCAGCCTTCTCGTGGCGATGGCTGAGTTTCAAGTACCGTATATAGGGTTTCAATCCCTGTGTAAAGCCTTAGCGGCAGCAGATGAGAGCGGGGGCAAGAATTGCACTCACACTTGGGCACATTTATTTCAAGAGCCAACGATGGCGTCTACAGTCCCAGTTAGGATGGACCCTTAGTCAGGTCCCATGAACAGAAATGGAAGCGGACGAGCCGAAAGGTTCACGGCAACTGATAGCCCGTGTCCTAGGGGTATCTAATAAATTGCACAACTCCAACCTGGAGGGCCATAGGTTAGAGTTGTGCTGTCTTGGTAACTTCCTTACCATGCACACAGGGGCCAAATGCATGAATACTTGACAGAAACTGAAAAAAATATTGGGGTGAATTAAAAAAATTGCTTGGGTGTACAGTTAAACACCCAAACTGTCGAAACACGTGATTTGATAATACTGTGTACATGTTGACCAAGTCACTCGTTTGTACTTGTACATTGTGAGGAGTGATTTTAGCAGCTGCGATTATAAAACGAACAAGTTTTCAAGTGAAATATTTAGGAATGCTTTAATTCATATAATTTTTTTTAAAATAACTTTAGCCTCCATAGGTTGGTTAACGATATTTATATAAAATTATAGTTCGGTGTTATTAAAAATATTAATAGTTTGAGAAAAAAATTTTCTTTTCCTTTTATTCACTGAAGTTCACTTATGTACATGTCACAACATGTTTTCGAATTAGGTCTTATTTATAAGTGGAACATCAATAAAAATCTACGCCTATTTGCGCTTTTTAAAAAACTTGCTTCTCGAATGGGTTAAAGTTTTGACTTGGAAAAATATTGGAAACATTTATTAAATATCCGTTTCTATATTTCATTAGTTTTGATAAACAGTTTGTAACATAGAGAAATAGTTTAGCTAAATATACCTCAAAGTATAGTGATCGACTCAGCATCGCTAGCTGAGTCGATTGAGTCTGCTTGCCGTTCGTCCGTCTGTACGACACCAATTTTCAGGCCTTACATTTTGTGCTAGGATAATGAAATTTGGTATATAGGATCCCTGTCCGTGCCTACAAAACATTTTCAAAATCCGCCCACTGCCACGTCCCCTTTTAAGAATAAAGTTCTTTTTGGTTAAACGGTGAGGAATTTTGAAAAGTTTCTGAACAAGATATCAGGACATGCTAATATCTATATTTCGTTCATATAACATGTTTTGCCACACCCACTTTTTGGGAGCGATTTCTGTAAAAAAAAAACGGTTGTCGATTTTGAAGAAATTTGAAAAAACTTTTGATGTGAAAACATTAATAGAGTTAATATTTTGTATCCCACGCGCACTTTTTGGGGGCGTGGCGTTTTCTTTATAAAAAAAAGAAAATATTTATATACCTTCCCTACTTCATAGAAAAACGTCGTTTTTTGTTGAACCAACAAAGATTTAGATATTATTTGAACAAGATGTTCAGTTTTTAGTCACGGGCCATTTTTGGGGATATTCATTTTAAGGATGGG
The DNA here is from genome assembly GCA_932526625.1 of Rhingia campestris. Taxonomy (NCBI): domain Eukaryota; kingdom Metazoa; phylum Arthropoda; class Insecta; order Diptera; family Syrphidae; genus Rhingia; species Rhingia campestris. The sequence continues at coordinate 222,053,866 of OW052182.1, forward strand.
ATGGGATGAGTATTCAACGATCCATACAGCGGATTGTAGCCTTCTCATACGTTTTTTTTTGTAGGTTCAGGTTCAAGTGATATTTTTGATACGAGGAGAACGTTATTTGATCATATGAGACTATCCATCGATCAATCAATCTTCAAATTTGAAGGAATTCATTGAAAATGTTAACGAACGGCTAAGTCATTGTAAGCCCTTGCAGCGAATACAAATTTTCATGTCCAATTAAAAAAAAGGCAATTGTGTTATATTTAGAAAAGAGGATAGGTTTCTGATTTCTATTTAGTCTTGGTAAGCTTCTGCAATCAGATTTACGCATTATTATGGGACTGATAAAAAATGTGGTCGTCCAAGAAAAACTTTCGACGAAGCTTTGGAAAGGAGCAAACGCCAAAAGATTGAGGAATTGAGACAGAAACACATCTGAAGAAATCATGTTTGCTGCCAAAAAAAAGTTAACGGTCATCAGGTCAAGTGGAAGCATCTAAAGTTGTGACCACAAATTCACCCAAAAGAGCTGACAAATACAGGTTGGTTGAGAAGCTCTGTCGATGTATTGCAACAGTATTACAAAAAACAGCTTAACCTATGAAATTAACGTGGACAAGTTTCAACAGTAGGCTATTGAGACTGCAAGACTGTTTGTGGAAAAATATAAATTGTACCCAAAAGCCTCCCTCAACCCACAATGTTTTATCATGGCCAGCCATAAAAGAGCATGCTTTACTGCCAATAGGTTAGTTAAGTGAAGAAGAGCATGAGGATCGAAACAAAGAATTCAAAAGATATTAAGAAAATTTCTCTCGTAAGATATTGCGTGTCAAACCCAACGAAGATATTTTAAACTTTCTCTTGATTTCTTTGGACCCATTAGTAACATGTTTGCAAAAACTGACCCAAAAACGGACAAATGAAATTGATAAGGATGTTTATGATTTATTGAAGGCAATCACTACCCGTTCGGATACTTCCGTCACATCAGCGAATATAGAAGAAAACATCATTTTAAGACATAAAGAGATTTGCATTTTACGTTTCAAAAACATCTAGTGTGTAGAACTAGTCATAGTGGAAAATAAAGAACCATAACAATCCTTCTACATTTCACAAGACATTCCCCAAAGTCAGCCAAGCAACACATTCATGACCCAGTCTTTTACACGTGAAAGAAAGAAGCATTCAACAATCATTAGGCACGGAACCCAGTGCAAACATTTTCATCGACAATCTTCACAAGCAGCTAAGACCAGCGTTGTCTTAGCTTAAAGCAGTTTACATAGTCCCAACTTCACCATATCATAAAGGAGAGGGTAACAGAAAAATAATTAAGTAAACTAAAAATCAAACATCAGAAATACTATATACAACGCACAAAATATTTTTTTTTATTTTTGGCCACAACGTGAAACATTTCTCTTAGTCTTCGGTTTTGTACTAACTGTAAACCTAAGAATTTATAAGAACATAATAAAAAAAAATAAACGTTCAATTAAAAGTGTTAACAATTAAATAAAAAAAAATGTAGAAAGTGTTAATTCAACTTACCGGTTTCTTGAAGGAGATGTTTGCAAACTTTTCCTGCTCTTGTACTGTGTTACTGGTGATTGAATGGTACTTTGATGCCAAAGATAGCTTATTGGGGAACTAGCAGGACTCTCCAAATCTGACATCTCCCTTTGCATTTCATTTGCGCCAGTCAAAATCTCAACACTTTCGCCTAGCTTCACTCGAAGATCTTCGATTTCACATTGCAGTGACTCGATTTCTTTGCATTTCTCTTCGAAAATTTGCCTTGCATTTTCACGAATTTGATCTGCTTCGGCTTCCAAGTCTGCGTACTGCTGTTCGAGTGCGTCCTTTTCTTCAATCGGTGACAAACGCCCGTCTTTGCTAAATTGTTCTTCATATTCCCGGACCTTTTCAACTAGTTCAGTGAACTTGACATCACTTTCCTTCTGTTCTTCTTCGTAGATTTTTCGCTCCTTTTCGAATAGCTGACGTTCCTCGGCCAATTTGTCTTGCCAGTAATCTTCACAGTCTTCGTATGCTTTTTGCATTTGTTCTAGGCTTCCTTCAAGCTCTTTGCAGCGCGCTTCTAATGTGTCTTTCTCCTGTTTGACCGTTGATGCATCTGTACTTGGCGTATCGTTGCTCAAGGGATTTTCTTTGAATGGCTTCAATTGTTCTTCCAGCTGAGATATCTTCGTTTTCAGGCTTGTAATCTCTTGATCTTTCGTATTGTGAGAGCATGTAGAGCTGTCCTGAGAGAAACCCGATGATGTGCTGGGTGATGTGACATTCAAGGGATTTTTCAACTCAGAATTTAGTGCCACCCAGTCGCCGCTTGTGTCACTCTCACTGTTAGTGTCTGCGTTGCACCTTCGGAATTTTCCTAATCGCGGACTTTCCTCAGTTATTCTCGTTTTACTTGGTGAATCTCCACGTCTTTTAACAGCTGCAGATGTATGATCAGGATCTTCCTCAGTACTTGAAGTTGCTTTGGGAGATCTCTTCGGTTTTTGTCGTGATATTTCGAAGTTTAAGCCCTCGACTTCTGCTACTAATTCGTCATTTTTATCCCTCAAATTCGAATTCTCCATCTGTAGACTTGTTATCTTCTCGATCAGTTCTAACATCTCTTCTGTTTCCTTTTCATTCTTATACCCCTCGTCGCTTCGGTTCTTTTCCTCAAACTCGACAATTTCCTTGTTCAACTGAATGTTTGTTTCTAGAAGACCAGTTATCTGTTTTTGAAGAACTGTTTGTTCGTTTTCTAAGGCACCGTTTTCTTGTCGAAGAGATTCTGTCTCCAATCTCAGCTTAAGTTCTTCCTGCTCTAATGATTTGATTCGTGACTCTAAGCGAGCCGTCAAATTCGACCAATTTTCGCGATCGTTTGCCATTCGGGCTGTCAAGTCGCGCACCACCTCCGCGTGCCTTTGTTCCAACAGACGTATCTAAAAGACAAACAAGTTAATATATACTAAGATTTGATTTTCCTTGAAATTACCTCTTTTTTTGTCGTATCTTCCAGATTCGCGTGTCTTTCGTCGATTTCTTGCGCCAACATGACTACTCTTCGATTTGCATCTTTGTTATCAGAGTGCAACTTTTTGTTTTCCTCCCTTAATTGAAGGTACGACTGCTTTAATGTGGATAGCTCTGCCGTTTGCAGGGCAAGTGATGCTTTTAACAGTGTCGTCTGGGCTTCGCCACCTAGACCACGGAGTTCCTCTTCTAAAACTTTTGACAACTGCAATATATTCACTTCATCCTCATCGAACCCAAGACTTAATAAAAGTCCCTTTGGACTGCTGATGTTGGCGCGTTCCCACATTTCAATTATACTGTGTGTCGGGACTGTCTCCAACTGAGCAGGAATATCTACAAGGGGAAAGGATTTATTTATTATTCATTTCTACTTTATGAAAGTCTAATACTGTCAAATTACACAGCTGAACAAAAATATAAGATAAAATCTGCAAACAAAATGGGGAGAGACAGATATACTAATGGTACAAGCACGTACTAAAACAACATATTGATTGGGTGTGCGTGTACATAGAAACAAAACAGGATCTATTGAAAAAGCCAACACCAAAGGGCGTCTCTGCGAGACACAAAGTGATTGCGAGCCAAATTTGTCGAATAATATTGTACATAACGGTGCAATGAACTAAATACAAAACAAAAAAGAAGATAAACAAAAATATGAAATAAGCATTTTTTTCTGAAACAAACCTTTCACATTCGATTGCTTATCGTCAAACGCACGTGAAATTGAACTCTGACTCTGATTATTGTCCGCACTGATGACTGAAGTGTCGGGGAACATATGACCAAAATATGGTAGTGAATTATTTTGCCATGTCGGTGAGAGATGACAATCAGAGTGCTTCGCTGATACAAATGGAATATTATCACCTCTAATGAGACTTATGAATTCGCTAAAGGTAATCACTGGTTCTGTTTTGATTTTTCTTAACTTATCGAACACTTCTTCGACAACACTTTCCGCGAACGTTTTCGAAACTCCGACACGTTCGCAGACAACTTGTAGTTGATCACAAGTAAAGTAATATGTACCGATTTCGCTGCCGTATATTTTCCAAACTTCTAGAATCCTATTCGGAAGATTTTCGAATTCTAAATTTCCTATTTAAATGTTTAATAGTTATGCTGTTTAGTTTTTCAATCAAATCAAGAGAAAAGTGTTTCAAAATTAAATAAAACGATTTCGTTTTTTCAAGGTGCTTCGGCTATAAATTAACGTTTAACTTGTTGGTATTAGATACAAGCTTTGTGTTAAAGACTGATTAATGCCATGTAAGTGCTGGATTTATGAAATCATAAATATTTAATTGACAGAAGATAGAACTTACCTAAGGATTCAACGCTACTGCTAACTTTGCTTGCTGCTTTAGCTGCTTTTGTTTTCTCTAAGATCGCATCTCGAACGCGTTGATTTTTTTGAGCTGGAAGTGAAGCGCAACGTTTGAGCTTGGCTCCTCCACATAGTGGCCGTCTTCTGTGTGATGACAAGATATCACTCTGTGAAGATGACCTTTGAACCTAGAGGAAATTAAATCTATTTAGTCTAACAATTGGCGTATGAGTATTTTAAAACTAACAATGTTATTGTTGGAATTTCTCGAAACTATATCCTGGTCATCAGACTCTGAGGGTGAGGAATCTGTTGCAATGAATTGTGGTCGGGATCTTCTGCCGTATTTTTTAGCGCCAACTACGAATTTTGGTGAAACTTCACGATCTGATGATTCCTGTGGGCTCTCAGTGTGTTTGCGTTCAGATTCATCGTTTAAAATAAGTGTGCGCTCTGAAAGTATACAAATTGATTGTTAATAATAATTTTAGTAGAAATGGGTGCTTGAAAATGTTACACTAAATTACCAAATTGCTTAGCTAATTCGTCCATGGCTGTCTCGTAGGATGTCTTGTAAAAAAAACTGGTTCCCATTTTTACAAAAAAAATAGTTGTACTTGATTAATAAATTTGACCTTTAGTGGATCAAGTGTGTCTTGAAACTGACATAATTTATCATAGAAACAACCATTTAAATAGTACTTTTGACAGAGATAGGCATATGTTAATTAGGTAGCCAACAAGAGTTAAAGGACTAATTAGTCTCCTTATGTAATTTTCCATTCGATTCAATCGCTTGGGTTATATGTCTAATTTGCTACCTGTTTTAGGATGACATATTCAAGCGTGTGCGTATGGCTTTTTGAATTAAGATAACCCGACGCATAGTAAAGGAGGATTACACATCATTATGCGGGATATTTAAAATTCTATAGTTGTTGATTTTTAAGATTAAGTCTAGTTAAGAAGTGTCTACCACCCTGAATGTAATATTAATGTTTATGTGATGTAAATTATTTAATGGACAAAAATATATAAAATATTAATAAATTATCTACTGTGAAATAAATAATAGACTCCCAACTAAAAAAGTAAACTTTCTTAAAAAAATGATTTATTAAAAAATGTATTCTCGAAAAGATATGATACGTGTAAGGCAAACTATTAATTTCCATACATCTCAGGTAAGAAAACCCAATAACGCTCATTAAACACCCTTGAGTCATCATTGTTTTGGTGTTTAGTCTAAGGACGATAACATAAATTTTGTTGTGTTTACTGTCCGCAATAAAAACACACGAGTTTGAACACCCTTTTCAATTGTTACCCTTGATATGTGGTTCACATACCTAAACCATTTTTATCTCAGTAAATCGTGTAGATTGTGAATATGTGTGATAATATTTTTGCTCCTGTTGGATATCTTTAACATCTTTTTGCGATACATTGTTTCGATAATAAAATAAATATGTTTGGTAATATTCTCTGAACAAATTTTATTAGACGCAATGTGTAAACTTGTCAGATAGTGATAGTGGTAAGTGATCATTTACAAATGTTAATAAAATAGATAAAAAAGTGTTTAATTCGAATGTAAAGGCTAAAGTTTAAGCTTACCTTACTAGTACATTTAAGTTCATAAAATAACCATTATATCATACGGAATAAACTACAAAGGATATATCGGAATATTTTTAATAGTACAATACAAGCCAAAGATACAAAGTCTAGCATCAAATTCCGCTAAAATTTATAAAGAAGGCAAGCAGTATCAAGAAAACCAAAGGCCTACAGCAACGAATAAAAGACTCGCAACGATGATTTCTTTAAATAATCAAAAAAACATTATCTTTGAAACAAATTTAAAAAATCTTTTTTTGCAGATCCGTCTTATGAAATGAACCAAAATAATGATACGTTTCCACATGGCATAGCAAAAAACGATGTAAAACTACCGTTAATAGTTGTTAATCAAGATTAAAATTTTTTGTTGTATTTAGTATTAATATACTTTTCTGTGAACTCAGTTGCATCCAATTTAGTGAACCGGACTGCATTAGTTTACCATACACTTAGGTAAATTAAAATTGTACTTATTTCTAAAGTGAACATGTTTTGGACATGATCAGGAATTGCATTTTTTGAGATACATTCCACTGATAATTAGCAGTTAAATCAGTTAAATGAAATGCATTATAATAATATTTTTCAATCGAAAAATTCTAGATATCACGTTTTTTTTTAAATTAATAATTTTTTTTTCTATCATAGGTAACATTTCCGTGCGTGTGAAAACGGTTCATACTGGCAACAACCCAACATAAGCTTCGATTAAATAGCTAATCATACAGCTACAGATGCTCACAGGCAAAAATTAGGCTTACAAGAAGAAGATACAAGCTGCAGGTGCGCTTTATAGGCAAAGAAGAAGGGAAGAACAGCCGCTTTTCGGACTAAAGAGGAAGAAAAATTGCAGAACTCCCGACCCAATACCAGAGGCACAATATTATATAAATAGATGCAACTGCAAGCATGCGCCGACGATATTGACATAATTATATATATGCTGTCACTAAGAAAAGACACACAATTAGACAGCAGGGCTATAACTTAGACTTTGTATATTTCGGCCTTTCTATTAACACTGGCAAAACATCTCTTCAGAAATAAAACGAAGAATTACTCTTGCCGCTTTTTCATCAGGCTAAAAATGTATTTTTGTAGTAAAGCAATCATTTGAACCTCTAGGGGGATCCTATATAAGACCCAGTTCATTCCAGTCCTGCTTTGCGTCGCTTAAGTGGAACGTATCAAAAGCGGATAAAGAAATCCTTGGCCGTTTTCAGCAAAAAAAATCTTCAAACAATTTTCGGTCACCTTTACGTTGATAGGATATATTGGACGTTAAAGATGGCTAGTCGAATGAAATGAATGAATGAACTCCGTCTCGTAGGATTCGAATCCCAGCCAGTCGTCGTATGCAGTAGAGGAAGACCTAGCCTTAAGTGCCGCGAACAATTAGAAACGGAACTTAACCAAATTAAAGTGTGTAATTACCTAAGGACCGGCGTAATCCATTCCAAATGGGAATGATTTCTTTTTATATTACAAACACGTTACAGTTCTTCCAGGAAGTTCACTTAAATAGTTCACTTAAATATATCTATATATATCTATCTATATATATATATATATATATATAAAGTATTATTTTTAGTCGATAAATAGGATATATAAATAATACTTTTTTTTTAATTGAAAATTTCTTCAAGCTCGGCGGGATAAATGGTTAAAATATTAAAAAAAAAATACATATGAGAAGGCTACAATCCGTTGTGCGGATCGTTTAATACCCTATCCTACCCTATCCCATCCCATCCTTAAAATTAATATCCGCAAGTTGTGGGCTTTGTGGTGATGAAATATAGAAAAATGACGTTTTAGTTCAAATATTTTAAAAACGTACAAAAAAACGTTTTTTTTTTTTTAAATTAAAAGACCCCCAAAAAGTGGAAGTGACAAAAAACTTTATATTGACGAAATATAGATATTGGGATTCCTAAAAACTTTTTCAAAATTCCGGTTTGGCCAAAAACTACTTTTTTCTAAAAATATTTACACTTGTTCTCCTGGAAGCAACAAAGAGCACGTGTACCAAATTTCATTATTCTAGCTCAACATTTAAGGACCAAAAACTTGTGACGTACGGACGGGCGGACAGACATGGCTAAATCGATTCTGAGTCGATCCATATACTTTAAGGTATGTCTAGCTAAATTATTTCTCTATGTTACAAAATATGTATCAAAACTAATATACCTATGGGTGGTTAAAAAGTGGTTAAGGTTAAAATATTTTACTGACGAATTGTCTCTGTTTATGAAAACGCCAACATAAACGGCACAGTGCTTAAAACTTTATATGGACGAAATTAAGATATTAAGACACTTTTCAGATTCTTAAGGGTTTCACAAAATCGACGATTTTCTAAAAAATAATAATTTCACCATCATAGTTTAACATTTAAGGCGCAAACATCGGTGACACTCATATGTAGGGACAAGGCTGCATTAACTTAGTTTTCCATTCAACCCAAATACTTGGCAAAATGTCTATATTAGATCGGGTATAAACACAAGAAAAACCATACATTAACTAGAAATTATTTTAAAATATAAAATGCTATCTAAATTATGGTATCTAAATAATAAATAATATACAATTTATATAATTCGTTAATATTAATCAACATTCCTTGGATTAGAAACTACTTCCTCATTTACTGGATCAAAAAAAACTATTGAATTGTATTAAGATTTGTTATCTAGCCGTTATAAGCGTTTGTTATCTTTAATATCAGAGACTGCATACAATTGATTATTACTTCTCAAATTAAAATTAAATCACGCACATTTATATGAAGATACGCATATGTTGTTCTATTTTCGTGACTGGAAATATAATGTTAGTCTAGAACTTCTATTTAAACTATTCAAACAAGAACAACCATGCTGCTACTGGAAGACTGCAAATATTTATAAATGGTGTTTGTTTCACGACAGTACTTCCGTCCGTTTAAAAAGTATGCATATTTAAACATTCAAAACTCCTTACCCTTTGTTGGTTCAAGAGTATGTGCGTACATCTAAAACAAATTCAAAGCCTACGGTTTTGTGTAGTATTTGCAGATCAACAATTACTCAGTAGTGTAGTGGTAAGTAGGATGAACTGGTGTGTAAAGTCTGGGTTCGATTTTCAACAGTGGAAACATCAATATGGTTTTTACTGATCATCCTTTCGCATTGATATGCCTGTTTTATCTCAAGTCAGCTGTTCACGCAAAAAGTACACACACATGCATGAGTGAAAATACCAGATCCTCGGTCTCAAAGATCCTCTTGCGCCAACAATTGGTATATTTATTTTTTTTTTTTTATAACAACTTGAAGTTGAAACATCACCCCAGTAATTATAAAGTGTGTTCATTCGATTTGCCTTACCTTTGTGGCGATTTGGTAACAGAGACATGCTTTTTTTGAACCAAATATTATCTGTGCAAATCAGCGCTCCTGATTTGTAAGCTTCTATAGGAAAACAATCGATGAGGATCCTTAAACCTATGTAGAATAAATTGTTTATAAAGACCCAATCATAAAACGAAATATGATATGCATGATTAGTTGTATAAGCAGACTTTAAAAGTGAAGATTTATATGAATTGCCTGTTATCAAAAGCTTTGGCAAACGAATATGGAAACTTTTTTGTTACAAATATAATATGTGAAATAAAAGGTTGACAAATTTGCGTAATCAAAAATTAAAATCGTATGCAATTTTTATACTTTACAAAACAGTTAAAACGCTTAAAAATGCGTAAAATAATCCAGACGGTATGCTAGTGGTAATATTAAAAAGATGTTTATCGTCCTTTATCAATCAATTAAAAATATATTTAACAAGTCATTATTTGCATTATTTCTAAAGTTTCTAAAAGCATAGAAATATGTATTTTTATTAGTCCAATCTATAAAAACGCTTTAATATAAAAAGTAGAAAACTATCCACGATTAACAAAGCTTTATGCGATATCTAAATTGTTTAAAAGCATTGTCAAGGAAAAGCCTTTCTTCATTAAAAAAAGATGTAATCCCGAATAAGCAACATGGTTTTCTTCGAGATAGGTCTTGTATATTTATGTACATATATGTAACAGCTGTGAGGAACGATTACAAGTTGATGTCCTTTAAACGAACTTTAAAAAAGTTTTTGATAGAATGCAACGTACCCTACTTTTTACCAAACTACTAATATCTCAATTCATAAGTAATTCCATAATAATTTAACAAATAGAAAGCAAAAAATGGTGAAGATCGATGGATGTAACACCTTGTAACATGTTTGTTACAAGGTGTAACAATATTATGACATTGTTTCACTGAAATTAATTTCTCTGATTAAATTTAAATTAAACAAAAGCTCGGTTTGTTTGAAGTCTTTACGAAACCGTGATCTCCAAAGGTGTTAGCCTAGTACCACACTAGGTACTGACACTTGAAGGAGGTACATACATTATTTATAAAAGCAGCGTTCATTACAGCAAAACAAGGATATTCTGGAAAGTTTACATATTTATTTATTATATTACCTGTTACGTGTAAGTGGTCCACATAAAGTGATGTAGCGTTTGAGAGTGTGTATATCGCCTTAGGAGCAAATGTTTTAGAAAATTAGAAATCATTAAGAACAGTTTAAAGGCAGTGTTCCATTATGCTTAGGAGCAAATCCTCGCAACGTTTAGGTAGTTTTACGTTTTATTCGAGTTTGCTGAGGGTGTAGTGATGTGGATTCTTTTACTTCAGATGATAATAAAAGTTGCGAGAATGATGAATAGTAAATCAAAAAATTGATTTAAATGCATATCAGTAAATGTAAGAAATACAGGCAAATTATTATTTTATTTCTCCATCAACGTGCTAGTCAAAAACTCTAAACTGAAGATTGCGCAAAACAATTTTTGTCATTTAGGATTTGACATACTTATGCAGAACCATTTTACCTTGTCCAGGGATCTGTACTTTTCTTTTTTGAGTCCTGTTCTGTCCTGTTATGTTCTAAGTTCATCTCTATTAAACAAAGCTATTACCTACTAATACTCTCAGTGCCGCAAACCTAAAGACATGAAAATATTTGTACTGAAAGCATAGACAAAAAGCGAATAATATACCGAATTTTACTATCCTAGCTCAAAATGCAAAGCCAAAAAATCAGTAACGAACAGACTGACGAACGGACAAACAGACATGCCTAATCGACCCAGCTAGCGACTCTTAGTCTATCAATTTTTTTCTATAAGTGACACTATGGCCGTGTTCTGGATGTAAGATTAGGCAAGATTCTAAGATATCTCTGTTTTCAATGGTCGATCGACTATTTTAACCATGAGAACAGAGGTTCATCTAAGATATCTTAGTAAATATGAAATCCGGAACACGGTCTATGTACACTACCTACTAATATACCCCTTGGGATTATTACACTAAATTAACACATATTTCGCACATATCATTAATTCGTACCAGACGAAATATTTTCCACCATATATGTGTGCGTATTGTGCCCAATCCAACATTGCATTATTTTTATGAAAACCATTAAAATGTTTTATTTATTTAAAGCTGTGCTATGAATTTACCAACTGCATGCAGAATATATTTGATATTATAAATATAAATCGTTCACCAAATCACACCTTGACATTCCATTTACTGATTGATTTGGAAATGGCGTGTTCTAAAACCGGTGATAATTATTATAAGTCATTATTATCAATTAATAAAATTTGCGTCTTTGATACTGAAAATTTCCAAAAACAGAATTGCAATTCGTTCGTTTTGTTATGTAAGCGAAAGCGCATAACATTTAGATTCGAATCGAAATGCAGTACGCAAATAGAGAGCACAATTACTCACAATAATGGTGCACTTACCCCCCGGTGACAATGATCCATCGATTTCTGTGCCAAGAAAGTTCAACAGTGCTTCTTTGAAGTTCCCAAAAGAAACCCGTGACCTTGGATTTTTAATAAGGCTTTTTATGATTACAGATCCCCGATCCTGAAGTTCGAGCATTTCACATAATTTGCTAAGGGCGTTTTCGTCCAGTGCACCGCAATGATTTGTATCACAACTCGTGAACATTTGAAATAATTTTTGCTCATATGGGTCCGATGAAACTTCCATTTTTTTGTTCACTTTTGTGTCACTAGACGGTGTAATTGATTGTTCTCAATATTGGAGTGTAAATATTGGATTTATTTTACTTAAAACGAAACTATATTTTCCATGTAAAAGGTAGACGTGAGAAAAATATTTTTTTTAACTCTAGGACACACAAAAAGCATAAATAATAATAAATATATACAAATATTTTTTTTATTCCTTTTCTACACACAATTTCTCGGAATTTCCCGTGTGGAGGCAATTTTCTTGTACGTGTTGTAGACAATTGACAGTTTTCGGAAGAGAAAATCAAGAAAAAAATCTATTTTAAAATATGTTTGTACTGTTCTACCTTATGATTATAGACGTAGAAACACAATTTTACATATATAGGTTTCCCTTTCTTGGCTAACAACACTATTATCGATAAAGGCAGTTTATCGATGTAATCGAAAATTGTTTTGTATGTATGGGTGTATGGGTGTTATGCTGTTCTAACGATAACCACCGGTCACAATAAGAAAATTGGAAATGAATTCCGAGTTATATAAACAAAATTAAAACGGACACATAATTAATTGGCATAAATTTACTTTAGCGCGCACTCACTTTTTGCAGTTTTTATATTAACCGATTCGTCTCTGCGTGCTGATTATTTATATGTTTTTTTTTAACATCGTCGCTCACATTTAGTTAATTCACTTTTTTGGTTAAATTCCCATACAAATTGTGTGTAGTTTGACACTTTTTTTTTGTCGTGGTGCCATGTTCAAAAAAAACATACCAAATTAAAATATTATAACACAAAATACTGTTGAGATATATGAATTTTGCATTCAGCCAAACTTGCAGCCAAACCAAATCCTACAGTGTGCCCAAGCAGGGAGGTTGCAGGAGGGCAGATTTATTTGTTTATCTTTGTTTGTTGTAATTACATGTCTGTCAGGGCTCAGTTATAGCTATCATTGGACAACTTCTTTGGAACACAAAACATGATGGAATTGAAATTTTACCTCCATAGCTGCTTATAGGAATCGTAGAAAATTCCGTTTCATTTCAGAAAATTTCCGATGATGTTTTTCAATGATAGCTATAACTGGGCCCTAACTGTCAAGTTTCCAGTTACACAGGCAGCAGTGTCTATAAAAACATTTTAGAGGTTGCCTTACTTTAGGAAACCTTTAATTACCGCGTAAGTGCAAAATCGGTACCTATAATCGATTTTCATATTTAGGGAACTTAGCCGCGAACGAACTCTGCCTAGAAGCTGCGTAAGGAATTTACTTTTCATTTTGACATATTCGAGAATTTCCATCTATTAATTCATGTTGAGTTTTTGTGTGGTGATTTTTAATAAAGCGAAACTAAATTAATGCTAAGTTATTTAAGTGTAGTGATTATCGAAAATATTATCTTTGAACATAAAGTAGTTTAGAAAAAAGTGGCCATAAATAGAATTTCACTTTTTTGTACTAAATTTGTAAATTTTACTATATTTTTTGAAACAATAATCGTTTAGTTAAGTAGCAATGGAAAGTTGATTATAGACACATTTTAAGAAAATCTAATAAATACGGCTGTTAATGTATTAATTGTCAAGTATTTTATACTTCTTTTGCCAACGAAGTAGCCAGACTCGTTGTTGGCTTAACGGAGATGGCGAAAACGACATTTTTTTAGTAACTACATTTGTTACGTTTGCTACGTAAGGTAGTTACGTTTGCTACGTGAGGTAGTTAATTTTGTTAAACGTAGTTGATGTAGCAAAATGTAGTAGACGTAGTGGTATCTGACAAAATATAGTTTTGTTTTCGAATATTTTCAACTTATCCGTGAATTTTGTCATAATAGACAATAACATTTACTTTGATTATTGATGCTTAAAATAATATTTATAATGTCAAAATGTGAACGTTTATTCCGGAATTGGTACCTTTATGAATGATAATGATTTTCCGATACTGACCGAAACTGAAAATTGCAAACAGTAATATGTATTAGTATACAAATTAAATGTCATTCAATTAAACAAAATGGTTTGCGAAAAAATTAACAATTTTCTTTATGACCGGAATAGTTCGAGCCATTTTTGAGAAAATTGAAAATTTTTGAATTTTTTTAATTCAATCTTTCGTTTTAAAAACCAAAGAAAGACCAGTTTTTGAACAACGGAAGTAATTAACGATTTTAATAACCATATGTAAGAAAAAGTATCAATAAAAAAAAAGCGTTGTTCTAATTTCTAAAAGGTAATGAGTCGTCATTTTATTATAAAAGGAAGCTTAAGGTTTTTAATGTGACTGCTACAGCTTGCTTTGCCTTATCCCGTAAATGAGATACATAGTGGACGAACGGTATTGACTACATTGCGAGCTCGGTTATAAAAATTTTATAGCCAATCCTAATTGATAACCCTAAGATCGAATTTCTCACGCTTTTGTGTAACTTTTACATCCCACAAAACAGAAACAAGGTAATGTCCACTATACTGAAATTCTTTTCGATGCCGAATCAAAACTAAAAAATTTCAATATTTTGTAGAAAAAAAAAAAACACTTACTGTCATTGTACTAGATATAGTGAATTATATTGCGTTACTTATGTCAACTATCGTCAATTTTGATTTTCGTTTAGTTGAGAATTGAAATCCAATGGAAAATGTATTATAAAAAAGAATGTATCCAAGCTCTGAGACACGTTTAACAAAAATCTAATCTATAAAGCTGTGTCTGTTACCTGCGTTTAAAAAATATTCCAGTACAATTTTGTCGATGTTTTATAACATACCTGTTCGTTTGAAGTCAGTCCACCATTTTCAATTTTTACACACGTCAAGTTAGTACGGATAAATTTTCCAAAGTCGTTTGCGGTTGTTTGGGTATTTTTATTTGTATCATCAAAAATTGATCAAAATATATCCAGTGATTCTGCTTCCAGAATTTGAAAGGTATGTTCCACAATAAATTAACTGCTATTTGCAAAATAGATGCTTGAGAACCGCGAAAGATTTTTGCGAATAAAGTTTGTGCCCATGGCATGCACATCTTCCTAAAACCTATCTGTCAGATGCTTGCTATTTTGCTGCGCTATGTGAAAAAATTGTGTTATATTGCAATTCTAGAAAAATGATGAAATTTTAATATCTCTTCCAGTTCTTGCGGAGATGAATTCCTTTATGCGGCGTAATATAACTGCCGAACAAATGCACAGCTTCCTAAAAGACAAACAAGCTTGGGAAAATGCAATTGCAATGTACAATGGACCTGATCCACTAGAGCACTGGTACAATTATATCTGCTGGTACAACAGCAACATCCACGGGGACCCGGAAAACAAATTTCGAGAAACTCTTGAAAGATGTCTTACCCAGTACGAGCACAATGAATATTATAAGCAGGACAACCGTATGGTAAAGTTATGGGTAAAATACATTGATCTCCAATCGAATCCGTTGCACTTCTATCAAATATTATATCAAAGGGGCATTGGTCGTCAATGTGCCTGCTTTTATATCAGCTGGGCACACTATTACGATTCGGCTAATGCATTCAAAGAGGCAGAGTCTATTTACAACCTCGGATTTCAGGCAAAGGCTGAGCCATATAACGAACTAGAAGCTGCTCACACAAAGTTCTTGTATTCATTATCTCAGCGTATGCTCTATGAAGATAATTCTTCAAAGAAACAAAACGCCCAACAGCTATGTGAGCAGCGACAACAAATAACAACACTAGCGCAGCCTTCAGCTAAGCGCACAAACGAGATGACTAATGTACGCGAAATTCCTGAAGAAGTTCAACAATGTACTGAACTACAGCCGCAACACTCGCAGTCTACACAGCAACACAGTGAAATCCCAAATCAATCGCAATCACAAGTTCCCATTACCACGAACTGCCAGTATACTGAGCTACAAAATTCTACTGCAACTGCCATATCTTCTTCTTTGAACTACATATACAATGAATCGCAAGTGGCAGCTGCAGTATACCCACAGGAGCCGCACTTCAACTGTCAACCTAACGATGTCCCTCTTGGCAATGTAAAGTTACCACCGCAGTTCGCAGCATATTGTCGCAACAATTATGAAGTATGGAAGCCAGCCCTCTTTCTGGATGAACCATCAGAGCCAAACAAACGGTGTCAGTACCAAAGGGACTTAGTATATCCAGGTGGTGATGTAGAGTTCAGTCCCGAGGAAATTCGTGCTCGTAAATGGAAGAATAACATTCGAAAGGTAAAGGCTCCCCAACAGTCAATCCCGCAGCAAATACAAATACAACAACCACCACCAACTGCCACAGTACCCGTCGTGTCGCAAGACATCGAAGATCAAATCGAAGCATCTACCATTCGATTTAGTACCCACGAAGAAGATGGTGTGACTAAGAGCAAATCAATCAAAATTAAGTTCAAAAAGGAGAAGCCATCAACAAGTGCGTTTGATACTTCCAGTAGTTCAACCAATGGCCATAACAAGTACAACTACACGATTGAGAACACTTACGCAGTGGAAACGGCATCGCAGGACGATGGCTTGGCAGAGGGCGCTTATTGTGGAAATGGCTTCCACCCATATCAGATGCAAACGTCAACGCCAAAGGTAAAGAAACCCAAAAAGTTAAAGAGCGTCAACAGACACGCAGCTGCTGGTAAATACTTTTCTGTCGCCCATGGTGACAGTAACTCATCCGACTACGTCAGCAGCCAACCACAACAGGCTCAGTATCAATATGAGGAAGCAAATCTTTTGCTTACCTTTGCCAAAGAAACTACCACCACCCAGCAAAACAGGACCCCTGTCAAAATAAAACCGAAAAATGGTAACTCCATACACTACACTGCAAATGACAATGCCAGTTTTTCCTTCCATGAGAACACCTATATGGACAACTCAAACTGTTCTGTGAGCTCAGCGGTAGGGCGTTTAAATTTCCATGACACGCAGCGCGACGACTACTCCACATATGCAGAGAATAGCTTCTTTGCGTCAGAGAACGACAAAGAATTACAAGAAAGGCGCATGGAAAAGGCGATCAGCATAATTGATACACACTTGTTGAAACCAGCTATCGATCCATTCAACAATGAACTGTGTAAGGCGTTCTTAACAAAACTAAACTTTCCGTCCTATGATGCAATTGACAACGTGTACAAAGTAGTAAGCACTCCCTTGCCAAAAATGGCCAACACAAAGCTGATTAACCTGGCGGATACGCGTTTCAGCATCGAAAAGGAAGTGGGACGTGGTTCATATGGATCTGTATACAAAGCAGTAGACTGCAAATCTGGAATGGTCGTTGCTTTGAAGTACCAGAAGCCTCCTAACATCTGGGAAATATACATTTGTCACCAGGTTCGAGATAGAATTCGTGCGGATACGGTTCTTCCTGGCGTAATGAACATTTCATCGGCTGTTATCGCACCAAATGCAAGTATTATCGCCACCGAATTTTCGCCGTACGGCTCTCTACTCGACATCAACAACAAAATCCGCCAAGCTACCAAGAAGGTAATGCACGAAAGCCTTGTGATGCACTTTAGCAGCCAGATCTTGAACATCGTACACAGCTTGCACAAGAGCAAGATTATTCACGCCGACATAAAGCCAGATAATTTCTTATTGATGCGGGTGCCCAACACAGATCTGCACTATCCGTCACTCCGGCTAATCGACTTTGGTTGTGCCATCGATATGACACTATTCCCCGAACGCACCCAGTTCAAGAAAATTATACAAACCGATGGTTTCACATGCATCGAGATGCAGGAAGGGCGTCCATGGTCCTACGAAACAGATTTGTTCTGTGTTGCTGGCACGGTCCACGTGATGCTCTTCGGGGAGTACATGCAAATCGCAAAAAAGTTTGACACCTGGGACATCAAGCAAAAGTTGCCGCGCTACCTAAAGAAACACGTCTGGACCGATTTCTTTGGCAGCATGCTCAACATAAAGAGCCAGGACATTCTACCAAACTTGCTGGACATCAAGATGCGCTTCGACGAAGAGGCTATGAAGATGGACTCGGAACTGCAGTCTCAAATAAGGACATTGTCCAACTTGTTGCATCGTCGATAGTCCGCTTGACCGAAATCTGTTAAAGATTTATAGTAATTTATTTTTATTTTTTTCCAGCGTTCATCATAGATTAACGAGAAGACAGAGGAAAAAAGATTTTTTTTTGTTTTTCTTATTTTTTTTCTCATTTTTTATTAAATATTGCAGATATGAATACCATTTAATTAAATATATTTGAGTATAATAAAACAACACACTAATTTAAGTGTCATCTCGAACTATGACACATGTAGTAGGGGTTTCTTTTACACTGCAGCGGTGTATTGTAAGAAAGACTTGAAATTGAATACTAAGTTGAATTTAATATGTGCACACAACTTTTAAAGTAAACCTATTGAAATAATAATTATGTAAAGTGAGATGATTCTATATAACGATAATAAAAAAATATATAAAAGTCAATCTTGTCGTTCGTCTCAAAACTCTGATTATTTTTTAATCCATCTATCGGGTAACGTTCATTGATGTTAGAGAATTTTCTGAAATTAGATGCATACATGAATTAGGAGTCATCTTGGCTTCATTGGAATGCCAAGGCACAGCCTTGTTATTAGTATTCTCTGCTGAATGTATTCACTTAAATATA
Organism: Rhingia campestris; assembly: GCA_932526625.1. NCBI lineage: Eukaryota > Metazoa > Arthropoda > Insecta > Diptera > Syrphidae > Rhingia > Rhingia campestris. The sequence continues at coordinate 222,072,636 of OW052182.1, forward strand.
TATATATATATATATATATATATATATATATATATATATATATATATGCGAAGAGGCTATTTTAAACGGACGAAAAATTGGAATTCAACTACATACCTACGTATATAACAAACACAAGATATCAAAAAATCCCAGGTAATCGAGTAAATATTTTAATAAGCGTGCTACTATGCTTGCATGGATACCTTTTAGTAGAAAAATTTCATAGGGTGGCAAAACACTTAAATCTTTTTAGGATGACAAGGCATTTTCGAGCATCTAAAATGTACAATATAAATAAGCCACTACCATAAAACCATTTTACATTTCGTTACCACTTGGCTTATGAAGCTTGCAACGAATCCGGTCTGTTAGATGGAAGAGGAACCACCTAACACAAATTTCATTAATCTATTAAACAATTCGTATTCAATATTAAGCAAGTATGACAAGTTATTCTAAAGGGGAATGATTACTTACTTTTTACCTAGCGGGCTTCGGAACCCTTTTGAAGCTCTCTGCCTGAGACAAGCCAGCATTCCATCTTCTTCGATCCTGGACTTGCTTCCAGTCATTCAGTTCAAGCGCTCTGGCACCCGCAATCGCTTGATCATTAAACCAGTGCTTCGGTCTTCGTTGTCGCATCGAACTAGAAGACTGATTTTCGATGATTCTTTTGGCTGGAGCATTATTGTACATGTAGTCAACGTTTCAATTTTTTTTTCTACATCCACATCTTGGTACAGCTCATAAAGTTAGTGGTTGTGCCTTCCCCGCATACAGATCTAAAAATTCGTCGAAGAATTTTTCTTTCGAAAGTGCCTAACATTTCCTGCTTATTGTCCAGAACTAACATTAGGAGTTTCGATCATTTGTTTTGCTAAACCAAAGATGAACACTAACTAACTTTTTCCAAGGTTGTGCGTCGACAGTAATTTGTTTGTTGATAGCATATACTTTGTCTTGCCCTTGTCGACTTAAAGATCAACTAGTTTCGCCTCTTCCTCAATGACCATAGACTATGGCAGAATGGATACGACCAATGTTATCAATGTCGTCTGCTTACCCCAGTAGTTGGACGGAGATTGATGAAATCGGATGATAGCGCATCTCCTTGTCGGAGTTCGGTACATGTTTGGAAAAGTTCAGTTGAGCAGTTTCCAAACTGTACAGTGCATGGTATGTCCTGTAGTGTTAGGCGGCACAGCTGTTTAAGCCTATACCGAATTCTGCCATCGCTTTTTAAAACTTTAGCCAATGGATGCTTTTATATGTGATTTGAAATTCGTTGAGAAGATTTTTTCAGAATTTTCCACAGTGTGAAAATGGTCTCTATGGTCCATCTCCAGGCCCAAAAGCCACACAGAAGAACAATTCTTTCATTCAGAGACAAATCGGTATAAAATAATATTGAAGCAGATTCAGCAAAAGTGATGATGGGAATCGATATGGATATTTGGCATCATATGCGAATAATGCTGATTTTTACATTTGCTTCTTCCTCGGTCTGTGAAATTGATACTATTGCGGACGTGCAATTCAATGAAATTGTTGATGAGACAAACTTTTATTTGTTAAGAAAAGGAAACAAATGAAATCGACCCTATATACTCCAATCATTTGTGTGGGCGATGTTATATTTTTACCACAAAGAATGGGACATCCTGCAAAATGTCTACTCCGAAACGAACTGCAATATTAAGAATCTCATCATGACAAATTAATACTCTTTGATATTTGTACTGTCGCCACCACGAAAGTGTTGTGTGTTGTGTGCACAAAGAGGTTAATGCGTCGTCATTGTGATGGCTTTTGTGTAAAATTACTTTGTGGGAAAAATTGCGTTAGGATTTTTGTTCGTCAGCTAACTTGTACAGGATGCTCTTTTTCAAGTGAGATTTACCTACATGCACCATCACAAAAACATTTGACACCTGACTTATGTCAGTTTAAAGTTTGCATTTCGCTTTGTGTTTTATTCAGAGTTTTTTTTGAAATAAAATAAGTTTATTTTGAGAAAAATGAAATCAACATTAAATAAATTATTAGAATATTCTTCCTCATCATCATCGTCGTTTCCTCATTATCTACATCAAGCGAAAGCTTCTTGGATTTCCACAAAAAACAATTCCTCATTCATTGTTTACAACAATGTAACCATTTAAATTTTTCTCATCCATTTGTTCATTCTTTCACAGCAGAAAGATAAACAATGAGTTGTTATATGGCACACTTCCACTCAAACTCAAAAGAGATCAATCTCTTTTATGTTCGATTGGGACGAGTAAAACCTGAACCAAGAAAGCTATTAGTTTCGTTAATTATACTCTATCCCATAGGGGTATATTAATCTTGATACATTGTTTGTAACATAGAGAAATAATTTAGCTAGATATACCTCGAAGTATATGGATCGGCTCAGAATCGCTAGCTGAGTCCAATAAGCCATGTCTGTGTCCGTCCGTCCGTCTGTCTGTTCGTCACGATTTGTAGGCCTTAAATTTGAGTTTGGTATATAGGATCGCTGTGCCATCAGAACTAGTGCCACGCCTACTTTTAAGAAAAACGTTCTTTTTGGTCAAACAGTATGAAATTTTGAAAAAGTTTGTGAACAAGATATTTAGACAATCCTAATATCTACATTTCGTTTTTTTGTCACGGCCACTTTTTGGGGGCGTCTAACGGTTTACGTTAAATTTCAAAGGATATTTAAAAAAAAAACTTTTGATGCAAAAACATTAATAGAGTTAATATAAACATTTCGTCCTTAAATCATTTTAACCCACGCCCACTTTTTGGAGGCGTTTTCTAACAAAAACCATTTGTATACCCTACTCCATAGCATATGCAGGAGAAAAACGTTGTTTTTTGTCGAACCATAACAGATTTTGATAAAATGTCTAAACAATAGAGGTATTCATACAACGTCGGAAAGTCGTCGTAAACGTTGTAAACGTGATAAAACTTCGACGTGATAAATGAACTGTCAGAATTTGTATGGGAAATCTTTCTAACAATATCGGAATTTACTCACAGGAATTGGGTGCGTAAACTGAGGTGGTAAACTTTGTAAACTTTTGAAATTTTATTTTGACACTTAATCAATCACATTTCACACATCAAACGTATGCGCTAAATTGAAAAAAATTATCGAGAACGGAAAGAGAACAAAATTTTATCAATAAAAAAATTACTAAAATGAGATTGAATTCAGTAGGTTACCGAATTATTTAGTGGTGCAGTTTTAGGGTCGTTCATGAAACCTCGTTGTAAATTCTTTCGCACGTAATAAAATTACGACATTGCCTGAATACCCTTAATATTTTGTGACAACGTCATTTTTTATATTTTGTCGCCATAAAGCCCACATTTCGGGGATATTTATGTAAAGAATGGGGAGGGGTAGGGTATTAAACTATCCGCACAGCGGATAGTTTAATTTAGTTTTTTTCACGCAGAACTTTGACTGATTTGCAAATTAAAACTGTCAAAGGAAATGATGACAGCCCAGGAGTTTAAAGAAACCATCAAAATATTTCCTTTTCTTTTATTCCAAATATACGCAGAAATTTTTATGCTTTGTAGATTTATTGTAATATTTGAGTTCTCAAAAATAATCTTCGATGTTATTATAGGCAAAACACTTAAGTGGAGGGATGTATTTGGTTGACGTCTCTTCAACATATTTCAAAATTTGAGGTTTTTCATTTTTTCTTGCGAAAGCGTACTTTTCGTTGAAATGAGTGAATTTTCTCTCAATGTTGGAGATTTGAAAGTTTTTATTTTTCTTTACATATACATACTCATATAGTACCCGTACGAACATTTGGGTTTTCACTTATTTAACAAGTAAGTGTCACAATGTTAAGCATCATCGCAATAAATATATTTACATATCGAAGAAATATTAGTGCCTGTTCTTTAAGAGGGTATTGTTTCCTAAAATAAGTGGACGTTCACTTTTGCAGTTGACTGTGTGCTAATAAAATACAGGGTAAAAGAGCAGCTGCTCCCTTCCAATTTCCAAACGTCACAAATCAGCTGATATGATACCTATCTTAAAAGCGGACGAATTGCGATTTTATTTTGTAAAAAATGACCGACGAAGAACCGCGTAAGGTTAGTTTTGTTTGAATCTTATAATTCATAGCTTTTAATTAAACAAAAAAACATACAAAAAGGACATATGTACTTGCTATTTCGATAATATCCTAAAGCAAAATTTGATTTGTTTAATAAATATAACATTTACGCAACTTTATTATAAGTCAGGCAACACTTAACGTTCACATAGCTATTTATTTTATTAACAATCCCATAAACACAACTGCCTTATGTGCTTACATAAGAATAAATTGTAGAATTCAGATTGTCATGTGTACTTAGTTGGAAAATAGTTAATATAAAATAAATATCGTTAACCACTTTCAGAGTCTTGTAATTTTTGGCCGAGATGTCTCGCAAATACCTTGCTTTAGAAATTCATTTTTATATGGTATAGGAGGGGGAATAGTAGTTGGTGTTTTAACGTTCCTTGGAACATCACGTATTAGGTTTTCAACAAATGTAGGATTCTCTTCATTCTGCGCGGGCACAGTTGGTTATTGGTTTGTTTGCAGGTAATTAGCATTTGCATAGGTCGTTATCTTTTGGTATTTATACATATTTATAAATTTCAGATACCAATGGTCAGCAAAGAAATTTGAGTATCAAAAACTTCAGGCAGCAATGAAAAGGCAAGCCTTGGGCGAAGGAACGCAGCTCGAGAAGGATTTATTCAAGGATGCATAGTACAAAATAAAGCTGTCAGTGTGGTGGAAGTACATAGATAATAATTTGTTATAAATAAATCTTGTTTAACAAAATAGATAAAGGTTTAAATACATAATTTTTGAATAAACCGAGTGTTAAACTACACATTCAATCTGTTGTTGTTGTCCTATGATCTCGTAACTTACCATAGGGTCTAAATAAACTTAAAAAGCATGTATTCAATACTTATACAATCAAGTTTTGTTTATTCAAGACATTTATTGCCGAAAAAGTCTAGTTTGTAACACATTCATTATTCTTTCTTATGTTCATTGTTTATGGCCAACAGGATGGTTGGTATAAAACGATTTTTAAAAATATTCATGCACAATGCAAAATATCTGTAGATATATTTAACATGCAACCAAAGTTAGTCACACAATGTTTTTAACTAAAACAAATCTACAAGTTTTTCTTAAATTTAATACCAGCATTGCCGGCGCGCTTTGGCGGCATCCAACGTAAAAATGTCGAATCTATGGTCAGTTTTGGCTTTTTAAACTGCGGCAATTGTAGATGTTCGATCACAGTTCTTGGTGTAACGCAAATAACATGCTGCCCTTTCCAGTATTTAACCATTTTCATCGACTGGAGTGTATAAATTATGTCATCCTGAGTGATACCGCTTAACTCGCTCAACTCTTTAATACTTTGCGTAGTCGTTCGGTTGTCCTTCATCAACTCCAACAAAGTGTATGCCCAGTAACTTCGGTAACTTAACCGTCCGAGATCGCTTAGAGGTTTTTCCGGACTACCAACAACTCCTTCCCTGCGTGAAAGTTCGTAGCTAAAAGCAATAAGTAGTTTTCCATATCCTTTGCGTTGATAAGGAGGTAAAATTAAAATGCATGCAACGTTATTACTTTCCGGAGATTCCTTTTCCTTAGAAAAATAACCCACTATGTGAGCGCCTTTCTTGTCAATCTCACACAGGACGTAGAAGTAAAACGGTACCACGTCATAGTATAGCGTTTTGTGGTCCAAAAAGAGCTTTGCCATCAGACACAGCGTCTGACAATAGAGTTTGTGATCTTTTCCATCAATTTCAAAAATAGAAACGGTTCCTTTCCGGTAAATCTCATTACCTGGTGGTTGTCGCTGGCTACATTCTGTTGTATGATAGCGATAAGTCTTCTCTAACCTCATGTATTTCAAACAGTATTCGCAGACAAACAAAGTGCTCACTTTTCCGTACTCATCAGGATACGGACTAAAGTACCACGAATCAATTTCAAATTTTCCAATTCTCAACTTATCTATGTACTTAACCTTTGTAATAGCTTCGTGTTCTTTTTCAAGGGCCGCTGTTGTGGGATCCATTTCGGCGTAGGTTTTTTGGACGTGGTTAATCTCATCGTGTCGTCTCTTTTGATTTCTAGTCAACTTTCGGTCACTATTCTCGACTGAGCTGGGATTTTCAAGTGAAGCTATCTGCTCTTTACTTAGCTGTTGCAATGTTTTCGCACTATTATTCGATGTTGTTGTGGAGTCCCCTGGTTTTATTCCTGTTGTGAGGTTGGTTATGCGGTCTCGTCGAACCCACTCGTCAAGTCGTCGGTTTAGTCCAACGTAATGAACATAGTATTCGGTGTTAGTGGAATCATTTTCACAGCATCTAGATTGAATTATTTGCGCGGGGTATACTTCTCCATCGGTGCGACGTATTAAGTAGACTTCTCCAGTATTTAATTCTTTGCAATCAGAACTCCTAGAGGGCTTTTCCAACGGCTTCTCTTGGATTTTGTTTTCGTCGATTGAAGTCATTTTGACATTAATCTAAAGCAGGATAATTGGAATTACCAATTACACAAGATTATGGAATGGCGGCTTTGTTTTGATTTTGACATTCACATATTTTGGGTGATCGCTTTCAAAAGATAATGCTGAAGTTAGGTGCATTTGAAAAGTTGTGATGAGTGCGTTCCGGTGATAATTTATTTTAATGCAAACACCAGAATGCGTAAATGTAGCTGGTATATGTAGTTGAGTAAAAAGTTAAAAACAAGGCAGTTGTAAAGGCCTGCTGAGGTTTTTGTATAATTTTATAAACATTAACATTGAGAAAATAAAACTGAAAAATCGCGCGATTTGATTGTTTGCAGACATTAAATTCGTGACGAGGGGTCTCTAAGTGAAGTTATTTCCCATGTAAAGTTATTATAGCCATGAAGTTTTTTCCCTGCGCCGATAAATTCAGACCGTAGGAGTGTTTCCTCCGATATTTTCGAGACATCCATAAATTGAACACGATTTTTCAGATATATAATATTTACACTTCACAAATTACACTTGTGTATAGAGAAAACATATACCCAAAGTCAAATTTACATTCATCGCAGTGGACGACCTTATAGTGCATTCACACCGAACCATAAATTTAAGTTTTCGCAAAAACACCTGAAACCTTCATCGAAAACCGAGTTTTCCCATACATTGTCAGTTCTCAAAATCTAGTAAGTTACGACGTAACCTTCTCATAATCACTTCGCAGACGTCATCTCGTTGCTGGTTGTTGGAAAGAACACACCTTTTTATACATTCTCCACGTGTTCCACACGTCCCACAAAACAGCTGATGAACTCGCTGTCAAAACAAATGTTTTTTTTTTTCAGAAATTTACACACCAGATGAAATAAAAACAAAACAAGCGGCGGGCTTGAGAGTCAAAAAATGTTGTCAAAATCTTTAGATTTGTTTAATTTTGAACTTCAAATGCTAATATTAGGTTGATTACATTAGAATTCATTTATTATTTAATTACAATTTTTTCACACACAAATGTTGAAGCTAGTATCACAATTCACAGCTGGTTGAAATGTCAAACGAAACCTGGTCAGAGTCGGTGTGAAAGCATCCAGTGGTTTACGTAAACTTTTTGCCAAAAACTCAGTTTATGATTCGGTGTGTAAGCACTATAACTCGTTAGCAAAATTCTGTGATCGAGGGTAAGAGCTCTATCTAACACATATAAATACTAGGAAAGTTAATTTTCAAACTCACGAAGCTAATTCCTGTATTAGCTTCGACCTGTTATGAAAGTGTTTTTGATTGCAATAAAATTACGCGATAAAGCTTAGTACGCAACTCGCGCTAAATTTTATCTTTACTACTCTCCACTTGTTTTCTCCAATCCAAAGATAAATGCTCGCTAAATTCGAACACAGCGTATAGATGAGTCAGGGAAATGTCATGAATTCGCAGATGTCAGTAATATTATTATTTTCTTTGTTAATAAAGAGGTCGTCTTCATCGAGAAATTCGTCCATAAAATATTCTTCTTCATTTTCTTCCATTTTGTTTTTATTTTTTATTAAAATTTCGCCTATTTAAATTCCTCGCACATTAATTTCGCGAGATAAATAAGTGGAGACCTTTCATCCGCTGAGTATAACCCTTTTCGTATAACACTTAATATTGTTATACCCTACCTACATTTTGTGTGTCCCATCTTTATGAAGTTAAGAATTTATTTCGCGAGCTGCGTACTGCACTGATAAATTTGCTCGCTAAATTTTATCTCTGTAGAGATTTTTGTATGGGAGATAAAATTTAGCGCGAGCTGCGTACTGGGCTTAAAGAGTTAAAAGTTATTAAAAATTTTAAAACATTAACCTAACAATTCAGTAAGATTTTGCGTTCCACATCACCTTAATTTATTTCTCAGATGTAATCTGAAATCCGGAACACGAAGTTATTTCCCATTGTTGATTTAATTTAAAAAAAAAATATTTCTGTTTATCACGGGTTGAAATAAAATATTTTTGAACTTCTGAACGAAAGAGTGACACGATTGAGTGTTTTTTTTATGTGTTCAAAGTAATTAAAATGCAGTACATGAGCGAACTAAAACGATGAACAAATAAAAGTAAAAATAATTACCTCAAACCTTTTTGTAGTAATTTTGAGCAAAAATTATCAGAGCATTGTTGGTGCAAAAACTTTGTAGTTGGTATCTAAATTTTAACGCCCATTCAACTTAAAGCTACAACTACAGATACGCATTCTGGGCAGCCCTTTAATCTAGACCCGTCACCCCAGTCATTATAAGTGCCAGGCCACGCGTTCATCCCAACGACTTTCATTGCCATGAACACAACAAGCATCGTTGGAATGAAGTCAGCTTTATCACCTGGAACACGAAGAAATCTGAAACAACTACCATATATTTTATGTCTCTGAGTGTGATATTCAGGCCTGCACTCGGCGAAGGCAAATTTCAAATTTGTATATTTGTCAAAATGAAATGGTTTGGAAGTGAAACGTTCATGCCCAGACTGAGAATTCAGTTTGAAATAGATTCTCGGGTGCAATCTTCCTTTCTCTGTTTGGCTCTCACAAAATCTACCTGTCTCGTTGGAGATGACTTTCATTGTGGCCAGAAACAAACATAGCAATCAGGTATTCATGAGTAAACAAAATAGGGGTACCACAATGAATATGAAATACGATAGTAAAAACAAACTATTCTTCGGGCTTGCACACACTACAAACATAAAACGGACAGAACTAGCGTCCTATATCAATTTTGACATATGTCTTCTTTTTAACCCACTTTTTCACGAAGTTATCAACAGTCAACACAAACTCTTTAAATTGTTTTCAATTATTGTTAAAAATATTTCATCAACAAATAAACGTAAAAGTGTTAAACTAAATTGATACACTCATGGATAATACAGATGAACTAGGAACACAACAAATAGAGTACACTCGCACTGTCGTCCCGCCAACAATGCGGAGCCCTTTCTGGAAATACTTTGGATTTCCTTCGGATAGTTCCAACAATGTTCTAACAAAACAAAAAATTGTATGTTCACTTTGCAATGCAGTCATTGCGTACAATAAAAATACTTCAAACCTCCGTACACACATAGTTGCTCGTCATCCGGAACTTTTGATAGAATTGTACAAAAACAAAAAGGCTCACGAAGCATCACCGGTAATTGCTTCACACAATAGGTCCTCTACGTCGGAGCCACCAATCAAGCGGCCAAAAACATTGTATATGATAGGTAGTAATGAAACTAAGGGGAACATCATATCCCAATCTTCCTTTGTTTCTACGCCTAACGAGGCAGAAACGAGTGTACTAAAACCATATAATGAGTCTATTATCGAAGTGAATGAAGGCATTGAACAGGGTGAAGACAAGGCCACAGATAATATAGACTACGACGACTACCCGGGTTCCATCACAAACAATACCGAGTATACTTTTGAAGAGATTGAAGTTAATAATATAAAAATTACGGCATCAATGTCAAATAATCCAAGTGTTGAGGAGGAGCTTCTTGAAATGATTATCACAGATTTGCAACCAACTTCTATAGTCGAAGAAGCTGGTTTTATGAAGTTTGCAATGCATATGGGGACTCCTGCGACATTACTTCGAAAAAGTCATGTAAGATATATAAAAGCATTATTTACTACCTAATGTTCTAAACATATTCACTTGCAGGTAGAACAAGAAATCAAGAAAATGTATAATAAAAATTTTAAGACGGTACATCAACAATTAAAAGCGATTACCAACACCATTCCATACTCATTGAGCATGGAAAGCTATCAAAATATCGAAAATAAAACTATGATGTGCATATATTTTAATCACGTTATACCTGCTGAAGCTCGCTTAGAATACACGGCTTACACCACAATTGAAGCAACTCCAAGCACTGACTATGCAGGGATTTTCAGCGATTTTAATCTTAGCAATTGTTCGGCAGTAATGATCAGTGAAGAAAACGAAAGTGTTGAGCAATTCTTCGAAAGTCATGGTAAGATGCATATATTGAGAATATAAAAAAATTGACATCTACTTTTAGGCATACCCATAATTCCATGCTTTGAGACGGTGATTAATAACTGCATGTTGGCTATATTCGCTAATGCGTCTATAAACAGTGCTTACAAAAAAATGCTGGAGCTCCTTGAAAAACAGGATGATTATGGCTCGATGGTAAGAATAACAGGAAAAAAACAATAAATTACATATAATGGTGTACACATACAGTCAAATTCCTTCAAATCAAACTTTAATGATACACAAGGCGGCTTGAATTTTACTAATTTCTTTCTTTCTTCCCTTCTGTAACACTCTTACTCTGGTAAAACATTTAAAGGGTATTCATACCCCCTTTATTGCGCACAAATTATTAAAAAAATATCCACTACATAAATCCAATCACATGAATATCGAAAATAGAGTTTGAAAACAAAAGAAAATATTCACGTTTTGTTCTGTGTTCCCACTTACCTTATTCTAAACTGAATTCGAATGTTGGGAAAATACACCTTAAAAAACATTCTAAATGTCAAAAAAGTGAGAATTAAAATTGATTTCACGGCAGTTTCTTCTCGACACATTTGCTAGGGTATTCAAAAAAAAAAAAAAAAACACTTTTTTTATAACAACAAAAATAATAGAACAAAAATATGTTAAAATTTGAATTATTGTTTTGGGTTGCACATTTATTTAATTTTAGAAAAATTATAATGAAATGCTTGCTTGGATCAGCTTTTGCTGGTTCTTCAGATGCACCTCTCATGTTTAATGTTCTCACATTCCAGGTGTAGATACGATCGTCGCATGGCATGGTCGTCAGCAATAACATCAGTTCTTTGTTTGTGTGTGTTTGTTGTTTCGTAAAAAGCTGTTTTTTATGTCTGGAGAGCCAGGCCCATGTGTTCAGTGGAGCAGCCTGGATATTCCAGTCATTCTGATCATGTGCACACTTTAAAGTCCAACCATTCCCATTGTTGCGAAATAAAATTCAGACACGAAATATTATTTTTATTTTTGCAGTTGGACTCTATTCCCGAAGTTTGCGAAGAAAATCCATGGTCAAAATATAATTTTTTACAATTTGTTCAAGATCATGTCTCAGTGCCGGATGAGGATAACAGTGAAGCTATTGAAACATGCAAACAATTAGTTGCATTTTTAAACCCTCTAAAGGTAATCCTCATTTCGATAAGAAATTTATGATGATTGCATAAACAAACTCGTTTTTTTGCAGGTTACACTTGAAACGATAGCAGATGAGCCACTACCCCTGTGTTCGCTTATGAGACCACTTGGTAGAAAACTAATCGAGGAATATTTTTCTACATACTATTGCGAGTCGGAAGTCCTTAGCGATGTTAAAAATACAGTCTCTATTGAATTAACTCAAAGGTGATTACTTGTAGAGTGCACTGAAATACGATGTGTAAAATCGTTTGCTTAATAATTACTAAATAATTAATTAATTAATATTAATTACGTTAATTTTTGTTTTACTTTATTTTTAGAATTTTGAACAATATGTTTCTAACGGAATCATCATTCTTAGACCCACGATTCCAAAACATAACTGTTGATAGTGAAACCCTTCCAGAGATAAAAGAATCCATTGCACAACGTTTTGAGCATCTTTTAGCCAATGACATCAGTGAAGAGAAGCCAATCAAAATAGAAGTGAAAACGACGAAAAGAAAGTCATGTAAGAGTCAATTTGAAAACCAAATGTGTTCCTCTTATTATTTTGTTTTTGATTTTTATAGCGTTAAAACAATTTTTTAACCGCGGCATGGAAAGTGAAACAAAACCATTACAAAGAAGTATGAAACGATCGCTGGACTATGAAATAATGAAGTACACAGCAGAAACTGGAGCCGAATTGGACCAGTGTCCTCTCAAGTGGTGGGAAGAAAATGAGTATACCTTCCGAAAGCTACAAAAGATATCTGATTATTACATGTGCGTACCTTGTTGTGCAACAAATCATTTTAAGTACTCGCTTAACGATCGGATAGCGCTTACAAATCGTCGGTTTATGTTGCGAAAGAATATAACAAATCAAATGTGGTTTCTACATTTTAATAAAGAAATTTTGGAGAAATTAAACGCTGACGAGCAGTTGAAAAAATGAAAAAAAAATCTGTCTACATGTTGTTTGGAGAAAAGTTCCACATATAACTTACGTAAATGCATTTAGGCCCCACTTGCACGAACGCATTTATTCAACTTACCAGCGCTTAGCTCAATTATAGGGGCTGGTTGATTTCGAACAGTTAACTACTGGTTGGTTAAATATATGCGTACATTCATGGGTCTTAGAGGCAACAGGCTTGTTCAAGTTTAGTTAAATATAAATGCGTTTGTGCAAGTGGCCTGAAGAAGGCAACTTTTTTTAACAAGCATGTTTATTTTTAGTTAAAAAAAAAACTTTCAATTGTTAAACAATTTCTCTTAATTAAATCTCTTTTAAGGCTTAATACTTGTAAAATGTGTATATTGTAGTAAACATCTTTTTAAGATCCACTAGAAATTAATTGCGTTTTTAATCGATGTAGAGAATTAACTGTTGGATAGGAAATCTGTTTTAAAAAAACAGGAAATAATCGACAAGATTCCGTTAAAATTAAATACAAATTTTTGGCGCAACAGGCTCGTTGGTACCCAGCGCCTAGCTTTTTCTTAAAACCATCCTTTCGGATTTAGTGAAGATTTGAGTTTCACTTTCTCCAAACATTGGGAATGTTAACCAGCTCGATACAACCCTTAAGGATAGCTTTCATCCATGGTAGGATGAACCAGCTAGGCTGGTACAATGCCGTCAGGTCCCGCAGATTTAAAGGGTTTGAAACTGTGTAAAGTATTTTATCTTTTGTGATAAGATTGTGGAAGTTACTGGCCAATAGCTTATTTACAATGATATCGTTTTGGAAAGCTTGGGAGTTACCTGGGAAATGGGTGTCCATTAAATGTACCTTTAAGGATTCTTTGCTTGAAGTCGTCCAAGTGTCATCTGTTTTTGTTTTTAGATAGCTGGAAACAGTTGGACTAGTGGAGAGGATTTTTCGGAGTCTCTTCTCTACGGAAGTCTCTTTCATTTTATCACAGAAGAGTCTCCAGGATTTGCGATTGGACTTCATCAGTTCCTTTTTATAATTTGATATGGTCTCTTTGTAGGAGATCCAGTCACTGGCTTCGTTCATGCTTTGGCTTTAGTCAAAAGTTTTCTGCAATTCTGCCTAAGCATTCTTAGATTTTCATACCACCATGGAGGTTTTTGCTTCCCTCTAGATTTCCTTAATGGCCAAGACGATGACAGGCAATAGTTAAAAGCGGATGTTAGCTTATCAAAAAGTTTATCAATGTCCTGGGTATTTCTATTAGAGCTAGATCGCTACATCATGGAGTTCCAAAAGTGATCAAAATTATGTCTTTGCTGTTGAGAGACAGTGTTGTTGTCATTTTTCCTCTTCGGTATTGATGAATTAGATCTTTTAAAGATGGAAAACTCACACAGGCACCAGTTTCGGTGGCGCTTATGGTCGTACCGGTGGAATGAGGAGGAACCGCTTCGGCATATAGCCCATCCTTTTTGTAGACTTTAAGTTATAAGTCATAGCGTGAAATTCCATATTCCTGTTTACGGGAAGCGAATCATTTTTTATTGATCACAGAGCGCTCTACAATACACCCACACATAGATCTTGGAATTCACCTAATTGGTCGTGTTTGAAAGGAAACAATTGTGAGCGACAAAAGACATTATTTATCGATATCTGGTTTGGTAAAATTACTAAATCAAAATTATTATATCAAATGAAAATACACATCTCATTGATATAATCCCTAAGCGATCAGTCGGACATAACTGTTAAATATAAACAATATTTAAAAACACAAACAATTTGTTTCACAACCAAGCATTTGTTTGCAGCCTCCTATTTTGTTATATTCGTCATACAATTGAAACCACAACTTATCTTTGAAATTTGTTAATTAGTTTTTTTTTAATTAATTAAGTAATTATGTAACCTCATCCATGAAGACATCAAGAAATTAAAAAAAAAATAAACATTCAAAATCAGCTGTCTAAGCTCTTTCCATTCATTAAAATGTATTTTTATTCACAATAATCTAGATCTCTGTAAATTATCTTACACAATACCATAACCACTCGTAATATGGGGCCTATAACCAGTTCTTACAAGCAATAGTTTTTATTTAAAAAGATAATTGGGTCAATCATTTGTCCAGTCAACATAAAGCGTTTCCGGTGCATGGAAATTTGATCTTTTAATGTTTTTTTCAAGTTCATATTTACAAATCCAAGTATACAATTGTACGCGTCCGCCAAGTACTTCAGAGTACCATAGGAATTACCCCACTGATTCCACCATATCAAAGGGGATTCTTCTAGGCTAGCAAATGCATCCTCTCTATATCGTCTCAAGTCTTGTTCGATAAAAATATCAGTTTTTGAAGATTTTGTGGGTGTTTCCGCATATACATCGAAAAATAACTTTAGATCTATTAAAAGAAAAACTGCATCAAGATATTTTTAAAGTTAAATTATTTGAACATACGTGATTTTCTTGAGGTTTTTGGTTCATTTTTCATCTCTTTCTCAGAATCAGTCTTTGGAGTATGACCACGCTGTTTACAAATTTGTGAATATTTCTTCTCTAAAATATTCAAACAGATGCCTACGTTTTTCGCCGAAAGAAATTTATGAAATCTTGGATCGAGCATGGTAGTCACCGCTAAGTAGTTATTTGAACATACACTGTAGAAAAAGATTAGATAATGATGCGATGATGTTTTTATACGTTTACCTTCTTTTGAATTCGCTAACTACTCTTGTTTTTATTTCCTGTTGAATATTGTCATCATATTCACTAAGGACAAAATGTTTTTGAATTATTTTGTCCGCAAATGGCAAAAATAAGCTGCTCAATGGTATGTCTTCTTCTCTTAATGTATCCAAGGTCATCTAATATAGTTTAAATGTAAAAATGCATTTTTTTAGGAAATCATTCTTACCTCTATCGGTTGTATTGTATCAATTATCCGTTTGGCTTTTGATATAAGCGTTTCCAACTCATCTGGCCACGAAACACTTTCGCAGAAAAATTTTAGCAACTCGAGTTTTGTTAATGGATATTCTTTATAAATCACGGGTATCTCAACATCCTACATGAAAACAGTGACAATTTGTTGTTTTAATATTTTTGTAAGATGCATTACCTCACAGGATATTTGAGAAGTATATCGTGTGATTATATCCTGAACATCGTCAAAAGTACTCGATACATCTGGTATTTTAAATATCTCTTTTATGCAGGTATTGACAATGTGCGAAAAACAGTACACAATTGGGATATCTAAATTAAAATTATTTTTGTTAAGTGCACAAAGTCAAAAATAAACAAAGTCCTTACGATTGCTGGATAAATATGTGTTCAAGATTTTCTGATTGCAATTAATAACCGCTGCTGAACAGTTTTCCAAGTTAAATTCCTCAAATATTTGCTCAAACATAGTGTGCTCATTGAGTTGAACCGTCATGTAGAGATTATCACAAACTTGATTTTCAAATTCTTCAGATATATTGTTGAAATATATCGAAACGAATTGCTTGTTTTCTATATTTGACCATACATCGAAGCTAAGAGAATAAAACTTCACTTGAGAGTAAACTTTAATTCGGTCTTTCAATTTAACAAATTGTTCGTTGTGCAGTTGCCTAATTGATGCCTCCATCTGCAAATAATTATGTGTGATAATAACATCCACTATAAACCGATAATTGATTGTAACTTACCTTGCATTGCGGTATTAAAGGCTGATTGCCTATGATTCCCGTAATAAACTCTTGCATTCCACTATTGTATATCGATGACACATTTTGAATATCTTTAATTATAACTCTTCTAAGAGCCTCCTCTATATCACACTCGATTGGCATTTTAATCGGATTGATATCGACAGTAATATTTAATGGCGCCAGACTTTTATCCTTCCCATTTTCACACTCACTCTTCGGTATTGCGATTATGTTAAATGTTTTTTCAGAGAAATCTTTACCTGTTTCGTCTTCCGAAATATCCCCATCTTTGGATATGTGATCAGTATCTTCGTAGGTAAGTGGTGTTTCCAGCAAATTCATTGAATCATCATCATGGCTTGGACTACTCGAACAAGTGCTCCTTCTTTCGCGTTTCAATATGCGTCTTTCGTTAAAATCTATGGGATCCTCATACTTAACCATCATCAATGGCTTTGCTTTTTTCTGGTTTTTTCTCGGTGGAATGTGAATGCCATGTGTCGAAATGAGTTCAGCGAATATTGCTTTATGTGTTGATTGCATGTGAGCACGTATGTTTGTGGTATTATAGTGATTCCGTAGAACAGCATGGCAAAGAGTACACACGACATTTTGCTTAGTTATGATTGCATTATTTTCGGCCGCTGGGAAGCCAAAATATTTCCAAAACACGCTTCTCATTTTTGGTACATGGATCTTTGCGAATGATATATCCGTATCTCTGCATTTTTGCTTTTTAGATGGTGTCATTTCTATTTAATGGAATATTACTTTAAAAATATAAAAAAAATAAACGGTCTTTCAACAATTTCATCGATTACAAGTCGGCTACAATATTTATCGTTCGACAATCAATATCAATAGAAATCAAAACATATATATTTTTGACAACCCCCAAAACTATCAGTTTGATGTCGACAACAATCGATGATGCGAGTATCGAAATATAAAAGTGTTGCCGTGATTAATTATAGGTATGCGTATCGAATAAAAATACCATGAGTTTGTTTCACCATTCTCTACTTATTCAGAATCATAAAAGCATTATAAGGAGTACATAAAATTATGCACTCCCTTCAATGCTTCTAAACCCAAAAACCTTATTGATTAAACTTATACAACGTTAAATAGAGGATGTATGACGTAAAAGGGTCAGATGCTTGAATTATAATTTGTTTTATTTATGTTTATCACAGAAGGCAGCGATCAACAGGGTTACCAAAGATTCAATTTAAAAAAAAACCAATGGTCCACAGTTTAATTTATTCAAATACTAATTCTATATCTACATACCCAACATTGTAAACGATGTAGTCAACATAAGTCACCAAAATGTTATAAAAGTGCAGAAAAACAAAGATGTCGCCATGGGTTTCGCAACCATACAACCATCTCTTGGTAACTCTGCCGAACTGTGGAATCGTTAATTGTAATAGATTTCCTCTTTTCAGTACTTTATGTCAAATAATTCCTAAAAAACTATTATATGGATGGGGAAATATTTTATGAATAAGAATTTGTGCGACCCTGAATGGATAGGCTGCATAAATACTCATAAATAAGGAAGCTTATGATTAAGAATATGCGCGACCCTGAATAAAGATTGCATATTACCAATGCACTGTATAACTATACAACCATTGAGATGTGTTTTAGTGAATTCTATTGAATAAGGGGGTTACGGTCTAGTTATAGCTATCATTGAAAAGCCTAATTAGAAATTTTCTTTTACTTCTTGCGGTTTTTTTTTTTAAATTCAATCATTGGCGAGTTGGAGCAGTAAAATGTTGGTTATACCATCGAATTCCACAGATATATTTTTCTTTGTGGAATCGAAGATGATCTTGAGTTTCATTTTCGAGAAACTTGCCCCTAGCTTATGAAATATTGAAAAACTTCAGTTTAGATTTTGACACATTTCAATTCAAAAATACTAATAGTTTGGTCAACTGATGCCTCTAACTCAGCAGTAGCGGGAGTGCTGTCACACGTTTTTACAAATGGTTTTAAAAAACCAATCGCTTTTACATCTCGTGCACTTTCAAAAGCTGAAAAAGGGTATAGCACTATTCAAAAAGAAGCCTTGGCTATTGTTTACTGCGTCACAAAATTGAAGCAATATTTATTGGGCATTCATTTTACTCTAGAATCTGATCATAAGCCACTTTAAGCGATTTTTGGAGAGAACAAAGGTTTGCCAGTTATGGCGGCTGCAAGGATGTAGAGATGGGCTTTTATTTTATCGGGTTTTAATTACTCCATTAAATATGTCAAAGGTTCTCTTAATCGGGCCGAACATTTATCGCGTATTCCACAAGAATCAGTGGAAGAAACAAATAACGATTTTTCATATGTCAATTCAATTGAAAAAGACAACCAGTTTAGACCGAATTTTTAAAGTATAGCAAAAGCAACTAGGCGTGATCCAATACTGTCCAAAGTTACCGGTACAATGGACGTATTGCAAGGGGACGAATTTAGCCCAATTCGTAACAAGAAAATATGGGGCTATCGTACGGTAGTTCCGTTTCAATTATGAAAAGATGTATTAAAACAAGTCATCTTTCTCATTTATGTGAAGACAAAAGCATTAGCACGTTCGATTGTTTGGTGGCCTAAAATATGTCATAACATAGAGCTAATGATTTCCAATTACGCTCCTTGCAAATAAACACTGCCTAGCCCCGAAAAATGTTCTCTAATCCCATGGACGCCAACGGAATCTGCTTGGTCACGAATTCATGTAGATTTTGCAAGTCCTATAAATGGTTTTTATTTTCGATATGACATCAGCATTCACAATCGCAAAAATACGAGAAGTATTTTGCCGTTTTGGTTTAGTCGATACTTAAGTAAGCGATAACGGTAGGCAATTCATTTCTTTAGGCAACCAATGGCCAAGCTGAAAACTTTTTCAAAACGTTAAAAAAGTCGTTACAAGCTAACTTAAAAAATGGATGCAGTAAGTATATGAGCCTTATTTTAAACAGATTTTTAATTGACTACAGATGTGCAAAACACTGTACCACTGGTGATTCACCAGCAAAGTTGTTACTGGGTAAAGAGCTAAAAAATCGTTTCAGTTTACTGAAACCACCTTCGGTTAGAGATACGATTTGTGATAGTCAATTATCAAATGAAAAACATTTTAAAGGTTGGCGACGCGTAGAGTTTAAGAAAGGTAATAATGTCTTCATACGTGATTTTTCAAATCCAAATAAAGATGTTTGGCAACCCGCCACGGTACCAAAGCGTATTGGTTCACGATCGTATAGCTGTATTTATACTCATGGTAAAAGGAGAATTAAAAGGCACAAGTGGCACAAAATTCTAGCGACGGAACGACGGATAACATTCCGAATCAAACAAATAAGGCATCGGCGGATCCGGGTGGCAATGCAAATTCGGGGCAAATCTCGTAACTAATGGTGCTGAGCCATCGGTTCCCGTAGCACGTTCTAGTAGAGGTTAGCGACCAGTCGAGAGATTTAATTATAGAGTATGAATTTCAATAAATAAAAGGTTGTATGTTTTGATAAGCAGTTCAATTAAATATTAAATATCAAGTGGAATTATATTTTCGTTATAATGGTGTATTACGAATGCCATATTTTGGCAAATAGAGTTAAAGAAAATAGTTATTATGTATGTATTTTTTTTCACATCACAGAGCACTACATTCTCAGTATCGCTTTACACAACTGGTTTTTGTTGCGCGACTTAGATGATCATCTACCGATTTTTCAACCTTATAGACTACTTAAATAAACAATATTTTAATTTAAACCCATTGAATATAAACAATTTTTAAAATCAACCCGGCACAAACAAAAATCAATTTTGTTGCTTACCAAATTAAACATTCATATGCATCGTGTAATAGGCTCATTGCTGCCATAGTTGGATTTATGAGAGTTCGACATTAACAAATTTCGCTCCCTAAGCGATACAATTTATAAGAGCATACAAATTAATAAGAGAAATCAATTCCGGTGAAACAACATGATAATTCAGAATATCGCGAGCAAACATGATACAAGATGCTTTACGCCTGAAACTTAAGGTTTGCAAGCCAATTTGTTCACATATTTTGTCATAACTAGGCAATTCTTCAAACGTAAATAATTTATGGAATGCGTACCTCGTGAAATTTTTCTGAACTCTTTCTGACTAACGAGCAGTATATAGTTTTAAGGCTAAATACGTCTCGGAAGTCCTTGCATAATATCGCTTTAGAAAACCTAACATTGAGTTTGATTTTGCTATAGTGTAATCATAATGAGAAGAAAATTTTAATTGTTGGTCAAATATTATGAAAACTTGTAAGAATACTGAAGTAGACAATTAAATAAACAGATCACTTTTAATCTTCAAGCCGAGTACATCACATTTCTGATCGACCGCGACGCCTTCAAATGTACTAATCTCCGGGTTGCGTGTTTTTGTCAGATTTCTGTTGTAAGTGTGTTATATGGCACTTGAACGTATTTCTCTTGATAAAGTGTTGGTGAAGCGTGGCCAGCGCATCTTACCGTAGTTGTAAGAATGCACACTATTGGAAGCTGTATTATGGCGACGAGTCCCCAGTGGTCACTATAGTACTCCATCGTCTGCAGTAAAAGATCCAGAAAAGTATTGCTTCTAGGAAACGATGGTACAAACCAGAGATCAAGTAAGGAAGAGATAGGGAACTTTCGTATGTCTTCCCCTTTATCACCCGATTTCTTACGTGTCGTTTTGACACATAAATTAGATGGGCTGCAAACAATAGGTATGTGTGTATCTGGTTGGACCGTGCGGTGATCATTTTATCTGTCAAAATCCTGGAAAATTCCAGGATTAGCTTGTAGGCAAAACCTTAAGTCCTGGAAAGCTTTCTATCTCTTCTTTACCTGATCACAGGTTTAAACCCTATCCCATAGGAGTATATAGAGAAATAATTTCGATAGATATACCTCATTGTATATGGATCGATTCAGAATCAATAGCTGAGTCGATCTAGCCATGTCTGTCAGTCCGTCCGTCCGTCCGTCCGTCAACGATTTTTTAGCTCGAGTGCTGAAATTTGGTATATAAACTCTCTGGCCGATGAAGCAGAATAATTGTAATTTTTTTGACCCGCCCACTGCCACGTGCTATTTTTAGAAAAACGTAGTTTTTGGCCAAACCGTAATGAATTTAAAAAAAAAAGTGTCTGAGAAACATATTTAGAGAATCTCAATATCTATATTTTGTCCATACAAAGTTTTTCGCCACGCACACTTTTTTGGAGCGTTTTCAGAAAAAAAGTTGTTTGGTACATATTTAAAATATTTGAAAAAAAACTTTCGATGCAAGATCATTGGCTATGATAATATGAATATTTCGTTCCTAGATCATTTTAACCCACGCCCACTTTTTTTGGGCATTTTTCTACAAAAAAACATTTGTAAACTCTATCCCAAGCAGTGATGGGACTAATACCACTTAAGAGGTATATATCTACCACTTTTTACAATGTTGGAAATCCTATTGGATTGTAGCCTTCTCATATGTTTTTTTTAATACTTGCACTCGATTTTTGTATTTATTTTTGAAAATGTACCCACTTGAATTAAGAATTGGTATTTGTTACGCTTGTCGCGACCTAAATAAATAGCGGAGTTTTGACAACTGAAGAATTACCCTTTCGAAATGGTTTCTCAATCGAAATTTCCCCGTGACTTAATGACACATTATTCTGTGTACATACACACTACTCGCACTCGCAGTTGCCGGTGGAGAAGAATCGCTATCGGTGGCGGATTTTCGGTGCAATCTTCCCTTTTCCTTTTGGCTCTCATAATATCTACCCGTCTCGTTTAAGATGACGTTGGACATGAACGTTTCACTTCCAAACCATTTCATTTTTTGCAAAAATCCTCAATTAAAAGTTCCTTCCCCAAGTACAGACATGAGATTTCACCGTGTTCCAGCTGTAAAAACATACGTCATTCCAATGACGCTTTTTTGTATGTGTCCATGGCGTTCATGGGAATGAAAGTCGTTGAGATGAACGTGTGACCAGGCACTTAGCAAGTACTAAACGACCACTCGAATTGTCACAAAACATTTTCATCAGCGCTAGTCTCGTCATTTTATCAAACGTGACCACTGACAACTCAATTTCAATACGTAGACAAATCAGCATTTATCTTGGCAACACCATAATAAATATACTGCTGGCGCTTCGAGTCTCGACCAGCTGTTGTAAAAACATAGATTATTTTTGACATCGCGTAGTAAACAGAGGACGAAAAGAAAGGGCTTCTATTATTTTTACTTGTTTTCTTTTTGAATAGATCTGTGTTTTATCTTAATAAACGCGAAACCCTTTCAATACCATTATTAATATCAGTAGTCATATATTTCCGTAAATTACCCATGTGGCTTTTAAAGAAAGCATGAAATTTGCAAAACGAAACAGCAAAAATGTGTAAACTGAACTTTCGTCATTTTTGCGAAGAATGGCGAATCTGGATTCGTCCCCTACTCATTGTAACATATGTGATATTCGCTATAATAGTAGTACCACTGCTAATAGTTAATTCGGTTAAGGATGGTTTTTCACGCAAAGATCAGTTAATATTGATTGGCGGACTGTTCGTACTTTCGGCTGTGCCGATTTCCATTTGGCACATAATACAGCACGTCATACATTTTACGAAACCGATTTTACAAAAACACATAATAAGGATTCTATGGATGGTGCCTATTTACGCCTTGAATGCTGTAAGTTGCAACTTATTAACTGATTACTTTGCAAATTATTGATATATTCATGTATTTCAGTGGTTAGGCCTTCTCTTTCCCGAGCACTCGATATACGTTGATTCATTGCGAGAATGCTACGAAGCCTATGTTATATATAACTTTATGGTTTATTTATTGAATTATTTAAATTTGGGAATGGACTTGGAAGCAACCATGGAGCATAAGCCTCAAGTCAAGCACATCTTTCCTTTGTGCTGTATGCGCCCGTGGGAAATGGGTCGAGAATTCATTCACAACTGTAAACATGGTATTTTGCAATACACAGTGGTTAGACCCATCACAACATTTATTTCAGTGTGAGTATACTTTTCTTGTAAAAAACCGTTTTGTATTGATTTTATGCTACAGGTTTATGTGTTCAACTTGTAAAAAGTAAATTAGTAATCGAATCATAGCATCTTTAGATTTCTCTAGAAATAGAATACTTTCACATATTATTTCTCTTACAGAGCGATATTAAACATAAGTATTGCTCAATGTAAAATGTACTTGCTTTGTTTCGCTTCACTTCATCAGATAGAAAAATGGTTCTAACAATGTGTAGAACTCTACAGAAAATACACAGACACATCACATTAAAGTGAGTAGATAGACTTAATGTTGATATTACTGTCGTGATGGTAGGTGAAACTCTGCATGTTGGTTGATGTTGTTTTCTACTTGTGTGCGCCACTTATGGCGAGATACTCCTCCACTGTATCCGACTTATGGCTGGGAATATATGACCCTTATAAGCGGAGTGTTTGTTTCCATTCGCTCTACATAATCTTGGCCATCTTAAATGGTCAACACAGGACAACGCAAATGTGATGAAGATTTATTTTTGTTTAAAACAACAAAGCATTTTTTAGTCCATTTTTGATGTGTTCCATGCTTTGCAGTAGAGCAGGACTGGGATGATAAGGGTCTTATAAAAGATATTTTTAGTAGTTCCAATAAGGGCTTTACTACTAAATTGCCTTCTTAGCTCGAAGAAACAGCCGTTGGCAAAAGTAATTCAACGTTTTATTTTTAACGAGATGTTGTCAGAGTCAATAGAGAAGCTGACGTAGACAACGTCCCGTAATACCTTAAACTTGTGTGGTAAATTCTGACGATCTGTCTGTTGGACATGACTTTCACTCCAATAAACGTGACATATATATTACATGGTAAATCGATGGTAATTTGCTTCTTAAATAAATTATCTATTTTTAACTTTCTCTTACAAAGACAAAGGTATTGTTTTCGACCTCGAGATTTTGATTGATTCTAACGAAATAGCGGAACCCAAAAAAGTGATTTTTGCAATTTCTTCCGTCGATTCGTCTGTCCGTAATGGTCTCTCCAGTCTAAACGGCTTGACCGATTTTCTTCAAACTTCGTTTCCAAGTTTGTTTTGGTCATAATTCTAGGCCATTTTTTTTCACTTTTAGTCATGTTATTAACGTTACCTGCCATATAAAAATGACACACACAGTAAATTTTTTCAAAAATGGCTCTAAAGATTTTCATTAAACTTACTATAAGTATATAAGTTCCAAAAAAAACTGTGTACCCAGTTATTTTGAGAAAATCCATATAACGGATTTTTAGATGTAGGCCATATGTATAAGGAAAATTGTTAATTTCTCGCAAACTATCCGGCCAAATTAAATGAAGTTAAATATGTGTGTTACTATTACCGTTTGTAATATGTAATTAGTTTTAGCCAAAATAGTTCTTAACGTATTTTTTCAGTTTTGGCCAACAACGGAAAATCATTAGAATTCACATAGACACCGATTCCTTCAAATTCCAGAAAAAAAGTTATTATATATTATTTATATTATTATTTATTTATATATTTTTATTATTATAATCAAAATGAATCTTATTGTGTATGTTGGCCAGTGGATGGTTCGTATTTGATCTTACGCCTACCTCGCAGTGAAAGAAAAAGTTTCGTACGACCCAGTTGTGCACCCACTTCTCGTTTGTTTATCAATTGCCTGCCTGAGAAAAGTATAAGTATGAAGTGAAGGGAATAAAATCCTACGTAGAGAAAAACGCGACAAGAAAAACATCGGTTTATTTAAAAAAAAAAACGAAAAAAGAAACTAAGAATTGACAACCTATTCACAGACGCTAATGAAATTGTTGATGCATCTTTCAAGCAGCTGTCGAGATAGTAAAAGGGCAAGAAACACAAAGTTGAGGAAAAGATAACCAACATCGAGGCAGCCGTTTGGGATGGAGTACCAGTGAAACTCTTCAAATACGGAGGTTATGCCATGGAAGCGATCTCATGTTTTGCTCCAACTACGGATGAATATCCAAACTAAATGTCGTATTTAAGATCCTATCCGTCTGAAGAGTTTCTTAAACAATCTTATCGGCATGTACCAGAATTTCACTTAATCTGGAAAAGGCCAACGAATTTCAAGTCGAGAATCTTTTCATCGACTTTAAAGACTCGTTTAATAGCAATCATTCTTTTAGTATTATAGAGCGGTAGCCGAATTCAGAATGCCATCTAAATTGGTACAGCTGCGTCACCTGCAATGAATTGGATTTCGACAAAGAGATGCGCCATCATATGATTTCTCCAATATCATGTTGCGTAGGCTTAATGTAGGCAACGAATGTACTATGTTTTAAAAATCTGTCCAGCTACTGGGATCGAGCGATTTCTCGATTACACAGAACGACTGGAAGCAACGTGCAATCGAAGAGGGTGGATGTCTGTTTTGTTTTACTAAATTTGAGTTATTAAATTAAATTACCTCGATTAGTGCTTCTTATTGACTTGGTTTATCTCACCTAGTTTTTTGATAAAGAGTGTATTTGTGATTCCTCTCGATGTAAAGTAGTTAAGCAAGTGTAACATTAAAAAAAGTTAGTTATGTAAAGTTAGTAATATTTTCACTAACGTTACACACTGATGTTTATCGGAATGATCTAATTTGTTGGGCAAACGAACATCTTCTAATATTAGAGATCAATATCCCTCCATTACGAATGGCTAATTTGTAAATCTTCCCATGACTACTCTTAGATGTTTGTCAGAATTTGGCGAGAGGATGACCAGTGAATAAAAACATTTGATTTGGTACTCGATGAACTTTCACCCTATTTTCAATGAATTACGATATTTTGAGCTGATTATATTATTTATACTTAATTTCAGAATTTGTGAATTGTGTGGAGTGTATGGTGAAGGGACATTTGCTGCTAACGTTGCATTTCCTTATATTGTCGTAATTAATAACATCTCGCAGTTTGTTGCTATGTACTGCCTCGTTCTTTTCTACAGAGCAAACAAGGTATGTACATGGAGTTAAACAAAATACTATGCTTTAAATTTTGCATTTTACAGGACGACCTTAAGCCGATGAAGCCAATTCCAAAGTTCTTGTGTATAAAAGCCGTTGTGTTTTTCTCATTCTTGTAAGATATATATATAGGTTTATAAATTAATTTCTAATATAAGAATTTCTTTTAAATCAACAGTCAAGGCGTTTTGATAACCGCACTCGTTTACTACGGAGTAATAAGTAATATTTTTTCATCCACCTCCGATCAAGGCGACTTTAAGAATTTGGCCTCCATGCTTCAGGTAGGGTTTTCCCTTTTTTTTATCATAATATATTACTATAAAATATTTCTTTTTAGAATTTTCTCATCTGCATAGAAATGTTCATAGCGGCAGTGGCTCATATTTACAGTTTCCCACACCATCCGTTCCATATAAACTTACCACAGTATTGGAACAATCCAAGTAATAATTGGTTTAGCGCCTGCTTGTCTATGATCGATATTTCGGACATGCAAGAGGATGTGACAGAGCACTTTGGAGTTGTGAGCAGCTCACTAAGTCGCCGATTTCAGGGACGAACTGCATACCAGCCACTGTCGCGTGGGCGTCGTTCGAGTAGTGAATCTGAATATTTAATGTCAACTGGACAAGTTGGATCATCGCATTATGGACAGGCCTACCAGACCGACACCGACACAGGTAATAGAAAGTCATTTAGTAATCCGATGGTAACCAAAAATCGCTATGGAGCTACAGATAATCTTCTTCAAGCACCGTCAACGTCTGCAGCGGCTCAAGCTTCGTCTTCGAAACACT
Source organism: Rhingia campestris (assembly GCA_932526625.1). NCBI lineage: Eukaryota > Metazoa > Arthropoda > Insecta > Diptera > Syrphidae > Rhingia > Rhingia campestris. The sequence goes on from OW052182.1 coordinate 222,099,915, forward strand.
CATCGAATTTTGCAATAAATATCAATAAGAGGGATGAAATAAAAGAATACTCACCACACTACGGGGCACCCGTTTCGGGTAATTTCCTTCAAGCACGTAAGAATGGAGGCGGATCAAACTCCGACTCTAACACGAACACTCGAAACGACAGCTCATCGAAGAGCGACTCTATTTCCATCGTAAACAGCGGCGGAGGTACCATTAAAAAATCGGACAGCAACAACTCCGACTGGCTAAGCACCCCCACCGACGAGATGTTAGGCATCGATGTGAGGGGTGTAGAAAAAGACCGCATTATGTACAATATGGGTAATCCAAAGGCTTGAATCTTCAATGTTTTGAGGGTACGTGTGTCACCGTCATCAGCTTGAGTGGTTTGCTGAGCGTACTTTGTTATTTTGATCACTGCTCCCTTTGTGTCACATTAACTCTTATCTGGGCTATATCTACGTTCATCTCGCTTAACCTCTATCACATATATAAATATGTATATTTATTGCCAAAGACTAACCAAAATGAGCATGCTCCATTGTGGTTATTGTAACATTCCCCGATTTGATCAATGAGAAGAGCCTTTTTTAAGGCGATTCATATATTATCAGGTTGTAGAAGTAGACTTGTTTCACTAAGTGCGCATAACATCGTTGGTTTTGTTTGTGTACTAATCAGTTGTGTTCACTTCATGTCCAGTTACTAACCTACATGTCGCGTCGTTCTATTAACTTGATTCATGTATTCTTTCAGTCAATATAAACTTTTAAACATGCGTCACAGCCACTACGACGGTTATACATTTTGTATTTATTTGAACCCACTTCTCATCCATTTTTCTTGCTTGTTCTCTCATGGTGGCAGTTATTCTGGTATATGGTCAAATCGTGCCCTCTATTCCCCTTGTTTATTAAACAACAATTTATATTTTTCTTTCAGGTATATATAAACGAAATTAGAAAAAAGAGTATTTAACATATTATGTATGAGAATTTATTTTAAATTTAAGTTCAACATTTTTATATACATACTTAGCTTAAAAAATAATAAATGTGTATATCTTTTATCTTAGCATTATTTATTAACATTTATTGTTGAACAAAATAAAATGCTATTGTATATACTTTTAAATGGCGAGAAGTTATTTTATTTATTTTCGTGTTGATGATATTTTTGTTATTATTATATTTTGATCAGTCAACCAAGCTTTTAAATTCATTCAAACAGCAGGTGTATTATTCAAAGTTTACATATAACGTTTAATTATTTTTAGTTAAAACTTTCGTATGGAAACAATTTTCTGCAGTAATAATCTGTAAAAATAATATTCTAAGACTACATATCCATTAGTGTCACGGCTCTGGCGCTAGTAAACGAGTCCGCTAGTAAAAAAAACCATGGACGCTAGTTCAAGCTAGTAAAGTTCAAATGAGTGTTGATGTACAAAATTGCAAGCGTGAACTAGCGCGAATGCAAAAAACGTGATCTGCAACCACATTATTGATTGTCCATACATTAGATTTACCAGCGAACTAGCGTTGGTCGTAACTGCGGCCTTAAAAACGTTGGTAAATAGTCAGCATATGAAATATCTTTAAATACGAAAACTCTTCAATGTCCGGCCGTATGATTTTCGCAGCAACATGTTCACTGGTGAACCATTCAATCCACCATGGCGGAGAGTACAAGATTGTTGCAATTGATATTTCAAAGGCATGTCAACTCAACATGACATCCCAGTGGTCCCATTATAGTATTTTTTATATCTCAACACACTCAGTAAGCCATATTCGGACTTCATAAGGATCAGACCTATTTCTCTGCCGATATCCTTACCGCGAAAACATATTTATTTGTATTGTTTGTTTAAACCTAATAATGTAAATAAAGTATTTTTAATTGCCTTTCGGTCGTTCGACGTCTTGACAGGCATTTGACAGAGTTTGTCATCAAGCCCCCTTGTCGATAATGCTTGCATTTAGAATTGATGAAATACATCTTCTATAGTTCAATTCAAGTTGTTTCGGACGGTTTCAAGTCTGCAACTCACCAAATAAATTGTCTCTGGCTCTCTTACTCATTTATTTTTATAAATGACCTCCTGTCTGAAATTTCTAATCCAAATTATTCCTTCGCTCTCAGCTTTTCATATTCGTTTTCAGTCCTCGTCCCTCATCTTCGAATATGGAATTCAAATGACAAAATATGTTAAGCTCATTTAATTCCGGTTTTGATAGCATTATCAAATGGGGTAAATCCAACAGTGGAATTCAATGCTTCCAAAACACAATTCTGTCCTCTGTCGTTAAAGCGAATCCAAATGTCATTATCCATGAATGGCACTTACGTCGAAAATACCATTAAGCTTTCCATGCTCCATGTTAGTAACGATTAACATTGGAACGACCACATATTTCTTGTCGCAAAATACGCAGCGAAATGTCTAGGTTTCCTTAATCGATATAATCGATATAAGAAAGAAGGGGTGAACTTCTGATCTGGCCACAACATATAACGCGTTTGTACGCACAAAACTTGAGTTGAACGCCTACGTCTGTCGAGTGCACCAAAAAGAACATGGCACCGCCTAAATAGAATTTAAACGCGTGCAAACACAATTTTATGAGACATAGGAATAGCGAACTCTTAAGTTTCGCTTGAACATCGTCGAAATATCTGCTGTCTTACCTTGTTTTATTGCTATTTTCTTACCCCCAATGTCCTTAACCCCCGCACTGTGCTAACATGTAATAATTGGTATTTATGACCCCTTGAAGGTGCACAAATTATATAAAACGAAGATAGACAAAAAGATCTTCGGTGTATGGAAGACTTACTCAGCAACCTTTCACTAACAGTCGTCCCGAACATACTGAAGCAATCAGTGCATTTCGATTACAACCCATAAAGCCTTGATTGCAAAAATCTTAAGAAACGAAATGCAATCTAATTCAAGCAAATAGCACAGAAGGCTTCTATCTGAATCTGAAGAAAATGTCTGTTATGGGTGCTTATACAAACCAGTTTCTCCGGCAATATGGTCCCGGTTAGACTATCTTAGTTTTATAAAAATATGTTTTCACTGCTCCACCTCTTCCGAAAGTCTGACAAACATCCAAGAGTAACACTGTAATGAGAAGCTTTTCAAACTTGCGGTGCGGATACGCCATAAAACATATTGGCCGATAATGTAAGATATTTTATTTTTTAAAAGTTATCAGGGAAGATCCAATGCCATTCAGTTAATCGAAATATATCTTCTGTTCTATCTGTCTGACTTTACTTTTATTGGTTCTGTGACGGATTCCAAAGTACAACGATTATTTTTCTGATGGTGGAGACATAAAACGTCCCTGCATCTTGCACTTGATGTAGACCATTATAAAGAAAAATTTGGGTTGGGGATAAGGAAGTTATGATGGCAATATCAGTCATCTCCTGAGCGTAGGCTGGATGTACATAAATGTGGGGAAAAACACAGTGTTGTGACTGAAAATATCGTCTAACCAAAAGAAAATGTTTAAACTACACACCGGTAAATCAAGCTGAACATCACTCAAAATCGTTGAAAACAATTTAAATAGCTTAAAGATATTCAATGCATATTTTGAAATCAATCCAATGATTTGAAACCGTACGCCAGCAAAAGCCTTGCAAAAGAGGCACTCTATTTTTCTGTACTACCGTGGTTAAATCAAATTAAGAAACAAATCATCCATAGTAGTTTTTCTAATGATTGTTAGTGTAGTATGTCTTTAGTTGTCAGACCATCCCTTGTTTCTCGGACTTACCGATTTACAGGGTACCTACTTGTGACAATTATGAAATGAGAGTGAATGAACAGTACATATATGGACACTTGATAGCATCAGAAGCCAGGAATATGGACTAACATAACGCCATCAAATCTAGTCCTTTCTGCATTTGGATTTTCTTTCTTTGTTTTCTACATCAGTTTTATCTCAATTCAAAATTTACAGATTTTTACCGGTAGAATATTATATGTATATTCAAAAATAATTCAAGGCTGTAATAAAAGTGTCCAAAGCTTGGTTATAATGAAAATTCCTTATCAGCATTGATTTAGCACGCTATGTTATTTGTTAAGTCTCACAACTTAGTTCCCCATAGTTTTTTCACTGCAATATCCCTTGCGAAAGTCTGATAAACATTCAAGAGTATAAAACTGTCACATTTATTATAGGTTCTTAGTTTGCATTTCTAAAATATATCAAATCAACTCTATGCTTACTTTTTGCAAGGCCAATGACCAACAAAATCATTCAGATTATAGCTGTTGGTTCAAGTACCTAGGTTGGTTTTCATATAATTTCACCACCAATGGGTGCAATACTGGAAACGGATACTTCGATCTTGCTCATATTTCTTATGTTTCAAAATATGTTTTCGATAGTTTGTCATCATAACTGTAATTTGCTCTAATCGTTCCTTTACATTGAATGAACAGAACTGTCTAAACATATTTAATCCTAAGTATCATCATAACTACCTAAAAGCTATTTTAAAACGAAAGGCCGCCCTTGACTCTTATAGCTTACAAGAGCTTGTAATGTGGTTTTGCATTTATTTTTGCATATTTCCATATTTCTCATCCAAAACAATTTGGGCATCGTAAAAACGGGGAACAAGTTGGTTGTCATACAGTTTGAGAATATCAAAAATAGGATTGTTTATAAATTATTGAACGAAACAATTTGATTGACACTGATTAAACATAAAACATACAAATTATCTTAAATGTTACGTCTTCTACACTTTATATTTTAAAAATATACATGCGTATAATGGAAGCACATCTAATTCAGTCCTAGCTCCAATTCCTCCAATCGGTGCAGCTTTATTTCCATAGAAGTCTTCCCCGATAAAATTCCATTTCGCTCCATGTAGTTCCACAATGACCCCATAAACAAAGCGAATAAAATAATCCCGAAAAGAATAAATTTCAGTAGAAGATACAGTGTTTTGAATCCAGTTGGTACTGCATATTCGACAAGTGCGAGTAATAAAAACATTACAAACACTGCAATGCTATAGTAGAGTATGCGATCGGTTTTTAGTTTCTGCAAGCTGGTATCACACAGAAGTACACTCTCTTGGAGTACAGTAATAGTCTTTAAATTGGACGGTTCAATGAGAGGTTCCTTATAGCAGTATTCATTGATCTCGCCAACCTTATCATTTGAGCATTGTTTAGATGTGAGGTTCAATTTAGCAAGAACCGCTTCATGATCGGAATAACTAATTTTCAGACCAGGTATTCGCTCCGGTAATGGTAAAGTATATTCCACTACGTGTGTATCATACAAATCTCCACTTCTAATAAATATGTGGTCAATACGCACTCCCGCGGGATTTTTCTCAGCTACAGATTTTGAAGTATAAGAGTTGTGCTGACATTCGTTGGTGCCAATTAATTTTTTTGAACAACAGTCTTTCATTTTTGATGTGTACAATAAGATTCTAAAAAAAAATATAAATCAAATATGTAAAACAAAACGAAATGCAATTGAAAACTTACTTATAAGATATGTCCTGAGGTTGCGTATTTAAATCGCCGGCTAGAATTTGTAGTACGGAATTACCTCGAGTTTCTTCTATAAATTGAGCAGTATCAAATGCTTGTATTACCCGATGAGTCTTATATTCATCGTTTTCAATATCATATTCTGCGTGTAACTGAAAAATGATCGACAATGAGTTAGAATTCTCGAAAATATAATCCAATCCTACATGCGCATTATATAAATGTACAACGTGTCCATTAACTAATATCTTGGCTAGACCAACGCCCTTTCCACCAAACCAATCAGCATGTTGTATCCTATGAAAGTATCCATTTACTGACCAAGCGTGAAACAGTGCCCCAATAATTGGATATTTGGAAAGTACACACAGCCCTGCGCCCATGACCCCACTGGAAATAAATGTTATTAGGGAAAGAATCAAAATGAAGTACTACAAAACCTGTAGAAATAATGGGAGAATGGTAAGACAGCCTCAACATTTTGTTTGATGGAATCATAATCGCTTTGTGACCAGACTTCCTGAAGCGATACGACATCATATTTGCCACTTGCAAGTTCTGTACTTATGGAGCTAATACGAGTGTCTCTGTCATGTGACACGTAAGGTATTCCCCTAAATATATAATATTTTATTGACTTTTCAAAGAATAGGGCTAAGTTAATTGAATTAGGACTATACTAACCAGATGTTGAGCGTTAGAATATTTAATTCTATGGATACCATGGCTTTGTTTGAAAAAGAAAACAAATTATGTGAGTGTCACTTGTGAAACTTCATATCAGGATAAATGCTATCGATACTCGATGGAAGATGCGATTTCATATTGATATGGATGAGCGTTTGCTTTCAATCGATAACACCATTCAATGGGCCTTCGCACACGAGTATGCTTTAACCGGTTGAACGTCATTTTTGTTGGTTGGACGGGGAGGAAGGAACACAGTTTGAGAGTTACTGTAGAGCAATTTTTCAACCAAAAATAAGCGGTTGAAGAGGTGTAATCTACCAACATATGCATGTGATTCTGACAGTTGTGGTATTAAAAAAGAGACGGCTGCTAATTCTGTGTCAATCGAATTAAATAAAAAAAATAAACCAACAAGAATTTCAAAAAAAAAAAAATATACACGCAAAACAAATCAGGATCACTCAGTTTTAATGGTTTGTGTTGTATATTATCAAGGAAAATAAAATGAAACAAAAATGAATACAAACCATGGCAGTACACATTCATATAAAGTTTGTTATGTTACACAAAATTCAACCGGTTGAACATATTCCCGTGTGTTTGAAAAGTAACCATAATGACTACGGCTGAAGCATAGTCGTGTGGTAGTAAGAAGTTAATCGAAGATATCAACAATTCCGATATCGCGCCTCGCTACGGCTAGGAATCGAATCCAGAGCCAGACCTTCTGCACGTCAGTTCATCGCAGTAACCATCGCGCCAATGAACCCGTGATTTAAACACAATTGTTATTTGGTGTGAATTTAATCGCCATGCTTTAAATATAAATAAATATTAGTCTTCTTCTGTATACCGATATCCATTTCAAACTGAATTCCTCGGTTTGGGCATGAACGTTCAGTTCCAAACCATCTCATTTTGGCAAAAGTACTCATTCGAAATGAAAATATGAGAATGTTGTTACATGGTATCCATGTGTAAAAGCTGACTTCATTCCAACGACCCTTTTTTTGTGTTGCCACGGCGGTCATGGCAATGAAAGTCGTTAGGATAAACGTGTGGCCAGGCACATGTTGACAGATTGAAGTAAACAGAGAAGTGAACACACAATGTTGGAACGAATATGCTTCATTTGGGTGGAATGACAAACATTACATTAGAAAAATAAATCGTAATTATTGAAAATGTTCTCTGATCAACTCGTCAACATGCGATTTCCACTTACGAATTTCTAAGAAATGTTATTTCTTAATGGAACAACATCTCAGCCGAGCCGAGGGGAACTTTTTCTGTTTAAAAGTAATAACTTCGATTTTCTTACTTTTGCTGCTTACAGTAATGTTGAATTTATACAAAATAACCAGCTGGTACTCGTTTAGAAAGATAGGTGAGGAGACGAATCCACAAAATGAGTCGCAACATATTGCAGAAAATCTCTGCTTTGCTTTCGACTTCCGGGGATATTGCAGGAAAATATAAAGTGGAACACGTTTAAAAAAGTCACAAAAAGTAAAAGAAAATATTTATTAATAGTTTTAACTAATATATAGCATAATTATCCAAGTTTTTATATTCCACGTTAACAAGTGATTTTTGTGGCTTTGGTAACCTAACTGAGCGAGAAATAAGAATACGAAAATTAACTATTCGTAATATGTTGAAGTAGAAATATAAAGCAATGCAACTTCGTAATTTTACTACGTGCGAAAGATTATAATTTTAAGAAGACTTTTCATCAACGACCCTAAACCTGCACCACTTCGTAATGCGGTAACCCACAGAATTTAATTATTTAATAGGATTTTGTTCCTATTGTTCCCTTTCTGTTCTCGATAATTTTTTTCAGTTTAGCGCAGATGTTTGATGTGTGAAAATGACTGATTAAATGTTAAAATAGCATTTCAAACGTTTACGAGGTTTACCATCTCAGTTGACACACCCAATTCCTGTGCGAAATTTCCGATATTATTGTAAAAGATTGCCCATAAACATTTTGACAGTTTATTTACCACGTTTACAACGAATTCCGACGTTTTATGAATACCCCCTAATGATTTGATGGCTGTATTTTTCTATTCGTAATTTATCTTTTTCCAATTTAAATGTAAGCTTGGTGTAATTTGAAAACCCTAAATGGTATAATTTGTAACTACAATCGTACCTAATTTCGAGTCTCGTGCCAGGCTGACCAACCATATTTCTGCTGAGATAATCGGCAAGACGGCAAATGCTAGTTGAGGTTTTCTGAATCGTGTCGTGTGCTCACAAATTGAATTAAAAGAACCTAATCTACTCAAAGTAAAGCTATTTAAAAAAAATTATACAAACAAAAGAAAACACAAATTCAAACACCATATTTTTTTCATAACTTTTTTAGTAATGCAATAGTAGGCTACTTGTTCGTTCATTGACGTGTTCCTAGGAAGTCGGAAAAAACTAGATTTCTATCAATTGGAAAACACCGTGTGATCGACCCTAATAATTTCAATCAACCACTCCGTCACACATTACTGCAAGGGAGGGAGGTACGTTTATTTTATCCTATTATCCCATTTCCCCCCAAGTTTTCATAGTTTTGAAAATTTTCTATTTCGTTTCATTTCATTCATTTTCAGATTGTGTGTACAACAATGAGACGAAAATATTTAGGATTTCTTTCTATCTTTTTATTAGTAAATTTGGTCATTTGCATTGACCAAGATTTTGACGATGGAGTCTCTGTTACTTCTGAGGAAATCCAGGTAAGTGATGTTAGTGTTGTGTAAATAGTTTCGACATGTCTAGTTATATCAGAGCATCAATAGCAAAGTTTTTTTTTATCAGTGTGTTACTATGTCACAAATCATAAAAGTGATAAAATCTTGGGTCCACATAATTAATTTCCTTAATGCATTTAACGTTTCGTTGACACGATTACTGTATCAGACAATATACGTGATAATGGAACTACATATAGATGTTTTTTTAAAAAAAAAAAAGGCAATTGGCATTCATCCCCATCGTGGCACATAATTAAAGGTTTTGTATTGCGAAGAAACATGAAAAGATTAGTTTTGCAGCAATTGCATCAGCCTTTCGGAGCACCGTATAATGGCATTATTTTAGGTGTTTTTTTATTTGCGCGGGCCTTGGCTGGCGTGCTGATCTCTGGTTGGTTGGGTAAAAAATGTGCTTTAAGTGATACGTCACTGTTCGATATGCTAATCTGGGTTACTTAGCTAAGCCATGGAGATAGATAGCAATGACAGAGATATGATTGCACGTACTGAGTGTCTTGAAAATAGTTTTTAAATAAATGTAAAATTAATTTAAAAAATGCTTCAAAAGAAGTATGTACTAGTTATCACAACGATGAACTGCGTTTGACTATAATAGATTCAAACATACATTTACTTTAAACTGTGACTTTGACCTGGGTTACGTTCATGGAGTTACCCTGACACTAAACATTAATTTTCTTTTAAATTGAGTTAAGCTTGCATCGCAATAAAATTAATCACATGGATCATAATGATTATGTTTTATTGTTATTATTAACAAACAGTTGTGTTATGTTTCAAAATGAAAATCAATTAAACGTCTACTTCAATGTTATAATTATGACGTTTTATTTGGGACATTGGGACATTCGTTCACGCTTTTTTTTTATTAAATTATTAATTAATCTAGGCAACTCTGTACTGTAAATCTTTGAAGAAAAAATAAAGCAATCTGTTTTTACGGTGGTGGGAGTACTTCTAGACATAACTCACTCAAAAACCAGTAATTGAAAATTCATGAAAATGCACAGAACAGATAATCAGTCACTACTAATACTAATGCATATCGTTGGTGTTATGATTAAAGATTGAAAACTATCAAGTTAGCCATTGATTAGTTAATCAGCGTTTATTAATACGGGGGTTTTAGTTTACCAAGTGCACCTTGAAGTTACGTGAAGCATTTTGGAATAAAAAATATAATATAAATATATATATATACTGAAGTCAGAGAAAATGGAACAAAGGACAATGTTGTCAGCCTCTGAGTTCATTGAATTAAACAATTCGATTCTCTTCAAACCAAGACCTCAGTGGCGCAAGTGGTAGACACTTGGCTCACTAGGCACGGGATTACAAGTTCAATCCCCGGTTTAGAGGTTGTTTCAGTAATTTTACAGAGAACTGAACGTTCAAATAGCATCACTATTAAAATGTATCTGATTAGGACACTTGGTAATGTCCGAAATAGCTATAATTCCAACCAAATAGTGTTGTTGTACACAAGTTGTTGTTGTAATTTCAATCATTCAATTGATAATCAGACATCTGTCAGGGGCCGCCCCCCTTAGAGCTAGAATCGTTGTTATTCCTTCCTCACCAGATTTACCACTTTTTTCAATTAAGTTGTCAGCATTTGTTACAATAGTCCATCTGGACACAACAATCTCATTTAATCATCAAACATAGGTGTGATTGTCGTCGAGTTTACTCTAAAAAACTTTAGATCACTTTTTCGCAACGGCCGAACGTAAGATTTTTTACGTTCGGCTTTATCTGTTGTTTAGTCTATCGATACGAATATGCTGACGTTACCTACCTCAGCACGGTTGTTTTCGAATACTTTCAGCTTCCACAGAGTTTTTTTCGAAGCAAGTACTGGCCTGGAACTTTCTTCTGAATATATTGAATGTCTTCAATTCTTTACGACTTACTTTGTGAAATGGAATGTCACATGCCAACATCATTTGGGTCAGATCGGTGTTAAATTCATTTCGTAGACCAGTGATAAAAAAACGAATAGACTGACATGGCTAGATCGACTCAGATAGTCGATTCATATACTTTATGATTTAACAGCTATGGAATAAATATATTCTACTAAATATATTCAACTGATTATATAATTATATATAATTAGGGACCCCAGCATTTATGTAGAATCTTTCAGATGACACTTTCAACCAAAACATTTGGGATCTGTCCTTAATAAGCCACTTAACGAGAAGTACTTTTTTTTTTTTTTGGAATCAGATATTGGTCTCGACAAAGATCAGATTCGAGTTTGAGTTTTTTCTTAAGGATAATCTCGTTAGTTTGTCTTTCCATACTAAAAATACCTACATTCACATCTAAAAAAAATCAAACATAACGCATTAACATTCGATGTTGTTTCATTTATCACAGGATGATGTTGCTTCTGATGGCACCGATGAGGAACTAGTTTACGAGAGCCCACAATATGATGCCAATAAGTTTTACTTTGTGGATCATTTCGATGACATTGAGTTGTCAGAGAAATCGTGGACCCGATCTCAAGCAAAGAAAGATGACATTGCTGAAGAAATCGCAAAATATGACGGTCAATGGAGTTTCGAATCACCCCAAAGAATTGTTTGGAAAAACGATATTGGGCTTGTTCTTAAGTCCAAAGCCAAACACGCTGCAATCTCATCATTCCTAAAGAAACCATTCGTCTTCAACGCCAAGCCATTAGTGGTTCAATATGAAGTCACAATGCAGGTAATACAATTAAACTAATTTCAACTACATCTAGATATATATTAGTGCTATTCCTTTCTTGTAGGATGGACAAGAGTGCGGTGGATCGTACATAAAATTACTGTCTGCAGGAAAACAAACAGATGATCTCAAAAAGGTATGTCAAACTCACTACATAAAAAACGACGACATAAAATCACCCTAAATTTCATCACCCAAATCTATAGTTCAATGACAAAACACCATACACTATCATGTTCGGCCCGGACAAGTGCGGCAATGATATCAAGCTGCATTTCATTTTCCGTCATGTTAATCCAATTAATGGCTCTATTGAAGAGAAACACAGCCGGAAACCAAAGTACGAGGATTTTACTTACTCCTAATCGATAGCCACAGTTGTTGATTGACCTGCATAACTTTTGTTTACAGAGAACGCTTGGAGGAGCCCTTCAAAGACAAACTCCCGCATTTGTATCAATTACTTGTGAAGCCTGACAACACATTCCAAATTCGTGTAGACCATAAAGTAGTTAATGAGGGTTCATTGCTTAGCGATTTCACGCCAGCCGTCAATCCACCAAGGGAAATTGACGATCCAGAGGACAAGAAACCAGACGGATGGGATGAGCGTGAGAAGGTAATAATGCAATTTAGGAAATTTTGGCAGTCATAAACTGGTTGTCCTTCCTTTTAATTAGATTCCGGATCCAGATGCAGAGAAACCAAATGACTGGGATGAAGATGCACCACCACAGATTCCCGACCCATCGGCTGCCAAACCCCATGGTTGGTTGGATGAAGAGCCAGAAATGATTGCCGATCCCAATGCACAGAAGCCAGAAGACTGGGATACAGAAATCGATGGCGATTGGGAAGCACCACTAGTTGACAATCCGGTGTGCGAAAAGGTAGCAGGTTGTGGTCTATGGAAAGCACCGCTCATCCAAAACAAAGAGTACAAAGGAAAATGGCGTGCTCCCCTCATTGACAATCCAAACTATCAGGGAAAATGGGCTGCACGAAAGATTCCCAATCCCGATTTCTTCGAGGATCTCAATCCATTCGGCATGACAGCAATCGTAAGTTGTACTTTTGATTAACATCAGCATTCTCTTATGTGTGTTATATTAAAATTACAGTCAGCGGTAGGTATCGAACTTTGGTCCATGTCCAGCGATATTTTGTTCGACAATTTAATCATCACCGACGACATCGACGTTGCTGATGATTTCGCTGCCAAGACCTTTGACATCAAACGCAAATACATTGACAAGGAATCGGTAAGTAATAGCCACATCCTCATAGAACATTTTAACTAACGTCTTGCAAAGAAAACTCTGCTCCACCGAATTCTGCGGCGAATGAATTACATGCCCGGATGGTGGGCTCTGTATTTTTGTTACATTGCAATACCTGTCATCTGTTATATTGTCTATCTTTCCAAACGCGTGAAAGAGGTACCAAGTGAACGAAAAATCCCCACCTTGAAACGCTTCTTTGCATGCTTTAAGTTGTCTTTGTAGAAATGCTAATTATATCACATGTATTTTTTGCACTTTGTTGTCGCACATTCTAGGAGACATTTTTGAACAAAATGATGCAGTATTTAACTGAGAACCCTTGGGTATGGCGTATTAGTTTAGTACTGATAGGAACACCGCTAGCATTTACATTCTATCGATTCTGTAGTCCTTCTGCATCCAGCAAGGTAAAATATTCGCTCTTGACTGCTTTGATTTGTTTTTTTTTATTTTCCTTCAAATGATTAATGTTTATTTTATCAATGAACAAAAGGATACCGCATCCGAGAACAAAAAGACCGATGAGGTGACTCCAGATGATGATGTGACAAATGATAATACTACCCAAAAAGTTAACGATGACAACAAGCAACATTCTAGTCCAAAGGTGAAGAAGGCTGATTTAGAAGTGAAAGAGACAACAGAGCCACCGGCAACGAATAGTGGTGGCAGTGGCAGCAGTGAAGAGGAAGCGGTAGAAGAGGAGGAGGAAGAGGAGGAAGTTGTAAATAAGGAGCAGCAAAGCGCAGAAGCTTCCGAAGAGACTGAAGTAAGTTAACAAAACAAAGTCATTTCATATTCAGTTGCTCAACAATACATTTTCGTTATAGGAGCGAACAACCCCACCTGCAACTGAAGGTACTCGAAAGCGCAGGCCACGCAAAGATTAGCAAACTTAATTTCCATTAATTTTAACTAAAGCTCTATTTAATATGAATTTCAAAAACTAAAAAAAAGAACAACTGATTAAATATTTATATTGATATTTATTTATGAGGAAACACAAAGAAAAAATCTAATCGACAGTGTCGCTTAGTATTCATATATAAAAGAAATAATTTATACAATTTAATTTCATTTAATGCAGCGATTTAGTTTTAGTTTGAAATGTTTTCATAGAATGCTAAATTATGAATAAAAATCAAAACACCAAATCATGCAAACGATTTTTATTTAGGCCCAAGTAGTAAGGTACTCTTGTGGATTGAACTCAAAATTATCAAATTAAAATACATTTTTACCAAGCTCTAAGTGTTAGGGCGTCGTTTGTATCTTCAAAGCAGACATAAGCGTCATCCAGGAGTACGAAAAACAGTATGGCATTTGTTATAATGAGCGACTAGTCTCATGCTTCAAATACAAATACAAATTTTTGGCGCAACAGGCTCGTTAGTACCCAGGGCCTAGCTTTCTCACAACCATTCATGTGTGCGTGTGTACTTCTTGCACGATGGCGGGACCTCCTGTTTTATGCCGACTCCGAACGGCTAAGTTGAGATAAGCTATTCTTGACAATTGATACTACTCGGATGATTTGTCAGATCATCACGAGAGGAGGGCCAGTGAAAAATCATTTAGGTGTTGCTACGGCTGGGAATCGAACCCAGACCTCCTGCGCGGCAGTTCATCGCACTAACCATCGCGCCACTGAGCCCCCATACAAATACAAAATCAAAAAAACGCATTGTGGTAATCTGGATCGATGGCCAATTTGCCAACATAAGCTTTATGCTGCTAAGGATTGTTCTACGAGCTCCTGGACAAAACGAATGACTTAATGGAGCTTAACGTGTCTTCAAAAATAAAATGCGTCGAATCACCTCCATTTATAAAAAAATCTTGAAAATTACGGTATTTGTGAAGTTGAGCGTAAATGGTTCGAAAGCTATCAAGGAGTTACCCCTCGCTGTATTAATAATCGCTAATCAATGACTAACATAACAGATTTTCCCATAAGATACAAACTATTAATTTTGATGCATAGTTTGTAACATAGAGATATAATTTAGCTAGATATACCTCAAAGGATATGGATTGACTCAGAAACGCTTGCTGAGACGATTTAGCAATGTAGGTCACCGGTTTTTAGGCCTTAAAATTTGAGCCAGGATGATGAAATTTGGCATATGTGATTCTTGTCCATCCACTGCCACGCCCACCTTTAAAAAAAATATATTTTTAGTTAAACGGTTAGGAATTTTGAAAAAATGTCTGAGGAGAAGTATTTATTAAAAAACCCTTTTTGGTTAAATTTTCAAATATTCAAAAAAAAAAAAAAAAAAAATTATACAAAAACTCCATAAGGCCCACATTTTAAGGATATAAATTTCAAGGATGGGATGGGATAGGTTATTGAACGATCCGCACAGCGGATTGTAGCCTTCTCATATGTTTTTAATATACATTAATGATATACATATCAATCTTTGCGGACGATACCTTAATTTATTTTGTTGGTGATAATGATAATATAAGAACAGAACATAATAAGACAAATATCTGCCTTTGCAAGAATAAATTGAAACTAAATGTAAAAAAGACGATTGGAATGGGAATATTATAATAAATGATGACATAATAAAATGTGTGCTCAAAATTAGATATTAAGCAGTAATTGTTGAGTACAAGCTTAAATTCAATGAGTAAGTTTCAGAAGGTGTTAAAATTAAAAAAAAATATACTTATTTTTATAAGAATCTTTAAATATTATCTATAACAAATAATCTATATATATAAAAATGGATCTTGGTTTGTTCGGATGCTTAAAACTCGAAAACGACTGGACCAAATTGGATACTTCCTTCTGCGGATTTGTTCGTAATTGCTCCGCGAAGGTTTAGGAAAAAAGAAAATTGAAAAATTCTCAACAGGTGGCGCTGTAGGCGGTCATTCCATTTGATAGCACAGTAATAATAAATAAATAAATAATTTATATGGCAAAACAACGTTTGACGGGCCAGCTTGTAAAATATATATCTCGAATAGTGAGAATAATATAAAATTACGATCTTTACAAAAAAAGCGATAAGAACTGGGGCTATTCCATAAAACGAAACGAGCGGCAAGTAAATGATAGTCACGCTCTTTGTCGTGAGCGTGCGATTGTGTAAAACTAGAAATTAGAAAATCAACGAATACGAAAGCTATACGACTGCCCAATGCCAGTCCTAAGAAATTACGAGTACAACGATACTCGTTTTATGTAATCGAATTTCAACGAGAACGAAGTGATTTAAACGATATTCGTTTTATAAAATTTGGCCTATCTGTACTAAAATGTGAATATATAACTCCAATACAAGAAATACTGATTAGTAATTAATCTCGGTATAGTCAAATGACAAACATGAAAAATTGAAATATCTGTCGTTAACCGGCCCATTCAGAGCCTTAAAACCAGCTTCTCCCTTCATTTGACAGCGTAAGGATTTCTCGCTTATTATAATCCCGTTCATTTAAACCCCGAAAAAATTTTTTTTTAATTTTCCGTCTGCAAAAATCTTTTTTTTTATATACTCCCGACTTAATATCCCGCTTATTAAAAATCTCGACCCCTTTATTCCGTGTTTGAAATCCTGTTTAACCCTTCTTTAAGAATATCTCGCTTTTACTTAGTCCTTTTATAACAAGAAAATTTAATTCAATATTTTTATCAAAACTAACATTATGATGATGGAGATATTAGGAAAAGTGGGTCTAGCGAATGAAGGCTGGACGGATTAACTTCAAATTTCATATAGAATATTTAGAGGTGTTTTTTTTTCAATTGGCATCATAGCTAGGTTCTTTGTTTACTTTCATTCGAAATGAAATTAAAATCAGTCAAAAGCGAAATTTTGGGTTCCAAATTCCACTTTTACCGATTTCAATTTCACATTTATAGCTCTAAATCGAATGCTAATTCCATGCAACGGATATAAAAGTGTACAAAAAACGAAAATTGGTTTCTGTACGAAAAAATAAATAAATTAATTTTCTAACAAATTTAAGGTAATAATTTCATTAGTTTTTTTTATATAATATTTTTAAACGAAAGCTACATTTCAAGACTTTTAATATCTCCGAAATCTTATCAAGTCGATCACGATTCCTCAGTTTGCAAAGCGGGGATTTTCTGCAATAAGCAGTTTGAATTCGACTCTTCACCCGTTTTGCTAAAATAATACAGCTGGCTATTTTGTATATATCAAGTGGGGAATTTATCATTAACTTTTCTTTAAATTAAAAAAAAAACATTACAATGTTGGGTTTTAATGGAAGTTCTAACTGGACTCTTACAATGGTGATTTTAATAATTGATTTAACCACGCACTTAACCTTATTATCACTGAATGAAATCAGCAAATTGCCAAATAAAACGTGTGTATTATCGGGGTAGGTACATAGAAAAACGGACACAGACGGTAAAAGTGAACGGATAGCTATACGGGTCAAAAAAGTTACCTTAGGTGTCCCAATGAACACCATATTCGTTGGTGTTCGAAATAAGGAAAAAACTGACAGTTTTGTGGTTTCCTATACTCGATCACCCAATATTTTAACTATTTTCATTTAATAGGTTGCAATAATGCATTCTCAAAAACAAAAGTATGGGTACTTTGGCATTATATTTGACAGCACACCCGATGAATCACATATCGACCAAATGAGCGAGGTTTTAGATACGTTCATATCCAGGGGGGTCATGAGCAATCGCTCAATAATCGTTTGTGATTTGACGAGGCTGTTAACCGATTAAAGTAACATTTTATGAAGATAGTTTTAACTCATGAACTCCTTTGTGATCCTGAAAAGGAAAATTTGGATACAATAGGGGCTTCAACTTTACTCTTATCTGCTGTATAAGAATTTACGTTTTGTGTTATCTTTCAGAAATACTTTCAAAAACTCAAGCTCTCATTAGAAAAATCTGTAATAAAACTTAAGGCACTTGCGAGTTTTCTTGCTCCGCAGGACTGTTCTGTTGCACCTGCTACCCATTGATATTTAAGTCTATCAAATTGTAACTAACTCGGCCATTCGACTTTGTTCGTCCAATAGTCATAAAAAATACAGAATGGCCACTCCACAATGATACATTAAAACTCCAGAATAAATTTCCAGGTCCATATCTTTACTTGGCATAACAGCAAACTTGTAGTCTAAAACTTGCTATTATCAGAACAATCCTCAGTTGGATTTGGGATATATTGTGCTAGGTTTCTAAAGAGATCTGGATTTGGATTTGGATACAATAGTGCCCTAATAGTTCAGATTCGGCGTTAAACAGGAAGTCCCCTTCATTGTGATAAGAGAATGTCTGGGGAGGACCTATTTGAGGACCTGTATGGGCCGTTGACATTTATGCAAATTACTTCTCCAGAAGTTTTGTTGATGAAAAAGAAGAAATCGACAATCCGGTCCACTGAAAGCTTCACCTTCGTATCTTCTGCTTTTGAAATCTCTGTGATTATTCATGGAGGTGAAAAAACATATTGTCCGAATATGTTCGGGCATAAATTTAAAGATAAGTGGCTGCCTGAGGTTTGCCAGTATGATTTCAAGAAAATATCAAGAACTCAACATGCAGATCTTGCTTTCTGCTTCTACTTTTTGAAGTCTTCATCCACTCGGACAACCGGAACAATTCACATCTTTTGCAAAATTCTTTGCAACTCCTACCTACCCACCGGAGCAGTAAAATAACCACTGCGGGAATAAGCCCTATGGGGCTTTATTCCAAAATAAAAGGAAATAGCCCCCACGGTGCTTATTTCCTAAACGAAGTGGAACTAAGCCCCGCCAGCAAAAGCATTAACACCGCGGGGGTTATTGCCATTTGAAATTCGTACTCAAACTTTGCATACATCCAATTTCGCACCCATCATAAATACAACAGTGAGCCTACCAAGGAGGGTTCACGCCTTGCATATATGCAATTGTGACTTTGGCTATATGCAAAGCTTGAATATGCTTTGGAGGGGTATGATGCCCCCCTGAAACCCCCCCTGCTTGGGCTCACTGTTGGATTTGGGTTGCGTGCGAGGTTGATTGTATGTAAAGGAAACAAACCCCACGAGCAAAAGGAATTAACCCCTGCAGGGTTTAGTTCCTGTGGGGACTACAAATACAAATACAAATTTTTGGCGCAACAGGCTCGTTAGTACCCAGGGCCTAGCTTTCTCACAACCATTCATGTGTGCGTGTGTGTACTTCTTGCACGATGGCGGGACCTTCTGTTTTATGCCGACTCCGAACGGCTAAGTTGAGATAAGCTATTCTTGACAATTGATACTACTCGGATGATTTGTCAGATCATCACGAGAGGAGGGCCAGTGAAAAATCATTTAGGTGTT
Source organism: Rhingia campestris (assembly GCA_932526625.1). NCBI lineage: Eukaryota > Metazoa > Arthropoda > Insecta > Diptera > Syrphidae > Rhingia > Rhingia campestris. The sequence continues at coordinate 222,119,260 of OW052182.1, forward strand.
GCTACGGCTGGGAATCGAACCCAGACCTCCTGCGCGGCAGTTCATCGCACTAACCATCGCGCCACTGAGCCCTTCACTTTCACTTTTTTGGGGAATTAAGACCCACGAGGCTTATTTCCGCAGGTGTTATTGCACTGCATCTACCTACTGTAGTGACACCCTGCACTCGCGGAAAATGATTTGAATTGTGTATTATATAAAAATACTTAACATAATGTATTTCTAACAATTAAATGCATGCATAAAATTACTGTGCTTTATACCACATGCAAGCACTCACACACAAATACACATAACACATAAATAAATACATAAATATATCAACATACACATACATAAAAATTAAATCATGAATTTGTACTTTTTTAGTTTAAGTTACAATAAGTGTAGTCAGTAAGAGAATTGATCTTCGCCAATAAAGATCAATAATACTTAACCACTTTACCACAGTCTTTCTTTTTATTCGTCTATTTGCCGCGGACAAAAAATCTTTGTGCATATGCCCAAGCAGCATATTGGTGACTCCGACTCCGACAAATTATCGGAAATTCACATTACATATTTTGATAATGAAGTTATTATTAAACAACGAAGTTATAGTCATCGATTTTTTTTCGAACAAAAGACAACTTCTTCCCAATATACATAACTGCGCTTCTGTAATTCATGTACGAGACTAATATTAATAATAATATCCGTTGTCTTGCATTATAATTGGGTTATGTAATTGATTTTCTTTTATTAGTTGATACTTCAAATTGATTTTTTTTGGTCTAGAAAGATTGTTAATATATGAATTAAATAGTTTGAAATCTAATATCATTTTGATTCTAAAATGTTTCCCCATTATATAAATTTATATTTCCTTTCTTTCATTTACGTATTTAATAATTACATTTAAATTTCCTTCTTTTATAATATTTTTATCGCTAGTGCATGTTGGTATATAGTGTTGCATTGATTTGTATTAAAACATAAACGCATGCATGCCATTAATCAAATACTTTCCAGTTTTAGCTATTTGAAACAAATACGATTGTTGCTAGGTTGTTAGGAAGTGCATGTTTCAATCAAAAATTATAACGGTTTTGCTCCAATATGATTGATGGTCCTGGTTCTACAGAAACTGGATCCGGTGGTAGTGTTCCCAAAATAGAAGCGAGGTCTGGTAATGACCAAGAAATTAGTCGGGTACAGATTAAACTACCGCCATATTTTCCAAATTCTCTAAACACATGGTTCATTTAAATTGAAGCTCAGTTCAGTATATATATATATATATATATATGTTAAAAAAAAAAATTATTGAGTCGTCACTCATAAAGCATTGAGAGGCGAATTAAAAAAGTAATTTCTGATGAGGAAATGGGAGACAACAAACCAAGTGAGTTTTTTAGGAGATTAAAAGTTCTGGCAGGAAACTCAGGTACAGTTGGTGAGGAACTTATCATGAAATTATGAAATAAAGCACTTATTCCCTAAGGTGATTCTGATTTCAATAAAGTTTTAGAAACAGCTGATAAAATTTACGAATCAATTCAATCATCAAGCAACATATCTGCTATAAATAATTCTTTGACACCTACCCATTATGACAATCAGACCGACAAATTAAAGATGATAGAAAGACAAATTTCTTCCTTAAAACAAATGATCTCCTCACTAAATTTCAGTGGCTATCCACACAACAGACAGCTTTTTAACTCAGGTAATGTGCAACGGCCAAATTCGCGTTCTGGTTCAAGATTTCGTGCAAAGCAGAACAGAAAACGATTATGTTGGTACCATCACAAGTTCGGTAGTACAGCGAAGAAATGCATTGCTCCCTGTGACTATGTGGGATCAAACGGTACGCATTCAAACAATTTCAATCAACAAACTAAGATCATCCACTGTCGCAGCGGCACACAGTGGATCCTTGAATTGCAATAGCCGCCTATTTGTTAAAGATAAATTGAGTAAGTTGAATTTTTTAATTGACACAGGTGCTGATTTGTCCTGCATACCATTAGACAAATTTGAATCAAAAACTATCAAACAAACTCCTAATTTTTGTTTGGCAGCAGCGAATGGAACGCATATTCCTACCTATGGGAGCAAGTTATTGGAGTTGGATTTAGGTTTGCATCGCAATTTTAGGTACAATTTAATGTGGCAAAGGTCAATAGACCGATTATAGGTGCGGATTTTTTATCTAAATTTGGAATTACTGTGGATCTAAAAAGAAAGCAAATCATAGATACAATCACGTCATTATCAATTGAAACATGCAGTGTGAAGTACAATACTCCGACTCCAATTTCATATGCTGAACTTCTTAAAAAATGTCCTACCATAACTGCTGCTCCCTCTTTCGATACACCTGCTCAACACTCTGTAGTCCATCACATCTCCACTGAGGGTCAATTACCATGTTGTAGGCCACGTCGACTTGATCCAAGCAAACATCGCACAGCAAAGATTGAATTTGATCACATGGTTGAGCTGAATATATGTCGTCCATCATCTTCCCCAGTTTCTTCTCCACTACATTTAGTACCGAAAAAGGATAGTGGGGAAGGGCGACCTTGTGGCGATTATAGGCGCCTTAATGCCGTCAATATTCCTGATCGGTATCCGATACCACATATACAGGACTATAACATGCGACTTGTAGGATGTGAAGTATTTTCTAAAATTGATTTGTTTAGAGCATATCACCAAATCCCGATATCTACGGAAGACATCTATAAAACAGCCATAATAACCCCTTTTGGGCTATATGGATCTCCACGGATGGGTTTTGGTCTTCGGAATGCGAGCCAAACCTTTCAGAGATTTATGAATGAGGTTATGGCAACCCCTGGCATATTTCTCTAAAAAAATGTCTCCGACTGAAGTAAAGTACTCAGCATTCGATAACACTTCGAATTCGGAAACGGATTCCTTTAGTGTAGTAGAGCGTTTTCGTGAATTTATGCGAAATATACAAACTAGTCCACCAAGAATAAGAAACCAAACAGACATTTTCATCCCAAAAACCCTAGAAACTTGTACTCATGTTTTTGTTAGAGTGGATAGTGTCAAACCTCCCCTCCATCAGCCATATGATGGACCTTTTTTAGTTATAAAAAAGCTTCATAAATATTTTGTAGTGAATTTAAACGGAAAGCATTCCTCAATTTCAATAGATCGATTAAAACCTGCATTTGGAATTCTTAGCAATGAGTTTACGATTAAAAAGAATGTGAAATTTACGTAAAAAATTTATATATATATATATATGTATATTACTGGAAAGGGGGTGATGTAGTGACACCCTGCACTCGCGGAAATGATTTGAATTGTGTATTATATGAAAATACTTAACATAATGTATTTCTAACAATTAAATGCATGCATAAAATGACTGTGCTTTATACCACATGCAAGCACTCACACACAAATACACATAACACATATCAAATTCATAAATATATTAACATACACATACATAAAAATTAAATCATGAATTTGTACTTTTTAAGTTTAAGTTACAATAAGTGTAGTCAGTAAGAGAATTGATCTCCGTCAATAAAGATCAATAATACTAAACCACTTTACCACAGTCTCTTCTTTTTACTCGTCTATTTGCCGCGGACAAAAAATCTTTGTGCATATGCCCAAGCAGCATTCTACCTACCTATTTAAAATTAATATTTAAGACAAACTTATAAGTATGATTAAAGTGTTCGAAAAGAGGAAATCTGTTGTGTTCGAAAATAGGGCAATTGGTTGTTTTTCATATTTTTTTGATTTGTTAATAAATTGTAATAATTAATAAAATCAACTATATGAGGTTTAAGAATATTTGAATTTTTCTTTAAAATAAAATCAAAACTATATTTCTAAGACTATTCTAAGCATTTTTTTTTACAGGCTATTCATTATTCAAAGTCTGTAAACTGTTCGAGAATAGGCGACTCTACCCTATAGGAGTTTTCAAGCCATATTCATTAAGACACCAAAATAATTTTAGATAACCATATATTTTCATTGTGAGTACAAATTTCTGAATTCAGTCTCATTTTAGTAATTTATTTATTGATAGAACTTTGTTCCTTAAAGAAAGAGAACTTCCGTTCTCGATAACTTTTTTTCAGTTTAGCACATACGTTTGATGTGATGTGATGATGAAATGTCAAAATAGTATTTCAAAAGTTTACAACGTTTACCATCTCAGTTAACGATCCCTATTCCAGTCAAAAAATTCCGATATTGTTGGAAAAGACTTCCCATACACATTTTGACAGTTCATTTATCACGTCGTAATTTTATCACGTTTACAACGTTTACGACGACTTTCCGACATTGCATGAATACCTCTAGTGGGTATTCACTTTTGAAATGCTATTTTGACATATAATTAGTCACTTTCACACATCAAACGCGAGAACAATTAGACCAAAATTCTATCAATAAATAAATTACTAAAATGAGATTGAATTCAGTGGGTTACCGCATTATTTAGTGGTGCAGTTTTAGGGTCGTTCATGAAACGTCGTCTTAAAATTATAATCTTTCGCACGTAATAAAATTACGACGTTGCATGAATACCCTTACTATATCAATGCAAATACCAATTTTTTTATTGATAAAAAAAATGGCAACATTTATTCCACTAGCTTTTTGAACAGTTTGAGAGCCATAGGTGAGTTAAGACTCAACCCAGATATGAATTGTGTTTTTGTTGTACAAACTTGACAGCTGTCATAACTTCGCAGCGTTGTCAATTTGTTCACCTAATTGTTTTTATATTTTACCCCTATTTATTGCAAAAACACAAATAAAAAACAACGCGATACAAATAAAAACAAATTATATGAGGGAAACACAATCGTCTTCCTTATAAGAAAATATGCAGAATCTGTATTTAACAGCGGTTATACTGACATTCGCTTAAATAAATTTGGAATATGGACGAACACATAAATCGGACGATGTTGGACAATTTTACTAACTGCGAAAGTGTAAGAGTTGATTCCTCACAAATTGAATGTTCTCAAATCACATCTCGCTGATCATTTCTAGTTGGAAATCAGAAAAACTTCCCACCCACAAGGAGTTCTGAGAGGAGTCGAAAATGGAAGTCTCCAATTCATGACCATTCCAAATCGTGAACAAGAATTCATTGATCATGTACAAACGTACAACCAACAGAAAACATATCCAACTGTAATTGTTTTTTTTACAGACTCTTCTTGGACCTGAATACATCACAAATACCATATCGAATAGTTTTATCATTGATTTGATGGAGCAACAGGACTCATCCGGTCAGACCGCCGCCGATTGTCCCATTACTTCGTTAAACACAAATGAAACATTTGCCTCAGAAGCTCAGCTACATACAATTTTTCAGTTTGTAAATAGGCAAGGACAGATTAGAACTCACGCTAATATCAGTGCAGTAGGAGAACTGAATTACCATTTGCGCTATATTCATTAAAAATCTAACATTACAGGAAAGCTCATCCGATCATCTCATTCAGCAAACTGACAAGGAGATATTGGACTCCGATTTCATGGCTATGCATGGAAACCTACTGAACGAACAAAATTTTAAAATATTCTGTAGCCAGCCGAGCATTTCAACCCAGGATGCTCTTGATCAAGACATAAATGTTTTACCTGTTCAAAGTCTTCCAGTGCCACCACCACCGCAAACACCAATCAGATGGCTAAAAAAGGAACTGTATGAAGAACCACTTGAGGATATACCCGAGATAGTAGGTCTTGTAGGGGGAACTGCCAAAAAAATATTGCCCCATAAAAAAAGAATTTCCAAAAAGCTTAAAATAATCGACAAATCCGATAATCTGTACCAGATCAATGGAGAATTGCCAACACCTAATAGTCGTTTGGTGGTAAGTGTGTTGTCAATGTAGGTTTTCAGTGATGCGTATTCGAACATAATTTTAGATCACCAATGGGCCGCAGTTCGAATGTGAGTTGTGTGGCTCTATATCGGAATCTCAAGTACAATTTTTTGCTCATTTGAAAGGACATTATGAACCCAACCCAGTAGAAGACGCAAAGAGTGCGGTTGAGTCCACTCAACCGACACCCACTGTGATTCCAGCTCCCAAATCTGGTATTGAAAAAACGGTAATTACATTAATTTTAAACTCTTTTCCCATGATACAGTTGTTTTCTTGAATGTTTGTAGAGTTCTGAACAGAGTTCTGTCACGGGACACCAAGTTTATAACGATGTAGAGCTCAATTTCGATACCTTTGGCGAAGTTGTTGCCCTTTCTACCCAAGACCAGCATGCCTCAAAAAATGTCCAGGATCAAGGTGAGATGAAAATTTTAAACCCAAGCGTGATAGCGAAGTGCATGGAGTACGTTGTTCAGGATACAACTCAAGCAGGAGTAAATGAGGTCGAATTTAGCGACACCGAGGATATGCTTGAGGGAATTCGCGGTGTTGTGGATAAGGTATCAGTGGACGATACGTCAAATGACATCGATATGCCAGCTGCATCGGTTTCAAAAGAGTCCTGGTTCACCAACAGTGCTTTCAATGGATTGAGTTTTAAAGAGGAGCCCCTTAACAATGGGACATTCGAAAGAGTGTCTGAACTAGTTTCGATTCAGCCGATCCCAAGCGAAGAACTCGATGAAACAGATGCTCCAGTGACGTGTATGCAAGCAAATCAAGTCGATGATGAGTTCAACGAGCCCGACCATGCCAATGATGATAGTTCAAATGAGCACAATAATTCGCAAATTGAAAATTTTGAAAACATTAGTGAAAAACGAAAACGAGGCCGTCCCAAAGGTTCGACGAAAAGGAAACCCACCGCCGAGACTAAAACCGAGGATACTAGCTCGGATGAAATTGAAGGCACAAAACGAAGGCACGTCTGCACAAAGTGCAACCGAGAATTCAACTCATGCAATGCCCTAAAGTATCACGATCTGTCTCACACCGGTGAACGCCCTCATCAGTGTGATGTCTGTGGAAAGTCGTTTTTCGCTCAAAGCGCATTGAAGTCACACATAAGAGTACACACTGGTGACAAGCCATACGAATGTGACAAGTGCCATCGGAAATTTCGCCAGTGGAGTGATTTAAAATATCACGATGTGTCGATACATTCAGATGAAAAGAACTACCAATGTGAGTTCTGTGGCAAATCGTTCTCCCGCAAGTACTCGCTCGTAATACATCGCCGCATACACACCAGCGAACGAAACTACAAGTGTGAGTTCTGTCCAAAATCGTTTCGGGCAAGCTCATATTTACAAAATCATCGCAAAATACACACAGGTACCAATAAATATTTGCCATTTTGGCTCATCGAACTTATTCTAAAATTTTTGCAGGAGAAAAACCGTACGAATGTGACCAGTGTGGGAAAAAGTTTCGGGTCTCCGGTGACCTTCGGCGACATTTAAAAACGCACGAACGAAATAGACCGAGCGTTAAATTAAAAAAAGAAAAGGACAGCGATGTAAGAATAATCTGAACCATGCGTAGATTTTTTTGTTGTCATTTAATATCATTTTAGTTACTTGTTTTGACACCAAAAGGAAACGTTGATGCAAAACCAAATGTGGTCCATAAAATGGAATACCAGAAGGACAGTAAAGATGATTTACTGTTTCTAAACAAGATGACTAGTAAAATAGATCATCTATTTAAGACTGAAGAAGTGTTTATGGGAGACCAGGAACTCTCTTTTGTAACATAGATTGTACAGTGTGTAAGCAGTAGGCATTTGTGTAGTATTTTATTTTTGTTCCCAATTTTGAACAATAAAAAAAAATTATAAAATACTGATAGTTAAATTTGTTTGACATCAGTCCCTACTTGTAGGCATCTGTCCTTCAAGAAACCTTCTATCCAGCGGAATAACATTTGAGGCAATTCTAAGAAGTAATTCTTGATTGTCATAAGGATCTATATAGAGGCAAACAAATCAAGAGGACGGAAGACGAAAAAGCAGTCTCCATGATTATGTTGAAAGTCCGTTGGGACAGCACCAAAAAACGCAACTGGATATCAAGTTTCTGACAATCCAGACACCAGTTTGGACAATATAGTAGACTTTGAAAACGATTATCACTCAGACGGTAGTCGTGATTTGACGATTAATGTTTCTAAGTTCGCCGAATATGATCATGTAAGCGATGTTGATGAGATTTATTTCTCTGTAATTCATTAATTCTGAGGTTGCATTCCTTAGGCCTGCTTTCAACCGACTAAATTTTGCTAATGAGATGGTGTCTTAGTTATCTAATCATTTTATCTGGATTTATGTCGGCTGGAAGCATAAGAGGCAGCATCGTTTGCCCGATCCACAAAAAAGGAGACCCTCTGAACTGCGCCAACTACAGAGGCATAAGTCTCTTCAACATCGCCTACAAGATCCTATCTGCCGTAATATGTGAACGCCTGAAACCGTTTACCAACAACCTGATTGGCCCTTATCAGTGTGGTTTTAGGCAAGGAAAGTCCACAACCGATCAAATTTTCACACTTCGGCAGATCCTGGAAAAAACTCAAGAAGTCCAAATCGATACCCACCACCTATTCATCGATTTCAAAGCCGCATATGACAGCGTTTATAGAAACGAACTGTACAGAGCCATGTCTAGTTTTGGTATACCCGAGGGGGAAGTAATCAGTGTATTCAAGGAACTTTTCTGGACGTATTCATGGTGAATCACAGTGTATTCAAACGTATTCGCGTGTATTCTCGCGTATTCATATGTATTTACGTGTATTCACACGTATTCGCATGTATTTAAGTGTATTCACGTGTATTCACAATGTATTCAAGTGTATTCACAAGTATTCACGCGTATTCAATGTGTAGTCAGCGTATTTTTAGTGTAATCACATATTCTCATATTCATTTTTATGACGTCAGAACTGTGCTTAATTACTTACAAAAGCGGCGCTACAGTCTGGGATGAACCTGGGCCTCAACCAACATGCCTCTCCAATTAGCCCGGTCCTTAGCTAACTGCCTCCAGTTGCGCACTCCAAGTTGGTTGAGGTCGGTTTCTACTTGTGCGCGCCACTTAAGGCGAGGTCTTCCTCTACTGCGTACGACGTCTGGCTGGGAATCAAAGACTCTGCGAATCGGAGTATTGGTGTCCATTCTTTCTACATGTCCTAGCCATCTTAAACGTCCAATGCGGAGTTTTTTGACTAGGGGTATGTCGCTGTACAGCTCGTATAGTATAGTTCGTGGTTGAATCCTCGTCCCCATAGCCCGTCAACGCAAACGGGACCGAAGATTTTTCGAAGAATTTTTCTTTCGAATCGACCAAGGATTTCTTCATCCGCTTTTGATACGTTCCATGCTTTAGCGCCGTAAACTGGGATAATGAGGGTCTTATATAGGATCTCCTTAGTAGTTCGATCTTAGCCCGAAGATACAGCGATTGGCAAGAGTAATTCTTCGTTTGATTTCTGAAGAGATGTTGTTGTCAGAGTGAATAGCGGGGCCGAGGTAGACAAAGTCCCGAACTACCTCAAAGTTATATCTGTCAATGGTGACGTTCTGTCCAATTCGTCGATGTTGTGTGTCCTTTCGTGTTGACAGCATATACTTAGTCTTACCCTCATTTACTGCTAAACCCTTTTTTGCAGCTTCCTTCTCTATACCAGCAAACGTGGCTATGACATCACGTTGAGTCCTACCAATGATGTCAATATCGTCGGAGTATGCTAGTAGTTGCACCGATTTTTGGAAAATTGTGCCTCTGGTGTTGGCTCGGGAGTTTTGCACAATCCTCTCAAGAATCAAATTGAAAAAGTCACATGACAGCGCATCGCCTTGCCTAAATCCTATTTTGGTATCGAATATGTCTGTGAGGTCGTTTCCGACCCTGATGGTGCAGCGAGAATTCTCCATCGTCATCCTACACAAACGGACGAGTTTTGGGCAGTATACGTCTCTATAAATGCTGTCGTATGCGGCTTTGAAATCGATAAATAGGTGGTGGGTATCGATTTGGACTTCTTGGGTTTTTTCCAGGATCTGCCGAAGTGTGAAAATTTAATCGATTGTGGACTTTCATGGCCTAAAGGCACACTGGTTAGGGCCGATCAGGTTGTTGGTAAACGGTTTCAGGCAGATAGGATCTTGTAGGCGATATTGAGAAGACTTATGCCTCTGTAGTTGGAGCAGTTCAGAGGGAAAACGATGCTGAGGTTCCATTCTTCAGGCATGCTTTCAACCGACAATATTTGGCTTATGAGTTGGTGGATGTTCCTTACCAAGTCATCTCCGCCAGCTTTATAAAGCTCATCGGCAAGGCCGTCATTTCCGGCGGCCTTATTAAGCTTGAGTTTAGATATTGCTATCTTCACTTCACTTAGGTCGGGTCGTTGCCAATATTAAATGGTTCGTTCTACCTGACACCGGAATGTTGCTCGTCATCGCCGTTTAACAGGCTGCAGAAGTGGTTCTTCTATATCCCCAGCATCGACTGTCTCTCAACTACGATATTTCCTTGTTCATCTCGACAGGATTCTGTTCGAGCTTGGCTTTGACGTTTTACACTTTGGTAAAACTTACGAACATCTTGCTCTTTTTTGTTCTTTCTGAAAAGCCGATGTTGATCCCTCTTCTTTGCCTATAGAGCTCAATGGCAGCTCTCGTCTTCACCTGCAGCTAAGCCATGTAGGCCTCGTTCTTGGCTGCGAGCATCTGTGGTATTCCTCATCAAACCAGGGGTTTCTTGCTGGTGGCCGCTAGAAACTTAGAACATCAGTTGCGGCTGATCTAATGGCTTGTTGGCATCGTTGCCATTGTTCTTCGACATTCGATGCTGGTAGGATGGTGTGAATCGAAAAGTTAAGGGATACGCGTTGCATGAAAGTCTTGGCGGTCTCTGGCGATTGCAGTCTTTCGACATTAAATTTTTTCACAGTATTTCTGTTTTTTTTGTGGCGTGGTGGATATCCGCATCCTTACCTTGGCTACAAAAAGGTAGTGGTCCGAGTCGATGTTAGCCCCTCGGAATGTTCGGACATCCAAAATACTGGATGCGTGCCTCTTGTCTATCGCAATGTGATCAATTTGGTTGACTGTTCGTTGATCTTGAGACCGCCATGTCCCCTTGTGGACATGGCTATAGTGGCATTTCGTTCCGTAGCGATATCAATTAGCCTAAGTCCGTTACCAGACGTGTTGTCGTGTAGGCTATATTTTCCGACAGTACTGCTAAAGATGTCTTCTCTTCCTTCATTTGCGTTAAAATCTCCCAGCACGATTTTAACATCGTACTCGTCGAGGAGCTCGTAGTTATATCATCTTAGTTATATCATCTTTTTCCTCCGTCGGAGCATGAGCGCATATAAGGCTTATGTTGGCGAATTTGGCCTTGATGCGGATTGTTAAAATGCGTCAGAACTGTGCGTTCGTATATTATCGCACCGTCCTTCTTGCATAATACGTGGTTGACTTATATGTCATTTTCTTAATCAAAATAACCAAATGTCGAGTATATTCCCGCTTATTGCGCGTAGCCTTAGGACTGATTAGTACAAGGTTTGGGAGTGCTAGCACATTGGTATATATGGGATGAGTTTGGACAACTAGAGATGCTAGATATTATGAATCATGAGTATGTTGACATATCTAATTACGTTCAACATGTACCTGCCCCATCTGTGACAACAACATTTAAGCTAATGATGAATTTTAATACGATTTCTAGTTTTATAACATATTGTTATTTTGTATAATCGATGAATTAGGAACCATAGTGCAAGATTATTGTTTATGTTTCCGATCTCAAATGTGTTAACGTATTTGATCAATGCAAACTTGTTTCATGGTATAGTCCGTCATTCATCTGAGCAATCAAATTGCTCATAGCTGGTTCACGTATATTCGATCTTGACCCGAAATTTTTCTGAGAGAAATAAAACGAGTGGTGGGTGCACGACTGGGTCGTACGCAACTTTCTCTTTCACAGCGAGTTAGGCGTTAGATCAAATAGTACGCATTTTGATTAATGATATAAATAATGTCGAAATGAGTTTATACGAACGTTTACTCCGATATATGAAGAAATCGATATCAATGTGAATAATAATGATTTTCCGTTATTGGCCAAAACTGAAAATTCCGTTTAGTGATAGTTGGGCTAAAACTAATTATGTGGAATTGCTTCAAGCTGTAATAGTAGTATATATATTGAATTTCATTCAATTTGACATAATAGTTTGCGAGAAATTATCAATTTTCCTTATATGGCCTAAATGACAAAATCCGTTATATGGATTTTCTCGAAAAAACTGGGTATGCAGTTTTGTTGAAGCTAATATGGTTATAGTATATATAAAATTTAATCAAAATCGTTAGAGCCGTTTTCGAGAAAATTGAGGTTATGTGTAATTTTTATATGGCAGGTACCATTATTAACATGGCTAAAAGCAAACAAAAAAAATGGCCTAGAATTATGACTAAAACTAGTTTGTATACGAATTTTGAAGAAAATCGGTCTAGCCGTTTAGGCTGGGGAGACCATCACGGACAGACGGACCGACGGACCGACGGACGGAATTCCAAAAACCACTTTTTAAGGCTCCGCTATCATCGTAATGTTAGAATCAATCAAAATCTCGAGGTCGAAAATTTTCACGAAAACAATATCTTTCTCTTTGTAAGAGAAAGTTAAAAATGATTATGTGTTAAGATATATTCTTCGCCTTAAGCTTACTCAGTGGTCTTCGATTCAATTTAAAAAGGATGTGCTTCAATAAAAAAATGCTAAGGGAATTTCGATTGAATTTGATTTATTGTTTGGATCTATTGTGAGAATGGTCCCATCTAATGCATAATAATGGCGATGGGCCTTAAGATTATAATAAAGTTGTTATCATTTGTATAGTTTAAGATGTCTATATGCCATATCATCATGTTTTGCTGACGATTAATAAACGATCTTCTGCATGAAATAAATGGCTTGATAACTGGATAACCGACATGCATTGCTAAAAAATGAAGATTTCAATGCAAGTGTGTTCAAATTTGTGCATTTGTATTCAAATGTATTCAAGTGTAGTCACGTGTATTCACGTGTATTCACGTGTATTCTGATGTATTCTAATTAATTTACGCGTATTCATATGTATTCCCGTGTATTCACATGTATTTATAAGTATTCATTATGTAATCACACATTGAATACAGTATTCCGTGTATTTTTGTGTATTCTGTAGTCTAGGACCACGCAAAAATGTTGATTACTTCCCCCTCGGGTATACCGCCCAAACTCGTCCGTTTGTGTAGGATGACGATAGAGAATTCTCGCTTCTTCATCAGGGTCGGAAACGACCTCACCGACACATTCGATACCAAAAAAGGATTTAGGCAAGGCGATGCGCTGTCATGTGACTTCTTTAATCTGATTCTTGAGAGGATTGTGCAAAACTCCAAAGCCAACACCAGAGGCACAATTTTCCAAAAGTCGGTGCAACTACTAGCATACGCTGACGATATTGACATCATTGGTAGGACTCAACGTGATGTCATAGCCACGTTTGCTAGTATAGAGAAGGAGCGGCGAAAATGGGTTTAGCAGTAAATGAGGGTAAGACTAAGTATATGCTGTCATCACGAAAGGACTCACAACATCGACGAATTGGACAGAACGTCACCATTGACAGATATAACTTTGAGGTAGTACGGGACTTTGTCTACCTCGGCTCCGCTATTAACTCTGACAACAACATCTCGTCAGAAATTAAACGAAGAATTACTCTTGCCAACCGCTGTTTCTTCGGGCTAAGAAGGCAATTTAGTAGTAAAGCCCTCACTCGAACTACTAAGGAGACCCTATATAAGACCCTGATCATCCCAGTCCTGCTCTATGGCGCTGAAGCATGGACCGTATCAAAAGCGGATAAAGAAATCCTTGGTAGATTCGAGAGGAAAATTCTTCGAAAAATCTTCGGTCCCGTTTGCGTTGACGGGCTATGGAGACGAAGATTCAACCAAGAACTATACGAGCTGTACAGCGACATGCCCCTGGTCAAAAAACTCCGCATTGGACGTTTAAGATGGCTAGGGCATGTAGAACGAATGGACACCAATACTCCGGCTCGCAGAGTCTTCGATTCCCAAGCAGACGTCGGACGCAGTAGAGGAAGACCTCGCCTTAAGTGGCGCGCACAAGTGGAAACCGACCTCAACCAACTTGGAGTGCGCAACTGGAGGCAGTTAGCTAAGGACCGGGCTAATTGGAGAGGCATGTTGGTTGAGGCCCAGGTTCATTCCGGACTGTAGCGCCACTTAAGTAAGTAAGTAAGTAGCGTTTTCGATTGGGATTTTCATATTTGCTCTCAGATTTCAGATTTTACCCGTCCCAATCGACGCTTTTTGTGTGTGTTTAGTGTGCAATTTGACAGCTTATAGTTTATCTTTAGGCCGCAGTTATAGCTATTAGCAAAGATTATGAATTCTATACAGATGACGCACTCCATATAAGGTCGTGCTGGCACAGCTCGCCATATGTTTTTGTTTTTCATGTGTTTTCTTGCACACCGCCCGCCCGTACCATGAAGCTACTGAGCAAAAGTTTCGGTTTTTTGTTCTCAATGCGTCATCTGTATAGAATTCATAATCTTTGCTATTAACTATCATTGAAAACCATCATTTGAAATTTTCTTTTACTCATTGCGAGTTGGTGTCAAAACAAAGCTTATGCATTTTAGAACATGATTATCCAAAGATATTTTAGTTTCTTATTATAGTTTTCGCAGAAATGACAAAAAACACAAATCAAACTGCGAAATGCAAACTTCAAACTGACTTAAGTCAGATGTTAAATGTTTTTGTGTTGGTGCCTGTAGTTGTAAATCTCACTTGGAATCCAGATTCTTCAAAAGTGCTCTAGAGTGAAAAAAAAAGTGCTTTTTGTATCCCAATCGAAAGCGAAAAAATTGATCTAGAGCAAAAAAAGTCGCTAATCGATCGACCCTTGCAAAATGGGTTATTCACAACCGGTCGATTTTCTTACACAATACCAAAACCAAAATCATTCGACACGATCGACAAATATCGAGTAGGGGCATTTGTTTATCGAATTATGATGATTCCTGGAGTCCGGGGGTTCAAAACGAGATTTCGGCTAGAGTCACAATCGTAACCAAACCACAAATAAAAAAAGAAACAACTTTGTTTGTTCTATTAGCAATACATTTTATTTTTTTTTTGTTTTTCAATTATTTTTTTTTTTTATTTTTTTCAAAATAATATTATTTTGTATAAAAATTTATAGAATGTAAAATAGAAAAATTATTGTAATGTAAATATATATATATATAATTACTACTTTTTTTATTTATTTTTATTTACCTAATATGTACAGTACAAAGAAAATAATTATTATTTTTTGTTTGCTTTCTGCGTGCAGTTGAACACTTTTCACCTCTACAACAGAGTTATGTCTTTCATTTTCATATCGATGAAAGCTTTTTTCTTTTCTTGCATTTTACCATTAACTTGTGCATTAATTCTAAATGAAAATAAACGAATAAACAAGTTGGTAATCAACAAGTATGAATTTGCCATACCCACATGTTCTGCTGAAATCATCTGGACGACTTAAAATTAAATTGATATTTCGTATGTAAACATAGTCTATGTATATAATTTAATAATTTGATTTTCTTGTAATTAATTTGCTTTGTGTAAAGTCATTTCCTTTGTTTTTTTTTCTTAATAATGTTATTATTATTGTACAGCTAAAACTAAAATCTAGTTAAACAAAAAAAGTGTACTAAAATGGAAGCCAATTTGTTTTCAACATTTACGTTTTCTTTCTTATGTTTCTGAATTATACTTTTTGAATAAAAAAAATACAAATGGTCGTTTAGATTTTGGTACGCATTGCGGAACTTCATGCGCTCTGATAGAGTGTGCTATGCACGAGGTTATTTGTCCTCACAATCGGGCTATCAATAGCTGCAAGTGCGTACTCACAAATTTCCAAAGAAATCAAAGAAATAAACATAAAAAATAAACTGTATCACATAAATCGTAAAACAAAAATCAACAATGAGTATAAACTAAAAAAAAATAGAAAAGTTGGTGCGATCTGTTAAACATTATTTTACAACTGAAGACCGGATCACAAATTTCATTATTTCGTGTGGAAAATAAAAGGAAGCACAATAATTATTCATAAACAAAAAAATGATAACATTCTTTATGTTATCATTATAAAATATTTACATCTGTTTCAATAATAAAATAATATTCTTTTTTTTTTTCATTTTATAAAATAAAAGCTTTTCACCAATGTGCTTTATATTATGTTAAATCGTTTTTATTCCATTTTTCCTATGTAATAAGAGTAAAGCTTGGAGAGGGGTTTTCCTTACGTACTAAAACAATAAACAACGATGGGGGCCCCATCGCCACCGGCAAAAACTTGATCGTGTGAATATAATCATCAACGACATATATAATATATTTATATATTGATATTTTCTATTAGAAACTAAAATCTTATATTTAAGAAATAATTTTACAGATATATAACCTTATAATTATTAAAATTGGCACATTTTACATTGTTTTTGATTGGAGAATCACCTAAACTATTTATAGATCAACTTACTTGCTAGTTTAATAAAATTAAATATTGTTTTTTTATGTATTACATATGTATGTATATATATTCTGTATAAAATATATAGTCAGCATATGAATAATTTATACAGACTCCATTTTGTCCAAAAAACTGGATTAATAATATTTAGTAATAAAAATATCCTCTTTTTTGATTTTGTCGCACGCGAGCTATTCTCACCCGTATTCTGGTAATCGAATTGAATTGATAGTTAATCTGTTTTTTTGTGGGATTTAACTGAAAATTAAATTTTTCACTAGATAATAAATTTAATTCCAATCCGATCACAGAATACGAACGTTTAATGGTATATGAACGTTTGAATCCGATGAACTTTACGATTCAATCGATTATAGGAATACGAGTGAGTATTTGTGATTGTCTATGATTCAAGTTCATCATCTCTATATAACATACTGTCCAGCAATTTATTTGTCTATTTGCGCAAGTCAGTTGGCATGATGCCGTCGTAACTACTCACATCGCTGCCATTGTCATTTTCCATTGTAGATGTTTGCATTTCTTCGGATGAGTCGTGACTCTGTTGCATATGACTGGGGGATTCAGGTGAACTGTTATCGTTGTAACGGATGAGCTTGATTGTTGTCAGACCATCGGCATTTCGGATCAGTCTGGAAATTAAAAAGGGAAAATATGTTTAATAAAATGGAATTGAATATTTAGCTAGAGTCGCTGTCGGTAAGTAAACAGATTCTTTAACGAATTGTTTTTAGCTGGTACGGACTCAAAGTTATATTATACGATAGAATATCACGGTTGCTTAGAAACATTAATTTTGATGCATATTACAACTTTAACCTGCTGATTTATGATTGATCTCAAATAGAACTTCACAATAGTAGCCTTACGTTGGGCGCCATTTGAATAAACACAAACTTGCGCAATTTTAGATAGTCTTAACATACGATCAAGTCATAGGGAAATGTGGCATTCGAATCTCATGTATAATAAAGGCCTGTCACTAGACTAGTGACAAAAAACTTAGGTGTTGCGACATTAGGGATTTGACGAGGGATCCGGCGCTTATAATTCCAATGCACTAATCACTAGGACAATGCACTCACATGCGACATAAATTCTATTTGTAGTTACTTAAAAGTTGTAAGATACTTTTCAGGCCAAAGAGTTCACTCTAAATAAAGTTAATGTGATGAATTGGTGACCGAAAATAATTTATGTTGTCTACAAAATAATAAAAATGTTACGTGTAGTCGCAATGACAAAATAGTAACTTGATTTTAAAATAACGTAGCTCTCATGTATAAAAATCATTATTTGTCTATACTTGGGCGCCATTTTAATGCACTTCTCGCAAGTATTTGAGAGCCAATCAAAAAATTCATACTACCTAAAACAGGATCATTGTAATTCATGCTCATACATACAAAAACAATAAGAAAAAAACTTACGGATAACAATCCGAACTGGCTTGCGAGTATGTCCTTTTCTCCGATTGTCCCGACACACTAAGATCCGTTGGCTTCATTTCATCGCCATCTTGGCTATTCGCTTCCAATTTGAATTGTAGCTTTTCGCTGGGCGTTGTAGGCAGCACAGGTGAGTTTGGCGGTTGTGTGTTTGACGTGAGGTAATGGAAGGCACCATTGATGGCGTGCATGAAGAGTGGAGATGTAGGTGGTGGGCCATATGCTGCTGCTGCAGCTGCCACAGCAGCCGCTGCTGATGGTGAGATCGCCGAAGCTGTGTTGGGCAGACCAAGTTGATTGTTATTGCTTCGCGAAGACGGCCTTTGCGGGGATTGTGAGGGCTGTGACACTGTCTGCTGTTGTTGTTGTTGTTGCTGCTGCTGCTGCTGAGTCTGAGCATTTTGTGTTGACATTGACCAATTTGTACTGCTAGAGCAACCATTTGTTGCGGGTGTTGTTGAATTGCCACCTGTGCTGCTGTTGTTGCCGCCAGTTGATGAGTTCGCAACTGACTGCCGCAGGAGAGAAATATTCTTAATGTTCTTCAGTTCGGTGGGATTTCGAAGAAATCTGCAAATAAAATAAGAGAATTGTTAAGCACAGACTTTAGCGGTTGCGTAAATTATTTTGACTTACTGGTAGCAATGGCGTTCTCCTTGCACTTTTCGCAGAATATTCACTCTGTAGTAGTAGCGGAGCGCTCTGGACATCTTATCGTAGTTCATCGATAAGTGATTCTTTTGAATTCCCCATAGTTTTGCTAAACCAGCTGGATCGACGATTTTAAAAACACCAGTATCTCTGCACTTCCATGCGATTAAATCGCTGTACTTTTGGTTCCTGTCGTTCAACAGCTGTTGCAAGAAGTCCCACAGAAGACGACCATCTAATGAAAAAAATAATTGCATGTTAATATTCAATTTTCGACTCAATAAACTGTAATAACATACTTGTATTTGGTTCAGAGTTTTCTGGGAAAAACTCTCTCTTCGCTGGCATATAGCTGGGTGTGGTTGGTGCTGACGCGGAGCCACCACTACTACTGCTGCTTGGAGCACTGTGCAGCTTCTGGTTGGCTTGGTTCTGTGACCAAGTGTTCACAAAACTATTGGTGATCTGTTGTGTAAGACTTGGGGACATGTCCTTCAGCACGGGTGTTGGTGGCGGACTAGTGTTATTATACTGTGCCACGGCTGCAGCTGCAGCAACTGCTGCTGCTGCCCGGGATGCAGCCTTCGATTCAGAGTAGCTCTCCTCATCCGAATCAGACTGATTGCTACTGGAGCTGGTAGTGTTGTTTTGACCAAACATGTTTCCATTGTGCATGCCGCTATTTGTCGAACTACCACTACTCGCGTTTTGGTCTTGCATCTGTGGCGGACTGCTAGCTTGTGAATCAACGGATGGCGGTGGACTCAGGGTTACCGAGTTTGGAGGCATGAAGTGATGCATGTGCGCGTTGTGGAAGGGACTCTCTGGTGGTACAATAGGTGGCCATGTTGGTGTTGGCGGGTGACTGTGCGGGGACAGTGGGTATCTGCTGGTTGGTGTGACCGGGCTGTTGGGTAGGTGCCAGTGCATCATGTGTGATTCAATGATAAGCATTTGCAACACATTGTGCAACACATCTCCGGCTCCGGGACAACGATGGCCAAAATCAGCTCTTGTCAACAGGCATAGTGCCTTTCCGTTCATTTGGAAGAGATCATGTTCCACCTTTGGTAAATCGAATTCACGTTCGCAAAATCTAAGAAACACTGATACATCTTCCCTGCCCCAGAGTCTTGGATCTGATGGTAACGACGCCGGTAACTGGGTCTTCAACTCGGCCAACTGGCTTGGTGGAGCTGGTGGACACCGCCACAACACGTCGCTCCATAGCCCTAGCGGTGGATTCAAGGATAGTTGCACTGGTAACATTTTCATTTTGGATCAACTATGATTTAGAAAGATTGCTTGTTTGCTTTGGGTATATTCTTGGTTTAATTATGGTACAAGAAAATTTATCTGAAAAGTGATAAAAAAATGTTTAATTAAAAATGGTTTTAACAAATATTAAAGCTGATTAATCAAATGAAAAAAAAAATCTAGCATTAACGAGCCATATAGATCCAAGGTGTTGTTTCTTTTGTGATTTGAAATAGGTGCTAATAGTTCTTTTCCCTTTCAATAGTATTTTGACTTACTGATTTGTTATGCAGACATTTATTTCCAAACGAAAATCTTGTAGGTACAGAAACGCTTTTAAATTAAAATTATTTTTAGGTACGCAGCAGACCTTATATGTTGCAACAAAAAACATATAAACAAATTTACTCTGTCAAAATGGTTTTGAAAAACCTTTTGAAAATTGGGTGAAAAACAGCCCTTTTACAAAAGTGTTTACGGTGGTTTTCGTTCTTAGACAACTGTCGTAACAACTCGGTATTTTATCCAAACACTATAGCATTTAGGTATGACATCCGTTTACATACTCATGTTGAAGCAAAAGTTTCAATAAAGGGTGTGTTCATAATCGCAACTAAAACCGAAGTTCTATTTTATGCGTTTTTGAACACCCACTACCTACCTACCCAAAATTTGTGCAGTTAATATGAAGGCCGATGGGCGATGTTAGTAAACTGTTCATGAAAACATCGTTCATAGACATAAAAAAAAACACACATCACATAAAATACATAAAATACATTTTGTAAAAAACATTTTACAAAAAATACTTAGTCAAATCGGGCTTGCTCTGTAGCAGAAATAAAATTACTGCCCTGCCGGCGGCTACGATATACTGATGATTATGAACAGAAGGTACTGAAGCAGGAGTAAGTTTGTTCAGCAGAAAATCAGCATTAATAATCGCGAATATGACGTTTATGAATTCACCCAAACTTGAATGTGAACATTCTTGGACCCATTTGCATATGTACTTACATCGGTACCTATGTTTTTCACTCAGAATTTAAGTTTATGACAAAATGATAGCTGTTAAATGATTACAGCCGGGAGGTTTGGCTGAGACAGTAAGTAGGATGTAATTGTTTTGTCAATATGTAAGCTCGTAGTTTGTCAAATCAATAAGCTTCCATTACATGAAAGATAATAATTCCCTTTAGGTAGGTATTCGAAATTTAATTTTTTTTAATTTTTCTTTACTCACGAAACGGGGTACCTATATATAGTTGGGGAAATTTGACTAAGAATAGGTAATTATTTCTGCAACCCTGTATAAAGGCTGCATACATACAAAATTATGTTATACACTACCTATAACCTTACAGTATACCAGTTTCTATACGTTACTTAATATGTATCTAGGTACATATCTTCGAAGAAGAAATTTACAGCATTCAAGTTCCGCCTAGTATTGAATACTACTTCCAGAAACTTAATTCCAACCCACGTGAAAACATCAACAAACGCATTTAAAACACACCTGACGCATCTGACAAAATTTAAGCTTTCTGATGTTTAAGTCATATATGCGTGGGAAATATTTGCATACATATCTATCTCTTAAGACTTTGACGCAAGACTGAAAACAATTTGGGCCTCCATTGATATATACATAAACAAAAACCCTGCTCTCTGAACAAATCACAACCGCTATCCAACAGTCTAATTAGAATTAAATTTCACATTTCGTACGCGAATACATATAGGTAGGTATCTATCATGTGACATGAGATTTTCTGTTGTACCACCGCGATCACTTAGCCATCTATTTATGAGGCAAGCAGTCAGCACTCAGCACCAAGTCAACATTCAGCAGGCATTCGTGTGAGAGCAGTCGTGCTTGGCTTTAACTACCGCTCAATCTGGCATACTTGTCACGAAGCTTAGGAATGCCGGTCACCAGATAATAACATTTTTGTTGCTTTATTAAATGCAAACAGTATCCGGCAAATCCAGTTTAAGCGGAAATTCAGATTCTTTTGCCGTCATCATCTTGTCTTTTCCTTTTTGTCAGTCTTTTTCTCACACACCTAACTTTTCTTGATTTATTTTATTTATTCTCTCCCTCTCTCTCTCTTCATCATCTTGAGAGAAGCCAAGAGAGCTTATAAGCTTGAAGAATATAAAACATTTTGAGAGATGATGACGGTAAATTCGTTGGGTCTCTAATTTTATGATTTGGTTCATGTAGGTATATCTTTCTGTTGGTACTTTCAAGACAAAAGAGCTAAACAAGAAAAGACACAGATAAATACGGAAATCGTCAAAAAATTCTAAATCTATATTTAGATAACAGAGAGAGATATTTGGAGGAGAAAAATAAAACGCCTGACACCACAAACTGAGTACATACAACAGACGATGCGGAAGTCCAACGACTCCCGCCGCTCGTGTCCGCGTTTGCGTTCGCCTCCGACCGCGATCGGTCGCCCAAAAACACGATCGACCGACTGACACTGCCACAGCAAAAGTGTGGTGTTATTGTTTGGCTGTGAGTTTCGTTTCCTACGCCCGGAGCTAGAGTAGCTCACTAGCAGTCTGCGGCACTTCCCGGTGTCATGCCGAAATAAAAGAAACCAACAAAAAAGTAATAAAAACGTTGCTTCTAAGAAAAGCGATGAGCAGCCATCAACGGTACGCTGCTGGCTTGCATATAGGAAGCTAAAATACACAAAACAATATGGCAGACAGCCTCTCTCATAGTTGTCTGTATGGGTGTGTTTGTGAAGCGTTATTTCAGTGTGGGCTACCCAAAAGCGTTTCACACTCATCTTGGCTATTTGTTGTTCTCCAAACTTTTAGCCAAATTATGTAAGGCATACTAGGAAATATTTCCTTGTAGGTAGGTTAAGTGCTCCGTGATTCATATAAGCCGAATATTTGAGTACGCGTTCATTGAATGCCAAACAGAATGAAATGTTGATCTTCCGGAGTGCGATGATTCCCCGAGCACACAGGATCCATCGTTCCCCTCAGGCTTCGGTCTATCTTGGGTCGTGAAAACTCGTTTCCGCATACTACTGTATAAGGCTTCCTTGGAAGCTGTGCCATTATCTATAACATGCACTGCTAAGATGAGATGAAATGGTTCTTCTCTCTAATTCGCGATCTTGGTTTAAGCACCACTGGGTGATCGTCACCCCTCAGGCAATACTACTACTTCAACTTCAACTCCACGGGCAACAGGTTGAGTATGAATGTTCACCCGAAAATAATTACATAGCCAAGCAGTTCCTGGAGCCATCCTCTGTTCTTCCCGATTGACCAGCCCCTTTTCCCCCTAGACGCCCGTTAGGAGATGTTATTTTAAATTCACTTCCTGGATCCCAGACGAAAATCTTGTTTCCAGCCACCACCACCTTGACGACGATGAAGACCAGCCATCGATGGATGGGCAACTGGAATCTTTGTGTGCTCTTACGACGATCGTCAGCATCATAATCATGATGTTGCCGATTCCGATCGCCTCCTCCTTTGATCATGTTGCGGATGCTGCCCCTTGGTGCTTGCAATGACCTCGTATTCATTCCTGATCCAGCCAACCAGTCGCAGAGTTTTCAATAACACACACATTCCCACTTCTTCATTCCCGTTGCCGTCCTCGTCTTCTTCCTTCTTTTGAGATTGCAGGAGGATGAAACCTTAATCTAGGAGGAAGCAGTACGCTTCAATTTTTGTACTTTATACCGCCGCTCATCTGTGTTAAAATGTGTGAGTAAAAAGAAACCGGTTTAAGCGGAAACTACACAACATTTTACTGCAGCAGCAGCAGAAGCACGTTGATGGAGTGGAGGAGACGACGATGGCCAAATTCCAAACTGAAATCGACTTTTTTTGTTTGTTTACCCTCTCCCTCTTCAGAGTGCAGCACTTTTCTGGTGGTGGTGCTGCACTGCTGCCTGCTACTCTATGCCTTCTTCCCTGTGCCAAGTGAATAATAGGTATCGCTATTTGCGATGCAGACACAAAACGAAGACCATGTAGTGAGTATCTTTCAAAACATGTGTAAAAAAAAAGATTCTTTTCTTTTTTTCGTCTTGGATTTTTTTTTTGACAGTGTGTGGCTGCTGTTTATACCACTCCAATCTGAGCGGCATACAAAAATGAAAGATGATGCGATCGGACAGAAAAAAAAGAGGAGAACAACAAAAAAATCCACATGCCGCAATAAGGACTGAGGGTGCGTAGCGGGAGAGATAGGGCGCGTCTTCAACTTGTCAGTGGAAAAAAGGAAATCACTTTTTTACGTTGTGATGGGAATGACGAAGATGATTAAATTGACCAAGTTCTAGAACCAACATGATCATCACACATGGGAACAGGGTGCGTTGGAATTTGAAAAACATTCCTTTCAGTCGATCGTATGGTGTTGATTGCTTTTACAGATGTTTCAAGTGTCATCCTTTTGATTGTGATTAATCAAGCATTTGGGTTGGAAATCTTTTAAGAAATGGGGTAGGTATACCTGCGATATGAATAAAATACAAGGTGGGTAGGTATCTCTGTTCACAAAGTTCAAAGTAAATATTTAGTGTCATACGAAAACATATGAATATAATATTCTTAATCTGAGTACAGACGTCAAAACTCGCAATATTTTGAAACGGAATTATGATATATAAATACTCTTCGTCTTGATAAGTATATAAAAGAAGCAAAACACTGATAAAAAAAACACTGTCATGGGTAGTCCAGATTAGAGATGTGTCTTTTCTGCCATCTATTAACTATTTAAACATTTTTGATAGTTACCTGCTATCTTCCGGATAATTATTCGACGTATTAACAAAAGCAATGAGTTAAAGTTGATTTTATTTTAATTTTATTTAAATAATTTGCCTTTAATAAAATCATTTTTATGGGATAATGCATGGATCTTTACTATTACACTTAGCATTATCATATCTGGTTGTACCACAGGGTACAATTTTAACAAGCTGCAAAGTCTATAGGTTTGTTTGTTTATGAGTCCGAGCAACACGGAAAATTACAGAAGAGAACAGAAAATATAAAAAGTGTCTGTTTGTTGTTTTACGAGCCTGAGTTGTACAAACTAGATCACGTTTTTCTGCACCTGCCTTTAGAGGAAGAACACATAAGTTTAAAATGTAACTGTCTGTTGTCAGTTTTGCTGTTTCGATGGTATTTTGCTTTTATTAAAATATTTGTTATTAAAGAGCTTAAGGTAGTAAGCAGGGTAAATAATAACGTTTTAATGATCTTTTAATTATATATATATATATATTAAAAAAAAAACAGTATGAAAATCACAAATTATGCATATTGAAAAAAAGGTGGATACCTAGGTACATGTCCTTTAGGATTTAACATACTTCAACATAGAAACACTTTACCTTTACCAAAATCTGTACGTTTTGATCTGAGAGTTTTTACTTAGTTGTGCTGCTCTGTCCTGTTGTTCTAAGTTTATCTTATCAAAGAAAGCTTAGATCAACCACCCCAACGTCAAAAACAAGCAAGTTAACAATTACTGTTGACACACGTGACAAATGGTCTTAAAATGTATGAGTCGTTTTTGTTGAATAGTACAGAAGAATACGCTGTATAAACCGCGAGTATGTTTTAATTGAATTGAGTTATTTATTTGTGTAGAACACACGTCAAATCTATTATCGATCAACGATGGGCCAATTGGAATCCTTCAATTTCTTATTGAGAGGTCACAGTTGCTGGACACAACTCGGCGTCAAATGTGTGTTTACTTAATCACACTTTCAACAATCAATATGACAATTGGATCATAGAATGACTAAACCGTACTACATATTTCATCAGGGCCCACCTACATAAAAATGTCCATTGAATGTTTACACACATTAACATGTTATTAGCTTTATGTTTTGAAACATCCGCCCAAAAGGTAGACGCAGTACCCAATAAACATGCTCCACTCGTGACAACGCAACATCTTAATTGACAGATATTTAAAAAATATATGCCGCAATAATAAAAAAAAAACGATGAAGATTATTAGCATATCTGCATTTGATTGACAACACACATATAAACAACACATCTAAAGACTCTCTAATTATTATGAATGCATTTTTCTTGTGACTTATAGTTTACGATCACCCTGTCTTGGACCTGTGTGTAAAGAAACACTTGAGGGCCCCTGCAGGCGAGCGAGCAACACTTGGGATATTTGATATTGGATTTTCCAGTAAACTCGTTGTATGAAGTGAATATCATGAAATCTGATGATGACATCACACACATTTGCGGGCGACGAACGCGTGTTTTTTTTCTTTGTATTATTATCCAGTCTCAGTGCCATAGTGAATAGAGAGCTAAACAAAGGATTAACAACAACGAAACCAGGACGCTTAATATTATACTCCCCTCAGTAGCCGATCAAGTATTGAAACAGCAAAAAAAAAATGGCTGTGCCAAAATTTGATCCAACATTTCATTAGGGGACATCTCCAAGAACGATTTACTCGTAGACACTACCAGAAAAGTCATTGACCTGGAAGTGATTGGCCAAAATCGCCCATTGCAGAATCTTGCTAAGAGTATCGAACAAAATTTCTATCATCTCGAGAAACATACAAATCAATCGATAAAAAAACAAGAAATTTAATTTATTCAATTTCGTCGAGTGGTCGTTTTTTTTTCCTTATTCTTCGTCGCAGAATTTTCGTCGTTGGTTGTTGTTGCTTTAATTATGCTGGAAGTAGGTGGTGCCGTGTCCGAATACCTGTTTCTCGTTTTTTTTATAAGTCATTCTCAATCGGACATTCGTTATTCGGACAAGAAGTAGGAGAATACAACAGAAAAAAATAGATTTGAAAAAATAATAGGTAAACTTAAGAGGTGTTATTAATCGTTCGATAACCTTTCGCGTTTACGCATTTATGTTGGTCGCTACTTAGAGCTGTTGCTTGTTTGGTAGGAGAGATCATGATCATCATCATCAACCTTAAAATCATTGGTAAAAGAATAGCATAGACAACGTTGTTCTTTCGGGACAGAGCGGACATTAGCTTTATGTTGTCTGTTTTTTTTTTTTTTTAGGAAAGTCATTACCTTTTCGTACGAGAGAGCATACAATCAGCCGTAAGGAATCTAATTTTATTTGGAGCCCAGCCCTCAAGCTATTTGAGAATGTTTAATCGAAATGGACGCACCAGGTAACAGTAGTGTGTTGTTATGCGTCATTAGATAAATACGATTCAAAAAAAAAAACGCTCACACATCTCTCTAGAATAAAAAAGTTTACTCTAGAGTTTGTTGCTTTTTTTTTGGTAGCTGTGTTCAATCCGTAAACGAAACAAAAATTGCTTCCATTGCCACGACCTCTATGTGCTATCAGAATGCTAACTTTCTGTGTACCTACGCGGGAGCGCGATAAATCGGCCTGAGTTTGGCTATAAATTTGATATATCTTGTACATAGGATGATAAGATAAGACAATGTGACTAATACCACAATAAACTACCTACCAACAAAATTTAGTACATTTTATTATTAAAGTTATTTTCACCTTCTTGCTTTATTAAAAAGAGTATTCAGTCAGTGGTAGATTTATTTTGGAGATGATTACGCAAATATGTGTACAATACAATTCAAACTTTGTATATGTGTGTTTAAGTTTTTTTCTTCTGAATGTGGTAACAGTTGCAGAAAACATTTTATGGCTTTATTACTATCTGTAGGACTAATATTTGAATAGACTTACCTCACGTAGACAGCTTCCTTAGACCAGTCATATGTGCGAAGTTTCTGTTTATACAAAATGTTGTACTTGTTTTCTGTAAAGAAAAAAAAAAACAAAATAATTTATTATTTACAAGGCTACCTATATGGTGTTTTTCATAAATTCCTACAGTCACCTATTACAAGAAGTTAGAATGAAAACACATGCAGATATGAAATATTTCCATGGCACTTCAGTTGAATTGATGGGATTTCTGCTCTGACTTTTAGTTAAACGAAAAAATCAGTTAGGTATCACTTTATCGATAACAGAACGAAATGACTAAACTTTTTTTCTATGTGATTCATAGTCCGGAATCTCTACGCTTGTATGGTTCTTAAATGACAAGTACGTAAGTGACTCAGTTTGCAAGGACAAAAACAACATATAAAATCCATAGGTATCAGTAGCAAATTTTTGAATTTCAATGCATACATTATCTATAGGAAACACATTTGTGCTCGTCTAGTGACTTAAAGACTTCATTTTTTAGACACCTGCTGGAATGGTATAAATTGTATGCGACACGTGATAAAACGCGACTTTGTCAGCCGAGTTGAGTATGTTAGATTTGTCAAATGACGAACATTTATTAGCAATCGATTTTTGTCCTTTTTTGTAATGATCAAAAATTCGCATATATTTAATTTTTTCTAACATAATCGTATACTCATGTATCATGTATTTGGGAACAAAACTAATACACATTTTTCTATTCGCTGATATTGGCATGTTCTCTCGAGTAATAGAAATTAAACAAAATCCAAAAAATAATCGTTTGAATAGTTTTAATAGCTTTTACATGTCATAGGTGTAGTATTAAATGCGTTATGAAATCACAAAAAATATGTGTAATAATATTTCCTCAAGAATTCTCCCTACTTAGTTTTATTTCAATTTCGCTGTGAACCAATTTAGCTGAAGCGTTTTGCGTCAATTTTAAGTTTTCTTATCGTGCCGCTTCCATTTTATCTTCACATTTACGCTCACTGTCTTAGGTTCTTTTCTGCTTGTTTGCCTTTATGGAGCTAATAAATCACAAAACATTTTTACTAACTACTGTTGAACTTAAGCGAAATCATGTAATTACATAACCCAAGCGGATATTTTTATTCCAATATCATTGCAAGCGTCTGTGAGAGTGTCTTGCTATGAAACTTGCATTGAATCTAGCGCCGCTGTCACCGACACTATTGCGCTACTATTGACATCGACGGCAGCGGGAACAACGACGACTTCACGGAAGAGATTCACTTCGACATGTTCTTATCCGCTTTCGTCGTTGTCGCCGCCGCCGTCTTCGTCGTCAGTGTGTTAAATGCGGAAAATGCGGCTTCGCGACACTCGTAGTCGTATGTGAGCGTAGTCTCCCCACCAACCTAGTATCTGGCTGTACGTGTTGTTACCAGCAGTAGCTTCTTAAGTGGAACAAAATCACAGAGGCAACGATATTACATGCAGGGTAAACATTTCCAGAACACGACCACTTCTCGTCTAGCTGTGTACGAGTATTTACTCTGCTTTATTGTCGAATGGAATTGTTTATTTCCTACTAAGATAAGAATATCGACGTTATCTCTGTCGTCGAGTCAGTGTTCTTCAGGAAGAGAAAACTTTCGATATTCTCCCTGTGTGCTTGCAGCCCTGCATACCTACCTACCACCCCGCCTGTCATCACTCATTACAATAAATCTTTAAGTTACAGCTGCACAAACTGCCACAATCGCACCCAGCCAAGGAGTCAACTTAGCGAGAATGAGGAAGCAAAGTGCCAGAACAATAACACAAATATGTTCGTTTTTCATTTAGTTCTGATTTAATTGAACTTCGATCAAAGTGTAAATAATTACAGCAAATATGTCAACAAACATTATACCCACACGTTGGTGTATGTGAACACACCATAGGCTATACAGCCTTGCGAAAGTGCAAGAATTTATAGCTGCCACTTGTTATTGCTTCCTTAAACACTAGGTTAATGTTATTTATACAAATCGAGTTAGACGCGCAGCAGATCATTTGTCTGTTGTTTTCCACTGTCCAGTTGTCATAAGATGATGGCGCTTAGGCGGCTTAGTCGCTGCCATCAGAGAGAAACAACCCCAAGTGCGGGGTACGGCGGAAACGAAACGGCGGCTTCACAACGCTATAGAACTAGAAATGATTTGCATTTAATGCGGAAACATTGCGATTCTTTCCCGGTATAGATTTGCTATTTCATTTAAATGTGAAATCACGCAATCAAGTGGAAATTATTATAATAATTCTCACTAAGGTGGGTTGCTGATGCTAGTGGTGGTGGTGGTGGTGAAGCAAATACCTATAACTATATCTGGGGAGGGGTTGTTTGCCCAGGGGCAAGTATCTACTAGTTATGTATGGTATAATGGTAGCGGCGGCGGTGGCGACGGAGGTTGGAAAAAACGTGACTGCGAGATATCAAGCCAATTGACAGGCAGGAAATTTATTGTTCTACACACTCGAGCGATTAAGACAATTCAACCGCGCGATGAGGAAATATGTGTTTGCGGTGATCAATTTCGATTCCGCACACATATGCCGTCACACACACTCCCAACATTTCTCACGACGATTGGGGTTGAAGCGCTCCAACTTTTTTTAAAACTCAGAACATACAAACAAACAAAATAAACAGAAACAACATGATACAACAAGTTGATTACCTTGATTATCTGATTACTTCCTACTCGTAAAGCTTTAAAGATTAGTTATGTGCCTGCCAGTACTGTAGCGGAGACGTGTAAGAAACCGGCAAAGCGGTAAAGAAGTGGCAGTCTCTGCAAAAGTTGTGACAACCAGAACGAACGGCTTGACGAGATTTCCAGATTGATAGTTGCCCATACTTATGTACAGGTGTATGTAAATATCTTTATGACCGGTAATTATAAGAAAACATGGTTATTTTTGTCTTACTCATGGACGTAGAATGAAGTGACGCGTTTGGCTAGACAATATCAAAGTATCGTTGACAAGAGGTGGCATTTTGTTTATGGAACTGTCACTTCCGTATTCAATTTTTGAGGAAATAGCTAGATATGACTGTATTGTAGAGTTCTTTAATGCTGGATTCTCGATAAATCCGATCAATTGTGCTGCATGCAAAGTCTATTGGTGTTTATAAAAAAATCTTATTCGTATTCGTTTTGTTTTATTGTAGAAACTTGTCAAACTCCCTGAGCAGCTTTTTTCGGAAACCAAGCAAATAAACTGTTCAGTAAATGGAAAAAAACCGATTTAATAGAGTTATTCCCTAACTTTTTATTTGCGAGTTAAATTGGGTGATCATTCATACGTACTGACCTGTACAGTACTATCAAATAAAAGAAAGAAATAAAGTTGCTTCGAAATATTTTAGAATTTGTGGAATAGTTAATGCAATTATAATAGTCGGAAGCAGTCGGAAGAATGAAAAATCAATTTATAACCTGTACAAGCTGGCCCGTCAAACGTTGTTTTGCCATTATCAAATGGAATGACCGCCTACAGCGCCACCTGTTGAGAATTTTTCAATTTTTCTTTTTTCCTAAACCTTCGCGGAGCAATTACGAACAAATCCGCAGAAGGAAGTATCCAATTTGGTCCAGTCGTTTTCGAGTTTTAAGCATCCGAACAAACCAAGATCCATTTTTATATATATAGATACGCAGTTACAAACTGGGTCGCACGAATAAATTTGTCGATTATGTTTGAATTTGCACATCGATATCAAATTAACCGCTTATAAAAAATGTTCTGTTAATGTCGATGATGCTTTATTGTTAGGCCTTTATGGTCGTATAATATCTACATGACCCTTAAAGATGTACGCACTTGGACTTTCCAGGAACTCTCGAATAAAAGAAAGCCTACTATTTCCTTTTTTTAAACTCAATAAAGACGTATCACGCAGAGATATGCAAGTTTTTTTTTTTTTTAATTTAGTGTATAACTTTTAAAGTTAAATAGGGGATTCATAAGCAATGATCATTCAAATATTGTTTAACTGAAAAATATGTAAAGATTTGTACCATAAATACAGCAAACCGCAAATCTTTACATATTTTTCAGTTAAACAAGACTGCAAAAATAATAGATAGATACTAAACAGATAAGCTACCATGCTTCTATGAAAAGTACACGCCTCCAAAACATATTAGTAAAGAAAAACGTCGCATTCATTTCAAAGTTATCAGAGATCTATTCAGTCAAGACAATGAGCTTTCTAACTAACTAACTAACTAACCGCTAACACTTCCTCTTCATTTAATTGTCAGTTTTGTAAATCCTTTTCTTTTCATGTTCTTCTATGATCGTTGAGAAAACAAAATGCGTCCTATTAATACATAACAAAAACCCAAATCGCAGACTTTATTCCTCTGCGAATAAGAGCCGAAGAAGCACTCCTCAAGTCTCGTTGAATTGCAACCACGACTAGAGCTCGGGTCTCCTTGAGAGCTAGCCTTCCATTTCAAACACGATCCAGCGACACTTCAGTGGCAAAGAATCGTCATGAGCGGATCATTTTCCCACAATGAGATGAGATTGACACAAGGATGTGCAGACGGCAATTGTCCACATACTCAACTACATTGGTGGCGCGCACCACCTTCTGTATAGTTCTCTCGGCTTGCTGTTGTTGTACACGCTAAGGAACGACTTTCCACGTCAATGATGCTGCATTATAACAATTATGAAGGATTGTCAACTAGGAGTGGAAGTGGCCGCAGGCAATACTCTGTTGTGCGCGTTTTATGTTTCCTTCTTTTTAACATTTTTTTGTATCATTGTTGCCTGATTATTTAATTTGCATTCTCGGTTGGCTCTTACTATTCAGCAGGAGCCTAGGTTGTGGTGGTGTCGCCTCCTAGAGTGGCATCTTCGTGTCAATTTCATAATTTTTCTTCATTATCTCAGGGAAGCACACAGTCCGCCGCAGCAAGGATGAGTATATTTCTGTCCAACAATTGAGGAACAAAAAAAAAACATTGCAATTGTCAGAAATTCATTTTCTTGCAGGATATCAGCATCATCACCATAATCATCATCGCGCACATGAAGGATTATGCAGTTATCTTTTGTTGTCGCTAATGAGATTTTTTGAGAGCGCGCGCACCCTCCAGCTAATTTGTTTATACATTATCAGAGAGGCAGTGGCTTTCTTCTTTTTATTATTGTTATGGTAGTTGTCGATGCACGTATAACCACTCTACGGGACGATGTGTTTGGTTATAATTGGCTACAATGTCGTCGACGGATTTGCATTTATATATAGTATATATATATATATCAAGGAAGTACATATTCGTCGCAGCAATGCAGATGTCTCAGATATCTGTCATTTTTATACGAGTACTCACAATGTAATCACACTGACAGGTATGAGTGCAAAACGTCAATGCTTACAATCTGGGATTGAAAATCTGCAAGAACCCACCGATAAGGCTGCCAAAATAAAAAGACCCACCGCGATAAGTCCGCGGAGTGAAGTTCAAAAACATTGCACGAACCCAATGCGGGGTCTCTTGGTTTCGGAACTTCCTCTATGCGCGGCGAGGCGTATGTAGCTTAGGTATTTTAGCTGTTTAAGTACATATAGCTGATAAAAAACGGAACGCTGATTTGATCAATAACTGTAATTGAAATATCAATAATCGCACGCTCTTAATGCGTATGTGTGCGCACTGTAGTTATTTTTATTTGCAAATAATAATAATAATCAGCTTTTGCGTCACTTCCGTAATTAGATACAATAATTGTAGATATAGCCAGTAGAACCATAAAGTGATCGAATTGATTTATGACTTGAGACTCGGTTTATTGTCATGTTTACTGTGTTTGTCAAGAGCTGCACGTATCAGTCGGATGCCAAAGGCCAAAGACAGGTATTCTATACAGTCAAGCTTGAATCGGGGATAAGCCCAAACGGTATTTGAATTATTAGGGTTTTTCTATGCCCTATCCATTAAAACCGACTGTGCTTGAAATTCTTGTGAAATACACTATACATGCGCAGGGAACTGCTGCCGCTGCATTCATCCATTCCTGTTCAATATGCATTACAAAGGTGCGATAAAGATCAATGAAAGGTAATACCACCTTTTCCGGTTAAGTCTTGGATAAATAGGTACCGCGCGAAGCCTCTCACACTCTTGTGTAAGCAAACCCAGCCGATCTTTCTACCTGTCTGTTTTGCTGCTGCTGCTGCGCATGTGCATGTGATTGCTTGTCCCAAATATCATATCGGGGGTGCTTAACGTGCATTCCCGTACGTGACTTGAATTTTTTCAGCTGATGGTTTTTTTTTTCTGGGATGGAATTTTCCTTGGAAATGCGCAATGTGCGCGATGATTATCCAGTGATTATCAATAAAAATTCTTCCTCTTCTTCGATTTATTTGTTACCACTTGTTATTTGAATCCATGCACGTTTTTGTTATTTTATTTTCTTTTGCTGTCGTTACCTCTATCACTCACACTCTGTGGATTCGAATTTGATTTCGGGTAACAACAAGTGGTTCGTTGAACTGCGTGATACGTCACTTTTCTTGAATGTCCAACGATCGCACTATTCTGACGATTACACCATCTGATATTGGACGATTTGTAATCGATTTTCTTCTTTTCCTTTTTAATTACGTAGAGTAAGCGGGTTTTTTTTCTATTCGTTTGTTGGGTGTACATTTAATGTCATTGCACAGGGTTTTGCTGCGATCGCGTTTAGGGGTAACACGAAGCTAAACATGTCGGAATTTAAAACCGACAAGAGAACTTTAGACGTGTAACACAAGTTGTGAAAATGAGGATCGCAGCAGTTAGCACAGTCGTGGGGGGAAACTTGAGCGCGAGACACGGGATTAGTCAAAATGGGCGAGGTTTAGGTATGTGGGTCAATCGTATGAACATCGTTAACAATGTTATTGGCATCCAAAATTGTAGATAAATGGTGTAGGGCTTGAAGATCTTGAAAGTTATATAGTATTCAATGTTTAAATTTTGCTTGATTTAAATTAAGGTTTCATTAATAAGAGTTTGCATATTCAGGCAATTCGTATTCAAATTGATGCTTTAAGATAGACAGAAATAAAGCCAAATTTATATTTTTCTCTTTGTTTGCCGAAGTATGGTTGAGATAAAGAGACGAGAAAAGCTAAGTATTTACCTAAAGCAATGTTATGAAAAGCTTTTCTAATTTTCCGTTCAAATCTGCCATACATATTGGGTACTATTGTGGAAGGCAACACTTAAACTGATAAGTCACCTAAATTGCAAGTGGATTCTCCAGATTCAATAAAAAGTACTCACGTAATTTCGAAAAGAAAATTCAAAATGTTGAATGTATGTATTGTGAAAGATACGCTAAAAATCCTCCCAGTTTATGGTTTTTCCTCTATTTAATTTTCAGATCAATTTTCGAATTCAAATATTTCAAGAACAAAACTATAACATGAAATCAACGATCAATATTTTTGCCTGGTAGAATGGCTTTAATGTGTTCCCGTACTTTTTTGTAAATTTGTCTCTCTCTCTCTCTCTCTCTCTCTCAGGGAGAATTTACCACTACCACTACGACCTCGATGATAAAGAACAAGATGTCCTCTCACAACATGTGAGATCCTCTGAATGACATTTTTATTGTTCAGCTAGGTACCTAGTTGAATTTTCCAAATCAGATAATGACCTGTCCAAAACCGGTCCAATTGAAATCTAGTAACAAACCGTGCCTTCTATAATGTGTGTAATTTGCAAGTCTTACTCAAGAGAAATCAAACAATATTAGCAGTGCCTTTGATTGAATCCTTACGTTTCCAATTGTTCTTTCAAATTCTAAATTTCAAACTGTCGTATTTTCGTGTGAGACAACCTAGGCAATTTAAAGAAAATCCCTGATGATTATAAACTTCCTAGAAATTCACAAACCAGACAAAAAAAGATAACTCAACCAGATAAAAACCCATTAAAACTCCGTTGAGTGGTCCTTAAAATCGAGTATCGCCTTCCATTTGTATTGATTTCATTGATTGGAATAGGATATGCTTTCATCCTAGAATGGGTCATCATATACCTGACTGGAAACACATTTTCTGTTGTCTTAAATGCGGAAAATGCTAGACATACTATTTTTTTTTTGTATTCAATCTCCAAACCAAGGATGCAATATCATTTGTTGCATCTATGAAAAGAAAAACGAAAAAAGGAGACAACAAAAATATCTACCACTTGAAGAAGGTACTCGGGGAAAACAAAAGCGGATTTCAAATCGGAAAAGAAGAAGCATTGTCACCGCCTTGGGAGGTCTGAGAGCATCCTAAAACTATACAAAAAGCGTGTACCGTTCGTTTGTTAATGAATATTTCTCAAGGGATTTGTCTCTCTCTCTCCGCATGTGATACTTAAGGAAATGAGTTTCGATCCGCTGTTAGGGGTCTGGTTCGGTGGCAGGTAGTAAATAAAATTCGCATATTCTGCGTGCAATAAATCATGAATCGGCTTCACAACCATGGTGGGTGGGTCCAGGTATTCCACTAAAACAATTGGCTGCACTCTCATTAACAATGGCGATATTTTATTACCTCAATGGGTGCAGTGCTTCAAAATTCAAGTACGCACTCATCGTTCTTTCGAGTGGCTATTTTGCTTGTTTTTCCGTATCCTGTACAATTACCGCACCTGTACAATATTTATCGCGGCCATAATCCATAACACAATACGCCACCTGTGGCATAAAGTCTACCTATATACTAATTCGAGGACAATCGTTACCTTTGACACCTCGCCATTCAATCACATCACAGGTAGAAGGGAATCGAAATAGCGTGCCCCTATCGCATTTCTTTACCACTTCCTCGTTTAACTATCTTAATCGCGGGAATGTGCAAGGAGCGCGCATACAAGTACGGTACGGGTATCGGCCCAAACAAGCACACTTTGGGGAGGAGGTGGTCGGAAAGCAACTCAGTTGTTAGGTAACCAGCAACCGACATTATGCGCTCAGTGTCTGGCAACTTCCTATTTCGAAACGTAACCAAATCCCTCCCGACAACAGGTTAGATGTGTGTTGTGTACTGGTGTGAGGAAGCGCGGTTAACGGGGCAACTGCAGCAACGACGTGCACCACTAATTCACTTTTTTGATGCCCACGCCGCCGATATATGGAGAAGCGACGAAGACGGCTGTATATAGTTGTAGAGGCTACGTAACTTGTTTATCGCGACAGCCGCAGTAGCACCACTTAACTGAGATTCGGTGTCGGTCGCTATTCGTATACCAGTTATGTATGTTGCACAGTAAACCACAAAAGAAACGACGATTTTGTTCGTCGTTGTTGCGTTGCCTCTTTCGTGGTCTCAATTTTCTTCCTCTTTGGTTTTACATTTTACCCACATTTCCCCTTCCTCATTTAGCAGCAATATCTGTTGGGTGGTGGTGGGTAGATTAAAATGCATGCAACCATCCTTTTGCCAAGCAGACACATCATGACGTGAAAAGGGTCGACGTTGACATCACCAGGACACGGTGTCGTTGCGTTTCTTTTCGATTTAAATAGATTATCATTCGCCGCAACTCCTTCCTCGGGAAGGGGGGAATCTGCTTAAGCTAGATACAATTTCTGAAGGATTTTTATTTTTTTTTGTCAATTCTTCTGATGTTTCTCCAGCAAAATAAATGTCTGAGGAATTTCGGAAACGGTGGCAACATTGGCCGGCACACGAAACCCCTTGGGGGTTTGTAAAAGTTCGTGGAATTCAAATGAAGGGTGGAAATGCTTCCTGCAATCAAAGGACAAACTGTCACAGAGCAGATGGCAGCGTGCTTGGATATTTCTGAGAAAAACGTGTATTTATGGGATTGAGATGGCGTGTCTGTGTGGGTGCTGAATCGCGCATCATTCAGCAGCACATCGCCGTTACAGCACCGACGACGAGAAGACACTCACTTGAGACTACATCGATGCAATAGCAATTCGCCGCGCGACGACAATGTAATATTGTAATTGTGTTGTAAATGCGTCCGTTGTCGTCGTCGTTCTGGTGGAGTACCGAGAGCGAGACACAACAACTTGAACGAATGGCGAGGAGGAAAAAGACTTTTGTTTCAGAGACTCTGTGCAAAGCGTGGAGCGTTTATTTTTGCTTGTTTTCCTTTTGATTTTCTTCGGTTGCCATTTGCTTCGGCTGCTTGCTTCGTCGTTGCTTCGCAGCTATTGCTGCTGCTGCGACTTGCGAGACTACTACAAATGTGTTTGTGTGTTTGTGGAGCAATGCGGAAGTGAATTTAATTTATTTTGCGTTTTTTTCTTTACATTTTAATGGGCGCGCGATGGAAGACGAATCAGTGCCGTAACGACGGGCAGAATCGGGTTCGGCGGGCGGCTAAGCTCGTTAATGCGGGGGAGAACAAGCCATATGCGTGTATGAGTGCGGCAAAAGCGCTCTACACATCTTTTCGCACGTTAAGAATTAGTTGCATTTTGTCGCTGTATACATATATGACATTTACGTTGCAGGCCAACTTTGCGATAATGTAATGCACCTACAGCCATACACATTATGTGTAATCTGGTACTGATGTCTTTCCTTCCGCAAATTGTTCATGTGACCTTGTGCGATGTGCAGTAGTGTGTACAAAGTACGCGTTTTCGTTTTGTCACATGCGGATACGCCAGAGCTAGTAATGTTTCTCTCGGTTTCGTACGCGGAACTTGAGCTACTTTAGCAAAAAAAAAAAAAAAAAAACAGGTAACTGTTCAAAAAGGCGGATGAAGCGTACCTATTGGAATACCTACAACAACAGTGATTTGTACTACGCAAAGTTTGCGAAGATTATTAGTGGAATGCTAATCACAAAAAAAAAACGAATGTTACATGAACAGGTTTTGTGGTTTGTCTTATGTCACTAATTTATGTGACAACACACAATGAAGACGAAAAAAAAAAAACAAATCGCTAGACACTTTTTTGACAATTCAAGGAAGTCCGGATAGGGCCGTTCAACCCAAATCAGATAAACTACCTCCGAAAATATTCATAAATATTTCATCAATTGTGTCATGCCAGTGAATCACACACCCAAGACGAGATTTCAAATCATCTTACCTGTTTTCCGTTTTGTTAATTTGCGTTGTTTACTTCAAATTAAAATGCTATGCGGCTGTATTCCATCGCTGTACTTTGGTGCGCCACCGAAATTCAACTGGTAATCCAAGCAAAGTATCAATAATCCACTCTGTACAATTCACGAGTAACTGACTGCAGTCCTTATTTTTTTTTTTGTTTTTTGACGGGACTAAACAAGAGCAGAGCGCACTAGAGACTCGAGTGTATTTATTTTGATTGGTCGTCTTTATATTGTGTAAACAATGTTGCCAAAACGAAACTCACTTCGACGACGGCATTTAAACTGAATATTCACCACGATTCGTGTTTGTAAATCTCACGTTTTGTATGATTAGTTTGCTTTTATTTAAATATTTATTGGGAAATCTCTAATATTTATGTCGTTTGATTTATCTATTTGTATTTATACTCGGCGCACTATAATGAACGAACGAAATACACTTGATTCACCACTTGAAAGTTATCCAAAACACTGTTTGCGGGATTTGATTGATATATTTTTGTTGTGTTTATTTTATTGCTCTCGGATATGTGTATGTATTAAATATTTTTGTTTAAGTCCAAGATCCGCATTCAATAAACAAGTAAAATTATAAATATAAATAAAGATCTAATAAGAACTCGACACTACCTTCAAGAACAAACCGACGTCATCGACGGCGAAGCATCGACTGGCAATAAAAGTTGGAAACATAACAAACGGAACCTGCCAGTGACTGAGAAGAGAGCGGCAGTATATTATATTGTGGGAACATGAATTCCGCAAACACGTACACCGACAAACGGCAGCCCACTCTACTACACTAAAGCGGTAAACCATCTGTTTTGCTAGATGGGTGTGTGTATGTATGTGGATTATGAAATTGAGAGAGCTCCGTGAGGGATGTTGCCAGGTAAGCAGACTTTCCTGTTGAGAGCGAAAAATTTGAAAATGTAAAAAATGTAGATTTGGTGCCTAACTTATTAAAACAAGTGGGTCGTAGGTAATTGTTAATTTTTTCCGTTACTATCCAAAACTGAAAATATAAGACTAAAATAAATTATAAAGCATTGTCAATGATAACATTGATTTTAAATTACATTCAACTAAATATAATGCTAGTTCCACTTAGGGATCACTCTGAGATTTATCAAACAGAAAGGTGTCTCTTTATCAAACATAAAATTAGTCTCAGAATTTTGCCAGAAATCTCCACATTGCAAGTGAGAAATAGTGTTCGAAATCATGGAGAGACAGGTCTAATTATAGTGTTGAAAAAAAAATAATAATAATAACCATTAAACAAAACTAATTTGAATTTGGACTGGAATAACGTCTTTTGGTCGGACGAAAACAAAATCAATGGGTTTGGTTCTGATGGAAAAATTTATTTCAGAGTTAAAAAAACTTGACATTTAATCCCAAATTCTAAACATGGTGGATAAGATTACTGATTTTTGGTTGCTTTTCGTCGCCTGAGGTTGCTTCAATTTTATGGATTAAGTTCAACAGGTGTGCTACGTCAAAATCACACATATATTTATTTTTATTTTTTATTTTTTTATATTTATGCTTCCATTCGCTAAAGATGACATCCCAATCAAATGAGAGTTTATGAATGATAGTGATCCCAAGCGCAGCTCAAATTTGGCTAAAGAATATTTTCAGCAAAATGAAATTAATGTTATACAGTGGCCATCACAGCTCTCCGATCTAAGGGCGTTGGATAGGCAATAGCAAAAACCCTTCGGTTATTAGTCCAAGAACCTTGTATATGAAAATGAAAATGAATTCGTCGTGCCATTTTGATCTTAGTGGCATGCATAGGGCTTCTTCATCATGGTAATGTTAAATTTGATTAAAAAAAAATCGAGCTCGAGATTTTAATTTAATTAATAACACGATTATGGAGAAGCCTGAAAAATAGCTCCAGCAATAACGCCGATCTGGCGGTCTGTACCCGTATCTGGAAGCTAAATATAATGCTAGTTCCACTTAGGGATCACTCTGAGATTTATCAAACAGAAATGTGTCTCTTTATCAAACATAAAATTAGTCTCAGAATTTTGCCGGAAATCTCCAAATTGCAAGTGAGAAATAGTGTTCGATTAAAGGAAATCATGGAGAGACAGGTCTAATTAGTGTTGAAAAAATCATAATAATAATAACCATTAAACAAAACTAATTTTGATTTGGACTGGAATAACGTCTTTTGGTTCTGATGGAAAAATTTATTTCAGAGTTGAAAAAAACTTGACATTTATTCCAAATTCTAAACATGGTGGATAAGTTTACTGATTTTTGGTTGCTTTTCGTCGCCTGAGGTTGCTTCAATTTTATGGATTGAAGAATGCGGAGATGAATAAAAAAAAAGAATTTACGTAGATATTGTAAGGGACTTTAAATGGAATACACCCTCCCCAATTATTAATAAACGCTGCTAGGTTAATCAGTGAATAATCTCAACATGACTCCTGACCACTTTTACGTCTTCTCGCATGATGGCTACAGCTTTCGCATATTTTCTTTGGAGAATCTATATTTTCTCCAAAAAATTGATTCGGTACGCTAATTAATATCTAAGATTTTTAGAATAATGTCCAGAGCTTTTTTTTAAATTGTCATTCTAGGTCTAGGTCGAAATCTACAAAACGTATATTTTCTCAAAAAGAATCTAATTTTTCCCAGATGAGATTTATGCAGCATGGAATGCTGCATAAATACCCTTAAAAATTGTTCAAATTCACTATTAAAATTATAATCAACTTTTCACACAATTTTTGTATACGGAATTACTAAAATAAATATTTTTAAAGATACAACAGTAAACTAATCTAATTTAAAGTATCTATGTATTAAGGTATAAGTTGATCATCCTCATCAACTTGGGTTCTGATAAAAAAAAAGCTATGGGTCTTTTGAAAGGAAACAAGCATGGCCAAAAAATGACTTCGACTTAATATCAGAAAAAAGTGAAAGCATTCATAACAAAAAGGCTATTTTCATCGGACGGTTAATTAGACAAGCTGCAAAGTTGGAGTCGACAATTCGCAATTTAGCATATGGTGCTGCTATACAGATGTCCGCTTTATTATGGTTTTACGAATTATCTTTTTTTTCGGTTTCCATCGTTTAATACCCTATCCCGCAAAAGTGGAGGTAAATAAAAACAAGTGACATTTTTTACATTTGTTCTGTAAGCATGGACAAGGGGCTTATATATCAAAATTCATTATCTTAGACGGACGTAAAGGCATATATGGCGAGATCGACTTATCTAGCGATTCTAAGTCAATAATAGATATACTTTACGGTATTTATCTAAATTATTTCTCAATTTTAAAAACAAATGTGAAAACTTCTATACCTCTTTGGGATAGGGTATAAACTTATTTTTTTGTCAATTAATGACAAAGTGCAATTTTGTTTGACATTAAAGTATTTCTTCATGGCTTTCTTTTCATTGGGCCTACGCACACAAGTATGCTTCATCCAGTTGTTATGAAATGTAATCAAAAATGTTAAAGCCATTCCAAAAATACAATTGCGTTTCAAAATATCCGTTACATAAATAGATCAATGTCATTAATTTTGCAGCACTTTACTTCAGAAAACTTCTGGAAAACCTTGTCAACAGCTCGCTAAAATGTATCCATTGGCTAATATTTACATACATAGGAGTGAGGGAGGTGGAAAGCACACCATTCAGATTATAAATAAAAGGCAAAGAACATTTATTTTTTATATGAATATGTAATGAATGTCTTAAAATTAACTAAAACCGGGTTTTTGAAAATGGATGGTTACAAAAATGTTATGATTACATTTGTTTCGCTATATTTTATATGCGAAATATGTTTAACTTGAACAGAGTAGGATGGATATCCTTAATGATGAACATTAATTGTACAACAATATTTGTTGATGATAATAAATAAATAATAAAGGGTTGTTTGATGATCTCTCTGAAATCTATTCGGTATTTTTTATACTAACAAATATTAAGAAAGTAATTTTATTTCATTTTTTTGGGAAATTATTGACAATAGTATTAAAATAATATTCCATTTAATCCAATTGATACAGTAAAAAGCCAATTTTTTTGTCAAAAATTAGCTATTGGATAAAAACTTAACCCCCATTTTAACGGAATTGGCACACTGCCTAGGCCAGGCCTACTGATTACGGCATAATTTAGATTTTGTGTTAGCATGGTAACTTCCTCGAGATATTTCTGAGAGTAGTGGAGAGAATGTTGTCAATTTTAATTCAACCGAAATGTGAGTGTGTGTGCTTTTTTGAAAATCCCATCCCCATCCCCATGTACTCACTCAACCAGATTGCTTGTGTGTGTTGTGTTTATCGTTTACGTGTTTATAAAAAAAAACTACTCTGCGTCTGCAACATTTCGGCAAGAGCGTCAACGAAATGATGCTCTCCCGCTGCCGTCATCATCATAAAGCACGCTTCGTGTCGTGGGCGTTTTATTGATGCTTTTCGGCTTTGATTGTAATCCTCTCTCTGTCTCACGGGTGCTTCTGTAGCTGTTGTAACCTGTTGTAAAAAATCACCCAAAACATTTATATTCAAAAATCGCTGCATCGAATACGTAACCCTAACCGTTAATGCACATTCGTATGAAAAGCGTTAGCGCAGGACTTACATAAGGCCCACTGCGTTTAATTCCGATATAAGACCTAATACCGTGCTCTGCAGGATCCATAACATAAAAAGGAGATGTGTAAATTAAACACATAGGTAGATAGGCAAAGGCGTTGCGTATTACTAAGAATATATTTTCTGTTAAAAACCCTCATCGACTTGAAGGGTTGATCAAATATGTGGACCAAGTTGGTAGGAACGGCCTTCCATTCATATGATGATCGTCGGTTGAAAGAAACTGGCGGTATCAAAGGTTAAGTAAAGTAAACTCAGCTGCCGAATAGAAGTCGGACCAGACCAGATAGCAGGTAGATGCGCGCCATTGTACTGTAAGCACCACCGCATCGCGATACGATTTATATAAAAGCACACAACAACTATTCGACAGTGAGTGAGGTACAGATGA
Organism: Rhingia campestris; assembly: GCA_932526625.1. Classification (NCBI taxonomy): domain Eukaryota; kingdom Metazoa; phylum Arthropoda; class Insecta; order Diptera; family Syrphidae; genus Rhingia; species Rhingia campestris. Next base: position 222,163,166 of record OW052182.1, read on the forward strand.
AATTTGCGGAATAAAGTACGCCTGGAGTGCGCTTGCCAGCCAGCCTGCCTCCTTCACTGCAAAAAAAGCACCATTGTGCGTTTCCCATTCCATGCCTTCTTGCTGTTTGGCATTATCCTCGAGGGCTGCAGGCACACTCTTTTCCCTGCCGAAAATACGTATCCGTGGATACGTCTGCTGGCTATAGTCCTACAGTCTTATGTGACTGGCTTTGCCACTACCTTCCTTCTTATGGATTTTGTGTGCCATGCAATGTAATGTTTTGTTACGACTCAACATTTTTTTCGCTTACAAAAACGATACTGCAGGAGTTCACGTAACCAGCGACGACGACGACGGCTACGGTGCATTTCCGCATTTGAGTTCGCTGAGGTAAGTGCAATTCGAAGATTGGCGAGTATTCATTATGCTGGGAAGTCAGAGAGCGCTGTATGAACTGCATGCAGTTTTATTTCCCTAACTACACAGAATCGCATGGATGTGCAAGAAGTCACCACAGCAAGTCATCAAGGTGCTGCATTCCGCTTTTGATTGGACCGATCATCAAATGCTTGGCGCTAAATATAGCCGACGAATTGAAAGATTAGGTTATAAATAATCGACAATTTGATTAGACGGTGAACGATGATTGCGCGATATTGCATGTTGGTCCGCTCGATCTGGCTGAATGCAATCAATGTGCTTAAAGGGGGCGGTTGTTTATAGGCGGTTAAATGGAAGCAATAATTATTATTTGCATTGAACATAAAAATGTTCAAATAATGTCACTAGATGCTTAGGGAAGAATATCCATTGACGAACTTGGTTCTATGCGAACGAGTGTATGCACACAGTTGCAACAAGTATAGTGTAGACTGTAGATAGATACTAGATAGTTATACTTTTTGGCTCAATCAATTCTATATTTTGACGCAACAAAAGTGTTCTGCATAGAAGTGGGATTTCTAATTTTGAAGAAAATATACCTACGTCAATAGAACACCTATATTCTTCCTGTCCCTTTGCAATGTCACTTCCTTTCTAAATTAGATTGTTTTTAGACACGAAAATATTTTGCCGGGCAGCTAGGAAATACACTCTTGATATGCATATTATTTAAATTGTATTATTAAGTTGACAAAACGTTTCGTTATTTTTGTTTTGTTTATTTAGCCGAATAATTTGTTGCATTTTTGCGACTAATTTGTTCATTGTATGTAGAAATGAGGGGCATTTGTATTATATAAAAAAAATAGGTCGGTATTTCTATTTTTATTTTTGGAAATTGAACTTATCTGACAAATTATCCAAATGGAATTGCCTTGGCTGTTCGAGTTCGGCATTTAACTCTAGGATGTGCAATTCGTGCAAGTGGTATACACATAGGTAATGTTGTTGATCATGAGGAATATCGAGTGTGTTGCATATGCGAACATCTTAAAACTGTACTAGCGTTTTTCAATAAAAGCGTTTAATGGAAGAAATAACATCTAAATAAGGTTACTTACCATTGAATCCCATGTGCATGATTATGATCCTTCTATCCCGATAAAAACAAGGCCCACCTTTTAGATCAGTAAAAACGCACTTTTACAGTCCAATGTATAGGTAATAAACCCCTTAACTCTCTCTTAAGATACGTCTTATTTTAAATTGAACATTCAGATCAGCATTTTAAATTTGAACAGATCTTCGGACGAAATGTATCGCTCATGGTCGGTATCGACGATATGCGTAAACATTTTTTCACAGCTACGCGTTAAATTTCTTATCAAGATGTCCGACGAAGAATTGTTGCGAAATCAAACTAAGGCTAGGCGCGCGCATGACTTTTTCGTAGCACGACTATTCAGTCGCAAAAAGTAGAACACCAATAAAAAAACCCATCTTGGACATACAATTCAAATCTGCAGAGCTCACTTAAAGCTTCATAGGTAAGCAGAAGAAAAGAACTTTGCAGAGAAAAAAAGCATGATGATATACAAAGAGGTGCAACTCCTAGAACTATGTTCGGACATTTTACGAAATGGGAAACGCTAAACATGAACTGTGGCAATAGCAATATCTTAATTTAGGGTTGATAAAACCCCCGATAATGACACCTACGAGATCCTATCTGGCGTATTAAGTGAACAGCTGAAACCGATTCTCAACAACCTGATCTCAATAACCAGTGGTTGTTCCACACTAAACCAAATCAGTACTAACGGGTGATTTTTTAGCTGGTTTGGTTTTGGCAACACTGGTTTTGACAGCTGACGTGTGTTTAGTACCTTGTGTCACTGTCAAACAGCTTCAGTTTGGTTTGCAATTTAACCATGGATCGTCTTACAAATGAACAACGCTTGCAAATTATTGAATTTTAATATCAAAATTCGTGCTCGGTTCGAAATGTTCATCGCGCGCTGCTTCCATTTTATGATCGGCATACTCGACCTTCTGAGCAGTCTATTCGGAAGATTGTGACCAAATTTCGCACCAAATTTACTTTGTTGGACATTAAACCACCAACACGTTTACGTACTGTGCGTAGTGAAGAAAATATTGCGGCCGTATCAGCTAGTGTGACAGAAGACCGCGAAATGTCGATTCGGCGCCGTTCCCAGCAGTTAGGCCTTTGTTACAGACTACGTGGAAAATTTTGCGGAAGGATTTGGGCGTAAAGCCTTTTAAGATACAGCTGGTGCAAGAACTAAAGCCAGCCGACCTACCACAACGCCGAATTTTTGGTGAATGGGCTCTTGGAAAGCTTGCCGAGGATCCGCTTTTTTATCGAAAAATTGTGTTCAGCGATGAGGCTCATTTTTGGTTGAATGGGTACGTAAATAAGCAAAATTGCCGCATTTGGAGTGAAGATCAGCCAGAAGCATTGCAACAGCTACCAATGCATCCCGAAAAAGCCACTGTTTGGTGCGGTTTATGGGCCGGCGGCATTATTGGGCCATATTTCTTCAAAGATGATGCGAATCGCAGCGTTACTGTCAATGGTGAACGCTACCGAGCGATGATAACAAACTTTTTTTGCCCGAAATGGAAGTTCTTGACTTGCATGATATGTGGTTTCAACAAGACGGTACCACATGCCACACAGCACGCGAAACAATGGCGCAATTGCGAGGCGAGTTTGGTGAACAGTTAATTTCACGTTTCGGGCCGGTCAATTGGCCGCCTAGATCGTGCGAATTGACACCATTAGATTATTTTTTGTGGGGGTATGTCATGGCTAATGTCTATAGGGACAAGCCCGCTTCGATTGACACACTGGAAGCCAACATCCATGCATTCATTCGTGAGATACCGGCCGATATGTGTGAAAGAGTATGCCAAAATTGGACTCAGCGGATGGGCTACCTGAGACGCAGCCGCGGTCAACATTTGCATGAAATTATCTTTAAACATTAAATTGGAAGGGTCAAACTATCGATTCAAATAAATATTTCATTCATTTTTTCGAATTTTTTGTGTTTTTTTTTTTAAAAAGTTCTAAACCTCTTAAAAAATCACCCGTTATAAGACAAATAATGCAAAACCCATAAGATAACCACAGGAGTTTCTTCTTTTTAATATAGCTGCACAGCTTTCATTTATACTGAGAGATTTATGTAAGTCATAGATTATCGATAAAGTGAAATGCTTCACAATATAGGTCAATTGAAAATAGCACAAACAAAGAGGTTATTTTAATAAAGGTATATCTTTCAATTTTTTGCAACCAGATGTAGGTTCGAGGACAAGCAGTGCTATCAACGATTCCATCGTTTGTCTATAATGTCTATAATGAAATAGGCATGGACTCCTAAGATAAGTAAACCTTGTTAGTTTCTAACTTTGTAGGTAATCATCTTACCAGATATGTTGTATCCGGTTGAATGTTCATTCCGATTCGATTGTATTCGAGTCCTTAAATATAATAAAGCTTCAGGTAAAGATGATATTTCTCCTCTTGTTCAGAAGAGGTGTTTTCCATAATATCCAAATCGAATGTTCGTACTCTGTAGTTATATTTGAAAACTCGCGCAAGTTCAGCTAAGTTCGAAAAGGGCGCTAAAATCTCACCTTACGTCAATACTCTCTAAGGTAAAATAGATTACAGTCAATATCATTAGTGAACATCTGTAAGTTCCACAGGTTACATAATGGCCTATAATGTGAAAAATGGATGGATGTAGAATTGTTGGTCTGAATATTTAAAAAAAAACCTACAATTGAAAGTGTTAGAGATGTTGTGAACATGCTTTGGTATTACTATCATTAAATAAATTACGAGTATTTTAAGCAATTACACCACTTAATTTCGTCAAACCTTTGTTTTAATAGTGGCAGAAAGATGCCCTGCGGTTCGAAATACAGGGTTCGTTTTATGTTCCAGGTCGATTTTATTTGGTTGCCATTTTTGTGTAAATGATGAAAATGTTCGATAACAATTTATTATGGAGCAACAGCATGATGAAACTATCAAAACATTTAATTTAAATACAGTCGGTTCTCGTTAATTCGAAACACGAGGGATTCTTAAAATATTACGAATTATCGAGTATTTGATATATCAAATGGTTTGAAATTTGTGAGAGAAAATAAATAAAACTTCGAATTATTAAGTGTTTATCAATTATTATTTATTAACTGCTATCTGTATGCTAATCTGTATACCAAAGAAATCATACCATTAACTGAAACAAAACTAAATAAACCAATTCGTGAGAAGTGTGTGTCAAATAGTCAAACTAATCATAACTACAACAAAGGCTCGTGTACGTTGTTAAAAGTTTGAACTTGTCGCAAAATGTACTTACAATCTTTCCGCCTCTTTCTCTCAACAATTAACGCGTCGTTTTGTTATATAGCAATGATTTTTTCGTTCGAATTACCAAGTGTATGAAAATGTATTGATTTAGTTCGAAATATAAAGAGATTTTGCAGGGAACTCGTGATAACTTTGAATTATAGAGAGGTTCGAATTATTACAGGTTTGAATCAACGAGAGTCGACGGTATTCATAAAAAAATAATTATGAAGGACGAAGCACATTTCTACTTGGCTGGCTTTGTTAATAAATAGAATAGCTGTTATTGGGATACTGATAACACTCAATTGATACACCAAAGACCACTACATCCTCATAGAGTAACTGTAGTCTTGTGCACGAATTGGATCAGTTAGGCTTACAGAACACAGCTTGTGCGACGCTGCGGTTTTTACAAAAATAGTACACGCCCAAATTATGTCAAAAATTTGTGATATCGACTGGACCTCACGATCCCTTGATCCCACTAACCACAACTTCGATGCAGCTTCGCTAACAAGTCCATATTGTTAAAACGAATTTTCAGTCGCACATTAAAATTTAGAATATAGTTTCTTAACTACAGATATTTTCATCATCCAGGTAAGCTTGGCGACCAATTTAACAAGACTGACTCGAAAGTGTGGAAGCATAGTCGTAAGTTACATGTTGACGTTATGATAGAAAGAAAAGAAAACGAATTAGACAATTAAGTTAATTAATAGCCCAGACAATAAGGACATTGAAAAAAACATAAACATTGATACAGGGAAAACGACCAAATCAATGCACAACAGTAACAAATGTCACGGTTCCCGTTCCCATATCCACTTGAATATCATTGCCATCACCATAAAATCCATTCAAGATGGACTTCCTGAGCCCAAATCAATCATCAATAACATCTGGGACAAACCACAATTATTTTTCAGATACTGTTATCACTAGGACCTGAAAAGGTTTTTGTCAAAAAATAATATGACACTGTTTATACAAAGTTTCGTCAAAAACTATTTACGCGCACCGACTTGTTGGTACATAGCTTTCAACAACCAGTATGGATCCTGGCAAGGTGAATACAAACTCAAAACTCTCGGCCATATGACATATGTGTATGTATATCCATCAATCGATCTAGAGAACGCTGTGTGTTTACGCGAGGAGACTTTTCAATTTGTACCATATGTGCGGTTTTACCAAGGGATAGCCGGAAACGCTCAATCCACCAAAAAAGGGAAAGTTATCCAGTCGATACGATGGTCGGGTTAAATAAACAAAGTGGCCGTCGAGAGTCTTTTCCTACATCATTTCATCTGCTGTATTCCAGTTTTAATTATAAACAAACGGCAAATTATCTTTGACGAAACAAATGCTTCAGAACAATTGTGTACACAAAATATTCGAATCTAAATTTAGCCACGATATGTATAGGACTCTCATAAGGCATCCACCAAAGAGCAACCCAGCATAACTTAGAACGCTGGGCCGCACGGCTGCCATCACGGTGCGCGTTGTCGTCGCAACAAGTGCAATTTGACTGTACCAAGGATATGCGATATGTTTTCTATTTCTATCGAGTGATTCGTTCCATGTGGTAACTATTTGGATGGCATAATTGCCGTCGCACTCTCGAGAAAACGATTTTCATATTCATGACTTGACTTTATTCTTGGAATTGCCCGTTGTATAATTACTAAACAAAAGACCAAAGACCGAAGACGACGGCGCACATACATATTTAGGTAGAGCTCCATCGGTAAACACCTAGCGTCAATGTCCGAAGAGAACACGGGCCGAAGAACACAACAAACCTTTCGGTTGTTAAAACCAAAGTTATGTTAATTGATGCTTAAGCCAATATCGGACAGTGATCGTTGTTGTTGACACTTTTCGACATTCGGACGATCGTCCTTCACATTTCATAGATACACATCACATCAGGAGATAGGTATCTAGATGTACAAATATTTTCATAATTTCAATTGAATAGGTGCTGATGACGATGATGATGATGATGCTGCTGATGATGGAGTAGAAGTCGTGTTGTGTCGAGTTAAGTTGAGTTCTCTTCCGAAGTCCATCTCCGCATCTAAAAGCGGATGATGTATGGATATGGATGTTCCTTCTCGAAACGGGCAGAGATGTGTTTTGTTTTCCATGATGGGTCTGTGTGTGCTCAATAATACCCACCTCTCCAGTGGGCATTTTCTAGGAACTAACCGATAGGCAAACAGAACAAAAGATAACCGTCGCGCATGCGTATACTTCAAACAGTTGAAAAGAAGCACAGACATTCCGGCATAGCAAAGAATTGTACAGATCCAGTGCGCGTCCCCTTCAAGAAGCAAACGAAACAGACAAAAAAAAATCAAGTCAAAGAAGATACCGGTTTTTTCTTTTTTGTTATTCCTCTTCATCTCCAAGAAGAAGACGAACAAAAAGAAGGCGATACTTAGCAGAAACCTAATGAGTATTACATGTATCCAATTGACTTCTGATATAGAGAGCAAATGGGCACTCGGATTTAATTGCTACGGTTCGGATGAGGGCGTCTATCTAACTCGAATCCTTTAAGAGTCATTGTGTTGTATTTTATGAGTTGCTTTTTAAGTACCTAGGTGTTTCTAACCGAGCCTAACTCGTTTTGTGGAGAAATTATACAGTCTCAGAAAGGGAGTAATCTTGATTTGGAAATGCCCGGAAGCTTCAGTGGGTTATGTACGATGATCCAACAACACAGCTAAACGTGACACAAACAATGGGTGATGATAGTGTGAATTGTTGCATCACATTTTCTCCGGTTGCGCTTAATCCCACCAGTCGAAGACAAGCACACTACCAGATAAGTCAGAATAGCTAATTAAGCTTTCTAGCTTTCAAATAAGTAATTAAGCTTTATAGTTTGGCATAGTAGTCATTATTAAATGATGGTTCATTCTTGGTCCGTTCAAGTACTTTTGTAGAATGAAAAATGTCAAATCTTCAAATGGGGAGAGAGAGATCGTGTACACGTACGTGTTGTCTTGAAAAATGAAAATGGTCTATTCCTGTTCAATGTAGTTTTTACAAATTCATGCCGATTTGTACTTTTGGTCCCCTGACTTTCTCTGGTCGTTCAATGCAGCGTTTAGTCGCACGTCACTAAATGACTAGAGCAACATAGTACCGAGCGAATCTTGAAAGGGTCAAGAGATCGTGGCTGATTGACATCTCTGCAAAATATTTGAATATGTTTTCTTATAAAGTTCCAATGGTTCATCCTGCCAGTGGGTTCAATGGCACGATTGATAGTGCGATAAACTGCAGCGCAGAAGGTCTGTGTTCGATACACAGCCGTAGGAACACCTAAATGATTTTTCACTGACCCTTACCTCGCAATCATCTGGGTAGTATAAATTGTCAAGAAGAGTTTATCTCAATTGAGCCGTTCGGATTCGGCATAAAATACGAGGTCCTGCCACCATGGCAGAACACACCCTCACATATGAATGGCTATGAGAAAAAGCTAGACCCTGGGAACTATAACGAACCTGTTGCCCCAAATATTTGTATTATTTTGTTCCACAATCTGATAGACCTTGAGTCGCGCCTTACATATTCTCATGTCATATTCAATATTGACATCAAAGTGGATGAACGGCCGGTGGGTGTCAAACGGTCACTCTGTATGGCGCGCGTTATAGAGCTTGTTATTTAGAAGCCAACTGAGTAAAAAGGCAGCGAATGTTTAAATACAACCATAGGCAGTGCTAAAACTACACAGACTTGTTCTTATGAAAACTAAAGTAGATTAGCTATAAAGTCCTGGCGATATATTTAATTCAACCAAGTTAAGGTGGCCTAAAAGACACACTTTGTCAAGAGAGGAATTTCAATTGCCCTCCACTGCCCGGACGCTGGACGCCTTAGCCTTACCACACCTGGAGTAGCCAGAGCCTACAGTGATCGCCTGAGTATGAAACTCTCCTCTGTGCACTCACCTACCATAGACGTCAACAATCAGTGGTGGTACCCGAAACCACTGTATGGTACCAGCCACCCCCGAGAAACAGTATTATGATGAATGCGTGTACAAGAAAAAGGTGACAGAAGATGCACACAAGAAAGCGCTGCAGCGCAAAACAAGGGCAGCGAGAATAGAGTAATGAGACAGGAGAAGGGAGGAAAGGAAGACCATGCGTAGAAAGAAGAGAGCCTAAGCAGCCTCCCAGCTCAAGGAGATCGAAGAGTCGCGGGATCATAACAACATCCGGAGGTTTTATAAAAAAGCCAAGCAACTGGCTACTGGCTACAAAACCGGAACGCAGGCTCTTCGAGACAGCGAAGGAAACCTTGTCACCGAAACGCAGGGAATAGTAGATGTGTTTAAGCAGCATATCCAACAGCTGCTAAATGGGCATCATGTAGAGAGAGTGATAGGGCAAGAAAAGAATCCACGTCCAGTCAATAAAGAACTCGTTCCACCACCTAGTATAGAAGAAGTTGGCCTAGCTATCAAAAAGCTTAAGAAAAACAAGGCCGCAGGTTCTGATGGCTTACCAGCGGAGCTTTTTAAATATGTGATGTTTTGGTAGGGAGCATGCACCGAATCATCAACCATGGGTGGAAGAAAACATACCCGATGACTGGACTATCAGCTCCATATGCCCCATCTACAAAAAAGGCGAATATATTTCTTGCAAGAACTATCTGGGCATATCCCTGCTTAATGTCGCATACAATATCCTATCCAACGTACTGTGTGAACGTCTAAAACCGTTCTGCAACACACTAATCGGCACGTACCAGTGTGGCTTCCGGCCCGGCAGACCGACTATAGACCAAATTTTCACAAAATCCTGAAAAAGACCAACGAATTTCAAGTCGAAACTCACCACCTATTCATTGACTTCAAAGCCGCGTTTGATAGCATACATCGTCAGGAGCACTATATGGCGATGGCCGAATTCGGAATCCCAGCAAAACTGATTCAGCTGTGTCGCGTGACGCTGGAAAACACGCGATGCAACGTGCAGTTTGGAAGGAGCTCCTCCGAACTATTCCAAACATGCACCGGATTTCGGCAAGGAGACGCGCTATCATGTGACTTCTTCAATCTTGTACTGGAGCAGATAGTGCGCAGGGCATGTGTTAACATGGAAGGCACTATTTTCAACAGGTCCGTCCAGCTGCTGGGCTATGCGGACAATATTGACATCATCGGTCGCTCCCAACATGCCGTGATAAAAGCGTTCACGGAGATTGAAGAACAGGCGAAATCCGTTGGCCTTGAAGTTAATGAGGACAAGACTTAGTACATGCTATCAACAAACAAACAAGCATCTTTCCACCGCTTAGGACAAAACGTCACTATTGATAGCAGCAATTTCGAAGTAGTTAAGGAGTTCACCTACCTCGGTGTTAACATAAACTCCACGAATGACACCCTAGTGGAGATCCGTCGAAGAATTACCCTAGGAAACCTTTGCTACTTCGGTTTGACGATACAACTGGGTTCAAAACTCCTAACTCGAAGGACGAAATGTGTGCTTTACAAAACCCTTATCCTGCCAGTTCTGCTTTATGGTGCCGAGTGCTGGACGATAAGCAAGAAGGGAGAGCTGATACTGGGCTCCTTCGAAGGAAAAATACTTCGGTGGATTTTTGGTCCTGTGCACGAGGAGGGCGAATGGAGGAGAAGATACAACTGCGAACTCCATGAGCTGTACCAAGATGTGGATGTGGACAACAATGCTCCAGCTAAGAGGATCTTCGAATCCTAGCCCCCAGGTCCGAGAAGGCAAGGAAGACCGAACCTCCGTTTCAAAGACCAAGCCATCGCGGATGCCAGAGCTCTTGATCTAGACAACTGGAAGCAGCGAGTCAGGGATCGTAGAGGATGGAAGGCTGCAGTGTCTCAGGCAGAGACTCTTCACGGGTCGGGAGCCCTATAAGTAAAGTAAGTAAGTAAGATATTAATGTGATGGTGCAAAAATTCGAAGTTAAGATTTTTACAGATTCTTATGATTTGACTTCGAGTCCGAAAAAGTAGTTTTTAAAATATGTATCTATGTCTGTCGTCCGGAGTCTGGAGTCTGGAGTCTGCACTCTTGGTTTTGGAGTCTGTTATTGATACTTGAGCCCGATTGAACTGAAATTTCGGGTATATGTGTTGTTTGTGGTCCTACAGAAGGGTTTTTCGAATTGGAGTTCTAGCTATAAAATTAATTGTACCACCCATATAACGGTTATCTTTAAACACGATTATCTCGATAACGGCTCTTACGAAAAAACAATAACTAAGCTTCCACAATTTTCCAGGATCTGACGAAATGTGAATAGGAGTAGATGAGGTTGTTGGCTGTTTCATACAAACAAGATCTTGAAGGCAGTCTACTGAACGACTTATTCTTCAGAATACTTTCATTCGAACGAATTTTGAATATGAGTTGGTGTGTGCTACTTATTAATCATCTCGCCGGCTTTATATCACTCGGCAGGAAGACCATCATATTGCTATGCTCACTTCAATAAGGTTGGGTGGCTGTATCCAATACTTTATTTTTTTTATTGAAAAGTTTAATGGACTAGCGTAATAGGCCGTTTCAAGTTACTATGCGAAAAGTCGTACGTGTTTTCTCTTTCCTAATGATATGCGCGCATACCCTATTAACCACCCTTATTGTTTGCGCTTGTCAATATTGAGTACACATTTTTTTTTTTAAATGGAGCGTATATAAATTGTTGCTGTTGTTTTAAACTTGCAAAAAAATACTACAATCACCTGTTATATCTGTGTGAAAAAGAGGAACATACAATGTTAATATATGCTGAAATCTGAAAAAAAGGAGAATGATAAAATATTTCGCAAGAGTCAGTTTTGGGATCTAAATTAAAATAAAATATACGTACCTACATAATTTGAAATAAACTATACGAGCCAGGTTACTATTAGGTTTAACGAAAAGAGTGGAAGTAACTGATGCTGAAGATTAAAATAAGCGATTATGAAAAACGATCAAGACGTGTGAACGATTTTTCCAAACAGATCAAATGTTTTGAAGTGCGTAAATAGGACTATCAAAAATATATTTTATTAATTAATATGTAAATGCGTTTTTTAACGTTTATTTTTTGGCATAATGTGTAGTAATAAATAATTAATAGCCTAACACAATGAGGTTAATACACAGTGTAAATAGGCACCTTAATCCTTGCTTCGTGTTGACTTTGATGGTCCAGAATGTATTTTCTATTGACTGTCTTGTTTGCCAGGTTCATCCCGGAGCGCCACCTAAGTTAAGTCTTGTTTGTCGAAAGATAAAAAATGGATGTTGTGATATTGGTATTGTGACTTTATTTTCTTGACTTTTACTTTAAAAATCATAAAATTGGTTAAACTCCATTAAGATTTGTTAATTTAAATGAATTTATCCATTGTGGACAGAATCAGATTACATATTAGGAAAAGTATAATGGTCGTATATAAATTTCGTAGATCTGTACAATTTGAGAGTTATTTATCAGATCCCTGGTGAACAATAGGTATTCGTACGGTAAAATGTACACTTGAGTTAGTATCCTCATTGCTATATTTAAATAGTGGGTTTCAGAGGCCACCACTTTCTTTAGCTTTGTTCAGGGTTGTGGTTTATCCTCTAACCTGCAAATAACAAATGAAATCCATATAAATGAATCAAAACCACATAACCTGCATATCCCATTGACAGTAAAGAACTGTACAAATCAATTTCAAAAAACAAAAAATCTGTACATCAAGTCCATCTAAGTTCAGTATCCTCAAAGAATGAACATCAATGAGCAGTCTTAATTAGACCTACCTACTCGCAACACAGCTATAATTATTTACTCATCATTAATTTGTCTGATCTAAAGTCAATACAGAATCGCTCATCGGCAACTAGATTTTTTAAAATGCCAACAATGAGCGTAAACTTGCTGAATATAGGTGATGCTATATCGAGGAAACAAGTTCCTTGGCGCGCCGTTTGTTAACTGCAACCGGTGTATACGAGTATGTGTATCTGATAAAAATGGTATGATACCGGATCTGAAGATTCCCACAACCGCTAAGCGCGTAGATGGTACATATTGGCCAAATACGGTCAGACGAGTATGGGATATATCCAATGCAGCAAGTACGAGTACTTGCTTCCATAAGGATATGCGCGAATACATGTATCTGAGTTAAGTGTTGATGACGACGCGACAGAAATGATTGTATGGCATGGTCAGCTTAATATCCGCCTCGGTGACAACAAGGTACGAGTAGTATCTCTATTGAAGAACCGTAAAACGCATGGACATAGATAGTGCTCTTTTTTTTTGCTTGCCTTTTGCGCATGCCTTTTGTCATGGCTTGAGAAGAATTGCATTTATGAGCCATACTTTGTGGGACACTTATCGCGTTCGTTACGTTTGTTTCCCGTGGAACCGAATCTAGGTGAGTGTGGTTAAACGATTAAAGGCGGTAGGCACCATTCCATAACTTGCATGTCGTTCCGGATGTGTGACAAATGTGTATTAAGTTGTTACCATTGGTTGTACATGTACATATATATCTTCATTGAGTGGAATAATGTTTTAAAGGCAAATACCTACAATGCTGAAAGCGTCCTTAAAAAAAACTAACTGTACTATTAATTTAAATGTTTCCTTCTATTGATATAAACAAGTTGGAAGTCTTCAAGATACTCAGCAAAGTATTTGCTTTTTCTTAGCAGTTTTTTCCCCAATTTTCACTTGCGAAATCTGAGCTGTTGGCCTGTTCATTTTTTTTGTTGCCTTCCAGAGCGAGTTGTCAGTACAAGCATTTGAAAGATTTGTAAGGTATTCTTTGTGCGACTTATTTTTAAATTCAATTAAATTCAAATGTGGAAGAAGGCCCAGATCTACAGTCAGATCAAGACCCAGTATGAGTAAGGTCTTCATTATATAAACAATTTTTAGCCGAAAAAACTGCAGTTGGTAAGTGTTGTCATTGTTATTAATAACGGAGCTGCGGCAACCAAGTCCCTATCTACCTTAAAGTTGTTGCTCTTGATTTTGGCATTCTTGGTGATAAGGCCGATAAGGTAATTTGTTTCAGGCGGTCACATAGTATAGCAAAAATAAGTTTGTAGGCAATGTTGCGGATACTTATCCCTTTGCAATTAGCGCATTTCAGAGGGACTTCATAGTATATTGGGCAAACCTAACTGAGGTATACTTTAACCCCACTAAACGAGTTGATTTATATATACTCATTACTAAGTCATCTCCTCTGGTATTATAAAGATTGACAAGACGGCCATTAATTCCAACCGCCTTATTAAGCATAAGTTGATATATTATTGTGTTCACTTCTTCATGAATAATATGGATTGAACTTACAATTAAAAAAAATACTATGTAATAAATGGAAATTATTGGTGAAACTAATTTGAAAATATTATATAAAGGTAATGTTTGTTATAGATATTATTATTTTAATTTGAAATGAAAACCAATCAAAAATACAAAAATTAACACTAATTGTTGGAAATCTTCGATAGAAGTACTATTTGTAAGCTATTGCTTATTTTTCAAAACATCAAAAAGCTGTCTTAAGATTTGGAATAAAAATAGGTAGTATACAGGGTTATACATGGATATCATAATTTTAAAGAAATATATTTGAACTGTTTCGAACTTGTTGTTGTTATTAGCCGGTTATTGAAAAAAGATGGCCACATCACATTTAAAGCCAGTTTAACATCACTTTTCTTTTTAGCATGCTTGTTAAGATTAAAAAACAGAACGCCAAGATACTTGTATTGGGTTACAACTTCAATTCACTCGCGGTTCAGGAACTATGCTCCTTTGGGCAGTCTTTTTTGTTTTGTTGGTTCAAAGACCATAACCATAATTTTAGTTTTCGAGTATTATTATGCTTCACAATATTCTTGAAGTCTGTTAATTTGAAGTTGTAGATTAAAGCTTGTCTATTTACCGTATCTAAGGCCTTGTGCCAATTGCGTTAAAATTTTAGCCAGTGGATAATTTTTGACATTTGGTATACCTACTGAGGAGTGAGAGTGATGGAAAGCATAGCAGTGTTCACATTTGTGGGAAAATAGCACAGCATTCAGATTTTAATAAGAAGCAAAGAATGTGTATTTCATATCAGAAAATGTAAACAAAGTTTTAACATAAACTAAAATTGGGTTTTTAAAAAAGGATGGTTACAAAAATGTTTCGGTATATTTTGTATGCGAAATGTGTGTAATTTGAACGAAGTAAAATGGATATCCTTAATAATGAACACAAATTGTACAACAATTATGTTTTAATGTCAATAATAAATAATTAAGCTTTTTTGTCTATTCAGTATTTTTTTTATTACAAGAAAATCTATAGAAAGTAATTTTGTTCCAATTCTTTTGGGAAATCATTAAAAATAGTATCGAAAGAATACCCCATTTAATCCAATTGACACAGCTAAAAGCCAAATTTTGTTTACCACAGCAGAAATGTCAAAAATTATCCAGTGGATACAAATTAACCCCTTTTCTAACGCAATTGGCACACGGCCTAAATCGGCTTTGAAGTCAACAAAACAGCAATAATATTAATTAATCCTTAATATTTATTTGGAAAATGCTCAACCGATTACCATTATCAATCCATTTTTAAAGTCTCTTATAGAAAATAGAAGCAAACATTTTTCTTAATGAATTGAGAATAGAGATACCTTGGTAGTTTTCAGGAAAACTTTCGTCACTTTTCTTTAGAAAAAAATAAAATTTATTGCTTTACTAATGCTCATAGGAATGGACACCAATACTCCGGGTCCGGCAGAGTCTTTGGCTCCCAGCCAAACGTCAGACGCAGTTGTAGAAGAGCTCGTCTCAAATGGCACGCAAAAGTAGAAACCGACCTCAACTAACTTGAAGTGCAAAACTGAGTCAGTTTGCTAAGGACCGGGTTATTTGGATAAGCATTGTGGTTTAATCACGGAATCTCGCGCCACTTAAGTAAGTAAGTAAGCCTACATTTCTGACTAAAAATAGTCTTCCAAAATGTTACAAAAGTAAGTTCGATGACCGTTACATCCCCATCTATTTTATCGACAAAAAATGCGGTCGAATTACACCTAGAATATGAAATCAACATCACACGGTCACTTTTTGACAATGCTGTCTAATGATGCATATTTTCCTATCGACAAAGCCAATAAGTCGAATATGTGCTTCATCGTTGAATATGGGCTTTGATAAAATTCAGAAATTTCTTCAATTCAATACAATTCTTCAATTCGCAGAGATCAATCGGAGAAGTATTGAATCATATCATTTGATTCACAGTTAACTCACCAACATTGTTCGGCTAACGCAGAGTTAAGTGATGTTACTCTAGTTAACTCGGTGTTATTCCTGATTGAAAAACTGGCCTTAAGTGTATAGACGAAATTTGCCACAATGTGAGATTCGAAATTCCTGTGAATGACAAAGAATCAACTGATTTCGCTACAGGAACATGCAATAGTGGATATGTGGGACTATTATTAGCACCGGAGTAAGAGCTCTGGAAATTGCGGTCACCGCTCCAGAAGTTCAGTAGTTTTTTAAATATTTTCAAGCGTTGATCGTTCTTATACTTTACCACAATAAAAATGTAAACCTTGACTGATGTTTGACATAAACGTGTGCGTTTGTATTAAATTACTAATAATTATGTCAATATCGAAAAAAACGATAGTTTTCCTTAGTATCTCTAAGTGTTAAATTACAAAGTATTTGCCAAATTACCATACCTGGCTGTAGTACATATTTCATGTTCCTCAGTGAAATCATATTTCAATTACACACACCTAATCATTTATTGATCGTTCTTAGCATTTTGAAACAATTTATTTGCTCCGCACTGTTAAGAGTGTGTACTGTATCTGCATTGCTGTGCGTTATATGTGCAGGTACAATAATATGCCTTCAAAGTTGCGTTGCATATGCACATTAAATGTTGATCCTACAATGGAAACACGTAAGCACATCTCCGTTACTCTGCGAAAATCCAAGATTGAATGAATTGAAATTATCTAACTGTACTGCCAATTGTTGAGAACTGCTATTTTGATTCAATACACACAGATAGCTACACATAACCACAGTAAGTGATTATCCCTGGACCATGAGTGCATACTAAGCGCCAACGATGGGATATGCCTATGCGGCGCTTACACCGCCCGGCAGCTGTAAAGATGCGAATCTCATTTGCACCAAACAGCCGTGCCACAGACCCCGATGCACTCTTTCATCCCGAGCCATGGTCCAAGTGCAATGTGTGCCGTAAGTGACTTATGAAAAACTAGGAGAAGCAGAAAATCCAGCAGAAAAGCATGCATGTTCAACATATCGATTCATGGGTGTCTCCGCCGGACCGACACTTTTGCAAAGCGGCGCACTAGATGAAGCCGTAAATCCAATGAGGAAAAGTCACATAAAACTTCCACTTGGTGGCATTACTGACCCCCATTCCTCCATTCGTCCATTTGATGTGGGAAAATAGGTTTACAGCCAAGCGCCAGTGAGGAAGGAAAGTACATACTCGGAAATTGATGGCGTGCTAAGCTTTCAAAAGTATCTTTACTACTCGTATACCAATTCAACAGGTTGCTGCAATATTATATGATACGAGTACGATACTTTCGTGTTGGAAGTACATATCAGTGGGGTTGCATAAAACGTCTAATCGACACGACACTAGGCCTGATTGCGGTAAATTCGTTTCGAAAATCTCTTCCTTCCTCATAACAATGAGCGACTGTTCTGAATATATCAATCAGAATCACTTAAATTCATCGCACAATGAATGTAATTTTCTTGAAGACATTTCTCTCCGGCTATTTCCGTTTTTGTCAGCGATGACGGCTGTCGCTGCATGTCAAGCCCAGCTCAGCTCTAAGCGGCTCGCACACATATCTGACTTTAAATGACAGTAGGCATAGGCACATTTAACCCAGTAGTCTGCTGTTAGTCAGTAGTGCCCAGCCCAAAGACAGTCTTCTTCGCGAGCATCTATCTAATATGATAATTTGGATGCCGAAGTACATGTAGTGTGTGCCTGAGCGGAGCAAGCACTTGTGCCGTGCTTGTTTGCACACCACAATTGGAATCTTTAGGAGCAATTGCTTCTTGATCCGAAGTCATAGTTCCACTGGTGGCTGCCACCCTACTCACTGGGGCGGAGCAGCTCTGGGGGTACTCGCCAATTTATACACACACAGATACATATGACGATGCGATGATGTACCCAAGATGCTGTGATAAAAAATTTCTGTCGTGTGCGGCGAGCCGGATCGACATGGATTCATGTGGCCGAGTGGCCAGTGTACGAGACGCGAACTATAATGAGAGGAACACAAGAAACATTTCTGTTGATTCCTTCTTGATTGGCTCAATTGACGGTATTTGAACTCTGACCACGGGTTTTTTGTTTCGCTTAATCGAGAGTAATCGTCACAGAAGCATTCGTCGATGACAGTTTTCTCGTATAATATTTCGTAAGTAGTGGAAAGGGCGTTGGAGCTGATGTATACATTAAGTTCCTTGTTCCAATTTTATTGCAGCAGTGCACACATTAAGTTGAACATTAGAAGCACATTTATTGTGTTAAGAACTTATGATGCTCAGCCATTAGAGTTCACCAGACTGAGAAAGTGTAAATAAAAACGGTGACGTTTTCCTATATATTTTCTTTAGAAATCAAAATAGGTCCCAGCAAAGACCTTCTTGTTGTGCATTCCTCATCATAGTTTAAATACCAACATTTTGTCGGTACCTTAAGTTTGGATTTCGGCCCGAAACCATGAAATTTAGTCACTTATGCAAACGCTATGCATCGTCACAAAAAGTGGAAGTGGCAAAAAACTTTATATGGATGAAATATACAAAATGAAATGATTTTTTTCAAAATTCCTTACGTTGTGACCAAAAACAAAGTTCAATGAAAATTTGGTGTGGCTGTGGGTGGATCCAAACAAATATTTGCCATTGTACGAGAGGCATTAAAAAAGAGCTTATATTTTCATTATTTTTCGGATAGACTAATATATGCCTATGGCATATGGCAGCGATATTGTATAAAAATCGTTGTTCTTTTTAAATGAAATGTCTCCAAACTTTAGTCGTGGCTTAAGACTTTTGGTTAATAAGCATTAAATTATTTAAATATTTTGTTCATACAAAAATAGCGTTTTCTTAATAGGGGTGGTAGTTAGCGAATATTTGTTCTAGAGACATTGACAAAGAGCATATATATACCTAATTTTATTATACTACATACTAGCTCAAAATTTAAGGCTCAGCTGGCGATTCTGAGTCGATCCATATTCTTTAGGGTATAATAAGAAGGGTATGGATTTTCTGGTTTGGAGAGTAGAATTGCTTTCTCATATGCCATTCCCATTGTGGTTTAGATATTTTGGCATTAGATATTTCGTACATGAATGTTTTTACAAAATTTTGTTATTTACAAAGATTTGATTATGACTTTTATCTTACTGCGGAAGCATTATTAATATTTTGAAGAAGTTATGAAGAAGAATAGACTGGACTTGAATAAAAAAAAAAAGTTCAATATAAATAAATGTATATTAGATTATAAAACAAATAATGGGTATATATCTTTAAATAATTAAATAATTACCCTTTTTTAACTTTCTTTTACAAAGAGAAAGATATTGTTTTCGTGAAAATTTTCGACCTCGAGATTTTGATTGATTCTAACATTACGATGATAGCCGAGCCTAAAAAAGTGGTTTTTGGAATTCCGTCCGTCGGTCCGTCTGTCCGTAATGGTCTCCCCAGCCTAAACGGCTTGACCGATTTTCTTCAAACTTCGTATCCAAGCTTGTTTTGGTCATAATTCTAGGCCATTTTTTTTGTTTGCCATATAAAAATTACACATAACCTCAATTTTCTCGAAAACGGCGCTAACGATTTTGATTAAACTTTATATATACTATGACCATATTAGTTCCAACAAAACTGCATACCCAGTTTTTTTCGAGAAAATCCATATAACGGATTTTGTCATTTAGGCCATATAAAGAAAATTGTTAATTTCTCTTAAACTATTATGTCAAATTGAATGAAATTTAATATACATACTACAATTACAGTTTGAAGCAATTCCACATAATTAGTTATGACCCAACTATCACTAAACGGAATTTTCAGTTTTGGCCAATAACGAAAAATAATTATTTTTCACATAGACACCGATTCCTTAAAATTTCGGAGTAAACGTTCGTATAATCACATTTCGACATTTTATATAATTTTTAGCATTAATAATCAAAATGCGTACTATTTGATCTAACGCCCAACTCGCTGTGAAAGAGAAAGTTGCGTACGACCCAGTCGTGCACCCACCACTCGTTATTTATTAAATAAGAAGTTAAATTAATGAAAATGAATAGAAAATAAATTAACAAATAAATAAATATATAACAAATGAATACAAAATTGTAAAACAAGAAATATTATATATACATTTATAAACATAAACACCGAGCAAGTATTTCTTTTTCGAGTGAAATAGATAGCTTGTATATTCCCTTTATTCAGTTTTATTTTCCATTTGTAATAATAATTTACTATAATTTGCAGTCCATTTTAGAGATTACTCTCAATAATGAGGGCGAATTCATGGGATAAAAGTATTGCGGTATCATAGGCAAAGATGGATATATCACAGTGAAATTTTGGGCAATCATAATTATTATACAATATTGGGTCAAGAACTGAGCCTTGTGGAAAACCTTATTGAACATATACCTAGTCGAAAACACTACTATTGCCATTTACATTAAAACAGCGATTGGACAAGAACCTTTGCACTTTTTTACAAATATATGTAGGAACGTTATGATTTATCACTTCGTATATCTAGCCCTGGTGTCAAATTAAGTCAAATGGCTTATCAAATTCCAATAAGACCATACCTGTGCATATTATCAGTCCCAGGTTGGATGTACTATGGTGACGACTAATACCAAACTGTTTTTCGGCCAATTTTTTTAATGCAATAAATTTAAAAAAAAAATCAAATTTTGTTTATTATTTTGCTTATATTACTTAGTAGGCCAAAGAACTTAGCGGCCTTTCTGCAGACTTACCCGCTTTTAATATTGTTACCACTTAAACCAATTTCCAAATATCGGGAAAGTATTGCATTTGCAATGAGTATGAAAATTGTGTACCAGGCAATTGCTTGAAATAAATGTTTCTTAACTTATCAAGACCTCCAAAAATGTATGACAAGTGTGTCGTTATCGGTAAAGTATGCCCCGATTAGTTTTTTCTTAAAGGGTAACTGCGTGTTTTTAATTTTTACAAAGGGTTTACCCTTTTTGTTCCATTCTTTAATAAGGTGGTTTCAAATTTGTTAACCTATTTGTTTTTCATTCACAAAGCAGACGACGTCTTCCTTAGTTAAAATGTCGTCAATACTCAGAGTATGAAATTGTTAATTTTTGATTTAATCAGTTTGATTTTTTTTTAATTTTTAGCATATTGCACTTTTATTTCCCTTTATGATCGGAACTAAATTTTTTTAAGCATACTGGATTTGTTATATGACAAAGGGTATTTATAATAACTAAGTCAAGGACGGAAGGACTACCATGAGAACTGGATGACACGTAAGCTGAACTAAAATTCAAAAGTAGTATTAATCAAAGTTCTCCACCACAAATGATTAAATTAAGCTTAATAAAAAACAAAGGAAACTCTCTTCCGTTATATGCATATAGGTATCCTCATCAAGCTTAATTCAATAAATTCTCCTGGCGATGCCAAAATTATAATTGTTTGTCAAAAAGAAGACAAAATCTATGAATAATCCGAACAAGGCCTACATGGGTATATACGCAAGCCTAATACAAAAAAGAAAACTCACATTGAAATTTCCACAACTTGTTGTGCTAAGAGTATGTACCTTAAAGTCTGTGTGATAAATTATAAACTCTTCGATACGGAAGAGTTTCCAGAATAATTGTTGGTGCCTTGCCAAAACCGAGTCGATCTCAGGCCGCATGAGTCGCACGTCCGTGCATACCACCGCATTAATTGTGAAATCTATTTGGATTGCAATTGCTTTGTTTTTAAGGGACTCGTAAATCCCTTCCTAGTATCTATCGCCTACCGAATTCTCAAAGTTCGCTCATCCAAAATTGTGCTCGTATGTCTCACAGTATATAATGCAGGCGCTCGCGCTGGTAGTGAGAAAAACCATCTTTATGAAGGAGTATGTATAGTTGCCATTTTTCCTGAAGACTTCTAGAAATATCACGCGTTTCAATACTGACTTTATGGATTTGTTTCCATATTTGTTTGTTTTTATTCTTGTAGATTGGAGTGGTTGATGAAAAGAAGGCATTCTTAGATTTTGCAAATTTTTATGAGGTCATTGTTGATAGGTAGTACCGAGTAAGATCGAGCGTCGCGTTAGCGGACGAGTAGCGTTATATGAAATAGATTTAAAATAAATATAATGGATAAA
Source organism: Rhingia campestris (assembly GCA_932526625.1). Classification (NCBI taxonomy): domain Eukaryota; kingdom Metazoa; phylum Arthropoda; class Insecta; order Diptera; family Syrphidae; genus Rhingia; species Rhingia campestris. The sequence continues at coordinate 222,185,451 of OW052182.1, forward strand.
ATGTTAATAGCAAGTTATATCGCTCGGTGGTGGGGATTATAATCACTTGTTCACATAAAAGGGCGAACTCTATAGGCATACCAATTAGGATGCACTAAAGTGGTGTAAAAGGGAAAATTATATGAATCGCGATAAGCTAAATCAATAATGAAAGTCTCTTAAGACATGAGAAAATAAAAGGAAAATATTAGGAAAAGTGTGTCTGTTTACGAACACGTTTTGTTCAAGAGTGTTTCTAACTAAAGCTTCATGATTTTAAGTCGAAACTTTCTACGGAAAGTGGGTGCAGTGGTTTAGGGCTAAGTGCGCTAAGACAAAGAAGTAGAATAACAAACTCCATGGTACACTCCTCTTGACAAACACACAGACATTTTACTGACAGACGCGACCCGAAGATTAGGCCATTGAAGTCGTTGATAAAAATATCCAACAGCTTATATCTGAGAATTACAAACAATTTGAAAGTTTATAATGTGGCAGGAAGATGTATGCTATAAGTATATAATTTAGGAGGTAGGTTCGCAATGATGATCCTTGCGTCCGAATTCACCAAACGACAGAAATCAGACAGGCTCTCACAATTTTTGTGGTTAATTCAAAATAGAAGATTCACAGGAAAAAGCGATTCCGATAGGCGAATTTTCGAGACCGTAATTACATATTATTAATAAGTTACATACTTAAGTAGTGCTTCATTCCGTAAGCAACCTAGGCCTCAACCAACATGCTCTCCTTTTTTACCTAACTGCTTTTAGTTGAGCACTTCAAGGTCGGATTCTACGTCTACGCGCCACTTAAAGCGAGGTCCAACTTTATTAAAGTCTTTGAAATTATAAATGGTTTACAATAGCGTATCTACGCTATAGCGTATACGGAGGAGGGGCAATTTCATAAAAAAAAGTATTAAAAATAAAGGTAATACTTACAATTAAGTACCTATTATACTTTTTTTTAAAGTCAATACATTGTTCTGAAATCTATGCATAGTTTTTGAAAAACTCAAAATTTGGGGAAACAAAATTAATTAATAAAAATTAATTCTTAATCATGAACTGAAAATTAGGTGATATTATGTCTTCTAGTTTTTGGAAAAATTAAAAATTACGCCTCACACATATGCCGTAATGCGTAATCAAGCAAAAAAAAAAACAACAAATATCCCATAAAAAGTAGTTTTAGTAATTTTCGATTTTCTCAAAAACTAGAAGGCATAATACCATCTAATTTTCAGTTTTTTTATTAAGAATTAATTGGAGCAATGAAGAAAAAAATTGAAAAGCTTCTCAGTACAGTGTTACTAATGTTGGTCAGACTTTCGCAACCGGTGAAGCAGTAACAAAAAACTCATGTAGATCATAACGCACTCATGAACGGCTGTGAGAAAGAATAAGCTATTCCCTGGGTCCTTACGAGCCTGTAAACAATATTTTCCTCTATGATTAACTAATACAAACCCACACGGATGCAGAGTTCTTTAGCTATTTTCCGGGCGCATTGATATTCATAGTTCTACCCAGCACATGCAAATGTTATCCATTTCGTATTCAGTGCAAAGTTCAATTTTGATTAATAGATAATTGTTTTAAACTATACCAACACACTGAATAAATCTCATTAATAATTTTCTTCTCAATATATAGTATCAGCGATTTGTTCGAATCCACTTTATTCGTAGTAACACTAATTGCAGGTTTCAAAACACGAAGATGATTGGATTAAAAGAAATGATTTAGAAAAAAACTGGAAATGCTAATTGCTTTGTTATAGTATAAGCAGACTAGGAGCCAGTTAAATAATATACAGAGTTCCTCTAAGAATGCATACTGGTCACCCACACATGATTTATTTAAATGTACTTGGAACTTGGAAATATGCTAACCACATTGAGAGCATTGTCATTAATAGTGAAATTATTAAGAAATACGATAACAGCATAGAATAATGAAAAAAATTCATTTCTACAACAAATCCAGCATTCATATGAAATAAAGGTCTAAAATCATTTAATTCACTTTCTATCACATTTATCTATCCACTCCCTATCTCTGTTGTAGGACACTCCCTCTGATCATAGAAAAAAATATTTATAGTTGCACACTTCCTAATCCTAACCCCTTTTCGATTATGGGTCTCAACACCACATAATCTGTAAATTCTGAAAAAGCACCCCCGTATCTACATGTAGAATGTTTATAGCCATATGGTAGTGTTCCTAGCATAATGGCAGTCGTACTATAACATTTGTTCTTTATGGATTGCAATAAACCCGCACCCGAACCTACGTATTGTATAGATGTTTCTGCATCGCGAATGCGAAAATCTATCTAAGCAGTCTTGTGTAGGCATACTCTAAGGTCAATCGGGTGAAATGTGCAGTAATGTAACATCATCAAATGATGGAAGGCTACTTATTGATATCTAGGAAACCGAATCTAGCAATGATAGAGGTTCTGAACTCCCATGCAAAACTGTCAAAGGTCCAAGTTCAACTGATTTGAATTAAAAAATAATTAGAAAATGCACAAGTGGCACTCGGTCGTACTCCTTCCCTTTTGATGCACTATGGCATCCACATATGTGCAGACATTGCTATTCTGTGTTTCAGCATGGGTGTGTGTGCAATTATTCTTCATTTGTACAAACCGCACTTCTGAAATGACTTTGTTAAGCATGGAGAGAGGTAAGGGAAGATTACGCTGAGTTGTTGTCCTTTAATTCCCTTGTATTTGATTTACGCAGGTAAATAAATGTTTATTGGATAATTATATTATTAACAGAACCAGAACTTAGTTCTATGTTTATTGTTTAGAAAATGTCCTTTTTGACACTTTACAAAAATATGTTCCGGAGTTTTTCAAAATGTAAGACAGCAAAGCCTGAACAGAGCCTTACAAGATGAAGGAGGAAATATCGTAGTTAACTCACAGTAATGTATACATATTTCTCTCTAGTGGATGGACTTAAAACGGCGATAAGGAGAGTCCCATTTATAGATCCCTGCGTGATTTTCATTCGTGCCATTTTTTTAATAGAGTCGTATATTCTCTGCAGAGGGAACTTAATCTTTTACTTACTTACTTAAAGCTTAATTGAGCTTTACAGAGGAGACGAAGCTGGACAGCTCTAAAATATACATGTCCCTCCATGATACATAACTTTGATGACTTAAAGATGTATGCTCTGATTTTATGGCTGTTTTCACCATTATAACGATAATATATATTCGAACATATAGCCTTGTGTCGCTTTGCAAAGTGTCATGTCATATATGGAGAATATACAATTATACATATTCGAACATGCCTTGTGTCGCATTCCTAAACATTTACAAATTTAGCGTTTAGCGTTCAAATATTGATAATGACCTTAAATAGGCTACATGTAATTTAGCCTAAATCAAAAGTGACCTCAAAACAAAAATTTCAAAAAATTAAAAAAAAAAAATAAAAAAAATGACGATGGGAGGATTGATTTTTTGCGATTCTTCATCATTCGCGATTCTAGGCCATTCGGTTACTATTATACTTATATGATACGCAAAACTAAAAATTAAAATAACTTAATGTATAGCTGAAATATATATAAAGCATTTATGGAAAATCTGTTTGAAGTAATTTTGTAGAGATTCGTCCTTTTACAACCTCAATCCAGCCACAGAAAATTTTAAGCAGTGATATCACTTCTGCAGACTGTTTAATGGCAATATCAGGCAATATCAAGCTTTCAGTCAGAACGGACTTATTAATATTGGCGATGACAGCTAAAACTTAAACACACCGGAATAAATACACTAACTTTATATACTTGTTGAAGAAATAGCAATCAGAAATACAGCAGCTCATAAACTCATTACATATTGTAAAAATATATTGAAATAAAGAACTTTATCTATCATTATATTGGTATAGACACCTTAAACGTCCAATGCAGAGTTTTTTTTTGTCAAAGTCTATGTCGTATGTATAGCTCTTAAAGTTCTTCGTTGATTTTTTTTCTGCATAGACCATCGACGCAGACGGGACTGAAGATTTTTCGAAGAATGTTCGCTCAGAACTATCAAGGATGTCTCCAGCCAATTTTGATATGGTCCAGCGCCTCGCCGTGGAGCACGACTGTGATAATCAGGGGTTTGTATAGAAAACCCTAAATAGTTCGATTGAGGGCTATACTTCCGGAGTTTTGCATTGTACTGGCAGATTCTTCGGAAAAACTTTTATTCGACAAAAATTTTGCTGAGGAGTTGGTGTTACCGATTTATCTCCACCAGCTTTGTAAAGCTCACCAGGAAGAACGTCATTTCCAGGGGCCTTCTTGAGCTAAAGTTTAGTTACTACTATTCTCACTTTATTTGGATCAGGTAGGTGGAAGTTTTCGCTGTCCTCATCAATTGAATGGTTTGTCCTGCCAGATTGCAGAGCTATAGACCGAAATGTATATCACCATTTGTCTAGCCTGCACATTAGTGTAGAATAACGTAGGCGTATTTTTATTTTCAGATTACTAACTTTGAATGTTTCTTTTTGCAAAACTTGAACATCGCAATTACTTAAATAAGAAATAAAATAAAAGAAAATGTTTATGATTTTTGAATGTAATAAGTGTTGCAAAGTGTTATTGTTTCTATTGTAAAAAAAATAGCCCTCCCAGTTTAAGGATGTTTTGTATGTCGTCGCTATCTCCCGAAATGGATTGGTATTTTTCGAAAATGTGTAAGGTTAACTCGAACTCCTCCAACAAGATCGAATAACCCCGGGGAAAAAGTCCACCCGGAGCCCCAGTGTGCGAAAATCGGGACAGAGTGAAACAAAAAAGTTTTGAGGAGAAAATAAAGCTATCCGAATTAATCTTAATGAAATAGATATTCTTCATCAAGATCTCAAGAAAGAAATAGATCTGCTAAAAGAAGCAAACAATTCTCTAAGATATACAAACTCTCAGAAAAAAAATACGAATAACTAAAGCACGCTTAGGTAGTTAGGAATACCACACCGAGGAAAACTAGTTAACACGCGAAAATAATCGGGTCCCTAAGAAAAGATCTAGTAAGTAACCGAGAACCAGATTAAAACACGTTGCGACGACCCAATGAAAAGTTGCGGAAGTCATACTGTTTTTTAAACCAGGAAAACTGTCAAACTATGTAAAATCATATAATTTTGCTTCTTTCAGTCATATCCAAAATTTTCGAGAGGAGGAGGAACTAAGGAGTTTATATCCGGTTATAGAAGAATTATCTAGTCTAATAAGAAAACTCGAGACTTGCCAATTTTTATAAACTTGCTCCAAATACCTTTTTCAAACGAAGCCAAATACGAAGGAATGACACTTGACGCAAAGTTAAAGCACTCGAAAGCAAATGTAGAGAAATATACAGGCTACTCGGAAAACATTCCCCGCTCATTCCTCGTACCAAAAACATTTTAAAATAAAGTGCTTAGAGAAATTGTCCAAGCACCGATATCCATAAGAATCCTACAATCTAAGCTGAAACTATAAGTTTCACTCGAAAGGATAGAAACCGACTAATCGGACATATACACAATACACTCCTACACAATTTGGATGATAGCAATTTATTGCGCTTATTACAACAAATGAAACGATTTGACTTGGCGAGATAAAGAATAACCACGCCAAACTTGCGTAACATGCAGGACCTCTTACTGAAAATTAATCTGATGAAAATGTTAAAATGTTCATAGAAAAATTGCTTAATAAGATATATTTTAGTTGCAGTAACTAACAATTTATATCCAAGGGTTCTGTTTTTAGTCAGTAAGAATCTGACATGAATCTCATAGTGTTAATGAAAGATGTTCACCAACCCTCGGGAGAAAAACGATACTTCTTTTACATCAAACCTTCATCCATTAGTACAGCGAAGATTTGTAAGGTATTCCTGACAAGTTAGAAAAGTCATTCACTCATTCTCGTTGACAGACCTGACCATATTATAAGATTTGACGATCGTCTGAAGCTTTAGTTACAAAACATATTTTGCGCGCTTCTTCAGCTAAAGGGACTTTTTTCTGCTGAATATTTATACCCACTGTTGCTTGCCATTTCCACTTGAAAACTCAATAAATTTCCTTAAGCATTTTAAACCACAACTGTTCTTAATAAATTAAACCCATCCTATGACCGGTAACAATATTTCAAATTCGCATTCTCAGTCAAAAGATCCAATAAGTCATTTTCTGTACCAACAAAACATACAGCAACCGCGCATTTATAACAAAAATAATCCTCAATAGATGTTAATTAGGCACGATTTATATCTGATCAATTAAAGATCGTGTACCAAATCGAAAGTACACAAGAAAAATTTCCACCCAGACGAGCGAAGACCGAAGAACGACGTCGAACGGCGTTTTGCTCTCGGCCCGACTTCCTTGTAGCATTTTGTCATATTGTTGATGTAACATTAATTGAAGCTGTCAGAAACGCATAACAAATTTAAACTCCATGAAGTCTATGAGCTTTTTATTTGTCACATACTCGGCAAATGGCGGAAGCCGAAGCCGAGTGCTGCCATGTCTCTGTCGCCACATTTAATTCCTTGCGTACATTAGACGCAACTTGGCCCTTCTGTTCCCTTCAGACGCACAGACCACCTCTTGGTGTCTGGGTTCTGTTTATGCAACAGAAATATTCCAAGAAAACCGGGTGCAAGGTGTGTATGGAGGACTGGCATCCGTCGTCCACATGCCAAACGTTGCCACAGCCATGCAGATGAGCTATCGGCTCTGGGTAGGTGCATCGACAGCAGTTCACCCAGACACTTAGTCTGTAGATCTGTTGATGGCCGTAGCAGAGATTCGGATTTGGCGATTATTAAGATGAATTTGCATTCCGAGTTGGTTGACTGGCCGCGTCTCACTTCTCTTCCTGGGACAATCATCATCCGTCATACTATATTTAACACGTCCAGACGCTGCTCTCGTTCCTCTTCTGATCGTTTTTCCTCCGTCGAGCGAGTGTTGGATTTTTGTGCATCCGAGAATAGATTTAGATTTCGTAATGCATCCGTTTTAATATCTGCGCGTCGCAGCGCAGCGGCTGTTGCAAGATGACAGTGAAAAAGATCAAAATATTGCACAGCCGCTGTGCTATAATGCGCCTGCCGTCACTGATACTACTGGGTGCACATGTATCAATAAATTGAAGTTAAATTAGCTCCAATTGGGCGATCGGTCGCGGCGCAACGCAAATCGGAAGTCCTTAATTAGAGGCAATAACCAAACGAATATTGATTTGTAATTTAGCTTGCCTCTTTGTCTAATCAAATTACGATCGAGTTGAGATTTTCTTCTGATTTCTTTCGATCTCGAGGAATATCAATTGCCCGACCAACATTTCGATCAATTGACGACAATCAAAAGTTAAATTTGTCTTAATTGCTGATGGAATGGAATACACTTTCCACATTTGATCCGGCAATTGATTAAGGCCTGGCACACTGTCACTGCACCCCTTTGATTGGCGCGAAGACATTATGCGTCCGAATGATCGCAGTGTCGACATACTGTGGATGCCGGCACAAGCGGCCGCGGCCGGCGTGCTAGCGTTAATAACCCGCAGTTGAGCATTGAAGGCGTTGTGCTTTCGTCGTTGTGGCCGTGCGCCGCACCAACGTCGCGGTCGTTCCAACATTCCGTCTAGAACTGCTGGTCACCTAAACAGGGTGATTTCCTCATTGTTTGTCATCTTCCTTCTTGAAATTATTGATAGTAGAACGGAATGTTCTCAGATGTTAATCTGTTAATGTGGTGGGTTCATAAAACACATTATACAAGTACTACGATGTCGGAAGGGTGATCTAGATCACACACAATGTACCCCCACCATGATGGGACTGGTAATCGTGTCGCTGACGCCTTGTGAGATTCGAAATAGAAATTACACAGAAAACAAAATGTATCTCATATGTTGGTGGCGTCGGAAGCAGTACAATTAATTAATTCGAACATTGTATGCTTCATCTTAATTGACGTTGCTTCTTGTGACAGTGACGGGGCTGTGTATCTACAATTATTCAAGCTTTGCAGGAGGTCAAAGTGTAGCATGGAAAATATTCTGTGAAAAGGCAGGAATGGTCATAATGCACTTTTACAATTTGCTGATGTTACACACCGAATGGGATGTCTTCCTGATTCAACATTAGAGACAAAAGAGCAGAATCCTAGTATGCTCCTGCTCAATGAGGTGTGCGCATTAGCAATATTAAAAAAATGCCTTATGGCGATTGTTCCTATGTCAAGCGTAACAAAGTACAAAATGTGCAAAAGTAAGGGTTGTGCAGGTGATTTTGGTCTTTGCATTCCATCTTCCATGTCATTATGTTAATATGAATGGCATGCATGTAATATGGTATGAATTTGGCTTGCTTTTGTGTGTAGAAAATAATTGAGTTTTTTGATGAGAACTTAAAATTAAAATCTGTTTTTTTCATATCAAGTAATTTTTTTACGGCGTTCTCAATTTTACTTATTTATAGGTTTATGAAGTCATTAAAACTGTCATAGCCAATTTGAAAGCATACGGACTTTCTCAAATAGATTGATTCTCTTTAAACTCGGAGATACCTTACCTTTCTGCTGAACACTAATGATCTTTTGAGGAGGGTACATTTTTAGTTTTGCAGACAGTAGTAGCGACTTACTCAAACGACATGCCTATCACCGCTATTGCTGCATACCAGCAGATATGCGAACAAATCTGTTCTATAAACTAAGATCTACAAAATATTATACAATGGGAAAAAGAAAATCTAGTTCAATTCAACTCAAAGAAAACGCTGTATATAACATTTGCAGAACAATACCATTTTTTCACAAATCAAAATAGATAATACAGTCATAAAATCAGACAAATTCATACATTTGATAGCCATCACAATTGGGTCAGATATCATAGGCATGGCAACAACATGTAACCTCTATTGTCAAATCAGCAGCGCAAAACTAAGTTACTTTTTCAGTTCTAAGAGATTTTTTACACCATCCTAGCTTCTATTTCTCTATAAAGCTCAAGTACGACCAGGTAGGTCTTGAATAATGTTCTTATGTTTGAAGTTCGTCCCTAGTTTGTTATTGTTAAAAAATTATTAGAATTTTCTAAAACCATTGGTTGTGAAGTACCGGTGGTACTTCTGAGTCTCAAGTTCAAATCCCAACAGGTACAACACCTAAGTTTGTTTTCACTGGCCAACCTCTTGCAAACGTCTGACAAACATTCAAGAGTACGTATGACTGATATAAAATGGTTCTTAAAATGGCCGTACCAAATCGGCGTTACACTGGAGGTCCTATTCTTTGTTGCAAATATATAATTTTACACACACAAATGAATGGATAAGCTAGATCTGATTTATTTTTTTGCAGTTAGTTTTGGATCTAGAACAACAATTTTTGAAAACTCTTTCGGGCATTGCTCCAGAACCACAGATAACGAAGGTCTGCGCACTATTTTAAAGATTGAGTATTAATAAGGGATAATGCAATTTACATTGATAAACATCAATAATAAAAACGTTTCGGTGACAGAATGCCTTCATAAAAGCTCTGTGTTAGGTCTACCCCCACGCAATGAGGAAAATACAAAATTAAAAACAACTTTTTGAAAAAATTAGGGGACAGTCACTCCTCCAAATCTATCTTGCTCACTTGACTGTAGCAACTTATTTCCGAATATTAACCTTCGCAAGATTTACTTGACAAATATATCTAAATTTTAATAATATCCAAAACAAATGTAGAAAACATCAATATAACGATACTGAACTTACATATCTATTGGCACTGATATTGAAGTGGAGTAGGAAGATTGCTATCCATGAATTCTTTCGTAATTCATCAGTTTTTCCTCTACATGCTTTTGCTATTAAAATGGGTGCACCAATGAGGCAATACATACTTTAAAGCTAATAAATCAATTTTAGCTAACAAAAAATAGGTTAAAAGAGGTTCCGCCTTGACTTAACCCAAAGCACTGCATCAAATAAGGTGAGACCATATTAATTTAGTGACCACATTCGCTTCTGGAAATTATTAATCAAATATGTACATCTTTATTCAAACGGCGTGGAGAAAATTGTCTATTTTGATGGCTACCGCTCCAATATTGGAACATCTTAATGACATTATAACCTGTTTTTTCTAGTTGGAAAATTTCTCAAGACAGACAGTGTTTTAATATTTTTCTAGGAATGCCCTACAAAGTACAATAGCCACCATGCAAAGATAATATCCTTCCTGAATGGAACAGAATCTTTTTTTAAATCTGACAAACAATACTTTTTCCTTCCCCATAACACTCTGATTAGGGATGATACTTCCAATAAATTAATAATCACACATACAAACACAAAACCAAATGAACCGAATCCAAAAACCTATTGAATACGAGGCAAAAAAACGCAAGTGCAACAATGCACCATGAATACAGGAAAATGACGCAAAAGTTATTACATTGTGTGAGACCTTTCACTCTGTGTCATCCTTTTCCATTAATCGCTTTGGTACACACACAATGAGAAGGAGGATACAAGAAAAAATGGGAAAACTGATCCTTATATCCTAGTCACCTGCGTATTGTTGGGATCGAGATCCTTCTTTGGTGCATATTGTGGAAGTCTATTAAATATCCCGAAAGTAGGTTATCCTTCGACATCAGAGTGTGGTACCGTGGGAAACCATCTTCTGAGCGCGATGTGTCAGCCAGGATTCAGGAATGTACCATTGAATTTATTTTTCCATTTGGATTTTTCCTCTCTCTTGTGTTGATTAGGGATAATGGTTCTACTGTCCTAGGGGCCTTCCAACTGCCATTTCCCTTTGTTGTGTATATACATAGAACGACGAAAAAAAACATTTCCAACACACTTGCATCGATTAGAGGGAAGGTTTCAAATTTCATGAGATGTGCACCGTTAGCAGTCCAAATAAATCTTTTAATGGATTTTCATATGCGTAGAAGCAAAAAAAAAAACAAATTATGTTCGACTTGGTACTTTGGTAGTTGTGTCGTCCTGTAGGTACTCATAATTTCCTAATGGTGCGTTACGTATGCGTGGTCGTAGATTTAGATTTAAAAAAAAAACAGGTTCAGGAAATACGTGTATAATCTTACGGTATGGTGCTTGAACATTGAACTGCTTCAGCAAGTATTAACCAAGTGGTAACATCATCTGGCGCAATATTCGGTGTCATCGTAATTGATGGGCAATAAATAAGTGTTCCGTTTTTTGTTTTCTGGTGATGTTGGGTTTTAAAGGAACTACCACGAAAATCTTATAAAAAATAAATCTCATGAGAAGTAAAAGTGTTACTTAGGCTCTTTATTTATGCTTCATAATGAAGATAGAGTAACATATTTTATGAATTGAAATTTTTTTCAAAATATTTCATTGAAAAGGGCTCATTTATGTTGGTTTTTATTTTGTATTAAAGATTTTCTCTTGATAATCCATACATGCATCGCAAATAGTTGTTTAACATTGACAATTGTTTAACTGCAAATCGAAGTCCTTATCTGCAGGTGGTTGTAAGTTAAGTGATTTTTATACATCGGTTCATAAAAGAAGTTCGGAAAGACTTTTAAAAATTGTGAACATTTACTCATAATGTTTGGAATAAAGTATTATAGTTCTCGTTTCCGTCAGCGTTGTATATTTTCGGAACGTCTGGCATCCCCTGGGCTCGCCTCCGTATGTTAGGTGTGTGGCGTATAAGCTCCAGAAATCACTGGTCATCCATGTATGACGTCTAAAAATTTAGGATTTAAGTTACTGAGTCTACACATTTTAACAAGATTTTGTCAGATAGTTAATTTACCCAAATATGTTTGATGATGAAATTATTTTGACCTCCATAGCTTTGTTGTTGGCTGATATTGAATAGCAATCATTTGTGTGATATATTTAGACAGTTTATTCTTGCTTGTATGGGGTTGGAATATGCATCACCTTTGTTTTGGCTGTATTTATAACCAAATCATTATCATGGCACCGCTTAGGGACGTCGGCGTCGTTGAACTCGTTTGCAATGTCTCTACAACGGAATTCAATTGCTTTATTATCGGCATATTCAATATGCATAGGAAGTACATCTTTTCAATAACCGTAGTTTGTTGGTAAAAAGAATAAACAAAATGGGACACAATATAGAAACTTGTGGTACACCATATTTTCTTGGTTTTTCTTTGCTGAGGGTATCAGACACCTAAGTCAGTTTGCCAGTTTACCTCTCAAAACGATTCTGCTGACACCTAGTTTTTCGTGCGTTAGTGTATCGGCAAGCAAATGGCAGCTAAATCAGCCATACTTCTTAAAGCCATCCAACAGTGGACAAATATTCAAACTGGACCCTAAAAAATTCTAAACGAACAAACAAATTTTCCTTAAAAGAGTTTTCAGGTCACAATCCCAGACAGATCGTCGTGGGAGAGTAATGACTTGATCCATTTCTATGCCGATGGCTCCAAAACAAATGACGGATTGGGTGCTGGTGGTCTTTCCGTCTTCCTGATCATTGCAGCGTGTTCCAGGTGGAACTCATGGCGATCAAAGAAACCTTTTCCCGGCTGAAAGAGAATGTTATATCTGCCAAGGATATTAGCATTTTCTCAGACAGCCAAGCGGCCATCAAATCCCTGGAATCGGTCTCAACTAATTCAAAGACAACCATATATTGCCGCTCATCTCTGCACGAGATGTCAAAGCGTTTTAACTTTAAGACTTCACCTATGCTGGGTGCCTGGGCATAGTGACATTCCAGGAAATTGTAAGGATGATGAACTCGCCAGGCATGGAACTACAAAATCAGTTGTACCCGACTCTGGTGCAATACGTATTCCTACCGCTACATAAAAAAGCTTACAAGCGCAACATGCTATCAGCAAATCAAATCTCAGATGGAGTATTGGCACGACGTGGCAAATAACCAAGAAAACTTGGCAAAGCTGGATTCGAGAAGATCCAAGGGACTGATTTCGCTTGATAGATCTTACATTAGCGCAACTATTAGTGTGCTGTCGAACTCGCTGGCAGCCACTCTAACCTAACCTAGTATATCGAACGCTTTGTCAAAATCGATAAATAGTACAAGGACATGTTGATTTTTGTTTAGTTTAGCTTTTAGCATTAACCGTGTTGGCAATTTCTCCCAATAGCAATCCGATACTCTTACTTTTTTGAAAACCGTATTGGTTTGTATGAATAATTTTTTGTATGAGTCCTTAAAACTATTTATTCAGCTGACAATTACTTCCTCTATGCATTTTTAACAGTTAAGAAATCATGATCAGACAGTATTATATTGCTATTTTTAATTGCTCCCTTATTAAGGGTCCGCCAATTTTTTTGAAAATGCTATAAAAAAACTACTGAATAATTTCTCAAATTTCTTTTTTTATTTGATAGTACAATCCTTCCGGTTAATAATATATAATAATTTCATTCAAATGGCTGCCTCGGCTGGCCATGCAGTAGCCTACACGATCGGTCCAATTTTTAAGCACATTATCGATTGTGTGCAGTTGTATTTCACCAATGGCTTCACGAATATTGTCCTTTAAACCGTCAATTGTCTCTGGCTTGTCGGCGTAACACTTATATTTTACGGCACCCCACAAATAATAGTCCAACGGTGTCAAATCGCAGCTCCGAGGTGGCCAAACGACATCAGCTCTGCGGCTGATAATGCGATCTTCAAAAACAGGGCGCAAAACATCGAGTGTAGCTTCGGCTGTGTGGCACGTAGCGCCGTCCTGTTGAAACCAAATGTTGCCAATATCCTCCTCTTCAATTTTTGTGAACAAAAATTCGTTCAACATGGCCCGATAACGATCGCCATTGACTGAAACGGCCACTCCTTGCTCATTTTCGAAGTAAAATGGCCCAATTATGCCTCTGGGCCGAAATCCGAACTAAACAGTGACTCGTTTTGGGTGTATCAGCTTTTCAATGTATGCGTGCGGGTTTTCTGTGCCCCAAATGCGACAATTTTGCTTGTTTACATACCCGCCAAGATCAAAATGAGCTTCATCTGAAAAGATGATTTTTTCGGCAAATTTCTGTAAGTCGATCGCAGGCCCACTTAGCGAAGCGAAAACGCATTGGATGGTCAGTTGGCTTCAACTCCTGAACCAATTGGACTTTGTATGGCGTCATACCAAGGTCTTTATGCAAAATTCGTATCAATGATGTCTCCGAAATGTTCAATTGTTCAGAACGACGCCGACGGTGAATTGATGTTGATTTGCCACAGCAGCAATATTCTCGGGTGTACGCACTGTTTTTGGCTTTTCACGCTTTGGTTTATCGATGAGGATGCCAGTTTCTTTCACTTTTTTCACAAGATAAAGAACATACGGAGCTGACGGTGCTTCTCTTCTTCCAAAATCCGTACGCAATTTTCGCACACATTCTGCAACATTACCATGATTTTCAAAGTAATGTCGCAATATTTCCCAGCGTTGTTCAAGCGTATACATAACCATATTCAGCGGAAGGATAAAACTAATTATCTGTCAAATCAGACATGAGCTAAGTGTTACCATTCACGAAATAAGCACTAGTTGAAAAAAAAGTTAGATGGCGGACCCGTTATATAGGTCGAATAATCGATTTTTTTACAGGCTATGAGACATAGCTCACGGTTTATTATTTTTGTAATGACATGAGCCAGATACAAAGCACTTATTTTCAGATCAACTGGTCTTATATTGTACGCTGCTGCTGCAGGACCTTTATTGATATAAAGGGTGCAGTTATAACTATCATTGAAAACCATTATGTAAAATTTTCTTTTAGCGCCGTAGAGCAGGACTGGGATGATCAGGGTCTTATATATAGGATCTCCTTAGTAGTTCGAGTGAGGGCTTTACTACTAAATTGCCTTCTTACCCCGAAGAAACAGCGATTGGCAAGAGTAATTATTCGTTTGATTTCTGACGAGATGTTGTTGTCAGAGTTAATAGCGGAGCCGAGGTAGACAAAGTCCCGTACTACCTCAAAGTTATATCTTTCAATGGGGACGTTCTGTCCAATTCGTCGATGTTGTGTGTCCTTTCGTGTTGACAGCAAATACTTTGTCTTACCCTCATTTACTGCTAAACCCATTTTTGCCGCTTCCTTCTCTATACTAGCAAACGTGGCTATGACATCACGTTGAGTCCTACCAATGATGTCAATATCGTCGGCGTAACTACTAGCATACGATTTTTGGAAAATTGTGCCTCTGGTGTTGACTCGGGAGTTTTGCACAATCCTCTCAAGAATCAAGTTGCAGAATTCACATGACAGCGCATCGCCTTGCCTAAATCCTTTTTTGGTATCGAATGTGTCGGTGAGGTCGTTTCCGACCCTGATGGTGCAGCGAGAATTCTCCATCGTCATCCTTCACAAACGGTCGAGTTTGGGCGGTATACCAAAACTAGCCATGGCTCTGTATAGTTCGTCTCTATAAATGCTTTCGTATGCGGCTTTGAAATCGATAAATAGGTGGTGGGTATCGATTTGGACTTCTTTGGTTTTTTCCAGGATCTGCCGAAGTGTGAAAATTTGATCGTTTGTGGACTTTCCTGGCCTAAAACCACACTGATAAGGGCCGATCAGGTTGTTGGTAAACGGTTTCAAGCGTTTACATATTACGGCAGATAGGATCTTGTAAGCGATGTTGAGTAGACTTATGCCTCTGTAGTTGGCGCAGTTCAGAGGGTCTCCTTTTTTGTGGATCGGGCAAACGATGCTGAAGTTCCATTCTTCAGGCATGCTTTCAACCGACCAGATTTAGCTTATGAGTTGGTGGATGTTTCTTACGGTCTCTGGCGATTGCAGTCTTTCGACATTAAATTTTTTCACAGTATTTCTGTTTTTTTGTGGCGTGGTGGATATCCGCATCCTTACTTTGGCTACAACAAGGTAGTGGTCCGAGTCGATGTTGGCCCCTCGGAATGTTCGGACATCCAAAATACTGGATGCGTGCCTCTTGTCTATCGCAATGTGATCAATTTGGTTGACTGTTCGTTGATTTGGAGACCGCCATGTCCCCTCGTGGATATCGAGGTGAGGAAAACGTGTGCTGGTTATAGTGGCATTTCGTTCCGTAGCGAAGTCAATTAGCCTAAGTCCGTTACCAGACGAGTTGTCGTCGCGTGTAGGCTATGTGCGTAGGCTATGTTTTCCGACAGTAGTGCCAAAGATGTCTTCTCTTCCTACCTTTGCGTTAAAATCTCCCAGCACGATTTTAACATCGTACTTTGGTAGTCGCTCATAGGTTTTGTCGAGGAGCTCGTAGAAGCAATCCTTAGTTATATTATCTTTTTCCTCCGTCGGAGCATGCGCGCATGTAAGGCTTATGTTGGCAAATTTGGCCTTGATGTGGATTGTTAAATACGTTCGCTTATGTCTTGAAAACATAAGACTTCATGCCTAAGTCTGGCACCTATAACAAATCCGCATCCAAATAGTCGCTGTTTCTGCTCACTATAACACGGTCCATAGTAGATGTCACAGTTTTTCATCCTCTTTTTGCCCGGCCTATCCCATCGTATTTCCTGGATGGCAGTAATGTCTGCTTTGTAGCAGATTAGGGCCTCCGCTAGTTGTTCGCCTGCACCTCTCCTGTTTAATGTTCTCACTGTGCCGGCACGACCCGCCATAGAACAATTTTTCTTATATGGAGTGCGTCATCTGTATAGAATTCATAATCTTTGCTCTTACTTAACCTCATTAGACGTTTTTTTAGAAGCCATCATCTTTTTGTATTTTAAGGGATTCGAGTTATTCTCGTCTTGAATCTTTATATTGATGATGCCGTTTAATGAATGAACCTTTGAACCTTGCAACATTAATTCTTGTACATAGCATGCGCATGTACATAAATATCTAGGACAGGTTGGAGTATAACACTGAACTAGCAGTAGTGGTATTTTGGACCTTACAACCATACGACACTAATAACGTTCTAAAACATCCTTTCAAATACCAAGGAATCATTGCAGATACCTTAAGATCAGCGAAGACTTTATATTTCCCTTTATGGAATAATAGTAAAAGTGGTTCACAAGAGAATTCTATATGTATCTTTATATCAACCAATTATGTCAATATTGTCGCCACAGATATATGGAAGATTGTACTTCATTTGTTAACTCGGCGATATGCGCTATGTCAACAATTTTTGACAGCTACGCGTTGAATTTTCTCCGAAGTTGTCCGACGAAGAATTGCTGCGGAATCAATCGAACGCGATTATATGCTTTTTTATATTGATCCGCAACGGGTACCTCGAAATCAAATTGAGTTCCGATTGGAACTGAGTTTCATTTCTATTCAATCAAATTGTTTAACACCTCGCGAGTACCTTAAAGACTACACCTAAAATGATTTGAAAATAATCTTCTTCAATAATTAAATACTTTTGCAATCACAGCTCCGATTATAGGATCGATGTCTCTTCTAATGATCGGTTTCAGCTCCTCCCTCCATAATGAGTTAACCACATACATTCGGGCGTGCTTAATTCCCTTCAGGAAATCGTCATATATAAAATACCCTTCCCAAATGACCATAGCCCCTCTAGCATGTAATTATACTTGCATGATAAAAGAATTCCATTTTCATCTCATGCAATTATATCAGTCAACGTTACAAATTCCATTGAAATTGATGCACCCAGGAACGGCATGCTGACTCACCAAGGAACACGTATTTTTTTTTGGTCACTTCCAAGAACACAAGTTCAATTGGGAACATCACGTAACGTATAATTTTCTATTCTCCTATTCCAGATCTATCTATTCTCCAAAATAAAAAAAGGCGCCCTCCCACCTTCTTGTCGTCTGCCTTTTCGTTTTCCTCCTCTCTACTCGGTTATTTTCGAAGGAATTTTAACTGGGCAAGGTTTCCTCGATTTCGGCTTTCGTTTCAGAAATCAATCAGTTTTCCCGTAAATTACAGGTTGGAGAGCTCGGCGAATTCCAAAAACTCACACCCTGTACACACGCGTTGGGAATAGAAAATAATCGTCACCCGTCGGGGCACTTAATTATTCAGAGATAAATCTGCTCCAAGTGTTTCCACTTACTTAATCCCCATGAGAAGCAAGGTGCTGCTCGCACTTTGATGTTCGAATGTGATTTATATGTCGGACAGCGGAATCACATGCCCATTTGGCATCAAATCAACGGAAAACTAATTAATTACTAGCGAAAACTAGGCAGGAAGAAGTTCTGATGTCTCCCCGTCCTCATACTCGCATGGATACGATTTATTTTATGACTGCCAGGTGCTGTATAGATACTCAAATGCGAAGCGACACATCTATCGGTAATTTATGCGATTTTAATTGAAGATATTAATTTTACACTTGTGTTGATGGGTGCTCTCTGGAGAAATGCATGCAAGCCTATTTGGAAGAGATGTGGCCATTACAGTCAATTTCATGACTAATTACGCGCCGCACTTGTTCTTGTTGTAGTGCAAGAACAACAGGAGTTTAACAATTTTTTTTTTCAATTTTCCTATTCCTACTTGCACCGCATCGTTTCTAATAAAAAAATCTCCCGCCAAGCATCGCCCACCGAAAATAAATAAATAAAGTATCTCACATTTTGAAAACACATCTACCTACTCCGTCATGCTTCCTGTTTACCGATCGCACAAATCTTCCTTTCAAATCCAATGGCAGCAGCAACAGCTACAGCAGCAGAACAATTTAATCGCTAGGTGGTAGCTTTGGTTTGTGTGCGGATGAGGAATTTGCGCGCACCTCCCACAGCTGGCATTTTATTGAAATTAATTTCAAATTTGCAGCATGATAGGTGCGCGAAAGGTTGAGTTCAAGCTACCGTACCGCCGATAGCTAGTCATTCCTAAAATAGACCAATCGGTCCAGACAGGCAGCTACAGCATCGCATCACATCGAAATGGCTGTGTGATTAGTTCACGCAGTGGCACATTTGCAGTGGGCCCAACTTCCACCAGAAGTGAGAGTTTCCTCCATCGTTCTCCAATAACACCACAGGCCGGGTGGAATTGGGGCGGAGGGTGCTTGCCACTGAGCTGGAAGCTATATCCCCAAAAACAACACTGTAAACACTTAGTAGCTATGAATTATTTTATTTTTCCCCCGTGGTCTTCGGAATAGCTCTCGAGCACTATGGCCTCTGGCACCTGTAGAACTTAAAAATAGCCCCATGTCGAGAATTTTCGGTGTTGTACCCGTGTCGGAGCGGGTATTGTGTTCTTTTTTTTTGTTGGTTTTTAATGTGTGGGATGTTATGGATTTGAAAATATGTGAGGAAATGTTATTTTAGTGAGCCTGTGTCTATAGAGAGCACATTTGTCTGCTCGTTTACGGTGTTTTAAGTTATTGGATGAGGAAACGACCACCACCATCACCTTCATTGGCAGGGTATGGCATGGCATGGTGGAGGAAGAAAAGACACGAAATAAATTAGAAACGCATATGGAATTGGGTTATTTGCGTGATGGGTAGATATAATTATTATTGTTATGAGCTGGAGTTATGTAATTCTTCGGCTTATTTATTTTGTTTACATTTAGGGATTCATATGTACATAGAAATCTGATCTGATTTTGTGGCCAATATAGGTGACTAGGCAATTGGTTGAAGGTCATGTTATCACTGAGTAGTGATTTACCTTCTTTATATTTCGTGTCGTAATTGGCATAAAATATCTAGTCAATCGATAGTTTAGTATTGTACTTTATGCTTTAAAAAAATATGTATGGTTCTGTGCAAAATACCACAAATTGTTGTAAATGTAATAGATTGCATTTTCCTTAAAGTTTTTGATCAATCGGAAATTACTCGCTTTACTTAGTTGGTTTCAATCACTCCTTTACCAAACTATTTTACGTAACTGTGTAGTTATCCCAAAGCATAACTCCCAACCTGGTGAACAAGGTTTTTATTCCTACTCTAGGACGACATATTCCGATGCCAGTTATTTTGACAAGGCGCTATGTTGTTGCAATTTTGACTTTTATAGGTGTACCTAGTTGTTATATATCTAGGACTGGGTACGTTTTTTTCATGAACATATATATATATCGATATATACCATTTCATAAGTGTCTGAATGTCTAACAATGTCGACGTCTGAATTTTTTCCATATGTTATATAAATATATAAGGCAGTGAAGTGTAAATAGCTTTTACATGCTCTTTTTTATATGTTATGTCTCCATTAGTAAGCAAGGGAAAGGCCCACTCGATTTCACCTATTCAGCGCATCTCGTCACCCTTCACTATTTGACCACTTTCCAGAGTTTCAGCAGATTCAGATTCGCCTCGAAAAAAATTTCAGATGGTAAGATTGCTGCCTATGAAGCCTACTTACTTAGTTAAGTGGCGCTACAGTCCAGGATGAACCTGGGCCTCAACCAACTTGCCTCCAGTTGCGCACTCCAAGTTGGTTGGGGTCGGCTTCTACTTGTGCGCGCCACTTAAGGCGAGGTCTTCCTCTACTGCATCCGACGTCTGGCTGGAATCGAAGACTTTGCGAGCCAGAGTATTGGTGTATATTCATTCTACATGTCCTAGCCATCTTAAACGTCCAATGCGGTTTTTTGAGGTATGTCGCTGTACAGCTCGTATAGTTCGTGGTTGAATCTTCGTCCCTTAGCCCGTCAACGCAAACGGGACCGAAGGTTTTTCGAAGAATTTTTCTCTCGAATCCACCAAGGATTTCTTCATCCGCTTTTGATACTGTCCATGCTTCAGCGCCGTAGAACAGGATTTGGATGATCAGGGTCTTATATACGATCTCCTTAGTAGTTCGAGTGAGGGCTTTACTATATTAAATTGCCTTCTTAGTCAGAAGAAACATCGGTTGGCAAGAGTAATTCTTCGTTTGATTTCTGACGAGATGTTGTTGTCAGACTTAATAGCGGACCCAGAGTTTTGCACAATCCTCTCAAGAATCAAATTGAAGAAGCCACATGACAGCGCATCGCCTTGCGTAAATCCTTTTTTGATATCGAATGTGTCAGTGAGGTCGTTTCCGACCCTGATGGAGCAGAAAATTTGATCGGTTGTGGACTTTCCTGGCCTAAAACTACACTGATAAGGCCTATCGGGTTGTTAGTAAACGGTTTCAGGCGTTCACATATTACGGCAGATTCTGTTCGAGCCTTGTATCCTTGGCTTTGATCTTTTACACTTTTGTAAAACTTGCGAACATCGTTCCTGGAGTGGCCACTCTCTATACCCTCGATCGATCAAACCTGGGGTTTCTTGCTGGTGACCGCGAGAAACCTAGCACATCAGTTGCGTTGCGGCTGATCTAATGGCTTGTTGGCATCGTTGTCATTGTTCTTCAACATTAGATGCTGGTGTTAATCGAGAGTTTAAGGGATACGCGTTGCGCGAAGGCCTTGTCCTGGCATCCTTACCCGGGCTGCAACAAGATAGTGGTCCGAGTCGATGTTAGCCCTTCGGGATGTTCGGACATCCAAAATACTGGATGCGTGCCTCTTGTCTATCGCAATGTGATCAATTTGGTTGCCTGTTCGTTGATCTAGAGACCGTCATGTCCCCTTATGGATATCGAGGTGAGTAAACCGTGTGCTGGCTTTAGTGGCATTTCGTTCCGAAGCGAAGTCAATTAGCCTGAGTCCGTTACCAGACGTGTTGTTGTGTAGGCTATATTTTCCGACAATACTGCTAAAGATGCCTTCTCTTCCTACCTCTCCCAGCAAGATTTTAACATCGTACTTTGGTAGTCGCTCATAGGTTTTGTCAAGGAGCTCGTAGAAGCAATCCTTAGTTATATCATCTTTTTCCTTCGTCGGAGCGTGTGGCTTATGTTGGTGAATTTGGCGTTGATTCTGATTGTTACAATGCGTTCGCTAATGTCTTGGAAACATAAGACTTATTGTCTAAGTCTCAGCACTTATAACAAATCCGCATCCGAATAGTCGCTGTTTCTGCTCACTATAACACGGTCCATAGTAGATGTCACAGTTTTTCATCCTCTTTTTGCCCGTCACATCCCATTGTATTTCCTGGATGGCAGTAATGTCTACTTTGTAGCAGATTAGGGCTTCCGCTAGTTGTTCGCCTGCACCTCTCCTGTTTAATGTTCTCACATTCCAGGTACAGATACGAAGGTCGTTGTCCGTTTTTCGTTTAGCATATCTGTCCTTTCCGAGGCTATTGGTTGCTTCGTAACATATGGTTTTTTCCATGGGTGGGTAGTTAACCCAAAGCGCAACACCCAACCTGAAGGGCATATCCATTAAAAATAAAAAATGATTATGTAAAGGTTAGTTCATATCTGTTTATTGGGGTACTATTTTCAAATTCCGTAGTTTTACAATGTAATGAGATCAATCAACAGTGGGTTTAGATTAATCATCGTTGATTTCAGATTTTATTCTACTCTTAGTTGACATGCTCATCGTAGGGGAATCAAATTCGCCAATTTCGAGCTGCTCAAGTAGTCGGTTGACTTTAAATTTAAACCGGAGAACTGCTTCTGGGTTTGGGTAGTTTGTCATCACCGATGCCACATATCGAGCCCAAATATTTTCAGAGCTCTCCTCTTTCGCAATGAGGAATTTCATTTCCTTTGTTTCTGCCGCTTCATACAATTTGTCTGTGTATTTACGCGAACGCTTAGGGGCAGAGGGACCTGGCAATGGTGAGGCTGGTAACGACGGATTAAAGTCGTCAACGTCGGAAGAACTTTGTTTAAAGATAGGGACTATTATTTCCTCTTCTTGATCCGGTAACGTAGCCGGAGCCTGAAACGATTCATTAACGTGTGCATTAACATTAATGTCTGGAGCCAAACCACATACGTTTTACGAATAGATATGAATAATAGATTTTTGTTTAGGGCTAAATTTAGAAAACCTGTAATATTTCACTATAGGTAAATAGACATGCATCTTTCAACGATTTTGAAAATATATTTTTTTATTGACATTCGTAACAACGCCTTATACTTAGTTTTAGCTTAAAAGCCCCTTGACGAAATTTTAAGTTTCGGCCAATAACAGAAAAGCACTAATTTCTGCCTGTTACTTCTGGTTTCTTTGAAATTCAGCATACAAAGTTCTGATTATCATTATTTAAAGTCGAGTCGTGCTACCACCACTCGTTTTATTGATAAGACACTGACGTTGTCGCGATTTACACTATCATAATATGCAGACATACCAATCCCCAATTGAGTTTCAAAAATAATTTTTCGCAAACTCCACCAACTTTGAGAGCTGGCAGTCACTGTAGCTTCTCCGAAACACCAATGGAAATAAAATCAATACTTGCCATGTCTGTACCATAATCCACCCTC
Source organism: Rhingia campestris (assembly GCA_932526625.1). NCBI lineage: Eukaryota > Metazoa > Arthropoda > Insecta > Diptera > Syrphidae > Rhingia > Rhingia campestris. The sequence goes on from OW052182.1 coordinate 222,208,782, forward strand.
AACGATAACACTGGCAGCATGAACAACATCGCATTAAAGAACTCGTTTGGAGGCTTTGTGTGCTTGGATGGCATCTCGCGTTTACCTTTTTTAATTTTTGCCAATGCGTTCTGTGAATAATTGCCATTTGAATCAAATTAAATCGAACAGAATAAAACTCACTCGAAATTGCTGACGCAATAGTCTCCATTTATCATTTGCATCGGCCTTCGTGACTTGAACTCTGGACGCGACATCGACCCATGCCAATTCTCTGGCTTCGCGGTGTTTATACGCTGGGCTTCGGATGTCCCACAGATTTTCTTTCTCCTCTATGGCCGAAATCAACTCCAAAGTCATTTCGGTTGTCCATACCTTTTTTATTTTATTTTGATTCTCTGATTCGCTATCTTGCCAGCCATCCATCGTTTCGTAGACTGTAGAGTACACAAAAATATGAAAACAGACGTTCAAACACTCAGCAGTGAGTCTGTCAATGCCAAGCGTTAACACACACCCAACTTAACACGCAAATGAAAAAAAGTTGAACAACGTTAAAATGTTTATGTGCAGCACTATATTTTCAAGTTGTTGCTAAATGCGATGCACGACGATGAACGACGTTCAACGAGCAACACGAGAGCGTACACTGGTGTGTTGTGTTGAGCAACTATAATCAGCAACCATTTACATTTTTCAAGTTTCAACGTGTTGGTTGGAGTGGAGAGTTTTGAATAGGGTTGCCATATTTCTGTTGCTGACCCACTGAACTAACGGTGGCAGAAAATATGAAAGGAAAAACCGGGATTGTAAATGTATTTCCTAAACAAAATAAATATTCAAATCAATATCAACTCCATACAGATTATAAAACGCAATGGTCTGTTTGTCTGTCTGTCCGCTAGTGACCTTATAAATCGAAAGCCTTTTGTTTGGTTTACGTTTTTACTTTCGCGATAGACGTATAGGTTTGAGGTACTTCGATTCCAAAACAATGTTTTTTTTAAAAATATTTATGTCTGCCGCCTGGAGCCTGGGTCTAGAGTATTTTGCTGACATTGGAGGCTAAAGTGGCGCGATGTTACATGCGACGAACTTCCTCAGGTTCGATTTCCAGCCGGAGCAACACCTTAAATGTTTTTCACTGTCCCTCCTCTCGAGATGATCTGACAAATCATCCGAGTAGTATCGATTACGTTGATCGAAATGTTTGACCTAATCTCAAAAACTACTGATTTGATTTATATTATTCTTTGTTCTTACTCACATTTTCGATATTTGCACATTCGTGCAAATGAATTTTAGTTAGGACAAGCTGGCCCGTCAAACGTTGTTTTGCCATTATCAAATAGAATGACCGCCTACAGCGCCACCTGTTGAGAATTTTTCAATTTTTCTTTTTTCCTAAACCTTCGCGGAGCAATTACGAACAAATCCGCAGAAGGAAGTATCCAATTTGGTCCAGTCGTTTTCGAGTTTTAAGCATCCGAACAAACCAAGATCCATTTTTATATATATAGATAATGAAATTTGGATCCTTGTCCGTGCTTACAGAACAAGTGTAAACAATTTCAAAATCCGCCGATTGCCACGCGTACTTCTAAGAAAAACTTTCTTTTTGGTCAAACGGACTCTTGGAGGGCTCAGTGGCGCGATGATTAGTGCGATGAACTGCCGCGCAGGAGGTATGGGTTCGATTCCCAGCCGTAGCAAACACCTAAATGATTTTTCACTGGCCCTCCTCTCGTCATGATCTGACAAATCATCCGAGTAGTATCAATTGTCAAGAATAGCTTATCTCAACTTAGCCGTTCGGAGTGGCATAAAACAGGAGGTCCCGCCATCGTGCAAGAAGTACACACGCACACATGAATGGTTGTGAGAAAGCTAGGCCCTGGGTACTAACGAGCCTGTTGCGCCAAAAATTTGTATTTTTTGTTTTTTTTGGACTCTTGAAAAAGTTTGTGAACAAGATATTTAGAAAATGTTTATATCTAACAGGCAGTTACTGTGCTATCGTGAGATGATAACGAACTTTTTATGGCCCGAATTGGAATATATGGATGTGGTCGATATGTGGTTTGAACAGGACTTGCCACACAGTTAACGAAACGATGGCTCTTTTGCCCGACAAATTCAATGGCCGTGTTATCTCACGTGGTGGCGAGGTCAATTGGAAGCCAATATCATGTGATTTCAAGAGCTTAAGGATGAGATAATTCGGCACATTAACGACATAGAACCTCAATTATGCCTCAGCGTCATTGAAAATTTGGACCATCGGATGGAGGTGTGGCCGATATTTTGTTCCATACATAATTGAACCTTACCAATATTATCATAACAAAAAGAAATGACAGTGATTTCATAAATAATTTGTGTTTTATTCAAAATCAACATCGGCCCTTAAAATTTAACCACATTTTATATTTCGTATTTATAACATTTTTTGATGCGCCCACTTTTTGGGGCGTTGTAAAACACGGTTTTCGTTAAAATTTTGAAGGAAATTAAAAAAAAATTGCGATGCAAAAATATTAATGCCCGCTTTTACAGTGAGAGCTTAAACCTCACGTGGAGTTTAATCTATACGGTTTAACTCAACTTTCTCAGTGCCGGCCTAAGAGGTAAACTCCACTTTAGTGTTGATATAACTTAAGCCTTTGATGTTGGTGGCTTAAGTGTTGGCTCAACTCCTGTCAGAGCAAAATACATAATTTTTCTCATTCATAGACAAAATTTTTTCTCTAGGTTACTAGGTTACGATACATGTAACTATACATATCAATTTTCTCCTAGGCGTTTTTCTTTTTAACATCTACGATCCATTTACAGTAGTTAATTACTAACACAATCTATGTTCACAATCACTTGTTGTGTTTGGCTTAGCTAAACCCCACTTATTAAATGACTGTTGAACCGGAAAAACTTAAGCCCAAACTTAAGCTCTCCTTAACCCACCCCCACCTTTTTGAGGCGATTTCCTACAAAAACGTTGTTTTTTGTCATTTTCTATATTTCATTGCTATACAGCCCACAATCTGGGGATATTAATTTTAAGGATGGGGTGGGGTATAAAGCGATCCGCACAGCGGACTTAAGCCTTCTCATATGTTTATAGAGGTATAATAGTTTTGACTTCAAGTTTGTAACATAGAGAAATAACTTCGATATATATACTTTAAGTATATGGGGCGATTTAGATTTTTTGGTAAAATTTTCAATTATTTGAAAAAAACTCTTTATTCAAAATCATTGGTTATGATACTATAAAAATTTCCCATGTATTTTTCTAAGGAGGCTACAATCTGCTGTGTGTATCGTTTAATACCCTATCCCATGCCATCCTTAAAATTAATATCCCCAGATTGTGGGCTGAAATATAGAAAATGACATTATCCCAAGATATTGTTCAGACAGTTTATCAAAATCTTTTATGGTTCGACAAAAAACATCGTATTTCTAATGCATAATGTAGTTTATACAAATTGGTTTTGTAAGAAAACGCCTCTAAAAAGTGGGCCTGGGTTAAAATAATCTAAGGACGAAATGTTTATATTAACTCTATTAATGTTTTGCATCGAAAGTTTTTGTTTTAATTTCCTTTAAAAACGAAATATAGGTAATATGATTGTCCAAATATCTTCTTCATAAACTTTTTTTAAATTCCTTACCGTTTGAACAAAAATAACAATTTTCTTAAAAGTGGGCGTGGCAACTGGCGGATTTGGAAAATTTTTACAATTGTTCTGTAGGCACGACAAGGATAGGATATACTTAATTTCATTATCCTAGCTCAAAATGTATGGCCTAACAATCGGTGATGTACAGACGGACTGACGGATAGACAGACACGGCTTTATCGACTCAGCTAGCGATTCTGCGTCGATCCATATAAATACTTAAGAGTATATATAGCTAAATTATTTCTCTATGTTACAAACGATGTATTTCATAGGGGTATACTATGGAATAGGATATAAAAAGTTGTCGGGATCAGTTTTATAACTTTGACTACACATCACTTTAACTTTATGAAAGTGGACGTGGCAGTGTGCGGATAATTTTTTTTTTTTTTAATTGTACTGAAGGATCACGTACCAAATTTCGTAATTTATAATACTTCATAATTTACGGATGGACTAACTATGCCCCTAGGGTAGGACATATGAAGTAGGAATCAATAAAGCCTCCAAAAAGTGTGCCCTGTTCAAAATTATGTATAGACGAAATTAATATTATAATATTGCCTAAATATTTTGCTTACAAAATTTATCAGTTGACATGGCTTAATCCACTCAACCGTATGTTTATCTAAATTGATTCTTTATCTTACAAACTATGTTTAAAAACAGCCCTATGGGATAGGCTATAAATACGCTACAGGAACACATTATGGCCAGATATATATATTAGATCTATCGAGTCATAAACTGGAAGCTCCGAAAAGACAATTTTGGCCTAGCCACTTGAAGTCGTCGTTATACAACATTCTGTTCTGTCACACACCAAAAGCTAGATGGATAGTACCTACATGTAGATCGTATGACGCCAAGAGTCTTGGATGCTATGCGGAGTAGAGAAAGATTTTGCGTTAGGTGGCACAATTACATTACAATATTATAGAATATGATCTTAGTAAGATAGTGAGATATTTAGACGGTCCATAAGACATGCAGTAGAAATTCATAAACATAAAATGCAACTAACAACGACAAATACCTTACACAGACCGACTTTGTTGATTATGACTATCATTTATTAGCCCTTACTGTGAATCTTCCACACTCTTCATCAATTAGAGCTAGCCAACAGTAAGTTTTGGCAATTTGCATCTGTCTTTATTTTTGACATTTAATTATAGTTTTCTGGTGATATAAAAAGTTTGACCACATAAAAGTGGTTTGAGCTTTAACAGATTTATGTGATCTTCATAATTCTGCTGTCGGTCTTTTGCGATTGCAGTTAAATTTGGTCACAACACTTCTTCATTTTCTACTTGTGGTGCTAAAAGGCACAAAACTGTCAAAATGAACTTGAAATTAGGTAGGAATCGGTCTTATGTTCATTCCTCCCGAAATATAAAGTTTCTTCTGTGAGTAAGTACGTTACGTATACGTTATATTTTTTTCTGTGTCTACTCAGCCGTTACTCAACTATTTATTTTTGCTTCGGAACTATACATGTAACATAATTAAATTACATACGATTGAAATATCCTGGAATAATTAAAAGCTTAGACTCTCATTAGCACTTGGACGCCTACTCCTTACATGTTAGCTAGCAACATTCCCCTAATAGATTGCATTATAAAATCCAGACAGGCACCTCTAGCGAGTGCGCAAATGTCCATGAAACATGTAACCGCTCTTAATTGTGTTGGAAGCAGCAAGTAGTTGTCTTGACACGTATCCACACAACGCTAGACTTCTAGACTTTGTACTATGATGCAGAAGGCTACATAACTTAGGAAAGATACGACAGACAGTTCGACAGAAATCGCCTTCTTCACTCAACTCTAATCGATCCAATGCGGCTGGCTGGCTGGATGGCGAAGGAGGGAAACTGCACCACCACAGCATGTGCACCAACCAACCGAGTGCAACGCTAAGGCGATTGCTGCAATATACGGAACGATTACGTGAAAGGTGAAAGTTTTGTTTGATTCGAACCGGTAGAAGCACCGAAACCCACCATTCATTACACATTTGCGAACAGCTCCGCTTTTGTGGGGCATATGGTCCACAGCGCACTACTCCGTCGCGACGCCAACAACTGTGACTATTTCTGGGGCTCTGTGACTGCATCTCAGACCTGTTTGGTCTTCGTCGACGTCGTCGTCGTCGGTGGTTGTCGTCGTCGCCAGTTTGTGGTATGTAGTTGCTTTGTTGACATGCTAGCCTAGTGCTCTACCTAGCTGTGCTGTCTGCTCTGCACCAGCAGTGATGCCTCATGCTTCTCTGCCCGTCTACCCGATTTCCCGCTTTCCATCCGCCGCGTGCTGACTCGGGCTGGCTTATGCCGTTGGCTACTGCAAATGAACCAATTTCGTTCCATATTTGTTGCGTTTCTTTGCTATTTGCAGATGACATAACGTTCGCGGTGTTTCCAGTTTCTCGCATGTGGTCGTTTTTTTGACGTAATAAAATAAATCACGATGCATCTATCAGTGGTTGCCAATTATTGGAAATGCTTTCCGAATCGGAATCAGTTTACAGTGTTGACGGGCTTTGGGGATTTTTTTGATTTTTAATGAGGAAGAGGGAAACACTCGTTATTGCATTGGCATGACTCGCGGTGAATATGAGACTTTTATTATGGAACTGCCTGCTGTCTTAGTGAAACAATCAATTAGTATATTTTATGGTTTAAGCTGAGACTGGGTGACGGACTAAGGTGTTGGATGATGTTTGGTATTTAAATTATTCTGGTTGTAATGTTGTATCATCAGTATGGCTGGGATGGCCAAAATAGATCGGTTCAGTGTTACAGATTTAATGTGGAACTGGAACTTTTGATGGAGATAGTATTTAAGGCGGATGTTGTTTCTGACACAATTACGTTTTGAAAGTTGCAGCAGATCTGTGGAGGTGATAATAATGAATGAATTGTACACACATGTACCTTATGATGAAGTATCATCAAGAAATAGCTTCCATTATCCATGTTTTGTGGATTTGGGGTTACTATTTAAACATTGTTGACTTGCTCCTAATAGATCAAGTATTGGTTTCGTGAAAAAAAAAATCGATCTCGAGATTTTTATCAGACCCAACATTACGGCAATTGAAAAGTCTGAAAAAGTGGGTCTCTTGGTCTGTATATACAACAGCTTGACAAATTTACTTTGAATTTGATTAAATTTACTAATTAACTAACCAATATATCCCACAAAAATCAATAAACCGGATTTTCTATATAGGCCATATTAAGAGAATCTTCAATGTCTAGCAATCTATGTTGTCTAGTTAAATAAATTTAATAATCCTTAAGTTTGGCCATTTAAGCAAAATCACTATTTTCTGGCACATCAACGCCTTCACTGATTTATATCAAATTCATAATAAAGAGTAATCTCGTAATCATAGTCATAAAAAATGTATTTGTTTTTTATGTAGTCTGGAATGTTTGGTACAAATTTTATCGTAAAGTTTATCTAATCTTTCAATTTCTAGTCCATTCTGAAATATCGCCTGTTGAAGCTTTTTTGTTGCTATTTTGGCAGTTTCTCATGCTATGTATACCTGTGTCATCTGCAAAGGTAGCTGAGTGGTTTCATCACTTTCTGGTAGATCGATGGTAAATAAGAGATATAGTACTTCTTAATGTTGAGTAAGTTGTTTCTTGTTTAATTCTAAAAAATTGCTGTATAATAGTATAATCGCTTATAAAGTACTCCAGAATTTTTGAGGAAGGCAGTTGCTTTTGTGATTTATGGATCAAACCTTTGTGCCATACTTTGTCGAAAGCTTGTGATATGTCATGAAATACAGTAGAACATACCTTTCTCTCTTCAAAAGCTTTGTAAAATTTGTAAGTGATTCTATGCAAGTATTCAATTGTTTATTCCTGAATTCAAATTCAAGTTTCGGGACTAGCGATATTTCTTCAATCTTTGATAATAACTTGGAAACCATTGGTAGTATCGATGTTGGCCGATATAAGGTTTCTTCGCTAAGTGGTTTACAAGATTTTTGGAATCATTACATCCTTCGTGAGAGGAGGTTCCGCCATCGTACACACACACACACTAAATGGTTGTGAGAAAGCTCGGCCCTGGGAACTAACTTGCCTGTTGCGCCAAAAGTTGTATTTTTATGTAATTTGCTTTTATTAATTGTACGAATTGGCGCATTTGTTTCTTGCCAACGATTTCTAGATTTTCTATAATTTCATAAGAGTTAGATTTTTGTTTTATCTAGTTTTTGTTTTGGAAATTGCAGCCAATCGTGCTTTGTTTATATTGTGTATTATTATTTGCACTGCTTCTTCTGCTTGCTCTTCTGAAGTTATTTGAATATTTTCTTCCAATTTTTGTCTTAAGTAGCTCCAGTCAGTTAGCTTATTAATTAGTGTTGGGGCTATGTTCTTTCATTATTATTTAATAGCCAAGTGTACGAATAATTGAGGAGTGATCTGACTGTAAATCTGGCCCTTCTTCCACATTTATATTATTTGAGGAGTTATTTTATGTTATAAAGAAGTCGACACGTTCTGGAGTTTTATTCCTATCAGTAAGCCAGTAGCTCTCTTGTTGCTGCGCGGTCTCTTAAGAAAAGATATTCTTTCTAATAATGTTTGGTTAGATTTTCCATGAAATCCGTTCTGTTTAGAATTTGTCTCATTAAAGCTTCCATTCCAGCGTTTGGCTTTATATTATTTTTTCTACTTTGTCAACTGGTTTTTCTTCGGTTTTTGATGCTACTCATATCTCATATGTTATTTTTGCAACCGCAGTTTAGAGTGATTTTTAATTATGTTAATATTTTTGACGCTAATAACTCTGAGATAGGTCAGAAATTAAACGAAGAATTATACTTACCAACCACTGTTTCTTCGGTCTAAGAAGGCAATTTAGTAGTAAAGCCCTCAATCGATCCAACTACTAAGGAGATCTATGCGCGCCACTTAAACATTCAATGCGTAGTTTATTTTGTCCAGCTCTTTATCGCTGTTCAGCTCGTAAAATTCTTGATTGAATCTTCACATCCATAGGCATAGTACTGCAGATTTTCAGAATTCGCTCAAAAGGATCTTACATAGGATCACCTTAGTTGAGTGAGCGAGGATTTTGTTACTAAATTACCTTCTTAGTTTGACGAAACAGCGGTTTGCAAAAGTAAATCTTCGTTTTATTTCTGACGAGATGTCGTTGTCAGAGTGCCGTTTTTCATTTCACCTTAAAAACAAATCTTAAAATATTGCCAACAATGCAAAACAGAATTGGTCAAATCAGTCCAGCTGTTTTCAAGTTATGATTTGGTAAAATATTTTATATGCTACTACCCAACTGTAATATTTTATATTTCGATTTGCGAAACTTTGGACTTATTTTTCTTGTAATACTGAATACAGCAGTAAAAATATCTACGTTATTTTTTTAATACCGTTGCGAAAGTCTGACAATAATCCATGAGTACTAAACTTGCTTTTTTAAGGTTTGCCTTTAGAAATCGGGGTTAAATTTTTGTGACGAAAATATAACTTCGGACAGGAAAATTGTTGAAGAAGCTAACTAATGCTATAAATCTTCATTCACAACTAGATATAGTGATCTGTCTTTAAATAAGTTTTCCGACTAGTCGCACAACATTTGAGGTAGTTCTAGGTAGCTAACTAATGCTATAAATCTTCATTCACAACTAGATATAGTGATCTGTCTTTAAATAAGTTTTTCGACCAGTCGCACAACATTTGAGGTAGTTCGTATGACCTAGCAAAGCCCTGAACAAACTCGATCGAAAAACTTGGAAATTTGCCGACAAACAAATTTGACTAACGCTGGATTTGAAAAGGATTGATCTTGCTTGATATACCACATATTGACGATAATATCTTCTACAGGAGGTGCATGCACAAAATGTACTCCATCTTCTTGTTCCTGCTCGGACCTAGTTAACAAAACGAAAGTTCATGCTACACATACTGCTTTTGTAATCTCTGGTATTTTTATTTGAACTCGGCAGTCGAAAACTTCTTATACTTATCAGAATCTATGTATATTGTTTTAAATTAATTAGAAAAGAACCACGTGGTAACACAATGTGATTGCGAACCACTGCGCTTGCATCGACTCTATCCTAACCTAATCGACCAGTACTTCTAGTTATAATTTGTTAAATATTTTTACTGACAAATTGACGGGTGATTGAAACCTAGAAAAAAAACTCTTTAAAATATAAATACAGAGTAACGAATGAATGTATTTGTGAAGATTCTTTACTGCTAATAACTTCGATTGCCTAAAATGAATTATAATAATACATATTGTCAGAAATTATATTTTTTGAGATATCAGATACCAGGGATGGTCTTATTACTCTTTTTTTTTTGCAAAACAAATGCAATATAATCTAGGACCCACAAGGCGACGAAGATGTGCAACTTATTTAAGAATTATATTTCGAGCTGCAGCTTACTGTACTTGCATTCATTTTGCGACGTTAGAAACGGATTTCAAATCTCTTATATTATCTGCAAACTCTGACCAACCGACGACAACGGTTCCTCCAGAAAACATTTCACTCTCATATTACAACCTCACAAAGTATGTACCTGCCTCCAGGATAATCATCAAATTGTGTGATGATGTTCATTTTTATTTCCATTCGAAGAAACCAAACAACAACAAACAAAAAGCAAATAACATAATATTGAGGGTTTCATTAAGGACCCTATTGGAATCTGGTTATTATCTCTACTTAAATATACCCGATGTCCTGTCCTTTTGCCATTGAAAAGGTTCATTTTTTTCTCTTTGGTTTTTATCAATCTCAAGAAGGTACTGCAGCCATCAATTATGCGGGCACTGGAATTCGGATTATGTAGATTTTGGATCATTGAATAACGTGCCCTAAACGTGCCTATACTCTATACAGTGGTTGGGTTTCGTTAAGGACAAAGTGATGATCCACTTGCGAAATTTGTTTGATATTTAAAACCATCGTTGGGGGAACACCTGCGATTATCTGATCTCTTGCGGATATTTTTTTTATTTAGCTGACGTTTTGAAGTATGTCTTGCGCGGCAGGATTATGAGAGTTGGTACAAAAAATTTTTAGCATATGCGTAGAAAAACGAGCAGAGAAGAGTTTAATTTAGAGAAGAGTTCAATTTAGATGCACTTATCGATTTTTATAGAAAATGTTTTGGTTTTTCGTTTATAATCCTTTGCTATGCATTATAATTGGGTTGTTAAATTATTCTAACTAGTAAGTAATAAATAAACTATTTAGTTAATCCTATTCTCTAGATCTGTATACTATTTGTAAGGGTTATTTATATGTATGTTGTCATTATTGATTTAATATTAAAACGATTATATTAGCTTCACCTGTATGTATCTAACGAAATCATAAAACTCTTTCAACCCACTTAAAAAAGGGCAGATTAAATTGAAGCTATGCACCAATCAAGGACCGATGACAATAATAAAAAAAATTTCGGCTTAAAAATATTAAAAAAATTAAATAATAGTATAAAAAACTAAAAAAAAACACGCCTAAAAATCAAAAATAAATTATAGTTATTTTAAATAAACACGGATTTATGGTAAATCGAACATAAAAGCAAATAAATAATTTTCAATATAAGAACTAAGTCATTAATGGGAAATTAATATAATTATAACAAAAAGCGTGTGGTGCTTTGTACGATATTCATACACTAAATCTGTTTTTCAAAATAGAAATAGTAAGATATCTTTAGAAATATATATATATAAAGAAATAAGAAAGTAAAAGTATAACAATATAACAAACAGACAAACAATATAACAAACAGAAATTAATTTTCTCGTCAATACTTAATTCTTATATTATAAAATTATTTTTCTTTTGACTTTTGACTTTAAAAGCCTTTTAGATATATTTCACAATAGATTTTAATGCCAAAAATAAGTATTGGGGTTCTAAACTAACGAATACTAGAGGAAGAGCTTTACTACTTACTTACTTAAGTGGCGCTTCAGTGCGCGCCACTTAAGGCGAATCGACCAATGATTTCTTCATCCGCTTTTGATACGGTCCATGCTTCAGCGCCGTAGAGCAGGACTGGGATAATCAGGGTCTTATATAGGACCTCCTTAGTAGTTCGATTGAGGGCTTTACTACTTAATTGCCTTCTTAGCCCGAAGAAACAGCGACTGGCAAGAGTAATTCTTCTTTTGAATTCTTACGAGATGTTGTTGTCAGAGTTAATAGCGGAGCCGAGGTAGACAAAGTCCCGTACTACCTCATTGATTGATATATCTGTCAATGGTGACGTTCTGTCCAATTCGTCGATGTTGTGTGTCCTTTCGTGTTTACAGCATATAATGAGTCTTAACCTCATTTACTGCTAAACCCATTTTGCCGCTTCCTTCTCTATACTAGCAAGCGTGGCTATGACATCACGTTGAGTCCTACCAATGATGTCAATATAATCGGCGTATGCTAGTAGTTGCACCGATTTTTGAAAAATTGTCCCTCTGGCTCGGGAGTTTTGCACCATCCTCTCAAGAATCAAATTGAAGAAGTCACATGACAGCGCATCGCCTTGCCTAAATCCTTTTTTTGGTATCGAATGTGTCGGTGAGGTCGTTGTTTAATTATTCAAACTAGTAAGTAATAAATAAACTATTTAGTTAATCCAATTCTCTAGGTCTGTATACTGTTTGTAAGGGTTATTTATATGTATGTGTTCATTATTGATTTAATATTAAAACGATTATATTAGATTCACCTGTATGTATCTAACGAAATCTTAAAACTCTTCCAACCCTAAGTGGGTAGGGCGGAATAAATTGAAGCTATGCACCAATCGAGGATCGATGACAATAATAAAAAAAATGTTTGGCTCAAAAATATTAAAAAATTAAATAATAGTATAAAAAACTAAAAAAAAACACGCCTAAAATCAAAAATAAATTATAGTTATTTTAAATAAACACGGCTTTATGGTAAATCGAACATAAAAGCAGATAAATAATTTTCAATATAAGAACTAAGTCATTAACGCGAAATTAATATCATTATAACAAAAAGCGTGTGGTGCTTTGTACGATATTCTTACTCTAAATCTGTATTTCGAAATAGAAATTGTAGGATATCTAATGAAATATATAAAATCTAATGAAATATATATAAAAAGAAATAAGAAAGTAAAAATATAACAATCGATATCGACCACCCCACGCTCTTCTTACAGAAATTAACTTTCTCGTTAATACTTAATTCAAATATTGAAAATTATTTTTACTTTTTTGTTCCATAAAAGCGTTTTTTTTTAGTTTTTTGTTTGTCAAGAAATCAAAAAATATCACCACATGATTTTATATATATTTTATGACTACATATTATATTTTAAAGGAAGTGAATGCAATATGCAAAGTTTCTTTTTTGGGAAGTGCATGATCCTTTCTCTTACGGCAACAACAATTTCCAGTCGTGCCAATCCAAGGATTTGTATGGACACTTATGCAAAGGTATAAATATGTTAAAGATGAAGCTTTAACGAAAATGTGATGCTGAAAGGAAAAGGAAGTTAAGAATTTGAGGTGAATGAAAACCATCCAGTTGCACACTCTAAGTTAGTTGACATCGTTTTTTTCTTATGTGCAACACTAAATGCCAAGTCTTTATCATTTAAACGCGCAAAACCGGGCATCCAGGAAATTGTTAGACGAATGGGGTCCTATGCGGAGTGACGAAGCTACGTGAGCGAGAATGACAACAGAGAGGGAGTAGAAATATATGTATGTATTGAACTGCAATTATATTAAAAAATCGTAATAATGGGAATTCAATATCTAAATCTTTAAATATTTTATATTAACTAAGTGAATGCTTATGCTTGTAATTTTGATTTGTAGTTCAGGAAATACTTATAAATGTGAAATTGTTATACTTCTCATAATTCAAAAACACTAAATTCTGACTGCTAAAAAAAACGGGCATCTAAATACAACAAAATACTTCACGTTAGGTTTATTTTATGGACATCTTTTGTAAACGTGCACATGTTAAAAAAAAATCGAAATTCTCTCGTTACAAAGCGACCGCGATTACCTCAACCCCTCTGATAAAAACTTTAATTTCTGCCAACATCCCCTAGCAAGTGAACATTTCTATGTCGAACCCGGTGGGACAGATTGTGTACGCCTTCCTTTTGCAACCACCTTCTATTATCCCATTCACTTCCGTTCCGAGTTCCGTATTTACACAGATGCTACAATCAAAATTCTAATCGGGTGACATATGCAGAAAATGGGATGCAGGATGTCTCACCCCACCGAAACGAGTTTTTTCCTGCGTGGTTGTTATTTGTTTATCGCTGCTAGACGATGGGATTCCACACATTAACGGAAGAAACGACTCAAGGCCACAGGGGTGCACTTCAACCATCACAGGAATAGAGCATTCGATTTGGGTTGTCTTCGCATCCCCTAATGGCAGTAAAACCGCTTCCTAGATGGGTATCACGTGTTTGCGTGAAGGCGACATCAGCGTAGCAAGTGCATGTGATGATGATAAGTAAATAGGAACACAGTTTGTGTGTTGAAAATTGTATCCGTATCTAAATAAATTGAATTGATTTTTATGTTTGCGATATCATGTTGCATTCATTATATCTGTTCCATGGTGGTTATGTAAAATGTATTTAAAAAGAAAAGAATTGGAGATTAAACAGAGCAAATACTGGGTCTTCTTCCATCCTAGACTTTGTATTACTTATTTTATTAGGAATTAGTAAAATGTTTTTTAAAACTAAATAGATATTAAAAATATTTTTGTTTGTTTTGGAGGATATATTCAATTGTTTCCTTAATTTATATTTTATCTGAAGCAAATTTCTTCAAAATATGTTTGTTTTAACTATTTTCGTCAGTTTAAATATTTGTTTGTGCTTACATTTTTGGACCCGTTCTTTAATGCATTTTTAATATTCTCTTACAAAAGAAAGGTATTGTTTTCATAAACATATTTTAACTCGAGATTTTGATTGATTCTTTTGTTTAAATCATCCAAAAAAGTGATCCCCGCTATTCCGTTCCTCTGTCCATTCGCTTATCCCGTCTAAAAACTATTAACGTTTGTATACTGACCTCAAATCTAGTTTTGACATAAATATTTCATAACGGATTTGTCAGTTTTGGGCAACAACGCAAAACTATTATGCCTTTATCGATTTTGTCAAGTTTAGTGTTAAGAATTCATACATATGCAGTTATATAAAAAGTTTGTCTTTTAATTTTAGATAAATTATGCAAAGTTAATATCATTGACCAACTGTGTCAGATATTCACAACAAAAGTTTTTAATTTTGCCCTACATTTACCCTTCTTGACAAATGCGCAGAGTTCTCACTGATTAAAATTCAATTAGATTATCGGACATGTCGTACCGCAGCGCCGCCGCCCGGAAAAAAGATCAAGTTACTGGAGGAAGTATTTGATGGAATAGTTTTCCCAGAAATGGAATTTTTCCTGACCTCCGAGATCCTGTAATTTTGTGCAGTTTATTGGTTTATGTAGATCAGTCAACCTAAATTCCAGTCTTGGTAGACCTCATATGGTCGAAAAAATAGTCGACATTTTAAACTGAGGTTTAAGAGTTTAAGACGCTTGTGTGAAGGCCATACGCCGAGAATCAATTTCATCATCATCATTAAGTCTATGAAATTAAAAAAAACTTAGATTTTCTATACTTACTTACTTAAGTGGCGCTACAGTCCGGAATGAACCTGGGCCTCAACCAACATGCCTCTCCAATTAGCCCGGTCCTTAGCTAACTGCCTCCAGTTGCGCACTCCAAGTTGGTTGAGGTCGGTTTCCACTTGTGCGCGCCACTTAAGGCGAGGTCTTCCTCTACTGCGTCCGACGCCTGGCTGGGAATCGAAGACTCTGCGAGCCGGAGTATTGGTGTCCATTCGTTCTACATGTCCTAGCCACCTTAAACGTCCAATGCGGAGTTTTTTGACCAGGGGCATGTCGCTGTACAGCTCGTATAGTTCTTGGTTGAATCTTCGTCTCCATAGCCCGTCAACGCAAACGGGACCGAAGATTTTTCGAAGAATTTTCCTCTCGAACCTACCAAGGATTTCTTCATCCGCTTTTGATACGGTCCATGCTTCAGCGCCGTAGAGCAGGACTGGGATGATCAGGGTCTTATATAGGGTTTCCTTAGTAGTTCGAGTGAGGGCTTTACTACTAAATTGCCTTCTTAGCCCGAAGAAACAGCGGTTGGCAAGAGTAATTCTTCGTTTAATTTCTGACGAGATGTTGTTGTCAGAGCTAATAGCGGAGCCGAGGTAGACAAAGTCCCGTACTACCTCAAAGTTATATCTGTCAATGGTGACGTTCTGTCCAATTCGTCGATGTTGTGAGTCCTTTCGTGATGACAGCATATACTTAGTCTTACCCTCATTTACTGCTAAACCCATTTTCGCCGCTTCCTTCTCTATACTAGCAAACGTGGCTATGACATCACGTTGAGTCCTGCCAATGATGTCAATATCGTCAGCGTATGCTAGTAGTTGCACCGACTTTTGGAAAATTGTGCCTCTGGTGTTGGCTTTGGAGTTTTGCACAATTCTCTCAAGAATCAGATTAAAGAAGTCACATGACAGCGCATCGCCTTGCCTAAATCCTTTTTTGGTATCGAATGTGTCGGTGAGGTCGTTTCCGACCCTGATGGAGCAGCGAGAATTCTCTATCGTCATTCTACACAAACGGACGAGTTTGGGCGGTATACCAAAACTAGACATGGCTCTGTACAGTTCGTCTCTATAAATGCTGTCATATGCGGCTTTGAAATCGATGAATAGGTGGTGGGTATCGATTTGGACTTCTTGAGTTTTTTCCAGGATCTGCCGAAGTGTGAAAATTTGATCGGTTGTGGACTTTCCTGGCCTAAAACCACACTGATAAGGGCCAATCAGGTTGTTGGTAAACGGTTTCAGGCGTTCACATATTACGGCAGATAGGATCTTGTAGGCGATGTTGAGGAGACTTATGCCTCTGTAGTTGGCGCAGTTCAGAGGGTCTCCTTTTTTGTGGATCGGGCAAACGATGCTGAGGTTCCATTCTTCAGGCATATTTTCATCCGACCAGATTTGGCTTATGAGTTGGTGGATGTTACTTACCAAGTCATCTCCGCCGGCCTTATATAGCTCAGCGGGAAGGCCGTCATTTCCGGCAGCCTTATTAAGCTTGAGTTTAGATATCGCTATCCTCACTTCACTCAGGTCGGGTGGTTGGCAGTTTTCGCTGTCGTTGCCAATATTGAATGGTTCGTTCTGCCTGACAGCGGAATGTTGTTCGTCATCGCCGTTTAACAGTCTGCAGAAGTGGTTCTTCCATATCCTCAGCATCGACTGTGTCTCAACTACAATATTTCCTTGTTCATCTCGACAGGATTCTGTTCGAGCCTTGTATCCTTGGCTTTGACGTTTTACACTTTGGTAAAACTTGCGAACATCGTTCCTGGAGTGGCACCTCTCTATATCCTCGATCGCGCGCTTTTCTTGCTCTTTTTTCTTCTTGCTGAAAAGCCGATGTTCTTCCCTTCTTCTTTGCCTATAGAGCTCAATGGCAGCTCTCGTCTTCACCTGCAGCTTAGCCTTGTAGGCCTCGTTCTTGGCTGCGAGCATCTGTCGGCATTCCTCATCAAACCAGGGGTTTCTTGCTGGTGGGCGCGAGAAACCTAGCACATCAGTTGCGGCTGATCTAATGGCCTGTTGGCATCGTTGCCATTGCTCTTCGACATTCGATGCTGGTGGTATGGTCTTAATCGAGAGGTTAAGGGATACGCGTTGTGCGAAGGTCTTAACGGTCTCTTGCGATTGCAGTCTTCCGACATTAAATTTTTTCACAGTATTTCTGGATTGTTGTGGCGTGGTGGATATCCGCATTCTTACCTTGGCTGCTACAAGGTAGTGATCCGAGTCGATGTTAGCTCCTCGGAATGTTCGGACATCCAAAATACTGGATGCGTGCCTCTTATCTATCGCAATGTGATCAATTTGGTTGACCGTTCGTTGATCTGGAGACCGCCATGTCCCCTTATGGATATCGAGGTGAGGAAACCGTGTGCTGGCTATAGTGGCATTTCGTTCCGTAGCGAAATCAATTAGCCTAAGTCCATTACCAGACGTGTTGTCGTGTAGGCTATGTTTTCCGACAATACTTCTAAAGATGTCTTCTCTTCCTACCTTTGCGTTAAAATCTCCCAGCACGATTTTAACATCGTACTTCGGTAGTCGCTCATAGGTTTTGTCGAGGAGCTCGTAGAAGCAATCCTTAGCTATATCATCTTTTTCTTCCGTCGGAGCGTGAGCGCATATAAGGCTTATGTTGGCGAATTTGGCCTTGATGCGGATTGTTACTATGCGTTCGCTAATGTCTTGGAAACATAAGACTTCTTGCCTAAGTCTGGCACTTATAACAAATCCGCATCCGAATAGTCGCTGTTTCTGCTCACTATAACACGGTCCGTAGTATATGTCACAGTTTTTCATCCTCTTTTTGCCCGGCCCATCCCATCGTATTTCCTGGATGGCAGTAATGTCTGCTTTGTAGCAGTTTAGGGCTTCCGCTAGTTGTTCGCCTGCACCTCTCCTGTTTAATGTTCTCACATTCCAGGTGCAGATACGAACGTCGTTGTCCTTTTTTCGTTTAGCAGGGTCGTCAACAATAAAATCAGTCCTTTCCGAGGCTATTGGTTGCTTCGTAACCATGATTTTTTTCTGTGGGTGGGTAGTTAACCCAAAGCACAACCCCCAACCTGGAGGGCCAGTTCCAATTTATTAGATACCCCTAGGACACGGGGCCATCAGTATCCACTACGGGATTGAGCGCTGCCGTTGGCCTTTCGGTTCATCCGCCACCATCTCTGTTCAAGGGGCCTGACTAACCCTTGAAATTCCTAGACAACCTGTTGTCCGAATATGTCAGAGCAGCTCATCTAGGTTCGCCTGGGACAGCAGGCCGGGTATTCATCCGTGCCATTCTCACCAGGGTGTTTATAGTGTTGCTGTTTTTCGTCGTGTTTCTATATGCGTAATTAAAAAAATATGAAGCCAGGCACCAATTACAATTGTGTGACGTCATTCAATCGAAAGATAACTACCATTTAAATGTCAGTTCAGTTCATGTCCCTATGCTAAGACACCGAACAACGCTGCATTCTTCTAGAGGACGGAAATAAAATTAAACAATTAAATATTTTAACTTTTTGTTGGGGCCACCGGTCGGTAGTTGGATGTTGTAGAACAAGGGGAGATTTTGATAACTTGGCAATGCCCAGTTGTTGTAGCTCTGACTACACATCAATTGTGCTTATTTCTACCTCCATCTGGCAATGGACTTAGGCAACGGAATGAAATACCACTATAGCCAGAACACGGTTTCCTCACCTCGATATCCATAAGCCCACATGGCGGTCTCCACATCAACGAACGGTCAACCAAATTGATCACATTGCGATACAAAACAGGTACGCGTACAGTATTTTGGATGTCTTAACATTCCGAGGGGTTTAATTTAATGTCGACTGTCAAAGAACAATGGCAACGATGCCAACAAGCAGTTAGATCAGCCGCAACTGATGTGCGAGGTTTCTCGCACCCACCAGCAAGAAACACCTGGTTTGATAAGGAGTACCGACAGATGCAGCCAAGAACGAGGCCTACAAGGCTAAGCTGCAGGTGAAGACGAGATCGAGGAAATAGAGAGGTGCCACTCCATGAACGATGTTCGCAAGTTTTACCAGGGTTTAAAACGTCAAAACCAAGAATATAAGTCTCGAACAGAAACCTATCGAGATAAACAAGGAAATATCTGCGCCGAACTTTATAGAGCCGGCGTAGATGACTTTGTAAGTAACATCCACCAACAAAAAAGGAGACCTTCTGAACTGCTCCAACTACAGAGGCATAAGTCTCCTCAACATCGCTTACAAGATCATATCTGTCGTAATAATTGAAGGCCTGAAACCGTTTACCAAGAACCATATCGGCCCTTATCAGTGTGGTTTAAGCCGGGAAAATCCACAATTGATCAAATCTTCACATTTCGGCAGATCCTGAAAAAGAACCCAAGCAGTCCAAATCGATACCCACTACCTATTCATCGATTTTTAAGCCCCATACGACAGCAATTATAGAGACGAACTATACAGAACCATGTCTAGTTTTGGTATACCGCCCAAACTCGTCCGTCTATGCATGATGAAGATGGAGAATTCTCGCTGCTCCATCAGGGTTCGAAACGACCTCATCAACATATTCGATGCCATGTGACATCTTTAATTTGATTTTTGAGAATATTGTGCAAAACACCCGAGCCAACACCAGAGACACAATCATTCATAAATCGCTGTAACTACTGGCATATGCCAACGATATTAACATCATTGGCTGGACTCAACGTGATGTTATGAACGTTTGCTAGTATGTATAGAGAAGGAAGCGGCAAAAATGGGTTTAGCAGTAAATGAGGGTAAGACCAAGTATATGCTGTCAACATGAAAGCACACAAAACATCGACGAAATTGGACAGAACGTCGCAATTGACAGATACTTTGAGGTAGTATGGGACTTCGTCTACCTTATAACTGCTAATATCTCTGACAACATTTCGTTAGAAATTAATCAAAGATTTACTCTTGCCAACCGCTGTTTCTTCAGACTAAGAAGACAATTCAGTAGTAAAGCCCGTTCGAGTGAGGACTAAGGAGATCCTATATAAAACCCCATCCTTCCATCCTATGTGTTTTACTTAACCAAAAATTCAACACATCAATTTGCAGAGTCAATTCAACTTGTCATATCAGTGTATTGTCAAACATTAAAAATGGATGACGGTTAATTCAATTATGAATCGACAGGTGAAAACCTAGCTTAAGACTTTTTTATGAAGTTATTTGAAAAATGAGATCCGCGATTGCAATCTTCCTAAGGTGTTTTCCATGGATAAACTTTTTTTTTAAAATCCATTCTAGTTGTTAATTCAGCTTATATTGCTTTTTTATGTATCTTGAAATCGTCCAAAAATAAAAACAATATATTTTCTTGGCACTACATATGAAGTGCTTCCATAGAACTAATTTTTTTTTTAAAATTTAAAAGATAATTTTTTACTTAAAGAAATGCAAGGGACACTTCGTACGGCAAAAAATATATATGCCTTATCAATGTGTCTCACTCCATTTACGCATCTCACTTATTTTTCGAAATTGTTTATGATAATACTTCTATTGGCAGAAAGTTGTTTCTAAAATTTATATTATATTGAAAAATCACACAAATTTAAGAATTCACATTTACTCATATATAACATCCGGCATTTATGTATTTGTTTTTTTTGATTAGTTGAAGAAACTTTCCCACATGGAGAATATCCACCCTCATCTGACGCCAACAAAATCATTGACCCTTCCTTCATCTGCAGTTGACTCTTCCCTCTTGTAACGACAATTTAAAAGAAGAATCGTTAGAGCATGAACAATTATAATATTAACGATGATCCCCAACCGTAACCGCGGAACCTGTGTAAAACAGCAGTGGTTCTCATAAGTCACATTAAGTCACAATGAATTAAAATATCCCAAGCTTCTAGCCAACTCATTTACTTATTGGTTAAGAGGGTTCAGAACCTCAAGTAGCGATAAGTTGCGATGAATTGTTATTGCCCATCACATTGCAAGCCAAAATAATTGTAAACAAAAGAGTTGAGTAGAAAACTGGCTGCATTTGGTTGTTTAATTTCGATTTGTAATTTGTAGAGAATATGGAGATAGGAACCATTCGAACATAGTCTTTTGTAAAAATATAAAACTATCCGCATTTAACATAAGTTATCAGAATTTGAAAAACTTTATGGTTTAAAGTTTTAAAGATTTGCAAATTCGATATTTTTCATAAAGCATACAACAGTTTAATGATTTCCAATGCGTTATGATCATCAAGTGGCAAGCTCCTCTGGTAAAAAAACACTAAATTTGTAACTTTTTTATTATTTCATTATCCCAGTCTTTCAAATGCGTTTTTCATGTACTTCGATGTACCGCCAATGAGTATACCTATACCCTTAATAGTTCTGATAATTTAGGTATATTAAATTAGATCCCGACATCGTTACCTATGAGTATATTCGGGGACACTTACTACGTTGTCCACGTCTAGGAATTCGATCTAGAAATGTGTGTACTACGTGACCAAATAATCAAGTATCGAAGATTCCATTCTAAGAAGAATCTGCTCGACATTGAACACTGCAGTGTGCCGTGGTATTTCTTACCCTATGTCTGTGAGTTATTCCAGCAATACATCGATTTCGATCATGATACACAATTCTCATGACAATATATATAACATAACATAAGTCTAGCGTTGGTGTTTCTTTCTTATAAATTGCAGCATTGTCAAATGAGACAATTCCAATAGACTTGAATATATTGCTTTCAGAACAGAACCGTGTCTTCTCTCACTAAAGCGAAAGTATACACTTGATCTTTATCTAGAAATGGCAATTGCATCAAACCGATGAAACCGAAAATCTTTTCATGATCACTCTACATCGAATGACCATATATTCAAGACATTTAAAACATTGCAAAATTTCAAATATAAAAGCAGTAAACGACTTAAACTTGAGTTCTGATCGTGTGCACCAAAACCAACATCCCACGGACAGGATTCACGACGCATGCGAAAAATACTAACAGGAGACGTAGGCAAAGTAAATCCCCAAATATCTTACGGGTGATTTTTAAAGAGCTAAGTTTTTCAGGTTGCAACACTGGCTAGTAATGGAGTCCAAACGTCATCTGTCAAAGTGAAAAGTTGCCAGTATACCCTGCCATTAATTCATGGAAAGACTTACAAACGAGCAATGATTGCAAATTATTGAAATTTATTATCAAAATTCGTGCTCTGTGAAAAATGTGCAAATCCGCTGTTTTATCGAAAAATTGTGTTCAGCGATGAGGCTCATTTCTAACTCATCGGATACGTAAATAAGCAAAACTGTCGCTTCTGGAGTGATGAACAGCCACATGCCGTACAAGAATTAATGATGCATCCCGAAAAAAAACGACAGTTTGGTGTGTTTTATGGGCTGGTGGTATCATCGGTCCATTTTTCTTCAAAGACGACCGTGGAAGAAACGTTATCGTCAACGGCGAACGATATCGAGCCATGATACACGACTTTTTTTGACCCCAGTTGACTGGAACTTGGTTGCCATGTAGTTTTATCAAGACAGTGCCACATGCCACACAGCTCGTGAAACAATGGAAATGTTGAAGGATGAATTTAGTGAGCAGCTTATCTCTCGAAATGGCCCTGTGAGTTGGCTGCCAAGATCATGCTATTTAAAGGCTCTTGATTATTTCTTGTGGAGTTATGTAAAGTCGTGAGTCTATGTGGACAAGCCGAACACGATTGAAGCCTTACAGGATAACATAACACGCGTAATTCGTGGAATACAGGCCAAAATGCTTGAAAATGTGACGCAAAATTGGACCTTACGAATGGACCATTTGAAATTTTGAATATTTGATGCAAATTTGAGTGTTTTATTCGATTTTTTTTTAAAAAAAACTACGCTTAAAAAATCACCCGTTATATATACTAGGTCCGCTTCTTCTTCTTCATCTTCGAGTTGATTTATGTTGCTTACCAAATCATCTCCACAGGTTTTATTTAGCTCGGCAGGAATGCCGTCATTTCCATTGCTATAAATCATCGATCGAGCGATTTGCTTGCTCATTTTTCTTCTTTCTGAAAATCAGTGTTCTTCAATCCTTCTTTGCCTAAAAAGGTGGGATACCTCCAGCTTTGCTTGTTGGCTTTGATTATGGCTACGAATCGACATTCTTCTTGAAGCGAGAGGTATCTTGCTGTTGGGCCTAGCATATCAGTGCAGTAGTAGCTATCTTAAGGCTTTGTTGACAACGTCGCCATTGTTTTTTGACATTATATGCTGGATGTATGAATAAAGAGGTTAAGGGATATGCGCTCTGCAATCGTTGTATCTATATGTCGTAGCTCAATCCTGTTGAAGCCAATGTTTTAAAATTCACGAAAAATGTCGTCGATATTTTGAAAAAAAAAAACAATTTTGCTCATGGCAAGCTTACGCTTTTTTAAATATATAATTTTTATTTACTTAACTAAGTGTGATATTACAGATTATTTTCATCAGTCGGTGTTGACGCGCTGCGTATTAAAAGTATTTTGTAGTTTTGTGTCATAAAAATGGAACAATTAACCCAATTTGTAAGAAAATATCCTTGTTTGTATGACATGGGTGATGAAAATTCCAAAAACATAATTTTAAAGGCTGAGATATGGGAAATAGGGACTCTTCAAACTGCCATAATATGGAGAAGACAAGAGCAGATGTTTACAAAGACTCAATTAAACATTTTATTTAATTTTTTATGAAGCAGTATTAATAAAATAAGATACAAATTAAAATCTTAATTATTTTTGACCGCTTTCTATTTGACGTTCTTAACCGCGGCGTTAAGACCACCACGTCAAAATAATTTAACCGCCACGTAAAATGATCTCACCGTGGCATTAAATACGCTCTCTGTTTAACGGAGCCTTAACATACTGGCCCTAAGCGGGCCTCTAAATAAAACGATAAAAACAATTCTTATGTCCTTCGGCTATCGCTAGCGCGGTTCATCCACCGTGATGTTGCCTGCATCCTCATTCTCAAATAATGCCACAGAGAATGCAACTGTCTTTTTTGCTAGGTGTAACAATTATTCAATAATTCATCTTTCGAATAAATAAAAAAGAATTGAATATTTGTATGTTTTATTTTTAAAAAAACAAGTTCTGACAAATTGAAAAATAAAACACACCCATACACTTTTATTTGAATGTGTTTTATTATTTTTTTAATCTAACCGCAAAAAAACAAATCTCATTATACCCGAATAGGTCGCCACAAATAATTGATATCCCATATCCAATTATATCTTGGCCTCGACGAAAAGCTCATTGGCTGGCCATTTAGGTACAATTTCACAGCCAAAATACTTTTCAAACATATTGAAGTAGACCCCAATAGTTCGACCATCAGTAACTTGTACAACTACTAATGTCTAAAAAGCTCCGACTCTTTGTGACAATCCTAGTTTCCTTTACAATGCTTCGAAGTTATTTTCAGAAATAATTCTACGAGAATTGATTGATAAACCTAAGCAATTGGATTCATTGTTACGCAAAGGAGTCCCTTCACAAAAGTCTGCATAAAATCATATCACAATGCCGAATCGTAGGTCTCATTTCCCGATCCCATGATATCGTCTCTCCTATCAGAGTCTATTAACACAAGGAAGCAACATTTCATTACTAAGTCGCATCCGACGGAAGCTACGTAGTTTCAGCTTTAGGATATCAAGCTCACCCTCATATCTCCGCACATGAATTGTATTGTGCGGTTGCAAGTGAACCCCACCTTGGAACGACTGTTACAACTTTGCCCACATTTGGCCTTTGTGTGTTACAACACAAGGGACTCGACATCTAAATGCAGAATCATCATCCTGGTGACTTCCTCATTATTCCACAGTTGGTCCACCATCCACCGTTCGTCGTCGGTTGTTGGTTGTCGGTTGTCGGTCGTGTCGTCGCAACTAGCAACAAAGTTCAAAATGAAAATGTCTACAAATCATCTTCTGAAGGCTTTTGAAATTTCTCTTCCTTGAAAATGTTCATCTTCCTGCTTCCGGGATAAAATGTTCATATTTCGAGGACATTTTCAGGAAATAAAATACGATGCCATCCCAACTTCCTGTATGTGATATGCCGGCGTATCGCCACCCACTGCCAATAAGAGTACGGTATACAACGGCCTGTCCCACTCCCAGCTCACACTGCCATCACCTATTTCCCTTGTACACAGCCACGACGACGAGTATCTCGTTATGGTTTTTGCATAGGGACAACTTCCACGGTTGTGTACGGCAACCCTCCAGCAGTCTTCCCGGTTTGTGAATCCAAATCGGTGACTAAGAGGGAGGGGGAGCGCTTTAGGTTATTACGGAAGGACATTTTCTAACTTCTGCCAGAGCAATGTGCTGCGATGTAGGTCCCTCGCAAGGAAGTGGTGCCATCGCTGGCTGTAATCGCACTCTTAGATGCTCACCCAAGGACGACTCGTACTCTTGCATTGAAAGGCATCTCGCTCAAGTATTTTAGTTTAAAGCGACAAGTGCTCCTTGTCAGCGTGAAAGGGAAGAGTTTGCAACAAATTTTTTGAAATGTTCAACCTTCTCAGCACTTACTCCGCCTTGAGTTGAGTCTCGCTCTCGATTATGCGATTTAAAAACGACGAAGGAGGAAGAATTCTGATTACCAGACGAGCTGGGGTGGAGGATGTTGGGTAGTGAGTGCTGGCTCTTCCGGAACGAAGGGTTGTTTGTCCTTGTGCAATGTGCAGCGCATACATTTATGTGCTACGAGTTTGCGGAAGCGGATGTACGGAAACTAGTGTGGTAGGTAGGCTATGAGGTCGCAATCCTTACTGAAAACCTCTCAACTCGCAAGAATAATGGTGGTTGACTAAAGCTTCCTCTTCAGTCACATGCACGCGCTGCATAAATAGTTTGCGCGAGATTGTGCTCAGTGACCGTCCATATAAAATGGTCGACAATCGACATCGTCAACGATGACTACGATGAACTGCCGGCTCATCAATTTCCAAGTTGAAAGACCTGAATTAAAGTGTGTAGTTGATGCGAATGTCCAAATACCTTGACATTAGAGGAGTGACTGTCTCCGGATTGAGTGTTAGGGAGCGACGAGGTAGGTTCGTTTCACCTGAGCTGACGCAGCGTTACTTAAATGCGGCAATTTTCCCTACAGACGTCGTCATCTTCTCCACGCCGCACTGATCAGGAAAAGGAAGTATGTGTAGCGGAGCATGATGCGTTTCCTCTGTAAATAGGGTCTTACCTGTGGCTGTCCGATGAAGATGATGTGATTTTGTGCCACATGCAACCGTGCCTTCTTTACGACGGCGATAGCTAACAACCTGAACGACATAAGCCCCCATTCGCCTTTATTAGAAGCGAGCAATTAGGTGCCACGAAATGGGACAACTGTATCACCACGTAACTTCCGAAGAATCAGGGCACTTGGAATGGGTACATCCTAAACGTCGTCGTCAGTGTAATCTCGGTGTGTTTAATTTCCTACCTCTGAGCAGTAGTGTGGCGATAGTGAAACCTTGTCACGTCGTCCAGCTTACCAGCATTTATATAATCAGTAACGCAAAAGCAATGCGGAGTCGAAGTCAGAGCCAGAGTCACATATGCGCCTATCGTCAGTGCGCCGCTAAAATCCTGGATGCACTTCTTGTAGCCACTGCTTGTTGGTAGTTCTCTTTTGGTCATTGTCTTCTGGAGTCAGAGTCAGAGGTAGTTCTTAAGCAGTCTTGGCCATCTCTGTATGCAGTTCACGGGTGCAAGACAGTTCTGTGGCACGTGAAGGAACGTTAATTCAGTCATTCGTAATGCGTGTATACTGCGCTACAAGGCATACTCGTACACTGGTAGTCGTCCGCATTCGAGTTACCAATAATGATGATGATCATCATCGCTGCGGTGATAAGTGTCATTGCACTCCTTTGTGGGTCTCCTCAGTTCTGTTGTTGTTAAGAAATGGTGATGGTGTTGTTGTTGGTGGTGGTGGAGGCTTCAATTCTGGAAATAATTTGATGTTTTGCTTTGGGATGCCCCTTGCGTCTAATGGCCGTACGTGTAAGGCTGAAGCGGAGGCAATAGATCGGCGGCAGTGTCGGTGCAATCACGTGGTGTGCCTCATGTTTGTTCGACCAACTCTACCAGCGCGGAATGCGGATGAGTCCATCGAAATTACCATTTTGTATGCAAGTGCAACTGTTTGAGGGACTGTTTTATGGGTGGAGTATTTGAGTGTACGTATACCAACTCGTATGTGATTCGTTCTTGTAATGATCCCGGATCTCCGGCGGACCTCGACCAGAATTCACTTGTGCGCAGGGATACTCATACAATTTATAAAAAAAAGTAGCTGCGCGTGGACATACTCGTACACATATATATTTTATGTACGTTTTGTTTTTATTATTATTCCTTCACGCACATGAACTCATCGAAGTTATTTTCCCACGGCAAGGAAAATCGTAAAATTAGAAAATCGTTTAGTTAGGCCTAAATTTTTGTAGACTAGGGTGGTTACCAGGAGACACAACAGGTGATTTTTTTGAATAATTGAAGCGTATACTATACTTATTTTCACAAAGTGAGCACTTAAAGATTTTATTCAGATTCATTAGAAAAATGTATATTGAGTGACATAAAATTGGAAGGTCGTGCAGATCGCGTTGATTTATTTTTTTTTTTTAATTTTTGATCTGGAAAGCTACTAACTTCTGACAATTTAGTAATAAAGAATTCACTACTACTTATCCTGTCATCTCAGTCCTGCTATATCGCTCCGGAACATGGACCGTATCAAAAGCGAATGAAAAATCATTGGTCGTTTTGAACTTCTGAAAATCTTCGGTCACGTTTGTTTTGATGAGCTGGTTGCGAAGATTTAAACAACAACCTTAGGAGCCATTAGGGTACCATTATGAACCAATAAGATGTCAAGAATTATTCTACCGAGTATTCCATTCTTTCCCCAGGGGGAGCGGGGAAAAGGTTGGCCACAAAGCATCTTCGATGCTGCAGAATATGAGGTTGATGAAGTGTATTCGCTGTGGGGAAGTTCCGAGAAATACCCCAAAGAATTGAACGGAAGACGACTCGACAAATAATAACGAACTCGATGAATATTGCACTGTGGACATAATCAAGTTAACGGCGTATTCGCACGACTTCATGCGGCGTACCCCTGAAGACCCTACACGAGGCAGAAAAGAAAACAACAATGCAGAAATTGAAGGTAGCTCCTCGTATGGATGTGAATTTGTGAGCATCAAGCTCTTCCAAACCAAAGCAATAACGTATAACTAGGCAAAACTGAACGAACATCGACTACCAAGCGAAAACCGATGAGAATTACGGAATGAACAGAAACTCACATTTGACTCAAAGGACTACGACTACGATGAAAACAAGCGTAGATAGAAGATGAACAAATAAAGTTACAGATACATGAGATTGTTTTTGGTGCTTTGCAGACGAACCAAGCCAAAATGATATCAGCTTATTTTTGCCCCACCATGCATATATACGAACTTGTTATAGAAACCAACCAAAATCGGAAAGTTCTATTGAATTTACAAATCTCTTCGAATGTCAATTAGATTTGACATTTGACAAGCAAACGCTTGACTACTGAAGAAAAATCGTTACGATGTTTGTGAATAACATTTCTTGAGCGAGTTCGTGCCTTTTTTCAGTTAACCCGGCTTCTACTGGTCATTCAATGCTAACATTAGTAGAACAATTTTACGAACCAAGTAAGCATGGGAAGAACCCGACTACTATAAATATTGAGGACCTGATACTTTATTGGACATTTTGTTCGGACTAATAAAATATAATCCCAAACCGTCTCGATCTTGAAGGATTACTTTGTGGATACAACCTTTTTATTAAGTAATTGGTGACAATATGCTATTGAACTTTCTACCATATGAGGGCCCCAAAAATATTTTCCGCGATCACATATCACAAAGTATCGCAGATATATTATACACAAGGAACATATTGGGTGGAAAAAACTGAAAAAAAAACAATAATAAACATTTTTCAATTTGAGAGAGGAGCCCATTTTAAGCTTTTGAGGATACATTTTAGTGAAATATCAAATATTTCGTCATCAGCTCACTCCAAAATCAAAATATTACTTCTTATACTGACTCAAAAAACTAAAAAAGAAAAGCAGTAAAAAATGAATATGCAACGCACTTTTAAAAAAACTTTCAATCTTCATAAAGGGTGATCCATTTCGAGGTTCCCTACTTTTTTAAAGAAAAAAACACAGAAAATTCAAATTTAATGGAGTTTGTTATTATGTTTGTTATTATTTGAAAGAACATTCTTTGGCATTTATTTTTTGAAGATTATGTCTATCAAATGTTGGCCGTTGCTACGTCACAGATGGTCCATCCGTTGAGTCCAATTTTCGATCACTCGTTCGAGCATTTCGACTGGTAACTGGCGAATGACACGCGTGATGTTTTCCTCCAAGGCCTGAATCGAAGCGGGTTTGTCGGCATAAGCTTTTGACTTTACGTATCCCCACAGGAAAAAGTCTAACGGTGTGATATCACACGATCTTGGTGGCCAATCGACCGGCCCAAAACGTGAAATTATGTGCTCACCGAAATGTTCTCTCAATAAGTCCATTGATTGATGCGATGTGTGGGAAGTGGCGCCGTCTTGCTGAAACCAAATGTCGCCGAGATCACGAGCTTCAATTTCAGGCATCAAATAGTCGGTTATCATGGTCCAAGTTGCTGCGAATGGCGCCGAATCGACTCTCCACGGTCTTCGTGTACACTCTCAGCTACGGCCGCTATATTTTCTTCACAGCGTGCTGGACGTGGTCTATTCGGTCGAATATTATCCAATAATGAATGCTGGGTCTCAAAATGGGTGATGGTGTTGCGAATAGTACGCTCAGTAGGCCGATTATGTTGACCATAAGTTGAGCGAAGTGCACGAAACACATTCCTCACAGAACGTGAATTTTCATAATAAAGTTGAACAATTTGTAAACGTTGTTCACGCGTAAGTCTTTCCATTATGAAATGCCAAACAATACTAAACAAAAATAACATGACAGCATGACACGACTCACACGTGATCTGTCAAAAAAGGCTATTGAAAAAAGTATCTCTACTTGGATCACCCGTTATAAGATACTTCATCCTCAGACTTTACCGTAATATTAACGAAATAAATATGTACTTTAGGTCTAAAAACTAAATAAAAATGAATTAATAATAAAATAAAATAAAATAAAATAAAAAGCTTTAACAAAAAAAAATCTCAACTTTTATAACATAAAAGTCATTCAATGGGAAGAGTTTAAGGCCTCTTAGCTGATACTCTCATTAAAATTTAATTTTAACTAAACCCTTGAGTGATTCTTATTGCAAACCAAAAATATGTCAACTGACGGTTTAAGTTGAACTTTAGCATTTAGGTAGAGTATCAGCAAACCGAACTAAACTACCTTTCCTCAACAAAGATCCATTCCGACAGTGCTTATTTTGACTACAATATAACGGTTACGCATTAAATTTTCCTGCATAGCTCTGCTGTATCCATTTTTCTCCCGTTAAACATGTGCATCAAACGATCCCATTGCAGTGTCATGAAGTAAACGTCATAAATGGTGTTCAGTGATCTTCCTGAAATCGGTCATTCCGCCCCCACGCGATATTGTCTCCGCAAGCTCGCCCATAAAAACTTATTACTTCAGGAATCGTGAGCAAAATTAAGATGCGCCTATAATTCAAATTCATCACTTGCTAGTCGATTCGGAGTGCTCGAAAAAGTCACATCTTCGCGTAATAAAATTATTTAAATACACCACTTAACCGGAATGACATAAATTTTGACTCATAAAAACCAACAAAATATCAGCAGAACCATCGTGGACAGAGCTTTCGAGTACCTACGGTCGTCTGTCCGGCTGCTGGTGCGACGAGAACAAACAGCTTTTCACCGATTATGGCCGTGTTTGGTATGCAGAAGGTGTTATTTCCTGTTTAGAATAGGTATCACAAATTCATTTAACATTACGTCGCGGTGAGACAACACATTTATTTTGTTTTTGTTTTGCTTTGCTTTTTTGGGTATTTATACAAAGGCTTACCCACTTCGAAACAAGGTGCTCATCTCATGCCGTTGCTTCCGCGCGCTGCTCACTGCCGACACAAATTGATAATTCAATTTAGCGAACATTCCTCCCTGTGGACAGTGGACAGATACCAATAGCTACCGTTCGTGGAATTGACGGCAATTTATTTATAGCCCAGCACACCTACACGTAACCGCCGCAAGATTGCAGAGAACCCAGAATCGTTAGGAAATCAGAGACGAAGGATTGAATAGCAATCAACACGAACGTAGAATGTGATTTAAATTACCAGGTCCGGGCGAGTATGGTAATTACCATTTGTGTGATTCGGGCAGCGGACAGTATTGATATTCTGCTCCAAAATGTGGTAGGAGTTGCGCTCGGGAACCGAATTATGATAAGCGGATATGTCGTACATAAATTCACCTGGGCCGTTATGACACAAGAATGTCAATTCGATTCCGTATATCACTTGCGCGACAGTCTCAAATAGCAAGCCCCGCCGCCACCATCGCCTTGGACACCCATACCGTACGATGCCTGAGAATTTTTCGCGCAGCTAATAAATCTGTGCATGCATATAGGGACAGAAAACAAAAACCTCATCGAACATAGGCATGAAGAGCCTTTGCGCACAAGGGGTTAAGTTCAAAAACTTTCACATGGTATAAGGTTATCGGATGTCACCTAACTTGCTTTGTTTTTGATCGACAAGTCAAAGACCTGTCTTGGCAAGGGACAATGATGGAATCAATCTGTTCCCCCATAGAGTCTTTGGGGTATCATTATGCTATGGCGAACAAAAAAAATGGATAACAGGGAAGCCTGTTTAAAAGTATAGGCACCCAAAAGTGTAACTGATCTTTGTTTGCTTTGGCCAGGCGAATGATCAGTCATGCGGTATAATAGGCGCTGCATCTTTTTCATAAGGAGAACAAGTGTCCAGCCGTCGTCGAAGCCGTTTTCTGAATGCCCGTTGTAAATTAATCAAGTTGCAGAATTGTTAACGTTCCCCATACAGCAAAGAGTGCATGTTGTTAAAACCACAAGTATGAAGACAGGACTTGTCTGTAATCGTTTCGTAAGGAAATCCGAAAGGGAATATGCTTTGCATACGACATATACACGTACATTGTACATCCTAATGTCTTGTTCCCCGGCTGGAAGGACCAGTGCGAATTTTTGAGTAGGAACACAAATATTTGGGTGGCTTCCAAGGTATCGTGGTTTCAGGTGACACATTTGATCTGCATGATTGTTTAATGAAAGTCTAAGCAGCATTCGTAACTGTTGCGGAATCAAGCGACGGACGAAATAATTATTGTGCAGCAGAATTTTATGTAGAGATAGATGGTTATATTTAACACAACAAGTGGACCAGGTGAAGTAAAGTATAAGTGTTAGGTTCCCTCTGAGTCCAATCATATGCTCGCCGATATAAAAAGAAAGCAAAAATATCGAATCTCAGAACATAGTTATGATTGTTCCATGATAGCTCCCACGAGCCGTTGTTCATCGCTTCACTTTGTGATAACCGGAATGATTGATGGACGATTCTCAAACTACTAAGCCATACTGACATAATCAAGGTGACAATCGATGGAGAATCCAGAAACTAGTGAAACCTCACTTAGAGGGAAATTTTTGTTCTTAACTGTGAGTACTGGAATCCGGCACGGAGAAGTCGAGATCTCAGGAAGCAGCTGCAATCAGACTATGGGAGGGTAAACTTTTGAAGGATGATCGCGGTTCTTTCTTCACTAACTTCGCTAGTTCGGAATTGGAAGAAAGTAGGCTAACAAAAATGCGGCTGGGGACCCCACGATCTGCAAAATTTCAGTAAACCTGAGACAGAAACGTCTGAGCATTGGTAATCTGAAGCAGCAATACCTTGTATGGAATTGATGACATCTGCATTCGGGATAAGTTTCGACACCCCAATCGACAGTTTAGAGCGGTTAATGACCACTCTGGTCTACAAGCATCGTCGGCTGGTAATTCAAGAAACCAATTTCTTGAGGATGAGTCTGAAGTAACAAGACAATCTTTGTAATGGTGTTAGATCGGGAGGACTCGTTTGCTAAAGAAGGCTTGCGGCATACCACCGTCGTTTTTAGACAAATTATACTTAGAGGACCTGAGGGACCTGCCAAATATCCCCATAGCACTGGATTATTCGCTTTTACAATGGAGCAGTTAGAAGGTGCTACAAAAACTACCATCTCATAAGAACTTAAATAAAGCAGAAAGTATCGCTATGGGTAAAGACTCCCATAGAAGTGCGCAAGTTGGACGCATCACCTGAGTGTCAACAGCCCATATAACCAATCTTACCTACAATTCATATAGAAACATACGTATGGGCTATCAAAAAGGCTCCACGATTAAATAAAAATTTATCCTTAAAATATTGTTAGGTGGATCAAATACCCATCATTCCAACAGAAGGGTTACTGATAAAAAAACTGAAGACAGAATCTATCGAGCCACAACTTAGGGTTTCATTATTTATGTTTAAAAAAAAAACGTTTCCTTAAAATACAAATAAACCGAAAGTCGGTGATTTGGTCACCTTTTCTCTTTTTGTTGCATTCCCCATATAACAGATAACCAATATCAAAAAGAAATCCATTTAGTGAACAAAAAAACATGAATTTCCTTTTGAATAGCGATTTTGAGAAAAGGGGAAGCATCTTCAGATACATCAATAATTAAGGACGTATATTGAGGAAAATTATCCAATTTCTACCTGCAACTATACTGCAAACACCAAAAGCGAGAAAAATAGAGATCAAAAAGAATGAAAACAAAACTAGGAAGAATGGAATGAATAGATAAAAACCAAGAGGATGAGATCGCAGGTACAGTTCTATTGATTTACAAGTGATACGCACTTACATCCTGATTGTATGTATTCCTTTTGAATGGATTTCCAACGAATTTCCACTCGTTTCAGATACACATTCCGAGAGTGACCACTTGAACAAAACCTCAGGGTTCCTTTAACGAAAAAAAACGGATCGCTCCATGTCCTTTAGTTTGCGAGTTAAAAGGCTAACGTGCATCTTCATACATAGAAGGACGCTTACATAAACAGAATGGCGGGAGATAAACAAAAAAGAGGCGGGAAGTATGCGACAAAGTGTGTTTCTCTAGGAAAAAGGATTTCAGGATGTCCACCGTCAACAGCCCGAATTTGCAAATACATCAACCATCGTATGACACCTTCAATAAAGGCACAAGTGTTCCTGAAGTCATGAATGATGTTCAATGGAAAATCCGGATTTGTTTGATTGCTATCGTAAAGAGTAAGGAATTGCTAATAATTATATCTAATAATCTTTTTATGACTCTATCCGTATTCTAAAGTCGCGGCAAGATTTAGTTCAGATGTAGATAAACAATTTCTCACTCATAGGTAGGCATTTTTTTGGGTTCCTAAGCTGAGTTAATTGGAAGTTCAGATTTCTAGAACTGATTGCATTTGATTTGAAGCGATTATCGCTGATCCTTTTTTCCTGCCGCCAACTCTTTTGAAACAAGCCTTTTTCGGCTCGTTGTGTTATTTGCGGATTAACCTTATTTTTATAATAGCTTATAGTTTATCTGATGAACTTTATTTCTTTATTTGAATTCTTATAAGAGCTGCAGACATTTTCTTAGAATAAGTCATAAAGTCGCGTTTTTGAGTACAGAAAATGTAGCGGATAAAATATGTTTGGCAATATACCAATATATGTTGATAAAACGTTGTAGCTGATAATAATAATTGCTAAGTGGTAGAAAGAGACTACTTTTCTTCTCAACATTTCAATGAGAACTTGTCAAAGATTGAATGAACAATATTTACGCTCTATTTAGGTGGGGGCAATCAAAATCCTTGATGTGTGTGTGGTTATTAAAGCATGATTGGGACCTTCCGATTTAAATCGATTCGAACGGGTATGCTTATAAAGCTTTTTATCAGTTGAATTTGAACTCGTATAATTTTTCAAATCATAGCGAGGAAGAATCATTGCTGCAGACTATTAAACGGCGATATAGACCAATACCCACGTTTAGCAAACCTGCCTGAAAAGATGTTCTTCCCGCCGAGTTATAAATGAAAATCCTACGGGGATGTCTATGAAAAGAGAGTACACCAGCCCATTAGTCAAATGTTGATCAAACGAAATGATACCTAAAGAATGAAAGCTCAGCTAAGATACGGAATGTAGTGCGATTTTTGGTCCTTAATGTACAGCAGTAATAGAGTTGTTGAAATAATTGATGCTTGTCGTACCCTAGCATTTATAGAGAATTTATCTAAGGAAACGCAATCTACCACTACTTGCAAAGATCTGTCTTAAATTAAGTTTGTCATCCAGGTTTTTATCACAGGTGTCCATAGATGGGTTACATAGCTTAGCAGGTATCCAGTTGCTTTCGGAACCCATATTACCTATCGTTTATTATTCCATTCCTTTATAGGTAACAGAACTTGCCTAGTTGAACTACATATAGCAATAGTGTAGGTACGGAGAAATTATTTGTCAAATTTTCGGTTATTGGCAAAAACTAAAAAAAATGCGTTTATGGTCAAAAAAAATTGCCATCCAGTTTTTTCTTCAACCTATAGGAATGGTTCCAATTAGAGAAATTTTGACAATTAAAATGGTCAAGTGGCTTTAGTACTTATGTTTACTTAATCCTACGGATGTAGGCTGAGATTCTTTCGCAAAATAAAAATAAATTGTTTTGGCTCTTTGTCAACAGATGAAGTAATCTGAACCCAAAAGCAAATCAAATTAATTATAAAATTAGATACTAACCACTAAAACAGCAATAAAATATTGCTCAACAATGAAAATGTGTTTTTCTTTCGTTTTTACTAGCCCCGAACTGTCAGTAGTCACATGTTATGTTTTTCCGTTGGAAACACAGTACAATTATGGGACACCCGTTATCAGCTCGTATCCACTTGCGGATTCCTCTGAGATTATAGATTTATCTTAAGAAGAACCGGAGACTTTTTCAAATTGCTGAGACTTAAATTTGTTGGATTTATCGTTCCACCGAGGATCAGGTAGTTCATCATTTTGTAATGTGAAGTGAGGTAATTGTTGTTTGGCAGACAAAGTTCGTTCCTGTTGAGAATGTTGTACTTAATCAAAAAATATCAGCTATGGCAGAGGAGGAATATCTCTAAAGGATCTGTAAGTGGAATTATTATATGACAAGAAAAATAGTACCTAATGCCAGTTTTAAAGCAGTTAATACTAAAAAAAATGCTAATATTTCAAATCAGCTATGTTCATTTAAAATATTGATTCAAAATCAAATACCCTTATTGTGGGCAACATAAAACTGTCTTGAGCTGCATATTTTCAAGCAACATTCGAATAAAAATAAACATATTCATAATATGTGCATCGACACTAAAACAATGGAATGAGTAGTAAAATAGTAAATTCCACTCACTTTTCAACAAAGCAACACACATAGTGTCATGCTCGCACCATTATATACAATAGCCGGACTTGTGATTCTGACAATATTCCTAATGCGAGTGACAAAGTTTAAACCCAATGGATCTACCTGTTTAGTATGTACAAGTGTCCGAACACGTACATTGCTCCTAGAATCATGAAACAAATCGTTAGAATGGTGTTTCTTGGCCCTTTGAAAGCAGAAGATCCGAGGCGTCGTATCATTTACGGACCCATAGATAATGTATTATGATCAGGAGTCAATTTAGTATGCAAGAGCGCGTACGTCTTCGAGAAATAAATATTTTCCGTAATACGTGATAAAGTTTTGCCTATGATTGAATGGTTTCGGTTCTTCTATTGTGTGACCATTTTTTTATTGGTGTTGCTTTTGTTCGATTGTACTTCGATATTTTTCGGAATTAAACTTTGTTTTCGGATTCATGTTTGGTTTTTGTACCAACTGCAATAACTGTTGTGAAGTTTAGTAAGCCAATACACAACCCGAAATATGACGCCCTCTATGTGTGTATAGCATGTTTCGAGTGGATACAAGGTAATCGATTTCATTTCGATGATTACTCATTCGTTAATTGCCACCACCTTGATGACGATATTTGCTTCTGTTTTACGTCATATCACCAGCCCCAAGGGGGAAGTATGTTTATTTTCTAACTTAGTCATACTCCTGATAACACAGAGTTTCGCCGCTAAGTCTGATATGATGAATTATTATCAAACGGAATTGCGTTTCCTGACCATCAGGCATTCATATCTGTTTATGGGAATAAAATTTTTGAAGGAAAGCTTACGGATACGTGTGCATTTAACAAATAATATAAAAGTGAGGGCAGAACAATTTAGTCATCAGTAGCGAAGGTGAAGATGAAGGCGACAATAAGCTTGTTACTTACAATTAGTGTGTTGTGGTTGTTTTGTGTTGGAAACACTAAAGGTGATCCAATCAAAGAAGTCATGAAATCTTGGTCTAATAATGAGGTATGTACAAACTAGATACATTATACATATTTGCAAATTTTAATTAGTTCCGTTCGGGTACCTTGTGTGAAGAAAATGGAAAACTGTCAAAACTCCAATATCGAGAGAGATTTTTCTCATTTCAACGAAAAGATCGGAAACATTAAATGTTGTGAAAGGATGAACACAAATTTACTAAAGCCCGGCTTTTCCGTGCGATAGTTTCAAGATTAAACTCGAGTTTATTCTTGAAACTATTAGATTAAACTCGAGTTACTCGAGAAGTTTGTATTTCGGCCAATTTTAAACCAGAGTTAACTTCGAGTTTGGTGAGTCAACAAAACAAATAAAAACGCAGATGTTTTTGACAGATGAGATCCAAAGAAGAAAACAATTATTTTCAATTCTATTTACGTGATCATTTTATTAAAGTTTAAGAAAATTAATACTTATACGATACAATTATATTCAGATCGCAGAGTCTCGGAATAGTTTGAAATATTGAATTTAACCGTTCTATGAAGAAAAAGGGTTAATAGATTTCGACAACTTTTTGGGAGCAAAGTCGATAAATCAGCAGTAAATCACTACTCATGGACTCAAAATAAATTGTGCACTGAAAAACTGCTTCAAATTTAATACAGAGTTGAATAACCGGATTAAAAGATTATATTTTCGAAATCAAAATTTCTGCGTGAGGAAAATGGGAAAGCAATTAACGAAACAAAATTCTATCTTCGTTCATTTTTTTGATACTTTCCCCTTATGCGAACGATTTCGCGAAGTTACATAACCAAGTTTATTTAAATTTACACATAACCAAGTTTATTAAAATTTACGCGAACAGACCTAATTTTGCAATTAGTTATTTTTTACCATTTCTAATTATGTTTTCTTTTAGATTTTGACACTCAAGTCATTAAAGCAAATGTTTACCCGACCAAGAGTATTGGGGAGCCTAGTCAAAGATGACTATTCAAAAGCAGCAGTTGCCGATGACCCGCATTGTCCGCCCGGGTTTAAACGAGGTCCAAGGGGACTTTGCAGAGAAGTCTGGTGAAATATGATAATTGTCGATGAAGTCAAAAGTCGGTATGAAGTACTTAATAAATGATTATGATAATCAGTTGTTAATACAATATAATTAGTTTATTCTCACAATGTCTTGAATAGAATAAAGTAAAAATGTATCTAAACTGAGAAAGTGTCACTTTCTATTGGAACTAAGTATGAAATTACACATACTATAAATAGTGGTTTCAAATAATGGCAAAAATAAAATACTCATATGAATGTGAATTTTTAATATTAAAGCATTTAGTCATACATACGAAACCATTACATGTTCTTAAGGAAGGGCTTGGGACTTCCGGGTTTGCTGAATTTGGCCTAGCAAATGTTAGTTGTTCATTTGACGTACGTACGAGGAAACAAAATAAGTGCTAAGATGTGCCGTTTTGTTGTAGTGTGCTGCGTTATAGTATATAAATCCATCCAGTGGCCTTTAATGATGTTATAGAATCTTTGTATTTATCAGAGAAATCGCCAAGACACTGGAAACATTCATATGGCATATGTTTATTATATGTCCTTGGCCCTCATTCCGTATGGTGATTATCGTTTGACGATAACATTTCGACGGTACATCTTGCATCACGTAAGATAAATTTTAGTCGTTTTTGCTGTC
This sequence comes from Rhingia campestris, assembly GCA_932526625.1. Taxonomy (NCBI): domain Eukaryota; kingdom Metazoa; phylum Arthropoda; class Insecta; order Diptera; family Syrphidae; genus Rhingia; species Rhingia campestris. Next base: position 222,248,421 of record OW052182.1, read on the forward strand.
GGCTTTATTTGCTTCACTTAAAACAATAATCTTCAAATCACAGAAGATTATTGAGCGATTGCTCATGAGGTCTCGACTACCGTCTGAGTGATAATCGTTATGAGTTGCGGAATGACCCCCTTATCAAGTTGTAAATAAGTCACAAATTCCTTGGTAGTTGGTATAACTCGTCCAGTAAGGTTTCTCCATCTGTGATCGGCTGTTATAAGAAAGTATGTTTTAAATTATTTGTAATTGTCATTAATAAACTGAGAATGCTGATCGCTCTTAAGCTGGGAATAGAAAAACCCAACCAGAATACAGAATTTCTGCGCGGCAGTTCATCGCACCACTGAGGTTTTTGTTGAGGAAAATAGCTTTAAGTTCCGCATCCAAATAAAAAAGGACGTACCTACACGTTTATAGGCAGTTGATCTAAGAATCCTTCTATGTTGAACTAATAGCGTTTTCGATTGCGATTTTCAGATTTGCTTTCAGATTTTACCCGTCCCAATCGAACATAAAAGAGGTTGTTCTGGTTTTGTGTGTGAATTAGTGTCCCATTTGACAGCTTATTGTTTATCTTTAGGCCGCAGTTATAGCTATCATTGAAAACCATCATTTAAAATTTTCTTTTACTCATTGCTTTTTTTAAAAATTCAACCATTGCTTTGGCGATCAATCGAAATCGAAAACGCTATATATTCACACATATCAAAACCTTAAGGGGAAAGGATTCGTTAGTTCGACTTAGGTCTTAATTCTGGATGGATAATCTGAACCATTTCAGAAATAAATGATTGCGAAAAGTTACTCCACATTATTCTTGCGTCTCATTATTCTAACCAAACAAATAGTTTACTTATTTTGTTTTGTAGTCCCAATCTTTATAAATTCTTATAAATTACAATTTTTTTTATATTCATTTAACTAAGACTGTAACAAATTATTAACAACTTTATTGAAACAAAAATACAATAATAATAATAATAATATGTAGTTATACAAAAAAAGATACACGTTACAAAATTAACAATTTAGGAAACTAGAAATATGCACTCCTACTAGCCTTTATATTTGTATATACATATATGTACTGTATAAAAATGTTAATTCATCATCAAATAGTACACTAACTTTTATTCGCTATGTACATCTACTTATAGTATCACAAAAGAGGAAATACTAACATAAGGAGGTTGTCGCGGCAAGATCTTGACGCGTATAATGCTTGCGTTAAGTTTACTTCTTTATTTTGTAGCCGTCAGTGAATCCGTATGTATTTGCCACTAAAATTGAATTACGAAATCATAAAAACATCCCCTTATAACATGTGTTAGGTTTAGCTTACTTTCAAAGTCCTTTTTATAACATTCAAAGAAATCGGCCAACAAGTGACCGGGAGGAATTTCCCATGTTGTGGTACCGCCGTATTTTGCTGGCAACACATCCCGGTTAATGTGAGACCCAAGGGATTTCCAATCCTTCCCATGGAAGAAAATCTAAGGAAAATAATTTAAACCATAAATACACTTTTTGGATGCATTTCTTTGTTGTCTACTTACCCTCTTGCGAAGCTTCTCCTTGATGAAAGGCTTGAAAATTGCGAATAGCAAATTGAAAATGTACGAGTTGTTTACAATGTGTACAGCTTTGAGTCTCATGCAGATGCAATCTTGGATGTAGTCAAGCAACATCATAGCAAAGGTTGGTGTAAATTGCATAACATGACTCATAGGTAGACCATCCATGTCAATAATGACGATAGCTCCACAAATCTGTGAGATTGGCTCTGCCATTGAGCCGAGAACGGTTAGTTGGATTCCCTTGAACATGTCGCTCAATGGAACTTTAGATGGCTTCCATTTTTCTGTAAAAGAGATTATCCAGATTTAAATACTTTCAATCTTAAACATTAAAAACTCACTTCCAGATTCAATAATGAGAATTCTTCTGCCATGTTGATCTCTGTTTGGCAATAGGCAAAGGCAGTTCTCTTCAAAGACGTTTCTGACATTGGACGGAAGAACGTTATCGCAGACATCGCCATATTTTAATTTCATTTGATAAAAGTTGGTAAGCTAAAAAAGGATCGTAAAATATTTAGTTTTATGTATGTGCACATCTTACATAAGAGTTATGTAATATATGCCAAAGTTACACATACCCTTTTCAGTGCACCCTCTGGATAAAAATGGGAAGGTCTCAAAAACATTTTCATGTATTCATCATCCATTGGTAGTTGTAAGTAATCCGTTTCTGTATAAAAGTTGGGTGTTTTTAATTAATGTTTAGTTGTTGGAATAAAGCAGTTTTGTATGTGTTTAATAAACTTTTTAAGCAATTCAAAATTAGGAAGGGCTGCTTAGAAAATCTGAAAATTAGTAAAAAGAGCGGCAATGCGAACGAAAATCACCATTACCAGTGTTACGATTATTTCCTTAGCCCGTTCGCGTACGAATTAATAAATTTAAAGATGTACCACTCCAAGTATAATGTTGGAACTTTCTAAAATACCAAAGCAAGGAATGTAACCCGAACTCTATTTGGATTGCATTCCTTTCGATATTAAAAAGAAAAATCATAGAAGACACTAATGTCGATTTAAATTCCGTTGTTAGGGACCGTATGGTGCCCTTAGTCTTAAGTCTTGTAGCATTGATGGTGCACAATTAGACTTTGGAGTGCATCGACCTTACTTTGGAGATGGTCATCGGCCCTCAGTAAGAACAACCAACACTTTTGTATGGTTTTGATATTGTGGGTGAGCCCACCGTGAAATACGAGCCTTTAGGGTAAAGTGTTTACGTTAAGTTTGGTTTATATTTATCTACTCACATCGCACCTAGGGGAGTTACTCTACCAACTGTGTCCTCGAGTTAACAAATTTCATCCGAACAGTTTGTTTTTGCATCAGAATCCTCTTTCTTAGTTTTTTTTCGAAAGCTAATATAATGAAGTATTCAGACAGAAATATGATTCTTCCGAATTCGTATGAAAATATTCAGTCTGATTCCGGTTCACTGTAAGATCAGCCCTAACTGTCAGAGGTGGCCGCAGATATAGTCAATATAGCAGAGTGTAAGTTTAACATGAATTTTTCATAACTGCGATCGGTGGTGTTATTTTCATATGAACAAAAATAAAACGCAGCGCTTTGAATAAAACACATCGACGCAGCAATATTAACAATAACGTCAGCGTTAGGAATTTGTTCTAAATGTTCTCTTGCTGCCGACGTTGGTAATGTGTAATATGCCATACAAAATATACTGGCTTTAAAAATGGTGATTTTATTGCTATTCTTGTAAGTGTAAAATCCAGGAACCAAGATGATACTCCATTATTTTATATTTAAATAACTAATGCTTTTAAAAGTGATTCCTTTTGCTTATCTTTCGAGCTTTTGATCTTTTTGCGGAATGAGGGCCCAATACTCTAGTGGCATTTAATGTAATGTACATTAAATGTCACTGGAGTACTGTCATCGATTGATTTACAAGTTTGTTATTATTTTACTTTGCCAAGTAAGTGTTTTTTAATCTATTTGCATATTTGTCAATCATTTGAAGGGTTTATTAAAAGACTTACGATTTACTTTGTGCGACAGGAGTGGTTGGCTATTAAAAACCTATTAACAGTCCCAACAAAGAGGTTCATTGAAAATCAATAATAAACAAGATTCTGGCGAGGGATAGTCCTGTCAAGACACAAATATTGATTTAATCGTTTTTTATCTGCTGTGCTTTTCTAAAAATGTAAACATAGCAAAGTGACGAGATGTCATGTGATTTCATTCATCTTCTGCTGTATGTTGAATCATCATCTTCTGAACTCGAATACATTTATCACATATGTACATACATTTTCTGAACTCGAATCATTTTACAAACGCATGGCTAATTATTATACTATGAGCATGTTTATGATTACATTTCTAAAATTGGCAAAGCTCAAATAATATATGCTAACAGCTGTCAAAAAAGTTTTGCTAATTTGCAAAAAAAAACTAAGTATGCAATTTTGTAACACATATCAATAGCAAGTGATGAATGTCATTAAAATTGTAAATATAGCTATAATGTAAAGTATTGGCTGATAAAGGGTTGTGAACAGTGTTGCCAAATCATACCGAAATCTATTTACTTTGATCGAATTAAATAAAACTAAATTAAAACTATCAGTACCTAGTCTTAACACATTTACAAACTAAACATATGATGAAATATTTTTACATTTGCTAAAAAAAAATGTATCCACTTTTATGTGATTAAAACCCGAAGAGGATGACCTTCACATTTGCAGTGCATAATAGTTAGACTGTAACAGGGAGCCTGAAAGCGGTCCATATATATATAATCAGCTTAACAACTGTCAATCAATCAGCTAATTGTATCAGCTGCGTTCCTTATCGTCGGAGTTATGATCGGGATAGAAGGGAAACAACTCCCCATTTTACTTCATATATATTTACATGGGATTTTCTTATGATTTTTATATTTATTTATCGGCTTCTTTTAGATATGCTGGATACTTTCACCGCGGTAGTTCATGGATATTTTCTCGTTTAAAGATAAATATAAATGTTTGGCGCATCAGGCTCGTTAGTACCCAGGGCTGAGTTTTCTCACAACGATTATGTGTGCGCGTGTACTTCTTGCACGATGGCGGGACCTCCTGTTTTATGCCGAATCCAAACGGCTACTTTGAGAAAAGCTTTTCTTGACAATTGATACTACTCGGACGATTTGGAAGATCATCACGAGAGGAGGGCCAGCGAAAAATTATTTAAGTGTTGCTACGGCTGGGAATCGAACCCAGACCGTCTGCGCGGCAGTTCATCGCGCCACTATGCTCGTGTTTGATGCTTTGGTACCAATGTCAACACTGGGGTATCAATATCAGCACCCCACATAGTAAATTTTCGTTGTATGAGATGCGCACTTTATGTAGTTCATACCTATAACGTTTAGTTTGAAGCTTGTAACAAAGTCTAGAAGAACTCCAGGTACATGGCACACAAAAGAATTTAAAAACTATTCTGGGTCCAAGTAAGTAAGCAAGTAGACTTCAAACATACAAAATATGAAAAGGGGATTGTCTATGTAAACTAAAATTTAAAACCCTAGATGTATGCTTCTTCCATTATCTTCAAAGCTTATGGTTGGTTCAAAGAAATATTGGTCCCCTAACAGATTATACCAACCCAACGACATCGCAACAGATTTAGATTGGTTAAAGCGAGAATGAAAAAATGCTTCTCCCTCCCTACCGTTTATTCCAAATCAAACATTACCTTATATTGAAATGTTCGGACGAATTTGCTAATATAAGTCCTATTTGGAATCCGTTTTTAGTAGTATCTCCTATTTCGAAATAACAAAACCGACAATGAAAAGAAAATAATACCTTTCAAAGAATTTAAATAATTTATTGAAAGCAAAACTAACGCATATCGATAAACGGATCGATTAAAATAACCTCCATAAAGGCTTTATCAATTAAATCAATTAATATCTTTGATTAATTTAAAACCATTTAGAGCAGCAATCTGTTTAATAACAAGCTTTCTATACTAGCAGTTGCGATGAGGGTTAATAAAACCTTCCACTGTAAATATAATGTCATGGTTCAATCCGATTGAAATTACATACTTAAACAAAAATGCCGCTTAGACTCGATTCGTGTTTTGATGCACGTGGTTTTCCTGCACAATAAAAACCACCGGTATGTACAAGTATTACAAGTTACCTAATCTCAAAAAAACGTTTTTAAATAATTGATATTATATACGATTATCAATGCAAAAAGCAAAATCACTTGCTTATAGGGCATAGATATTGTGTTTAATCAATAGGTAGGTGAGAACGTGCCTTGGAAAATAACAACAATTGTCATGATCTTGATTGACTATTAATTAGAATATTGTTACTCACTTTGAATTAATTCGCGCAAATCTTTAATAGCTTTCTCTACGATTTCTGGCGTCTCTCTCAGCTCATCGCGTGCCTTATCCAATGCCCATTGTGGTGGATCTTCCTTTTCCAAACGCACGACCGCGTTTCCCAAATCGATGTAAGGTAGCTGTTTGTCGTCAAACTTCAGACTCGACGCTTCTGGAGGGCTCATGTTTTCTATGTATAGGAGCTGCAATAAAAAAAATATTTGTTATTGGATGACGTTTATGTAAGCTAACATGTGGCTGAAAAAGCCTGTAACTTGACGGTGACTCAGAGTTAAATTGTTCCGAAGAACTTGTAATACGATGTTTGCATACAAAATGTTATTGCATTGTGTATCGCTATCATAAATCGTACTTATATAGATTAAGGTACTCGCTTCCGCTTTAAGCTAAATTGGGCAAAAGTTACAAAATTGACACTAGTACCTAGAAAATATTTTAAAATGAAAAACAATCGTATTAAATGGGTTATTATTTTAATAGTATTTCCAACATTTCCCAACAGAATTGCAACAAAAACCCGTACTTTACTGATATTCTCACAATAAATTGTACAGAAAGTTTCTAAAAAACTTTTATGGTTCTACAAAAGACAAGGTTTTTCTCTTGCATAGCTATGTATGTAATGGGGTAGTGTATAAAAATGTTTTTTTATTTTATAAAAACGCCCCCAAAAAGTAGGCGCGGGTTAAAATGGTCTATAGACGAAATATTCATATTAATATTACCAATGATTCTGCATCGAAATTTTTTTCGAAAATTATAAAACTTGTCTGTAAAAAGTTTTTTTTATTGAAATCGCCCCCAAAAAGTGGGCGTGGCATAAAACTTTATATGGACGAAACTTTTTCTAAATTCGTTACGGTTTGGCCAAAAATCTACGTTTTTCTTAAAAGGGGGCGTGGCAGTGGGCGGATTTCAAAAAAATGTACACTTGTTCTGCTGAGAGCAGCAAAGAGCACGTGTACCAAATTTCATCCTTCTAGTTCAAAATTTAAGGCCCAAGAACTGGTGACGTACGGACGGACGGACAGACAGACATGGCTAAATCGACTGAGCTAGCGATCCTGAGTCGATCCATATACTTTGAGGTATATGTAGCTAAATTATTTCTCTATTTCTCTATACAAACTATGTATCAAAACAAATATACCCCTATGGGATAGGGTATAAATATGGAATAGATTTATGAGAGTACATGAAAAAGCCTTAATTATCTATTATTCTCAGAAAACGAAATGATGTCTATTTGTGTATATAATTAAAGATATACATCCTAATTTGATCAAGTTAAACAAAGTTCTCATACAAAATATAGCGAAACAAATTTAATCATAACATTTTCGTTACCACTTTTTCAAAAACCCAGTTTTAGTTTATTTTACAACATTCATTAAACTCCCTTGCTTTTTTGGTTAAAAATTTGAAAGATGTGTTGTATTGCCGCCACATGTTAACACTGGTAATGAGGAATAATTCACCAAATTTTAAAAATTAAGAACCTCCTGCTCAGGAGGTTTAAAATTTGAAGTCTATTTTCACTGGTTAATATTTTAACGCAATTGGTACATGGCCTAAATATGTAGTACACGACGTGTAATTTGTTAAATGCAAAAGACGATTTGACCCAATTCTGACGTCAAAATACAATGAATGCATATGATGTACTTACTACCTATACATTTTTTGAATTTAATGCTACATGTGACTTTACTACATGTTGTGTATCAAAAATCCGCATGTGGTTTGCGAGTACATGCGACACGACATCGTCGGTGACAGCGTTGGCAATTTCATGCTTTATATTATTCCTGAGTTCTTCAACGTAGCTCCATAGCCAGCATTGATATAGTTATAGTTATATCAATGCTGGCCAATAGTCGTTCAACATGGCACGATAGAGCACTATATTGTTTTCTCAATTAAATTCAGGATTCAGTTCTTGGGTTCATTAGATCTTGTAAGGTTATTTGCTAAGTTCTTAACGGTATGTTCAACACAATGTGGACGAAGGTGTTCCCAATTCTTGTGAACGTCCGGCGTGGAATAGACTGATTTTGCTTATGTTGAATGAAGCATTGACGGGAAATTGGAGCAAACCTTCTTTAAGTTGCGACAGCCTGTAATGATTTTTAATAGCTAACTTACAATTTTGACAGACGGACGTTTTGAATTCGACAGATCATTGAAATATGTTAACGGTGGTTTTGTATTAAAATAAAAAAATATGTAATGTCCCTATTGAAAAACCCATACAAACATAGAATCTCTAAAAAATCCAGCGGACGGACCATTCAAAATGAAAGCCGAAAACCAAAACAAACATAGCATTACGAAAAAACCAGGATTAAGTAAAGTGAGAAAGGTTTCTATCCATGTACTCAGATCACAATTCTGTCAGAACGAAAAAAGGTTGTCGATTACTATTTTGCTTTAGCTAATGACTAAAACTAAAAAAGTCACATTGTTGTGTTCCATTGATCTTTTTACTCTCAGTTTTAACTTCCGACCTTAAATCGGTTTATACAATAGCTGTCATCAAATGGATAGTAAATATGCTATCGACTACTTGGTGCGGTGTTGACAGAAAGCGAAATTGGGATATTAATATAGGGAAATATAGCGAAATGTATGTAATATAAAGTGTTTCCCACTAAGTGAATCCAATTCGATTGTTAATGCAAATATCTTAAATCTAAAAACAACGTCACATCATATCTACACTTCATCAAGAAGCTATTGACCTGTTACTTTCATAGAAGACTTCAATTCAAGCTGAACAGATCTTAATGGTTATAAATGGATATGGCAATTTCTTCCAAACAATTTTATGAAAATAATGTAAGACTATTTCAGATTACAAGTACCAGCAAGGAGCAAGCTCATGAGCTAGCTCGACACGATTCAGCATAAAAACTCAACTCGCTGAAAAAAAAAACCAACATTTAGAATAAAACAACGAATATGAAAAAGTCATTAATATAGTAAACGTCAGATGGCCCGTTATAGGCTTTATTTTATCAAGGTTGAAACCAACAATGGATTTGTTCAAAAAGTATAATTTTTCATATATTAAGAATAGTACTATTCCTTATACCTGAAAAAGTTTCTTTTAGTTTATTAAATTAAATATATTTTTTTTAAATATACAATTTAGTTGATTTTTTTACCCAATTCGATACATTGACAAGCGTGTTTAACAAATTTAACAAATTCTGCGCAAATTATTTGTATATGTTCGAATCAAAACAATATCACACTTTATAATAAACAAGATTATGTGGTCCCGTTGTTTAATCATTAATTTTAAGTACTTGTTGAAGAAAACAAGTAATATCACTTGCTATTATCTTGAAATAATTGATTAGCAGTGTGTCGGACTTAAAAACAATACCTCCCAAGGGGCATATAGATATTACCAAAAATATACATGTATCGAATGTGAATGAAGGAGATCTGTTGTTCAATTTATGATTAAAGTATTTATTATTCAGCGATTATCTATTACCAGGCGTTGACTATACAAACCAATTTTAAATAAAATATCAATTTTGTTGGATTTAATAATAAATAGTATGTTTTGTATCACTTAAAGTTTAAATGGATGTCAAAACTTAACCCATCAAAAACGGTGTCAAACAAAAGGAGTGACAAGTAAATGATAGTCAATATATAAAGAATCAACAAATAAATGAATGAATGGTCCAAGATTAACATATCTGGCTTAAGGTCCAAACTGATCGAACAACCGAAACCGAAACTTTGTTTTATTTTTTCATTTATCATTTCATGACATTTCATTCCCACAGAAAAAAGAACAGAAACAGAAAAACAAATCACTTTGACAACAAAAACGTGAATCAAGTGACGTCTACAAACTTCGGCGACATACAACGACAGAAAACAGGTTGTAAAACTGCAAGTGAAAAAGTACGAAAAAAATAGAACCGTCGTGGGACGGCCGAAAGAAGCGAAGCTTTTACGTATTGGCCCGTGTGACGTTAACATAAACGGTACGGTGACGGTCACGATTTCACTTTTTCTCGGTTCACTCCCCATCTTCCAAGTGCACCATGGTGGGGGAAGTTAACGGTACGGTGACGATTTCACTTTTTTTCGGTTCACTCCTCATCTTTTTGAATAATCTTTATACGTGACCCACCGACCTTCCGTAAAAAAGATACATTCGCTTCAATAAATAAATTTTATAGTGTGGTATGTTGATATCTTTTATTTAAAAAGTATTTTTAACTAAAAAACCCAGCAAATTGGAAGAAATTAGCAGTTTAAATAAAAACTAAGTTTTGGTTTCGATTGCTCGGTGGGTTTGGCCCGTTAATGACCTATCCCCTTATTATTAAAAAAGTTTTACTCCATGGATCATTTGTGGACTAAGAAGTCTGAGAACTGCAAAACTGAAAACCATGCTCGCATTTTCTTAGAAATGGTAGTTGTTGTTATGTATTTGTTGCCCATCGGTACTTTTTACCTGTATCAACTTTTGTTTTGATTGTGTGAAATATAATGACAAGAAAATGACCGGAATAAAACGTTAATCCGAGAATAAATATCAAAACTTTTTTGTTAATAGGAGCTAATGTTTAAAATAATTGCTGTTTACTTTACTTAATGGGTGAATTATTGTTTTAGTGCAATTGTTTACGGGCATTGATTAGGAGCAAAACAAATTGACACATTAAAAATGAACTTTAACACCATCATTTCACTGTTTTTACGTTATTCTTGAACTTAACTTTTTATCATTCATTGGGATACTCGGATTGTAAAAAAAAAACACAAAATGGCACGTTAAAGCTAAACCAATTGAAGAGAACGGAACATTGCTACGATAGAAGCACAAAAAATTTTTACGACAAAAGAGTAGCTAACTTCTGATATGGCTGGGAAGCGCACTGATAAAATTAGTAAGCAACAATTTTAGCCACCCTTCAATTCATCCATTCGTTAGATCTAATAGCTTGTTAGCGACAACTCAAAATAAAAAAAAACGGACTTATTCACTAGAATTAATAAATCCCAGAATAATTCGACCAATAAGACAGAATCTTCACAAGTGAGTTTGTTGGAAAGCTTTGGATGGAACCGGATTCATCCTATTTATACTCAGCTATAGAAGAGCCAGATATCTAATTCAAATACCTTGGCTGTATGTCAGTAAATCCAATTGTAATTAGTCGCCGAAATTACAATTACGAATACACCCCCATTAATGGATCCATTACACAAGCTGAATGTTTTTTTTTTTTTAAATAATATAAGCCGCAATACAATACTTTCATTATTACTTTAGTGAGGTAAATAATTGGGGGTCGAGTATAAACTGTTCGTTTTCTTATATATTATATTATTGTTTTCTACCTACACCTACATGACCCATCTGTATGATGTTAAGAATTTAACTCGTGAGCACGATATTGTGTTCCTTAATTATGCTTTTTGAATTTCACATCGTAATTAAAAATACAGCCTTAATTAACATTTTTAATATCCTAGAGTGGAGTCACTGTTCTTCAACTACAATTTATTCCTTGTTAACGGAAAGTTTATTTAATTATTTAATTACCTAGTACCCAATTTTTAAAACTCAATGTTTTCAGATTCAATAATGTGTCAATGCCAGGCGAAGCTAAATGGTAATTCAAACAAACTCCAAATATTAATCTTAAATGTGGCTTCAAGTCCGATAGCAATAAGAATAGATCGCATGCTACTGGTATGTAGATAAAACTATCTAAATAGGCGCAAACGTGACAAACCCAAGTCAATATCTAACGACCTCAATTTTAACATCTGGCTACAATTTAGTAGGTATGTGCCCACTCTAGATAAACCGAAAATTCACAGTCATATCCGCTCGACTTAGATAAATTTCCACTTGGACAATAACTACTTCCGAAGGTAAATCGGCTGTCGCAACCGACATGTCGGTCCACACAAAGACGAAATTACCATTTGCTGGGTCGAACATCCAATTAACCGAATAAGTTTACCTTGAATCACTATCAATAACGTAGGTATTATGTCGCACCCATATGCTTACCGATCAGCAGAACACACTCCAAAGCATAGACGACCAAAGTCATGGTCGTTCAAAGAGGAAGCATTGTGATGACTTCCTCAAGATGATTCAGTTGAGTCATAACTTTTTCTCTTGTTCGGAAACCAATTGTATCCGTACATTCGAATTCAACATTGCATTGGGTAAGATGAAATTTGCAACTGCAACTAGTCTACCGCAACAGCAGGTGTTAACAAATAGCTTAGACACGCCGAATGGTAAATACATAGCCAAGCTGCAGCAATAGACCGTGTTGCACAAGCAGTCCGTCATGCGTTGTAATCCACAGGTGGTTGCAATAATAAAGCTGGTTTTCTATTGGAACTTGGTTGCATGTAGCTATGTATTATATCTGTTCTAAGATCATAACCAAACCAATCTAGTTTGGGTGTGCTATTACAGGAATCCCCCTACGTCGAATGCGTGCTTTTCATTGCATGTAACGAGAGCAATTAGCATGCGCAACGGACGGTAGTTACATAAAGCAGTGATCTTTGTGAAAATAATTGTTTTGCAGTCTGACATTTTTATTGCCCGTAATCAAGTATGGTTTCCAAATAATAGACCAAATGACCTTTAAAACGACCATTAAATCTAAACTTTCCAGATGACAGATGCACGCTAACTTGTTTATAAAGAAATTCTTGAGAAATTAATTTGGATGTGGGCAAACATATTAATAAACGATTTTCGTAGTTACAATAAGCAGGTATACGTTGTAACATGTTCTTGATGAAAAAAAACTGTACCAGTAATGGCCTTTTCATTGGTAGAAACTAATTGTGTTTTTGGAATCATTTGAGAAATCATAAAACCTACATTTGACAATTCAAAGAACGATCTTTTTTTACTAATTGAAACTTCTATATAGGATCCAAACGATTCATAAAACGCTGTAAGTTTAGAACATTGTAAGTTATACGATGAAGGGTTCATAAATTCAATCTCAGTTTTTTTTAAAGGATTGTTTTTGTTCGTTCTTTCGGGTTTTAACAAATTAAAAATCGTTACAATACCATTTTAAAAGTTTACGACGTTTATACACCCAATTCGTGTGTAATAGCGTTTTCGATTGGGATTTTTAGATTTACTCTCAGATTTCAGATTTTACCCGTCCCAATCGAACATTAAAGAGGTTACTCTGGTTTTGTGTGTGTGTAAGTGTGCCATTTGACAGCTTATTGTTTATCTTTAGGCCGCAATTATAGCTAGGTATTAGCTATCAATGAAAACCATCATTTGAAATTTTCTTTTACTCATTGCGGCTTTTTTATAAATTCAACCATTGGCGAGTTGGTGTCAAAACAAGCTTATGAATTTTAGAACATGATTATCCAAAAATATTTTAATTTCTAATTATAGTTTTCCCCGAAAATCACTTTTTAATCATCAAACTGTGAAATGCAAACTTCAAATTGACATATTAAGTCAGATGTTAAATGTTTTCGTGTTGGTGTAAATCTGACTTGGAATCCAGATTCTTCAAAAGTACTCTAGAGTAAAAAAAAAAGAGTGCTTTTTGTATCCCAATCGAAAACGAAAAACTAGATCTAGAGTAAAAAAAGTGCTCTAGAATATAAAAAGAGTGCTTTTTGTATCCCAATCGAAAACGCTATAAGTTACCATACAAATTTTGTCAGTTCATTGACCACGTCGCGTCGTCTTAAGTCTATCACATTTATAAAGTTTACGACGACTTTCCGATGTTGTATACTCAATTAATTAATTGATTTTTTCTCCAATAACTCCAATTTAATATTACTTACTACACTTGAGATTTCCAGTCGGGATTTAAATATATTCAGACTTTTCAGCATTTTGATGATTTTCATCTTGTTTGGAGTTTCTCATTGGTAAAAGCATATCTGTTGAAAACAACTTTATGGAACTCTTTCGAAGACATCATATTTTTTAACAATTGAAAACTGCATATGAAAATGACAAAAATATCTGCCGAATCACCTCAATGTTGATGTTATAATATTTTTAAATTTTTGTTTTTAATTATATAATTGCAACATTAAATGAAAAAAAAAGTCTCACAGCGTGAGTTGTCAAAATGCCAACGAGGAAATGTTGTCAGATCGCCGGTTTACTCATTTTTATTTAAGCCTATAACATCACTAAGAAAATAATACGCATTTTATAGAAACGTGAATTTGAACTTTTTGTTAACACAAACTAATAAATAATGTTGGATTAATAAAAACTGAATACCTATCTGCTAACTAAAATAACCCATACATATTTTGGATGTATGGTAGAGGAAATAATTTAAAATGATTTCGATGTTCAAATTTGGTTTATGAAAAATAAAAATTAAAAATAAAAAAAATTCTCGCAATAACACCAGTGCAAAAACTTTCTTGCTCAAATAAATTTAATATGAGAACAAGAACATCATTGTCAATGAATGATTTTGAGAGAAATACATTAAAATATTCATCTATTTTTTGTCTCAAAATCGATCTTTGTAAACTTGTAAAAGATTACATCTGAGTAGTAAGTTAAAGAACGCAAGATCTTACCTTGATGGTCAGGTAAACGTCACACTATGCAAACCCATGTTTTGCAACTTAATTTTTCCATATTATTGAGTTTTGTTGACTTTTGATATGCCCACATCTGCTTGATCATATTTCACATTGACAACCTACTAAATAAAACCACAACTTCGAAGGTCGTAGGTAATTTGGTATTCAAGGCTTCACACTGAATTTGGGGCATTTACGAATGCAACTAAGCCCGAGTAATCCCTTTGATGATTGAATGAATGAAGGACCCGCCTCTGTTCGCATAAAAACCCACTTCACGCACTAACCCAAAGTTTGTTTGTTTGGTGTTTCCATTCCTAATATGATTAACACGGATTGGAGAATAACGAATAATTTCGTTGCCAATGACCTGCATTACATTTCGTCTATTGATTCACTCCACGTATGTTTGTATCCAAGGTTCAGCCAACTAATTGTCCGAATGGTTAATGAATTCTTTGGCCAAGCACAATCAAATATCGAAGCTTCGATCGTCCAGAATTGATTAGCACGGGGGAGCCAGTTAGTTGCATATTGTTTTACAATTCATATAGACACTAAAACGACGTTTCTTTCTTTTACGGACAGGTTAACCTTGGCGAAATGCTGTTGTGTCATTCCCACATTCAAGAAATGGACTGTCGTCCAGTAAGCGCGAATTCTGTTCACTTGGATGAATAACAACAAAAATAAAATTGGCAACAACTGAGAATTAAAATAATCTACTCCGGATGGTGGCATCTCTTGTGCTGCTGCGCTCAATGATGATGTCGCATTAGGTCTACATGTACACACGCTCACTTTTAAGCGTATTGCGTAATTATTTTTTTTTTGTTTACTTACTTAGACTGCAGTTGCAAAATCAAGTACACAAATGCAAAAAGTCACAAAACGAAATATTCCCAGAATTTCCAAACACAAACTAAGCACGATTACAAGACCGCTAGCGACTGTCCGCTGTAAGAGCACTCAAGTAACTGACTTTCGGTTTTCAAAAGAGGCTTCATTTCTTTATTCTCCAACTTTTTAAGAATATGGAAATTATGCCGCAGTCAAAAATGTGGCTTTGCAAACTCATCAAAAGCTCGAGGCTAAGCAAAGCTGGTTGTTTGGCTTGGTTGTGCGATTTCGGAGCATTGAGCTTTTCTCAACGGGCTTACCATGCAAGTTCAATAGGCACGCGATTGCTTATTACCAAGTTCACTTGGTGTTGGCAATAAAAACAAGTAGCAATAGCAACTCAGCTGGATTCGGTTATACGGTCGCGTAGATCGGGCGAATTGCAGTGGAGTTTTTGGTCATCGACACACGAGTACGAGAATGTTGGTGAGTTGGTCTCGAACTCTGGAAGTTGTTTTGCTTCGAACCGAGTTGAACAACATTGCAGACTGCAATTAGGTGAAGTAAATAGACTCATTTGAATGTCAATTTTTGTACATCTGGATGTCGTGGAATAGATTGCGATGAGTTGGCGACTATTTACCGCTCAACAGTAACAGTGTTATGTCATTGTCATACGGAAATCAGTGCACATAATGCAAGTCACAGCACACTGTATGATTAATTGAAACACTTTGTAGATATCGCGTGCAATTTCCCCACCATCATGTAAGTGTTGATGATTAGTGTATAACTATAGAAAACATTAAAAGTGGCTTGCTGCACTTTGGGGTCCTAAAATTTAAGTTGTAGGATACTTTTGTACCTATCTGAAAAATATATGGATTTGGACATCATGCAGTTGAAATTGCATTTGACAGCTTCGCATGAGCGATATACGAATCACTTAAATAGCACATATTTTTTCTTTGGTGAAACAGAGCAATATTTTGTTTCCATGTGGAGTTGGTGCCAGCGTTCCCACTTTAGAATAAACATATGTACCAAGTTCAACTAAAACCATTCTTTTGATTTATCATTAGACGCGTTTATTCTATAGGCTTAGAAAACAATTCGTGTGCAAAATACAACAACACCTTAGTCTTTATTGATTTTGGTAAGCCTAGTCCTATGTCCTTAGTCGTATAGAAAAAATACTACTCAACCAATGTACCTATGTATTAAGAAGTGTTTTTGAAAAATATTATCGTACGACATCCTTTATATATAAAATCACAACATACATAAATATAGGACTAAATGAAACGAGTGGTGGGTGCACGGATGGGTCGTACACAACTTTCTCTTTCACTGTGAGGTAGTCGTAAGATAACAATCATGCGAGAATTTTATAACATTCATTTTGGTTATCGATGTTAAAAGTATTATAAATATTGTGAAACTTTCTTAAAAGCACTTTTATTTCGGAATTTGAATATATAGGTTAAGTTTAATCAAAATTGAAATCCGTTTTGAATAAAGAAAGAAGTTTGAAGAAAATCGGTCAAGCCGTTTAGACAGAAAAGACCATTACGGACAGAGGGACGGAATTCCAAAAACTACTTTTTTGGGTTCCTCTATCCTCCTGTTTATAACAGACAGTTAGAATGTCAATTTTAATTTATTTAAAAAATTAAGCGGTTGGTATTTTTCTGTTAAAATAGAAACTAGAAAAGCGATGCCACATTAGGGGATTTCTTTGTTCTCATTTTTGCTTAGGCCAATATATACATAATAAGAAAAATTACATATATCGGCTTACATAAAAATTAGAAAAAACTCAAAACATCGAATTGGCAAATTTCTTGCATAAGCCTTTTTGTCATGTTACGACAACTGAATATATGACTGTTTAACCTTTTTTTATTTTTAAAGTCAACTTTTAAAAATGGAAATGTCTGACGAAAGAAGGTAAAAATGTTAGCTTGAGTACTCAGATAAGAACTCTTTAGGTAGGGTGAAAAATCTACTTGTTTTTTTGTGTTTCATATGTTATTTTGAGACTATCAGCTTTTATGCTCTCAAAAAGTTGACAGAAACTGATTGTTATATTTCTGCGGTATGAAATGGATCGATTGACGATTGAAAAAAAAAATATATCTATGTAAAATATTAAAAAGTAAAAGAGACAAGTTTTTCCTTAGGGTAGTTGATTACATTTTTTTGTTCCACACTAGGTCAACGTTTTTTTATTTTGTTATTTATTTTTTTGATAAATTTTTAATATATTTTTTTTTATTCTCTTCACTTGAAGAATTGTTTAATTATAATATTAAATTAAAATCAATAATATAAGAATACTTATAATACTTTTTTTTAAATATAATTATATAGTCTGTAAATTGTGTAACTAATTATAGAGTTAAATAAATAAACCAAATAATTAAAGTTGTAGTATAAACTTTAAGTATAATATCTAAGCTGCCTAGCTTAGACATATAATCATTCTGGTAGCTAGAAACGTTCCACGAGTACCGCCCATTATCGCGCCATTTTATAAAACTATTTGATGCCTAATACAGAAGCCTGTATTAGACATTTGTTTCAAACAAGACGGCGCGGGGCTACTTGCCAAAATGCCAGTGATCTCATGGGATTAACTTTAAAAAAAATTCGTTGAACAGTTCTGTAAGTAGTCATTTTTATCATTAAAATGTTTTCATTTGTTATCATTTGAAAAAGAGTCCCTAAAAAGTGCCCTACAGCTTAAACAAATGATGCTGACTAGTACTGTATAGTTGCTCTGGAAGGCAACAATGAAAATGCACAGGCACACTGCTCATACTGCGCCTGTTGAAACTGGGCAAAAAGCAGTCAAAAAGACGCAAATACTTTTTCTGTGCATTTTGAAGTTCTCTTCCAACCGTATGAAGATAAAAATTATCAATAAATGGAAGAAACGTCCGAAGAAGCTGACCGATTCGGCCGGTTATATCTAAAAAGCTTGCCAAATAAAAAAAAATAAGGCTTACATGTTAAAAAGGCCCTAAGGTTTAATTTAATAAAAGAGGAAATTCTAAAACAATTTTTAAAAATTGAGTAATGTATGTGCCAAGTTATTCGAAAAGATGTTCACCACCATCTTTACGAATAACGGCTGCAAAATATAGTTGAAGAAAAATCTGTAGTGCCGAACCACCACACGAGTAATAAGGCAACACTGTACTAGAAATTATTTGTTAGTAGGTGGAAATCTTTTTACTGGAACGAGTGCATTTTTTTTAGAAATCATTTTTATTTTTATTCAACTTACAACTAATTTTTAAGCTAGACAAAAATTCAAAATACTTAATTCTAATTCTAATTCCTCTCGGCCTATAATATAATCAGGTAAAAAGTTTTGAAAACAACTTGGTATTATGATTTTGTTTTTCATTTTATTTAAACTTACATGCTAATTACTACTTACAGACTAATTAAAACTACTAAAAATAACTTATGAACTGAAACAGCCACAGCAAGAAATTGTTTAAGTTTTGTATTTCTTTTGTGCCACCATAACTGTTTCGCCTAACCTAAACTATGTTAGTCAGCCATACAATTTATGAAATAAAGATAACAAATGCAACTTTTTGGCGGAACAGGCTGGTTAGTACTCAGGGCCTAACTTTCTCACAACCATTCACTTGTGCGTGTGTACTTCTTGCACGATGGCGGGACCTCCTGTTTTATACCAACCCCGAACGGCTAAGTTGAGACAAGCTATTCTTGACAATTGATACTACTCGAATGATTTGTCATATCATCACGAGAGGAGGGTCAGTGAAAAATCATTAAGGTGTTGCTACGGCATGGAATCGGACCCAGACCTGCGCGGAAGTTCATCGCACTAACCATCGCGCCACTGAGCCCGTACAATTTATCAGACAACTATTAATAACTAATTGTGTTACTCACAAAATTAGCCTGCTGAACCGCAGGCGATCTCCTCAGCCTTGAGCAATGACGATTCGATTGTACAGTTCGTCGGTAGACGTGGCGGATTAACGGAACCGACGATCTATCCTCTATTAGCCCAGTAGCCCACCAATAGGCAATCATCTACCTGATAAGGGTCATGTAGCAAACCACGTTCACCCTGCTGTCAAGACGGCCGCTATAAAATAATTGTCTTCAGAGGCCAAAAATCCTATCCAGACAGATACCAAAGTACTTTACTACACTTTTACTCGCTAGTTGCTATCCGTTTGGTCCCACGATCAGCAGCTTGCGCATAATCTTTCTCGTATCCCTTGAGATTCTAGACAACGGGGTTCTAAGTGTCGTAAACAGGATAGTTTCAGATTTCTGTAAGTTAATTTCAAATTCGAGTCATCACAATATGTCTTGATTTTGTCGAAGTTCCTCTACAGCAGAGTTCGAATGACCTCGAAAGTAGGGGCTATTTTGTACGCGATCAGATCGTCCGTATACGCCTGAGTAAGACTACCTATCATATCACATTTAATATTGGCAACGGCGAGAAAACTGCCAACCACCCGACCTAAGTGAAGTGAATATAGCAATATCTAAACTCAAGCTTAATACGGCCACCGGAAATGAAGGCCTTCCCGCTGAGATTTATAATCCACCAACTCATAAGCCAAATCTGATCGGCTGAAAATTATGCCTGAAGAACGGAACCTCAGCATCGTTTGCCCGATCCACAAAAAAGGAGACCCTCTGAACTTCGCCAACTATAGTTAGTTAGTTAGTTAGTTGTATTTATTAAGCTATCAAGCCATTTTTTTTAAATATTTACAATTAACATTACATTATTTGGTTTACATTATGTTATAATAACTTATAGAATGTTTTCTTTTGTATATAGCATTAACAATTGTTGCGTAGACCTTCTGTGCCTTTTTGGGTCAGTGCTGGCATGCTTGTTCCCCTCTTAGCTCGTCGGTGGGTGTGGGACTTGACCCTTGGCCTAGCACAACAAAAAAAATCATGCCAGTCTTGTCGTCTTAGGTGGTATGACGAATGCGAGATATTTTCTCCTAACCCTCCCTACCATGGTTACCATACTCGCCTCAGTAACCCCATTCACTTGCCACTCTTTACTTACTCCGTTTTGCCGCCATTATCGTCCTTCCCTATCCAGCCATTCTCATCCCTTTTCTACCCCCTCATCTTGAGTGGCAGGAACTGTTTGATCTTTTTCCGTCATGATTGGCAAACTTGTATTTGTTGCGTTTAGGGAATCGTTAAGGGTTAATTGATTTATAGACCTGTGGAAGTCTTCAAAATCGTTTTCTAAAAGTGGTTGTTCTCTTATTTTGGAACGTGTTATTGGTCGTTTGGGTGTTGGGCTGATAATAGTACAACACCAATTCACATGAACACAAACAAAACGTTAAACAATTTATAACCGCAAAGATGTCGAATGTTAAAAGAAAATTTCCAATAACTCAGAAATTGGTAAAAAAATAAAATCAATTATAGATCCTAGCACACAGAATTTAAAACTAAAATAAATAATTACTAAATAAAATAAATGTCTAATAAATTTGTAACCTATTGTACTAATCTTAAGAGTCCTATTTTTCTTTATCTATTCTATAATTAATAATGTCTAAAATATTTTTCTAAAACCTAAGGTCTGTCAAATTTATCTGACATAAAGTTGATGAACAATAAAACAACAATTACAAACTGGTCAAAGGGATGAGAATTCCGGCGGAGAAAGGACGACAAATCTGAAGTAAAGGTGGCAATGTTCTACGAGCCAAATTATTAAGAAGTTATTCAAAACAAAACAAACTAACATTCAAATAAAAAAACGGTAAAATTATTTAAAACAAAACGAAAAAAAAGATAAACTAACATAAACTTTTGTTTTAGGACAGTGAAAAACAAACGTGTTATTTGCACTGGACTCAAAAACGAAAAATAATTTATTTTAAGATGGAAGGATCTGCATGTAGACTCAGCTACTTAAATTGTAAGCGTCTCTTCACATCAGTCTATTAGACATGGAATATTTAGATCTGGACATTGATGTCAACGTGAAAACACTTAACATAAGGACTCAGATTTAAGTTACCATTTATAAAATGTATATATATGTATTTGGCTTAATTTTGAATATAGCAACGCGAAATCAAGGGTCTACCTCAACTATCGGGACTTATAGAACAAACGAATACCAAGTTAAACAAAGAAAAAAGTTGAAAATTTAAAAAAAAAAAAACTTATAAAAATGATGTGGCTCTTTTATATAAAATTGTATTTAATAATTTTTGCAAATCATTAAGACTCCTGCCATAAGACAGGCTTCACACGTTATGGGCGCCATTTGTTGCGTAGACCTTCTGTGCCTTTTTGGGTCAGTGCTGGCATGCTTGTTCCCCTCTTAGCTCGTCGGTGGGTGTGGGACTTGACCCTTGGCCTAGCGCAACAAAAAAATCATGCCAGTCTTCTCGTCTTAGGTGGTATGACGAATGCGAGACATTTTCCCCTAACCCTCCCTACCATGGTTACCATACTCGCCTCAGTAACCCCTTTCACTTGCCACTCTTTACTTACTCCGTTTTGCCGCCATTATCGTCCTTCCCTATCCAGCCATTCTCATCCCTTTTCTACCCCCTTAATCAAACCACATTTTTATGTTATTAATCTCAATAGTTCTTAACATTTATATTTGTTGTCATTTTTGGATTTTAAAATTTGCCAAAATGGCTTAACATTCACCATGAATTATAGCTAATCTTTAAAATTTTTATGTATCTATATACACCTACTTAAATATGTGTGGGCTTTTATGCCGTCTTTTGCAAAGTTATTAATTTTAAACAATGGTCCCCTACCTCGAAATTTTATGCGAGAATAAAGGTGTTTATTTTGGAAAAGAATTTGTTCAAATGGACTCACCCTTTGTTTCAGCAACTGGCGATGGTGTGCACAGCATCCAGGTTGCGTTTTGGTGTTCTTCGTTGCTGATGTAATTACAACCTATATTCACTTTTTTAAAATTTCGTTAGCTAACCCTTTTGCTCACTTTCTTATATATATATACTAAGTTTAAACATTAGCTATTTCAAATTTTAACAAATTACAAAAAAAATTATTTAGCTTTACTTTACTGAACTTAGCTTTGCTTAATTCGAACAACAGACAATAAAAATAATAAATTTAATAAAAAAAATACAAACAAAATGATTTTTTTGGCTTTGAACCGGGGATGGTCGAGCGCCACCAGCAATGGCAGACCCGCTACCCACTAAGCTGCGACCTCTTTGCAATTCACTTAGAAAGATGGTGGATTTTTGTTACGTATTATTCAAATTGTTCCACCGAAATTTAATTTCTTTTGAATCACTTGTCACAAATTAATATTGTTATTTCCTATTAAATAGACACATATCAATTACTCGCTGGTATTATAGTGTGTGCATTTATATTACCTCATAATATCCTTCTCGTAGTTTGATTTAAAATTGTATGTTTTAATTTTATATATAAACTTTTTATCCAAATGGGGTTAGTTCTGCCACTTACTATATATTCTGCGATTAAGGATTATTTGTTATTTAACTTTTGAAGGAACTAACTATATTTTATTACATTACCTTGATTTTGCTTATACAATTAATAAAATAATGGTCTGTCTCTAGGCAACCTTCTTTTAAAAATTTTTTTAAAATGACGGAACGGGCCGACAGTTAACTGCCGCGGCTTTGATTTTCTCTTTGAAAACTAGCAAACCGTTTCATCCAGCAAAGTGCGAGCTGCTCTTAAGAGTAGGTATAAATGCAGTATTGCCACACCATACTTTTTCGACCAATTCTTTTTTTTAATTGTCAATCTAGGCATTTAGACCATTTTGTTGCATTCTATTACACAATCATTAAAAATCATTTAGGTTTGACAACAATTTTATTTCAGCTGGTAATCTGTTGAAATACTGAAATTCCATGTATTGTAGAGTGTGCTGTCCACCGGTAGTATGCATTCGTTTAATTTCTATATCTGTCCGATTTCTAAGGGTATATTTCGTCGCTTCATTTAGGTACTGTTGTCATCTTTTCTCTCAAATATTGTGGGCTTAGATTGTTTTTTATTTTGAAGACTAATACCATAGTTGCAAAGAATAATCTTTGGTTTATGTTAGGTCAGTTTAGTGCATTGAGCATGAGTACTATACGTGTATACACATCACATCTTAAAATTATTCGCATAGCTTTATTTTGTAATTTTTCATTCTGTTTTTTGATGTTATATCACAGAAAAACAAGACACAAGTAGTTTACATGATCTTTAAATTTGAGTTTATTGTCTAATATAACACCAAGATATTAAACACTATGAACAACTTCGATAGTGTATTCACATTTAACAACATGCACTTTGATTTAGTCACATTTAGTATAAGACGATTTACTTTTAACCACATATATATTGCACTTAAATCACAGTTAATATTGTCTATACATTGTTGCATATTCTCATTTGATGTATATAGCAATGCGTCATCGGCAAACAAAACCAGTTTTGAAAATTTTAGCACTTTTTCTATGTCATTGATAAATATGAGAAATAGCAGAACTCCTAATATTGTACTTTGGGGAATACCAATATTTATACCCACTGCTGTTGATATGCTATCATTTACTTTTGTTGTGTTCTTCCTTTGAGAAAGCTTTTGAACCATTTTTGTTCAGTCGATCTAACACCATATTTGTTTTTTAACTTTCTCTTTCTTTCGTGAAAATTTTCGACCTCGAGATTTTGATTGATTCTAACATTACGATGATAGCGGAGCCTAAAAAAGTGTTTTTTGGAATTCCGTCCGTCGGTCCGTCGGTCCGTCTGTCCGTGATGGTCTCCCAGCCTAAACGGCTAGACCGATTTACTTCAAACTTCGTATCCAAGCTTATTTTAGTCATAATTCTAGGCCTTTTTTTTGTTTGCTTTTAGCCATGTTAATAAGGGTACCTGCCATATAAAAATTACACATAACCTCAATTTTCTCGAAAACGGCTCTAACGATTTTGATTAAACTTTATATATACTATAACCATATTAGTTCCAACAAAACTGCATACCCAGTTTTTTCGAGAAAATCCATATAACGGATTTTGTCATTTAGGCCATATAAGGAAAATTGATAATTTCTCGCAAACTATTATGTCAAATTGAATGAAATTTAATATATATACTACTATTACATCTGGAAGCAATTCCACATAATTAGTTTTAGCCCAACTATCACTTAACGGAATTTTCAGTTTTGGCCAATAACAAAAAATCATTATTATTCCCATAGACACCGATTCCTTCAAGTTTCGTAGTTAACGTTCGTATAATCACATTTCAACATTATTCATATCATTTTAAGCATTAATAATCAAAATGCGTACTATTTGATCTTACACCCAACTCGCTGTGAAAGAGAAAGTTGCGTATGATCAACAGTTTCAAATGCACGTTTGAGACCTAAAAAGACAGCTATGACAGGTTTCCGTTGGTCAATTTGTAGCTTCCATTTACCTAGAACATAGCTTATGCATGTTTCACATGAATGCTTTGTTCTAAAACCAGAATGGTATTTACTTAAAATGTTCTGGTTTTCAAGATGCTCTTGAAGTTGTCCCATTACAATTTTTTCAAGCACTTTTTCATAAACTGGAACCATATTTATAGGTCTGAAGTCAGCACAGAGTTTACCATCATTTATTTTCTTTGTAGGGATCACTAAGGATTCTTTCCAAGTTTGGGGGAATATTCCACTTGAATGAGATATATTTTTGATGCGCATTAGAGGTGGTCCTATAACATTTATTGCATCTTATATCATATTAGTATTCATGAAGTTGAAGTCGTTTTTGGAGTTTATGGTTTTTATTGCACTTAGGATATGATTAATATTCATAGAATGTAACTTATCTAGTCTTTATTGCACTCATTTATAATACATGTATTTATAATCTATATAAATATCACAGTTCTAGTTAAGTCAATTACGCTTTGCACAAAAAAGGTATTTAATTTACAGGTACAGAGGCATAAGTCTCCTCTACATCGCCTACAAGATCCTATCCTGATCGGCCCTTATCAGTGCGGTTTTAGGCCAGAAAAGTCCACATCCGATCAAATTTTCACACTTCGCCAGATCCTGGAAGTCCAAATCGATACCCACCACCAATTCATCGATTTTATAGACATGTCTAGTTTTGGTATGCCGCAAACTCGTCCGTCTGTGTAGGTTGACTATGGAGAATTCTCGCTGCTGCATCAGGGTCGGAAACGACCTCATCGACACATTCGATACCAAAAAATGATTTAGGCAAGGCGATGCGCTGTCATGTGACTTCTTCAATTTGATTCTTGAGAGGATTGTGCAAAACTCCCGAGCCAACACCAGAGGCACACTTTTGCAAAAATCGCTGCAATTACTAGCATAAGAAAGCGGCAAAAATGGGTTTAGCAGTAAATTAGGCTCAGACTAAGTATATGCTGTCAACACGAAAGGACACACAACATCGACAAATTGGACAGAACCGACCTCAACCAACTTGGAGTGAGCAACTGCATGCAGTTAGCTAAGGACCGGGCTAATTGGAGAGGCATATTAATTGAGACCCAGGTTCATTCCGGACTGTAGCGCCACTTAACTAACTAACTAACTTAATGCTGAAGAGAATCGGCGAGTTTAGCGCTCCGTGTTGCATACCATTTTTAATGAAAAATTATGAGCAAGACAACAAACGTTCTACAACTCAGCATGTCATAAAGTATATATGCTTTATGACATGCTGAGGTTTACTTATACTCAGTCTGGTCAGCTTTAGATAGAGGCCCTATAACCATACGGTATCGAAAGCTGAGGTTTACTTGTACTCAGTCTGGGCAGCTTTAGATAGAGATCCTATAACCATGCGGTATCGAAAGCCTTCTCTAAATCATCTAGACAGTAGACATACGCCTATGCATTGCATTTTGTTTTTTTTTTTTTTTGTATATCAAAAAGGCAGCATGAATAACGTCATGGCCGCCTTGAAACCAAACTGGGTCTCTGGTATTATTTTATTGTCCGCAGATTACTTGAACAGAGCCCGATTGAGAATCTTTGCGAATACATTGCTGATACAGATACTCGCCGGATTGGAGTTATCCTACCCCTTTTTCAGGAGAGGGTAAACCACCGCCGTCTTTTACCACACTGTATAATGTGCATTTTATTATGCGCGTTGTTAAACAGCGTGTCGTAAATGTCCACAGCTTCAGCGGGTAAATGTCGCAGTAAAATGTTGGTTACCCGATCGCCAATGAACGTTTGACAATGTTTGTTCACTGAATCAAATTCCTAAAGTGATAACACCAACGTTTTTTTTTTTGCTCCACCTCTTGTAAAATTCTGACAAACATCCAAGAGTTAAACCGTCTTGAGAAGCTTCTCAAATTTCCCGTTCGGAATCGGCATGAATCAGGGGGTCTTCAAGAGGTGTTTGAGGCCTTGATATTTCATCCGTATCCTTATGGAATTGATATAAACAAATTTTGTATACTACTTATGTTAAAACACAAGACTTTCCTAAAGGGCAGTGAGTGAGTTTCCACTTCTATCGAGCGATATAACTTAACTTTAAATGTCCCAATCTGGTGACATACGGACCGAAAAATATGGCTGTTGATACAGATTCAACACATATAGCTAATTGAATGACTACCTATATTGCTTCATTAAGTAACAAACTATCTATCAAAACGGCCAGTAGGTAACCGTAATTTACCTACTAAATCTCAATATAAATTGAAGCCTGATTGCACGCAATAAGGTTTCCTATAGTCAGTATCAAAACTATATCATACTTCGAGGCTTAATATAAAAATAGAGAATTTCCGTTAAACTTGTTTTCATTTCCAAAATACATAGGTCCATCCGTAGATACATAATATATTGCCCGCAAAATGTGTTCATAACAAAGCTTATAGCAAATAACCTGATAGCAGAGTGCATAAGCATGTCTTAAAGCCAAATAACAATGACATTGTTCGCAAAATGTTTAAAAACAACACGTCAATGCACTCGTGTAACTCTGATTCACAACAAATGTTTTGAACTTTGATCGGAGTTACTATTGCTAAGGTGCTGTGATACAACCTTTGTTCTTCTCTTTCTTTGCAAGGCTTACACAAAAAAAAAACATTTAATGTATGCGTACTACCTACGAGAACTGTTCATAGTCTGTAATTAAAAAAAAACAATAGATAAATAATTAATTTGTGTCATAATTTGTTGAATTGCATAATTTGCATTTTGCAAAACAAAAAATTATTATCTCTACCTTTATCGCTTCATATTGCTTAATAAGGACCAACAAGGCAACAACACAAGTTTACAGATCAATTACACCGCCTTTTATGACCGTGACTTTTAAGCTGAAGTTTTTTTAGTTTGATATTCGCCTGATGAGAGGAACAAATAGTTATCGTTATTTATTGTCAAAAATTATCAATATATTTTTGTTCATGAAAAAAAATGTGATAAACATAGACTTTGGACGGAATATATATAAAATACGCACGTATACTTCGATTATACTATCGCTTTTCAATTCACCCTATTATGCCCAATATCTTATTGCAGCGGTTCAGCAACTTCGCTTGGTATAAACATTTTATTATCAATTTCTAAATTTGATCGACAACAAACAATACTTGAATTCCGATTAGCTGCTGCCGCTGTTTCCAACGATGTTTCATCCACTTTCTTATGTGTGAGTAAAACTGATAAGGATAAGATGTACATTCATGTGAACTCAGTGCGATCGGATGTATGTGCACTAAATCATATTATCAATCATATTTTTAGGCCATGAGCCGTACTTGTCAATTGTACCAACTTGTTGTTGAAGTCGTAGAACAGAAGAATATGTGAGTTTGTCAGATACGTGAAGAAGTGGTATCCAGCAGCGAGCGGACGAATTCCAAAATGAACAAACATACATGAGCTGCTCTTACAGGTCATATATAGGAATTAAATAGGCTAGTCATACCTCCTCTTGAAAGGGGTTTCTAATAATAATTTCACATGCTGCTCCAGGTTGGACATTGTGCTTAACCATCCGTCCACGTAAAAAAGAACTGAATTCGCCCGAATTTTTTCTCAAATATTTTGATTTTTTCTTTGAGAAAATAACAGTAAATTTTTTTCAGTATAGAACCTGAAAACGTTATGGGTATTTTTACTTTTTCCTCCTCGCTACTTCGGTCTCGAGACATACCAAATTTACTCAGACATTATCAATTTTAAATATATCCGACACATCTTATGGGGTAACGGGAACTTTTGTAAATGCCTGGTTTCTTATGCGTATGAATTGCCTTCGTAGCTTGCCGAATGGGCGAATGGGAGAATTTGGCGTAATGTCACTTTCCCGATTTGGCCTTATGTCGCTTTGCAAAAGTGTCATATTGCCTAAGGCCAAATCAGGAAAGTGGCCTTATGTCGCTCGGCCTTATTTCACGGTACCGTTAGAACAGCCATCAAGAAACTAGGCCGGTTCTGATGGACTATCAGCAAAACTCTCCAAATACGGAGGTTTTGCCATAGAAGTGTGCACACAAGAAACCGTCAACAAAGTCTGGATGGATGAGAGCATGCCCAGTGACTGATATATCAGCTCTATATGCCCATTCTCAAAAAAATCGATATCTATGTTGCACCAACTACTATCGCGTATAAGATTCTATTCATCGTACTATGTGAACATCTTAAGCACAATGCAACAGCTCAACTGATCGACACAGACCAAATTTTTTCACTAAAGCAAATCCTGAAAAAAACCAACGAATTTCATGTAGAGACACATTATCTTTTCACCGACTTCAAGGTCGCGTATGATAGTATCCATCGCCTAACGCTTCATAAAGCGATAGCGGATTCCGGGATACCATAAAAACTGATACAGCTGTGACGCCTAACATGGAGGACTCGCGATGCAACGTTCAATTCCGAAAGAGTTCAACTTTTCCAAATATGTATCGGAATCCGACAAGAATACGCGCTATCATGCGATTTCTTCAACTTCGTTCTGGAACAGATAGTGACAAAATGTCACTTTCGATATAATTTTGAGGTAGCTAAAGAGATCATCTTCTAAAGAGATCATCTTCCTTAGTGGAGATACGACCCTAGGAAACCGATGTTATTTCGTTTCAACGAAACAAATGGGATCAGAACTCTTAAACTCCAACTGTTTACTCTACGGGACCCTAATCCTACCAATCCTGCTTTAAGATCCTGTGCCTTCCTCGCGCGAATAGAGTAGAAGATCCAACCGCGAACTTAATGAGCTGCACCAAGATGTGTATGCAGTGCAAACGATAAAAATACGTAGACTACGAGCCACATCGAAGGAAAGAACAATAATTCTCCAGCCAAGAGAGAACTCAAATCCCAGCCAGTACTCAAATCCGGTTTAAGGATCAAGCGACCGCGGATGCTAGAGTGCTTGGACTACATAACTGGAAGCAACGTGACAAGAATCGAAGAGGATGGAAGGCGGCCTTGTCTCAGTCATAGACCGTCAATGGGGTCGGGACTCGGTATGTATGTAAGTATTATTTTGTATGGTACATCACACATTAACAACATCGGCAGAAACGCTAAGTTAGGACAATTCCTGAAGTTGATGCTAATGTTAATCTTTCTGTGTTCAATGCTAGACAATTTGACATACTCATTGTTACGTGACTTCTTCAACATTATTCATGAAAGGCTTATGCCTTACATAAAAAACGAGTGGTGGGTGCACGACTGGGTCGTACGCAACTTTCTCTTTCACAGCGAGTTGGGCGTTAGATCAAATAGTAAGTAAGCATTTGGATTATTGATGCTAAAAATGATATAAAAAATGTCGAAATGTGATTATACGAACGGTTACTCCGAAATTTGAAGGAATCGGTGTCTATGTGAATAATAATGATTTTCCGTTATTGGCCAAAACTTAAAATTCCGTTTAGTGATAGTTGGGCTAAAACTAATTATGTGGAATTGTTTCAAACTATAATTGTAGTATATATATTAAATTTCATTCAATTTGGAATAGCAGTTTGCGAGAAATTAACATTTTTCTTTATATGGCCTAAATGACAAAATCCGGTATATGGATTTTCTCGCAATAACTGGGTATGCAGTTTTGTTGGAACTAATATGCATATAGTATATATAAAGTTTAATCAAAATCGTTAGAGCCGTTTTCGAGAAAATTGAGGTTATGTGTAATTTTTATATGGCAGGTACCGTTATTAACATGGCTAAAAGCAAACAAAAAAAATGGCCTAGAATTATGACCAAAACAAACTTGGATACGAAGTTTGAAGACAATCGGTCAAGCCGTTTAGGCTGGGGAGACCATTACGGACAGACGGACCGACGGACGGAATTCCAAAAACCACTTTTTTAGGCTACGCTATCATCGTAATGTTAGAATCAATCAAAATCTCGAGGTCGAAAATTTTCACGAAAACAATATCTTTCTCTTTGTAAGAGAAAGTTAAAAAAACCGCTTCAAAGACATTGATTAAACTTTGCACCCAGTTTTTCCATACAAATTTGAATAATGCAGTTTTCTTTATTAGGTCAAATTTGAAAAATCATCAACTTCTCCAGAACTAGCTGAATAAAATTGAAAGACAAGGTTACTACTGACAATTCAATAAAATTAGTTTTATACTAAAAGTCTATTATCTTAATTTGACCAATAAAGAAATATCACAATATTCTGACGCATTTCCGCTTTCAATGATTTCCTTAAAATTCGGTATTAAGAGTTCAAGTGTCGTGTACTCACCACTCGTTTAAATTGTTAAAATGATAAAACTAAAGGATAATATTGAGAACGAATTATTGGAATTAATAAACCTGAAAATTTTGCTTTTCCGATTTACCTGTAGTGTGATAAATCTTAACTGCTTCGTAAAGTTCCACCATGCAACATGGTCATTTTTCATTCTGATACAATTTAAAACAATACACCCAGCAAAGTTGAAAATACAAATTAAATACTTTCGACAAAGTTCAAACCTAAAAATATAGCTCCCTGCAAACATACAGAAGTAGTATCACAATCTATTTACTTTGTATTGTGTGTTTTATTTAAACAATATACGTACAATTACAGCGATAACTGTTGAAGAGTCGCACCGATCATAGCCCAACAGAGTTTATAATCACTCCAGTTTTGAGTAGGTAATTTCACAGTCGGCACGAGATCTCCTCCGTGAAAAGTCGTGCTTAAAGAAAATTTCCACCGGAGTGAATTAATTAAATTGAATTTAATCCTTAAAAAAAATATAAAAGCAAATACACAAATGTAAGTGGACACAAACAATATTAACCGCACGCAAAACCTTCATCAAAATTACTGCGAAATTTTCGAAATTAGATATTAATTTGCCTTTCAAAGTCTTGCTGATAAAATAATCAGTTTGTTTAGAACAGTGAGTTAATAGTTCGTGTATTCCTTTACAGCATGGAGAATAGCAACCCAGCCTTTAACATTCGTAAAGGATATACTGATCCAGCATCATTGGAAATCGCAAAGAACGAGTTACGTGAAACACCTGAAGTTAAGGCGGCAGCCATTAAGGAACTGAGAGAGTTATTGCACGCCAACCCAGACATTAACTTCAAGGACGATGATGAATTCCTGACAATCTTCCTCAGGGCATGTCACTTTTACCCAGAAAGTGCCCTTGCAAAGGTGAGAACACAATTCAGTATTTTTATATGGAGACTATGACCCGTTGCCACGAAAGCTTATCTTTTTGAACTGTGTCTCTTCTAGTCGGTTGTAGATCGGGACAAAGTTAAATTAGAGCTGATAACAGCGATTTCGGAAACATTTTCCGACTTTCAGCTGCAACTATCTGACGAAAAAAAATAGACACATCATTTTTGTTCTGTGGCAACCGGTCATGGGCTCCAAGTGCTCAACTAATGTCATAAAGCATGTAATAAATATAACACGGTGTAACGCCACAAAACGCGGTGATCTTTGCCCGTATGTTTAATGGTTATTGCGCTACTTGGTCTTCAGGTAAAAAAACAATAGATTTACAGATAAGCTTTTTGCGGTCAGTCATAGATATTCGCTGTACTATCGATTGATTTAATTGCTCTTTATAAACGTTTTTATCACCTTTTGTGTCGTAAACCTAAATGTCAACTTTATATTCTTACAGATGAAATCGGTTGCCGCCTTCCGTAAGGAATATGCCAACCTTGTCCATGGACTGGAAATGGAACAGCTTAAGGAGAAATTCATTAACGGAAAAGTTGTGAGTGTCCTTAAGAATTGCGATCAATTTGGACGACGTGTGCTTATTGTGCACTGCGGCAGTGTCTGGGATCCTAGTTACATTTCAGCCGATGAGATGTTCCAAATGCTGTATGCCGTCCATTTGGCAGCACAGCTTGAACCTGAAACACAAATCCGAGGTGTTGTAGTCATCATGGACTTTGAAGGCCTCTCAATGAAGCAAATTAAGGCTATGTCTCCAAGTTTCTCAAAGCGTTTATTGTCATTCATCCAGGATGCGATGCCACTGCGTATGAAGGAGGTTCACTTTGTGAAACAGCCATTCATTTTCAAGATGGTTTGGTCACTCTTCAAGCCCTTCGTCCGTGAGAAGCTAAACAAGAGGATGCACTTCCATGGAAGCGACATGAAAGCTTTGCAAAAATTCTTATCCCCTGATATCCTCCCAGAAAACTACAATGGTAATCTACCGAAAATCGATTATGATGGCAAAGACTGGTATCCAGCTGTTGAAGAGCACCAAGACTTCATTCACGAATGGGCAGAGCTTGGACCCGCAAAATGGTGAAGTGTTAAAATTAAACCTAAGTCGTTCCACTATTTCTCCATACTCGAAAATATGAGCAATTGTAAATTTGGGAAGAAAATTTTTTTTTTATATAATTTAACTAAATGAACAGATGAGTTGTCAAACGATGGTTGTTTTAAATTTACTGCCTGACACGATCAATTTATTGTTTTATATCTACCTTAAGTGTTAGCATACTGTTAGTTTATTTAGTTATTTACATTATAGCTATTATCTTAAGAATAAATACGTCATCAGTACATACGAGTTCTATATATGTATTATATATTATTTTTAAGTCGTTTTAGATTGATCCGTGAAATATCATTATTGATAGATTGAGTGGCGATTATGTTATCAAATTCAATTATTTTAAAAATTGATATTTTTCTAAAGGTTTCAAAGAACGTAGAGTTATCTCTCTGAGGTTAAGTATCTTTTCATTTAATTCGGAAAAAAAGTCAAATTACGATTTGAAAATATGCCATATGTCATAAACAGAAGATTCAATCGATATTTCTTCTTTGGATGCTAATACAAACCAGACTTCCCACGAGTTGAGTCAAATATAGACGCTCAAAGAAGGACAAACTCTTATGAAATTCATAATCCATAGTTCATTAGCAATGTTCAAGGCTATTGAGCATTTTTGTAAATGTCGACAAGAATTTTCAAAGCCATCCGAAATGAAAAGTCTCCCAGGTATGATTAAAGCACAAAAGCGGTAAGAACAGACAATTTGCATCTTTAAATTTATCTGAGGCTCCAAAATGCCTATTCAAGGGATAGAGTTATGTTTTTCGTCAAAACATTGGAATGGTCGATACCTAAAACTATTCTGTCAAGTTCACCATAAAGGTATTAGAAAGCCGACTCTGTATAAATAATTCGGCATCCCGGTGCTGATTTGTCTCTGCCAAATAAAAAACGAGTGGTGGGTGCACGACTGGGTCTTACGCAACTTTCTCTTTCACAGCGAGTTGGGCGTTAGATCAAATAGTACACATTTTTATTATTGATGCTAAAAATGATATAAATAATGTCGAAATGTGTTAATACGAACGTTTACTCCGAAATTTGAAAAAATCGATGTCAATGTGAATAATAATGATATTCCGTTATTGGCCAAAACTGAAAATTCCGTTTAGTGATAGTTGGGCCAAAACTAATTATGTGGAATTGCTTCAAGCTGTAATAGTAGTATATATATTAAATTTCATTCAATTTGACATAATAGTTTGCGAGAAATTATCAATTTTCCTTATATGGCCTAAATGACAAAATCCGTTATATGGATTTTCTCGAAAAAACTGGGTACGCAGTTTTGTTGAAGCTAATATGGTTATAGTTTATATAAAGTTTAATCAAAATCGTTAGAGCCGTTTTCGAGAAAATTGAGGTTATGTGTAATTTTTATATGGCAGGTACCGTTAATAACATGGCTTAAAGCAAACAAAAAAAATGGCCTAGAATTATGACTTAAACAAGCTTGGATACGAAGTTTGAAGAAAATCGGTCTAGCCGTTTAGGCTGGGGAGACCATTACGGACAGACGGACCGACGGACGGAATTCCAAAAACCACTTTTTTAGGCTCCGCTATCATCGTAATGTTAGAATCAATCAAAATCTCGAGGTCGAAAATTTTCACGAAAACAATATCTTTCTCTTTGTAAGAGAAAGTTAATGAAGAAACTTGCTGATGGTATTTGGAAATTATTGCATTTATCTAACTGCATTTTCGATGTATCGATAATATAACTGTTTGTTTTAAAAGGTAAATTTATTTATTTGGGTACCGTTACATTGCGGAATACATTCCCATCTATACGAAAAAAACATTTATCTTTATTGTCAAGAACATTTTATTTGACTACATACCTACAGAACTTCAACACTGAGAAAACGGAGATCTTGTATCCCATTTATCGGAACTTGGAATATGTTGGGAACTGTTAAAAATATTAGTAAATTAAACGACTTTCTTTGCTTTTTAAAAAAAACATCTTTAGAATCCCGATGTAGCTATGCGTTTTCACTAAATTTTCATTAAATAAATATGTATTTCAGTTTATTTTTTCTTTTCCTTTTTTGTAATTTTGTATAAACAAAAAAGTATTTCTGTGAAATTAAATTTGAATATGTACTACACTTAATTTGATGTGTACTTTAAAAAACAATGTTTAATCAAATTGTATATTTTAATATCCACAAATGAGATCACAATCTCAAGGGTTTCGTTTAATAAACATTTAAAATTGAAATTGAAATTTCGAAAAAGCATTCGATATCAAAAGTCAATGTAAGTACACCAGGGAAGCGTTTTAAATCTTTTTGCTTTTATTGAAATTCATCTGAGGTGCCTCTAAAAGATGAACCTGGTCCTCAACCAAGATATCTCTCCCATTACCCAATCCTTGAGGTCGGTTTCTACTTGTAGGTCTAGCTTAAGACGAGATCTTCATCTACTGCGTTTATCTTCTGGCTAGAAAATGAAGATTCTGCTGCCCGTAATATTGATATCATTGGCTTTTTATGTCCTTACCTTAAGCGTTAAATGCGATTTTTTACCAGATATATGTCACACTACTTCTCGTAAATTTTTTTGGCGGAATCATCGTCCGCATATCCCATTAACGCAAGTGGGACCAACGATTTTTTGAAGAATTCTTCCTCTCATCTGACTTTAAAGCGGTCTAAACATCAGCGCCGTAGAGCAGAATGATTGGGTCTTATTAAGGATCTCCTTTGCAGTTCGAGTAAGGGTTTGATTTATAAAATACCTGAAACGACGTTGGCAAAAAAAACTTAATTTTTTTTGTTTACTAAGTCGTTAGAATAGCGGCACGAAAGAGACGGCACACTTGTGATAGAGATAGCGACAAAGACAACCTGCAGCCATAGCCCATATCATTTGTATTATGGCAAGGAACGATGGAAAGTTTTTTGTATGAATTTTCTTTCATACAAATGATATGGCTGTCAGATTGACTTTGTAGCGAAGTACTATATTAAATGACTCTTTTTGCCTTCGCCTGGTGCTTTGCTTTTTTGGCTTAATTTTTTGTTGCTAGAGTGCTAGCATCCATCGATATTTTTATGGGTTCATTGTCAGCACTCATATATTTAGCATTCGATGCTGTCGGTATGCAACAGATATATTAAGGGATAAGCGTTCTTGAAAGGTCTGGGACCTGGGACGTCTCATGTGATTGCAGTTATTCGACATTCTTACAGTATTTCATTCATTATTGGCTGCCACAAGGAAATGCTCTTAGTCTATGCTTGCTTTTCGGAATGGTCTAACGTCCAATATAAGAAATGCGCGCCGACTAATATGGGCAATTGGGTATAGAGGTCCGGAAACATTGTGCTGCATATAGCGGCACTCCATTAAATTAGCCCTAGTTCGTTGATATACTGCTAAAGTAATCCTATATTCTTACATTGGCTTAGGTATCCCTAATTCTTACATTGGCTTAGGTATACCTAACGACATTAACGCCATATTTCGGTAGTTTTTGAAGTCTTCAAAGTTATTAAGATCTCTTGCCTAAGTTTGTCAATATTGCAAATCCACATCTGGATAGTTGCTGATTCTATAGCATGAACCTTAATAAATGTTAGTTTTCCATTCTCCTCTTCCCTGTCTATTCCATTGTCTATCCTGGATGGCAGTAAAGTCTGCTTTATATAGTGGGCTTGGGTACACACATTTCAGGTGTAGATACCAAACTCATTCTTTTTATACCCTATCCCATAGGGGGTATATTAGTTTTGATACATAGTTTGTAACATAGGGAAATAATTTAGCAAGATATACCTCAAAGTATATGGATCGACTCAGAATCGCTAGCTGAGAAAAAGTGTCTGAAGAGCATATTTAGACAATATCAATATCTATATTTCTTCTATAAAACTTGATGGTTAACAATAAGATCATTTATTTCTGATGCATTTTGTTGCTTCATAACAATTATTTCTTTACATGATTGAGTAGTTATGCAAAGCACAAAGAATTGGGGCCGTTGGCTTTTTTTGATGTTCTTACATACTGTAAAAGCTGATGGTATTTTTTTCTTGTCATATTCTGACCAAAGCTTCCTTGATATTTCACAGGTGGTAAGAGATATCCACCTAATATCGCCTTTCATTTGAATCTTGTACTCTCTTCGCTCTTTGATCATGCAGATCCATTTCTTGCCTGTTTCAGGATATATCCCTATGACTAGGAACCCTGAAAGTCTGATTATACCAGCAGCGTTTCACATACCGTCTTTCATCTATCTGTGTACATGGATATTTCAAAAATACAAATTTTTGGCGCAACAGCCCGTTAGTACCCAGGGCCTAGCTTTCTCACAACCATTCATGTGTGCGTGTGTACTTCTTGCACGATGGCGGGACCTCCTGTTTTATGCCGACTCCGAACGGCTAAGTTGAGATAAGCTATTCTTGACAAATTGATACTACTCGGACGATTTGTCAGATCATCACGAGAGGAGGGCCAGTGAAAAATCATTTAGGTGTTGCTACGACTGGGAATCGAACCCAGACCTTCTGCGCGGTAGTTCATCGCACTAACAATCGCGCCACTGAGCCCTCATATGGATATTGGATATCTATTTATTTGTAATGGGTTTATTCTTATACCTTTCGTCTCTGCTCAGATAAGAGCAGGTGAAAGTTTGTTTAAAGTCAAATTAAGGGGAAATGTTATTAAAGATTTCACTGTTCCATGTATTTATTCGTATTTTCTCTTCATGAAAAGAGACTAGAGAGACTCAGGATTTAAGAATTTGCATATCGCACACCCTTGTTTATACCCTATCCCATAGGGGTATATTAGTTTTGATACATAGTTTGTAACATAGAGAAATAATTTAGCTAGATATACCTCAAAGTAATGGATCGACTCAGAATCGCTAGTCGATTAAGCCATGTCTGTCCGTCCATCCGTCAGTACGTCACGAGCTTTTGGACCTTAAATTTTGAGCTAGAATGAAATTTGGTACACGTGCTCTTTGTTGCTCCAAGCAGAAGTGTAAACATTTTTGAAATCTGCCCACTGCCACGTCCCCTTGAAAGATGTAGTTTTTGGCTAATTTTGAAAAAGAATATCTATATTTCGTCCTTATAAAGTTTTTCGGACGCCCACTTTTTGGGGGCTTTATCAGTAAAAAAAACGTTTTTCGGTAAAATTTGTAAATATTTGAAAAAAAAAATTGATGCAAAATCATTAACTATGGTAATATAAACATTTCGTCTACATATCATTCTAACCCACGCCCACTTTTTCGGGCGTGAATACCCTACCCCAAGGCATATGCATTACAAAAACATTGTTTTTTGTGGAACCATAAAAGATTTTGATAAACTTTCTGAACAATATCATTTTCTATATTTCATCTCCATAAAGCCCCAATATTCATTCATTTAAAAGATCATTAATCAAATTTGTAAAAAAATGAACTTAAAAACGTAAAACTAAAACTAATTTTGCAACCTTTTATGTTGTTTACTATTTTTTTTTTCATATTTTTTTAATATAATTTATTTATTTATTATTTTTAATGAACTTGTACTACTACTACTATAAGTTCAGCTTCACCCAAGTTTACCGTGTTATTCCTCTTGAGTAGAATAACGCTTGTTCTTGTTAAGGGTTTGGTAAACGTTTTAATTTTGTCACGCCTTTTCATTGTTGGCATTGTTACATGTTCCTTGAATACAGTGCGTATCAATGTCATCAAAGCCGACAAAGATTCACGGCACATTACATGGGTACTGTCCGAATTGACGTACCTTAATTTCTTATGTTCTTAATCGGCTATCAGATTACTACTTCACCTACACCTTGCACCGAAGTCAACCACAACGCTATTTTTAGAGTCAAAATATATTATTTTAAGCAAATAAAGGAACAGGCTTTCATATTGTTCTCACGTTTGAAGCTGTACCAATACATGCAGTAAACTGGCTTGATTGTTTCCTAGAACGAAAGATTCGCATTTATTCTGCCTTACATGAGCCATTGTCTCAGCGGAAACTTGCAGCAGATTTGAATAAAACAATAAATCAAACGCAACGCATGTAGATACTGTAATAAATATGAATTTATTCTACTCATTTCATTACCTGTAAGGGACGCATTGTTTACTCTAAACAAATAATTTTGCAATATTTTATAAAATCCCTTCGCAATTTTCATTTAGAATGCAGACAACTACCGAGTTTAAATGAAAAAAAATTAATCAATGAAAATTTATATAACCAAATTTATCAGTTCGCCAATAATCCATTCAGTGGGAAATTTGAAGACTATTCAACAGAATAACTTAACAAGATGTGTGGGCCTTCCATAGGTTAGGCAAAACCCACTTTGTTGGTAATTTACAATATCATCGAGGCTGGATCTTCCATGAACTCTTGGAAATGTTGCAACCACTTGGCGCCAACGGCGCCGTCAACAGTTCTGTGATCTGCACTGAGTGTCACGGTTAGAACATTGATTTCCCTAAAACTGTAAGCAAACCAAACATGAGCTTGAGCTACAAATCGTGGTGATTAGATTACCCTTTGACTACAGATTCATCTACGATAAGCTTCTTGGTCGTCGTTCCCACAGCAAGAATGCACGATTGTGGTGGATTAATTACGGCACTGAAGTTGTTGATACCTGAAAAAATGATTGCATGCTTTAAGGGCGATTGGACTGAGTGAGTTTCTGAAAACCTACCAAACATTCCCAAATTGGATACGCTCACGGTACCACCTTGGAACTCCTGAGGCTTCAATTTGTTTTCTCGGGCTTTGGCAGCTAGGGCTTTGATGTCTTTGGAAATGTCAACTACACCCTTCCTGTCGGCGCCGAATACAATTGGAGTTATAAGACCACGCTCTGTGGACACTGCGACCGACACATCAACGTTGTCGAACCTGGAATTAACTTTTAATATTGTCCTTCCTTAAAAGTCATTACAATACTTACTGTCTAATAACGGTGTCCATCCAGTAAGAGTTGGTTTCTGGGACCTTGCGACAAGCTGTGGCCGTAGCTTTGATGATGAAATCGTTAACCGAAACCTTAACACCTTGTTTCTCGAGTTTCTTGTTTACCTTTGCCCGCAATTTCAGCAACTAAATGAATATGAACGTATTGGCCGACTATAGAAACAATAGCATCGCAAATAACTTACTTTGTCCACATTACACTCCACAGTGAGGTAGTAGTGTGGAATTTGTTGCTTCGATTCCTTCAATCGTTTGGCGATAACTCCTCGAATATTCGATACGGGAATATCGACAAAACCACCAGGACCAACTGGTACTCTAGCGCCTGGAGCTGCGCTTTCAGCACTCATTCCTGCAAGATCGTCGGATTTTATAGACCCAAATATTCCACTACCCCTTCCTACACGCAGACACAAAACACAAAGGTGAATCAGGCAAGCTCAAAACATTAGTGCACACCTTACCTTCGAGTCTTATCTTTTGAGCTTCTGCTAAATTCTTGGCCATTGGACTAGCATAAACTCTCTCACCTCTTTGTTCTACGGCTGTCATTTGTCCAGATGGAGCTGGGGCTGCTACCACAACCGGTGGTGGTGGGGCAGCTACTGGAGCTGCTGCAGCAGCTGGTGGTGGTGCATCAGCTTTCTTTGGTGGGGGTGCACCGGCTCCGTCATCTTTGAAATCCTTAAAGGCAGCAACGTCTGCCTCGTTCTCAACAATGATGCACACGAGTTTACCGATGGCAACGTCTTTTGTTCCGCCGGGTATAAGAATCTTAGCTAAATAACCCTCCTCGGGAGTTTCAAAGCCCATTGTGGCTTTGTCTGTCTCGATTTCAGCCAAGAGGTCACCTTTTTCGATAAAAATTATGTAATTTCGTTGTGTGAAATAAATTAACTGTTGTTAACCTTCGTTCAACTTGTCGCCCTCTTTCTTTTCCCAACTGATAATGGTACCTTGTTCCATTGTAGGCGAAAGGGCAGGTAGTGTAACCTTAATGTGTTGCGGCAGGCTGCTGTAGGCACGAACATAGTTTGTACTCCATAATGTAGCCTGTTTGGGCTTCTTCAATTCATAGTCGGTTAATCTGTAATACACACATACATTTTTAAAGATACAATTTTGTTTGCTTTTAAAGGCTAGTCGCCTCTAATAATCAGATAAGTTATGGAATAGAAACACTTTAAGCCTAACAGAGTAAACACTAAAAAGAAAGTCGTAACCCGTCTAGCACTACCAATGAATCAAGCAATTAGATTTGCGAGTGACAGCAAAGTAAGGCAACAACTTTGCCAAACAAAATAAGGGGTGCGAGTTCGAATGTTCAAGTAACAACATACCCGAATGCCGGGAATAGAATTAGTTTTTTAGACGATTGCTTGCAAGAAGCAGAATATGATAATATCTTAATATGGTATTATCCTTTTGGTAGCCCGTTTTCTATTTCCAAGCCCAGTGGTCCTTTAACGTATCTGTTATAACTGGATCCTACGGCTGCGGTTATAGCTATCATTGAAAACCATCATGTGAAATTTTCTTTTACTCATTGCGGCTTTTTTTATAAATTCAACAATTGGCGAGTTGGTGTCAAAACAAAGCTTATGAATTTTAGAACATGATTTTTCAATGATAGCTATTACTGAGCCCTTAGGCTGTGACAAACATTACTTCACGAAAATAAATCTTGAGCAGTGAAAAATAAAAAGTGATTTTCTGTGAAAACTATAATTAAAAAGTTTTCGGATACGCATGTTCTAAAATTCAGAAGAATTTTTTTGACACCAACTCGTCAATGCAATGGTTGGTTGAATTTATAGAGAAGCCGCAATGAGTAAAATAAAATTTCATACGATAGTTTTCAATGATAGCTATAACCGCAGCTTTAGGGTGCAGTTATATATCGAGGTATCGTACGATAGTGCCTGGCCACACGTTCATTGGAATGAAAGTCATCTTCAACGAGACAGGTAGATTTTATGGGCCCAGTTATAGCTATCATTGAAAAACATCATTGGAAATTTTCTTTTACTTCTTGCGTTTTTTTTTTTATAAATTCAATCATTGGCGAGTTGGTGTCAAAACAAAGCTTATATATTTTAGAACATGATTATCCAAATGGTGGATTTTTGGGCATGAACGTTCCACTTCCAAACCATTTCATTTTGACAGAAGTGCAGAGTGCAGACCTCAATATTGGTAGCAGAGACACGAAAATATGAGGACCCTAGCAGAAACAGATTGATGGAACGAATTGAGGCGCTGTAAAGTACGTCATACACAACTACTTAAAGTTAATTGTTAAATAAAATCCTCCCGCTGCAGCGCTGCACTGCACTGAATTTGGGCACCCCGGGTGCTGTTTATTTGACTAACTGTGTTATCTGATCAATAACCTACATTTAAGCGTTTCTACATTTAAGCGTTTCTTTTCAAACCTATATTACCGACCGCTTATTTCCTCATTCAGTTTTAGGAAATCACAATATCGCCGTTCACTGATTTTTTGCAATCTTATTTTTCAGCAACTGTGGAAAACCTATTGGGCCTTCGCACACGAGTATGCTTCAACCGGTTGAACGTCATGCTAGTTGGTTGGACGGGTGGGGAAGGAGCACAGTCTGAGAGTCACTGTAGAGCAATTTTTCAACCAAAATTAAGTGGTTGAAGAGGTGTAATCTACCAACATATGCATGTGATTCTGGCAGTTGTGGTATTAAAAACAAGACGGCCGCTAGTTCGGTGTCAATCGAATTAAATAAAAAAATCAACAAAAAAATATACACGCAAAAAAATTAACCGGTTGAACA
This sequence comes from Rhingia campestris, assembly GCA_932526625.1. Taxonomy (NCBI): domain Eukaryota; kingdom Metazoa; phylum Arthropoda; class Insecta; order Diptera; family Syrphidae; genus Rhingia; species Rhingia campestris. The sequence continues at coordinate 222,291,493 of OW052182.1, forward strand.
TATTCCCATGTGTTTGGAAAGTAACCATATAATTAGCCGCCACTTTTTTTTAATACCACAACTGTCAGAATCACATGCACAAGGATTGATCATACGACACAGAAAATAAATTGAAAATAATGAACCTGGCGTTCAGAGGCTCTCCTACAGTCGAAATTGTTAAGTGTGTATGTACACTTTTGAAATTAAATGTGAGCAATCCATTAATGCTGAACGCGCCGCTTGTTCCCAGTTCAATGTGGAATTTTGTAAAAACACGGCTATTCTAATGGATAACCCGGCTATTTTCTTCTGTGTTGCATCTAGCGAATCATCAGTTTTTACTAAGGAAGGGAATGAAGAATTACTGTAGACCAAACTGGCTATTAGCTTCCTGAAATGTGTTAGTTACTCATTTGTTACAAGCATTCCTGTGCTTTCTATCGTTTGTATTTTTTGGGTTGGATCATAGTAGTAAAGTTTTAAAGATTATTGTTCGCATTGTTTAATTTTAACTCATGTGAAAGATAGCATTTCTGAAATTTGAAAGAGTCAATGAGATTTGCGCAGTAGACTGTCCAAGTGAGTTGGCTCTCGCTTTACCTGGCGCTTATAGCTAAACCCTATTGGCACAAAAACAATAGATATAGATCGATCCAAAACACTAGGCCAATTGTCAATTATCCACAGAAAGGAACAAACAAAAAGAATAACCAGGGACAAAACTGTTAATTAGAAACTAAACTATTTTTGGATAATCATGTTCGAAAATGCATAAGCTTTGTTTTGACACCAACTCGCCCATGGTTGAATTTATAAAAAAGCCGCAATGAGTAAAAGAAAATTTCAAATGATGGTTTTCAATGATAGCTAATAGCTATAACTGCGGCCTAAAGATAAACTATAAGCTGTCATATGGCACACTAAAACACACACAAAACCAGATTAACCTTTTTTATGTTCGAATGGGACGGATAAAATCTGAAATCTGAGAGCAAATCTGAAAATCCCAATCGAAAACGCTATAAGTATCGGTGTAGCTGTCAAGTCACACAGGTTGATTGTTTTTTATTTAATTTACATTTCACATTGTTTTAAATAATTATAAACCTAAACGAAACTTATTTTAGTTAAACTGACAGCTATAATTTTTATTAGTGTGAGTGCAAGGAGGGATAAATCTCTAGAAAAATCCAAATTTGCTAAATTGGCCGTGTTCCGGATTTTAGATTACAATTGCAAAATGAGGTGAGGTGATGTGGAACGCAAAATATTAAAGAATGGCTAGGTAAATGTAAAACTACATATGTCAACCCTTATTATCCAATTTCATTTTTCCATATTTATATTTTTATTAACTTTTATCTATTAAGAATAATTATACTTCAACAAAAAACAAGTTAACAAAGTTAACTTGGTAAAACTTAAACCAGGAACACGGCCATTGATCAGTCAAAATCGATCTTTTTACAGATCCAGATAAAAAAAAAAAAAAAGATTGATTTTTTACCAATGGAAAACGCCATTAGTTTAAAATATATGCTTAAAATAAAATTGCACTTTTTGGGTAAATTTCCATACAAATTGTGTGTCGTTTTACATTTCTGTTTTTTTTTTCTACCGAGTGGTGTGGTAAAAAAAAAATACACACAATTTGTATGGAAATTTAACCAAAAAAGTGCAATTTTATTTTAAGCATAATTTTTAAACTAAATGTGTGCGACAAAACATATAAATGATCAGCATGCAAAGACGAATTTGTTAAAGAACAAACATAAAAACGATTAGTCACTTAAGCATACAGCGTTTTCGATTGGGATACAAAAAGCAATATTTTTTTTGTCTAGATCCCTTTTTTTGCTCCGGATCAATTTCTTCGTTTTGGGATACAAAAAGCAATATTTTTTTGATCGAGATCACTTTTGAAAAATCTCGATTTCAAGTCAGATTTACACCATCGTCGTTTTTCTCATCATCTAAATCAAGCGACAGCTCTTTGGAAGTCCACAAAATAAATTTCTTATTCATTGTTAACAACAATGTTATTTCAGTTCAGTTCTTCCACAGCAAGAAGAAGATGTCAAATGGCACACTAACACACATACAAAACATATCAATCTCTTTCCACTGAAATCTGAGGGCAAATCTTCAAATCCCAATCGAAAACGTCCCAATAGAACATAAAAGATATTGGCCAGGTTCCGGATTTTAGATTACAACTGCAAAATGAGGAGAGGTGATGTTGAAAGCAAAATCTTATGACGTTTTGCAATGGTAAAAAAATCAATCTTTTTTATCTAGATCTGTCAAAAACCGATTTTGAATGTTGTTATGTTCCATTGGGCAAAAAAATTGTTTTTTTTTTAAATCAGATCAATGGCCGCATTCCGGATTTCAGTTTTGTATCTTAGTAGAAGCTCTGTTCTGATTGGTCAATCGACCATTTTAGTCACGTGACATTGGAGGGGAAATTACTGACGAAAAAAGTTGAAAATTTACGCATGGTCACTCAGGTATGTGTGACATTGGACATTGGAGGGGAAATTACTGACGAAAAAAGTTGAAAATTTACGCATGGTCACTCAGGTATGTGTGAAACAGCTGATTTTGCTTCGACCTGTAATATTTTCAATAAAATTACCCGATATTATTGGTTTATTTAATAGCATTTTCGATTGGGATACAAAAAGCACTCTTTTAAAAAAAAAATTGTCTAGAGCAAAAAAAAATGTTCTTGCTTACTGGACAGTTTTCCCCATAAGAAATACTCGCGTAAAGTTCAAATGTTAGTCACCGATTAGCTAATCAGCGTTTATTATGAGAACATTTGTTGAAATTGAAAAATTGAAAAATTGAAACTATTCTTCTTTTTGTTTCATTAGCCTGAGCTGGACAGTCTAGAATATATTATTCTGCAGCTAGTTTTAAGCGGGAACACAAAAGTTTTATGTGTGAATGTCTAGCTATGCAGCTTCACTTGTATTTTGTTGTTAATAGATTTTTAACATAAAAGAGCTTGGGGTGCAATTGCCAATTGTCATATAAGAATTGAGTCCCTGTAAGGGCAATTAATAATGTTACAAAGGTCTACTTATACTAGGAATATAATATATGTAAATCAATATTAAAACTATTCACAAATATGTCATACTAATGCGATATGTTATCCAGGATTTGACAGTTTTCAAGGTAGAAAAATAATACATACGTTTCACAGATCTATACTTTTTTGATCTGATAGTTTTTACTGGCGATAATCTCGACTGCGATAGGGCAAGAAACCGGCCCACCCCTAGTCAACGAAGAGGTAACACTCCCTCCCACTATTGAAGAATTAGTGCAGCCATCAAGAAACTGAAGAAATATGCAGCTAGTTCTGATGAATTACCAGAAAAAGTCTTCAAATACGAAGTGTGCATGCACGCAACAATCAATAGATATGAGCATGCCCGATGACTGGAAAATCAGCCACATATGCCCATCTACAGAAAAGGCGATCCCATGTCTAGCAACTATCGAGGAATATCCCTGCTAAATGTCACATAGAAGTCCTATTAACCGTGCTGTGTGAACGTCTTAAAACTTTCTGTAACACACTAGTACGTTCCTAGTGTTGCTTACAAAGACAAACCCAAATTCTGGAAGACCAACGAATTTAAAGGGTCATACCATCTTTTCATCGAATTCAGGGCCGCGTATGTTAGCATCCATCGCATAGAGCTTTATACAGCGATGGTGGAATGCGGAAAAAATCAAAACTCATACTGCTGTGTTGCCTAACACAGAACTTTTCCAAACATGTACCGATTCCGACGAGGAAACGCGCTCATGCTGGAACAGTGGCACTAATTGGGAGGAGTAAATACGGAAGGTAATATCTTCAACAAATCCGTTCATAATGCAAAACGATACCGATTTCCATAACTTTTAATCCCATTATCATATAAATAACAAATGGTCGTATCCTATATACCCTGTAAACAAGACATATACAAGAATTGTACAAGGTAGGTACATCAAAGAAAACTCTTCTAAAAAGTAAACAGTGTCTTTGACAACATAATTAACAGTATTTGATATTCTGTATCCCTACTTCGACTCATGATTCGATTCATGATTAAATTTAATACGGTCCTAAGCCGTTATCGGTGATAATTCGTTATTTTTTTGACGTTGCTAAGAGCTAATATTAAGAGAACCTTACTTGGCAAATATACCAAATTTCATTAAATAACCCCAACGTATCTAGTAACACCGATGACTAGAAATTGTACACATAATACTTAGAATTCTCCCGTAATGTGATTGATTGAATTGGAATAGTTATGTCACAATTCACTTAAATTCAAAAAAAAATTATCTCTGCACCCGAAATTCAAATTGATAAATATGTCATATAACCCCATGTGAGCTATACGTGAACGATAATAATACCCCCCACGATTTTACGCTAGGTAAACAACATCTTATGTTGGCGTTTTCGCACTATAAATAAACAAAATTTTCCAGCATAGCAAACTGATAAACACTTTTTCAAATTTGACCAAGAAGGTTCATGGTTGATAAGAAATCGTTCCATCTTGGAGCGCCAATTACATTTCATGCTCGACGACAACGCTTCTAATCAATGTGCAATTATGCAGCTGACTTGTGCCAATGCAACTGACGTTTGTGCAGCTTTAGCAAATGCTTTCGAACTAGATTACACAACACTTCTTCTAACCTTACTATTGAAAATGCAATTCAATGGATAACTTTCGGATTCATTAAAACTTATTTACCTGAATATCTGCTGTTTCCTCGCAGCCTGTGTGCTAAGGAGGCGTAAGGCTACTCTGGTTTTGGCTGCCTTGGACAGGGATCCCCGCAGGATCGATTCGTTGCGGATGGCAATGGTTCGTAGCATTTTAGCGAATACGTGGATTCTGTTCGGTAGAAATGAAATTATTTTCTTATCTTTTTTAACTAAACGTATCGGAGTTTCGTTTTAAGAGCCGATTAATTATTGGAGATTGGAGACCCGAGAGCAAAATTTTCGTTGCCGACCTTAGAAATTCTTTGATAGGTCATCCGTTTTGACAGTTCGCTAAAGCTCTCGTAATGTTTTTTTATTTGTGAAACACTTGAGTTGAATTGACATGCCAAACTTTTGCATGGAAGAAAAAAGCTATCTTTTCCATTTGTCAAATGTAGGGAATGGAATTGTTGGACTGTTTCTTTGAAATTCGATTGCGTTTTGTTCTTACTTGCGGCACTTATAAAATGTATATACCATAGTATTTTGCAATTAAAATGATTTTTAATGCTTTTACTTTCTTGCACTGTAAATAAAGTCATTAGGAATTGTTTGATGTAGATAGTAGATGTTACTTAAAAAACAAATCTCGAAAATTATGTCTAGTTTGACATTTATACCAATCGACAAAAGTGCTGCCAAACAATTTTTAAATTTATTTTATCTCCCTATCATTGACTTTTTATATATGAACTGCTAGTAGCCAACTTAACGCATGTTCCAAAACAACAGACACGCTACTGTTTCACTGCGGAAAACTAATGGCGTTTTCCATTGGGAAAAAAATCAATTTTTTTTTTGATCTGAAGACCGATTTTGACAGTTGTTGTGTTCCATTGGGCGAAAAAATTGATTTTCTTTTTGATCAGAGATCAATTTTGCAAACCTGAATTTTTCGGCAGATTTACCAATACCAATACAAATTAAGCGTTAAGATAGCTGTCAGTTTGACAAGAGTAATTTTTAATATGAATTTTTACTTCGGTTGTGATGTAATGGATATAGACACAGAAAAGAAAGTTATACGTGAACTATTAAATTGATTGAATGAATTAAATGAAGATAATTTCTGTATTTTCAAATGTTTGTTATGTTTTTAATGTTGGCAGCTACACCGACGCTAACTTCACAGACACGAAATGACACCAATACAATGACAAAAAAAATAATTCTGAATCGTGTTCCATTAACACTCAAAAAGATCAAATTTCAGATCAAAATCAAGATTTCCCAATGGAAAACGCCATAAGTAAGCTAAAAAAAACTTTCGCTTCATCACATTGCAAAAAAATTGATGTAACTGTTTATTTTGTGGGTCAATAAGAAAGAAATGTATTGTTATTGCAGAATTGATTTGAAATCACTCTTTGTAGTTTTACATATTTTGAATAGATGACGCTACATGTCACTAGAATGTCACTAGAATTGATTTGAAATTACTCTTTGTAGTTTTCCATATTTTGAATAGATGACGCTACATGTCGCTTTTGTGAAGATGTTACTATGGTAATTTAAGCTTGCCGGCGGCATTTGTTTCTTTGCTAATCCGCAGTGAAACAGTGGCGCCTGCACTTTTTTGGACATATTTTCTCGCAGAAGCGTATGATAATGATATTTCACTAGCAGTGCATATATAGTAGGTCAATGCTCCCTATATTTTTGCCGTACTCCTATACTTCCGGATATTTATATATGCTCCCATATCGATTTCCAATAAGTTTATCTTAAACCAAAATCCTTAATAATTTGTTGGCAATGTCCTAAAATATAGAGCTTGAAGTGATTCATACTAATGTACCAAACTAATAGCGTTTTCGACTGGGAAACAAAAGCATTCTGTTTTTGCACTTTTGAAGAATCAGGATTCCAAGTGATATTTACACCTACATGCACCAACACAAAAACATTTAACATCTGACTTATGTCAGTTTGGAGTTTGAATTTATAAAAAAAGGCCGCAATGAGTAAGAGAAAATATGATGGTTTTCAATGATAAAGAATAAGCTTTTAAATGGCACATTAACACACACAAAACCAGATAAACCTCTTTTATGTTCGATTGGTACGGGTAAAATCTGAAATCGAAAACGCTATAAGGCTTTAGTTATAGCGGCACGAAAAATACTCTCGACAAATTGTTTTCCTTTTTTGTTTGTATTCAAACTACATTTTCCATCCAATACTGGTCTGAACACGTAGCTTACAATTATTTAAAAAATCTATTGAATAAATTAAACTCAATAGATGTGTTTAACTTATGGATCCCTTTGTAATCCCTTATAAGATTATTCATCATTATTATAAGCTCAAACGTAAGGAAACTCTTGTTTGACAGAAAAAGTCCCACCTGCTGAGAATAATAATATTGAGAATATTGCTGCTGTTGCAACATCAATTCATCGTCGTTCAAAACAATTGAACATTTCGGAGACATCATTGAGACGAATTTTGCATAAAGACCTTGGTATGACGCCATTCAAAGTCCAATTGGAGTTGAATCCAACTGACCATCCAATGCGTTTTCGCTTCGATAAGTGGGCCTGCGATCGACTTAAAGAAGATGCCGATTTGCCAAAAAAATCATCTTTTCAGATGAAGCTTATTTTGATCTTGGCAAAAATTGTCGCATTTGGGGCACAGAAAACCCGCACGCATACATTGAAAAGCAGATACACCCAAAACGAGTCACTGTTTGGTGCGGATTTTGGTCCAGAGTCATAATTGGGCCATTTTTCTTCGAAAATAGGCTAGAAGTGGCCGTTACAGTCAATGGCGATCGTTATCGGGCCATGTTGAACGAATTTTTGTTCACAAAAATTGAAGAGGAGGATATTGGCAACATTTGGTTTCAACTGGACGGCGCTACGTGCCACGCAGCCGAAACTACACTCGATGTTTTGCGCCCTGTTTTTGAAGATCGCATTATCAGCCGCAGAGCTGATGTCGTTTGGCCACCTCGGAGCCGCGATTTGACACCGTTGGACTATTATTTGTGGGGTGCCGTAAAAGATAAGTGTTACGTCGACAAGCTAGAGACAATTGACGCTTTAAAGGACAATATTCGTGAAGCCATTGGTGAAATACAGCTGCACACAATCGATAATGTGCTTAAAAATTGGACCGATCGTGTAGACTACTGCATGGCCAGCCGAGGCAGCCATTTGAATGAAATTATTTTCCATTATTAACCGGAAGGATTGCACTTTCAAATAAAAAAAGTAATTTGAGAAAATATTCAGTATTTTTTTTTTTATAGCATTTTCAAAAAAAAAGTTATTTGACGGACCCTTTAGGTGCGTGTTTTGCTTATCTATATAGGCTTAGAAAACAATTAACGTATAAAATACAACAACACCTTATAGTCTCTATAACTTTCGTAAAGCCGGGATAATAATTCAGCCTGTTTTGAAAATGTTATTTATGTCAAGTGTTACCGGAAACGGTTGTCGAAATAGCTATGGCTGCTAGTACCAAATCCGGTAAAAAACGCTGAAAAAAATAGTTGCAAACAATGTTTTATAAAATAATTTGATGTGAAAATATTTTTTTCATATGCTCTTATTCTAAAATCATACAAGTTTGCATAAAAAACTGCGATTTTCAATTACAAAAAATTCTCACAGCATGATACTCAGTTGTGCTGCCAGATTACCGGTTATCGTTTTTTTCTCATTTTTTTATACCTATATAGAATATTGTTCTAAAAAAATTATATATAAAAAAATTATAGTTAAAAAGGCAACGGTAGTGGATACTGATGGCCCCGTGTCCTAGGGTATCTAATATTGGAATGGCCTCCAGGTTGGGGGCTGTGCGTTGGGTTAACTACCCACCCATGGAATAAAAAACTTGTTACGACGCTACCAAAAATCTTGGAAAGGAAGCGGAAGCCCTAAGCTGCTACAAAGCCAGGTAAAAGAGAATGCAAAACTGTGACATCTACTACGGACCGTGTTAAAATGAGCACAGACAGTGACTATTCGGACTAAAGAAAGAAGCCTTCACCAACATAAGCCTATATGCGCTCAGGCCCCGACGGAGGAAAAAGATGATATAGCGAAAGATTGCTTCTACGAGCTCCTTGACAAACACTTATGAGCGACTGCCGAAGTAGGATGTTAAAATCGTACTGGGCGATCTAAACGCAAATGTAGGAAGAGGAGACATCTTAAGCATTATTGTCGGAAAACACAGCTTACACGACAACACATCTGGCAACGGACTTAGGCTCATTGACTAAGCTACGGAACGAAATGCCACTATAGTCAGCACACGCTTTCCTCACCTCGATATCCATAACTGGACATGGCGGTCTCCACATCAACGAACGGTCAACCAAATTGATCACATCATAATAGACAAGAGGCATATCTATATTGGATTTTCGAACATTCAGCCGTAACTGATGTGCTGGGTTTCTCTAGCCCACCAGCAAGAAACCCTTGGTTTTTGGGGAATACCGACAGATGCTCGCAGCCAAGAACGAGGCGTACAAACAGAATTCTGTCGAGATGAACACGGAAATATCGTAGTTGAGACACAGTCTATGCTGAGGTTATGGAAGAACCACTTCTGCAAACTGGTAAACGGCGATGACGAACGACATTCTGCTGTCAGACAGAACAAACCATTCAATATTGCAACGACAGCGAAAACTACCAACCACCCGACCTAAGTGAAGTGAGGTTAGTAGTAACGGGTCCGCCATCTAACTTTTTTTTCAACTAGTGCTTATTTCGTGAATAGTAACACTTAGCTCATGTCTGATTTGACAGATAATTAGTATTATCCTTCCGCTGAACGAATATGGTTGTGTAAACGCTTGAACAACGCTGGGAAATATTGCGACATTACTTTGAAAATCATGGTAATGTTGCAGAATGTGTGCGAAAATTGCGTACGGATTTTGGAAGAAGAGAAGCACCGTCAGCTCCGTATGTTCGTTATCTTGTGAAAAAAGTGTAAGAAACTGACATCCTCATTGATAAACCAAAGCGTGAAAAGCCAAAAACAGTGCGTACACCCGAGAATATTGCTGCTGTGGCAGAAAGTGTGCGTGAAGCGCCATCAACATCAATTCATCGTCGTTCAAAACAATTGAACATTTCGGAGACATCATTGAGACGAATTTTGCATAAAGACCTTGGTATGACGCCATACAAAGTCCAATTGGTTCAGGGATTGAAGCCAACTGACCATCCAATGCGTTTTCGCTTCGATAAGTGGGCCTGCGATCGACTTAAAGAAGATGCCGTTTTGCCAAAAAAATCATCTTTTCAGATGAAGCTTATTTTGATCTTGGCAAAAATTGTCGCATTTGGGGCACAGAAAACCCGCACGCATACATTGAAAAGCCGATACACCCAAAACGAGTCACTGTTTGGTGCGGATTTTGGTCCAGAGGCATAATTGGGCCATTTTTCTTCGAAAATAAGCAAGAAGTGGCCGTTACAGTCAATGGCGATCGTTATCGGGCCATGTTGAACGAATTTTTGTTCACAAAAATTGAAGAGGAGGATATTGGCAACATTTGGTTTCAACAGGACGGCGCTACGTGCCACGCAGCCGAAACTACACTCGATGTTTTGCGCCCTGTTTTTGAAGATCGCATTATCAGCCGCAGAGCTGATGTCGTTAAGCCACCTCGGAGCTGCGATTTGACACCGTTGGAATATTATTTGTGGGGAGCCGTAAAAGATTAGTGTTACGCCGACAAGCCAGAGGCAATTGCCGCTTTAAAGGACAATATTCGTGAAGCCATTGGTGAAATACAGCTGCACATAATCGATAATGTGCTTAAAAATTGGACCGATCGTGTAGGCTACTGCATGGCCAGCCGAGGCAGCCATTTGAATGAAATTATTTTCAATTATTAACCGGAAGGATTGTACTTTCAAAAAGAAATTTGAGAAAATATTCAGTAGTTTTTTTTTTATAGTATATTCAAAAAAAAAGTTATTTGGCGGACCCTTTATCTAAACTCAAGCTTTACAATGCCGCCGGAAATGATGGCCTTCCCGCCGATCTTTGTAAAGATGGCGGAGATGACTTGGTATGTTGCATCCACCAACTCATAAGCTAAATCTGGTCGGATGAAAGTATGTAATATGTGAACGCCTGAACCGTTTACCAACGAAAAGGAAACAGAAAGTCCACAACTGATAAAATCTTCACACTTCGGCAGATCCTGGAAAAAAATAAGTCTAAATTGATACCCACCAACTATTCACCGATTCCAAACCGTATACGACAGCAACAGGACTCAGTAGCGCGATGGATAGTGATGAACTAGCGCGCTGATGTTATGGGTTCGATTTCCAGCCGTAGCAACACCTAAAATAATTTTTTTACTGGCCCTCCTCTCGTCCTGATCTTACGAAGTATAAGCTGTCAACACATCAAGGACACACAACATCGACGAAATGGACAGACCGTCACCATTGACCGTCACTTTGAGGTAGTACGGGACTTTGTCTACCTCGGCACTGCTATTAACTCTGACAACATCTTGTCAGAAGTTAAACGAAGAATTACTCTTGCCAATCACTGTTTCTTCGGGCTAAGAAGGCAATTTAGTAGTAAAGCCCTCACTCGTACTACTAAGGAGATCCTATATAAGACCCTAATCATCAAAGTCCTGGTCTACGGTGCTGAGGCATTGACCGTATCAAAAGCGGATGAAGAAATCCTTGGTTGATTCGAGAGGAAAATTCTTCGGGCTATGGAGACGATGATTCAACCAAGAACTATACGTGCTGTACAGCGACATACCACTGGTCAAAAAAATCCGCATTGGACGTTTAAGATGGCTAGGACATGTAGAACAAATGGACACCAATACGCCGCACCGGCTCTCAGAGTCTTCGATTCCCAGCCAGACGTCGGACGCAGTAGAGGAGAGCTCGCCTTAAAGGACGCGCTCAAGTAGAAACCGACCTCAACCAACTTGGAGTGCGCAACTGGGGGCAGTTAGCTAATGCTAAGACTGGGCTAATTGAAGAGTCATGTTGGTTGAGGCCCAGGTTCATTCCCGACTTAAGCGCCACTACTAAACCCATTCTTCATATTTTTAGAAAAAGAATAAGTTATCGAATACAAAAAGTCCAACTATTTTACTTTATAATAAAACAATTTTACAAATACTATTTTAGTATTTTATATATCGATGTTGTTGTAACTCGTTTATATATGTCGTTCCATCAATTTATTTAACTTCATATTTGGATCCTGATATTTTATGTATCTAAAGATCTTCCATAATTATATCAAGTATATATATACAGCCGAATTCATCATCCCTTACAAATGTTTACGCTTTTCTGAGGGCTCCTTATAACGAGACTTGCCCCATTTGTGCCAATACGAGACCATAGAAATTTCACAAGAACGTATCTTTCTACTTGCCGAAATCAAGAAAACATTTTCAAATTGGCTTCCCCTAGTGTTGGGTGACACAGCTGGATCATTTTTTTCGGAATCTCGAGTTCGATTATTAAATGCGGCCTTGAACTCTACTAAATGATAAAGAGTCTTGACTTACAATTCGTTTTTGTTTTTTCAATTAAATTGAATATTAAATGTTATATTAAAGTTAGCCCAAAGAGTGGACCAAAATTTCAAAATTCAGATCCGCAAAATTGATATGAGATAAAAAAAATTGTTGATCTAAATAAAAAATTTTGATTTTTTACCGAATTGATTGATGGTTTTCTGTAGAACAGTTCAATACAAGCATATTTTACTATGGGATCTACCCCGTTTTGGGCGCGGTGGAGCAATTTCAAAAGTACTAACAATAGAATAAATATTACAAAATAACTTACAATTAAGTGTTATACCTTTTTTTAAAGCCAATATTTTGTTTTGATTTTTACATGGGATCAAGTTAAATCTTTAAATGTTTTAAAAAAAAACTCAAAATTTGGGAAAAAAAGTTTAAAGTGTAATTTTTCAAAACGCTAAAATTATATATTACTTTTTTCAGAAATTCGTTGCTCTATTTAATTCTTAATTAAAAACTATATGATTTTATGTCTTCCAGTTTTTGAGAAAATTTAAAATTACTAAAACTACTTTTTTTATGGGATATTTGGTTTTTGCTTGCTTACGGCGTATACATATTGAGGTATGCGATGTATTCTTAGTATGATATTGCCTTATAAGTGATGATATTGCCGCCCAAACGGGGGGAGATAGACATACACCCGCCCTCCCATAGTTAAAAATGAACAGTTCTACAAAAAAACGTTATTATTTCTTTTCGGCAAATGATAAGTTAGATTAAATCATTTTTGTCCAGCATTAAGTTAATATTTCAAGAGTAATTAAAAATTAATTAAAAAGTAAAGTAAAAGTTAACTAGTTAGAGTTATGGCTTTTTTCTTTTAATATAAAATAATTTGAAAAGTACAAAAATAAAGATCATCTGAAAATTACAGCTGACGGCAGGTGAAAATAAAAGGTCTGACATGAATTTTTTTTGCCATTTTAAGTGAAACACTGGAAGTAACTTTTATTAATGTTCAGACGCTTAAGTTGTTATCAGAAAATTGTGTTATTTTTCATCGAATATGTAATAATAAGCACCTACCACTCCATAGTGATCTTTTTTTTAAACGAATTTGTAAGTAGATTTATTAAATTCATTCACACTAACTTAGGTATGAAATTTAATAAAAATTGTTCGAAAAATTATTAAGAAAATTAAAACAGCCGTTATTTTAGTAGTTCTTTTTTTTTGTAAAATTATAAAAGTATTCCTTATTAATATATCTGATAGGTCCAAACAATCTTTTTCTCCACATATTGCTCCGTCCCTTCATTAGATATACCTTTTTTTTTAAAATTACTGTTATTTAATTTGTTAACTCATAGCACAAAATATACTTTTAAAATTTATTTATCCACATAATATGTATTAATAAATAATTAATAGCCGAAATTAACTTAAGAACTATTATACCTACTCAAAAACTATGTAGGTATCAATAAACTCCAAATACTTTTCGAAAAAAAGACAATTTTCTCAAGTCCCATTCGACATTTAAAAAAAATGTATACAGATATGTTTCTAAGGGAATTCCTTGTTAAATTTCAGATAAATCATTAAATTTATAGTAATTCATATTCATTTATATCATTTTGGAAGAAAACTGATTCTAAAATAAAAAATTTGGATTTTTATACCCTTTCCCATGGGGTATATTAGTTTTGATACATACATAGTTTGTAACATAGAGAAATAATTTTGCTACATATACCTCAAAGTATGTATATGGATCGGCTCAGAATCGCTAGCTGAGTCGAATTAGCCATGTCTGTCTGTCCGTCCGTCCGTATGTCCGTCCGTCCGTCTGTCTGTACGTCACCGATTTTTGGGCCTTGAATTTTGAGCTAGGATAATGAAATTTGGTATACACGATCATTGTCCGAGTCACCAGTGTAAAAAAAATTAATATCCGCCCACTGCCACGCCCCCTTTTTAGGAAAACGTTTTTTTTTTTGCCAAACCGTTAAGAATTTTAAAAAAGTGTCAGAGCAGCATATTTATAGAATTGAATTATATATATTTCGTCAATATAAAGTTTTTTTCCACGCAGACTTTTTGGGGGCGTTTTTAATAAAAAACGTTTTTCGGTCAAATTATAAAATTTTCGAAAAAAATGTTGATGCATCATCATTATTATTGTTAATATTAACATTTCGTCTATAGACCATTTTAACCCACGCCCACTTTTCGGGGGCGTTTTTATATAAAAACCATTTTTATACACTACCCCATAACATATGCAGGAGAAAAACCTTGTCTTTTGTAGAACCGTAAAATTTGTTCTGACAATGTCATTTTCTATATTTAAATCCCTATCGTGTTTAAAGCCATGTCCACTTTTTGGGGATATTAGTTTTACAGATGGGATGGGATAGGGTATTCAACGATCCGCACAGTGGATTGTAGCCTTCTCATAAGTTTTTCTTTTTTTTTTCGAATTTGTAAAAATCAACAGAATATTTTTCTATACTTCGTATACTGGGGAAGTAAAAAATATCAATTGCAAAGAGGTTGGAATGTCAAAATACAGAATTACTATAACCTTAATTTTAATATTGGTCTGAAAACAGTAAAAAAAAGTTATAAATTAAATAAATTAATATACAAACTTTTAACCGATTTATTTATTATTTCATTTATTATTTAAAAAAAAGTATAGAAAAGAAAACAATCAGAGACCACTAACAACTCCCCAAAATACATTATTTTTTCATAACTATTTCGTTTACATATGACTAGAGTTATAAGCAACAAAAGATATCCTGAAGTAAAAAAAAACTATTCATAGTAGATATTAAATCGGTAGCAATTCACATTGTCAATAATGTGCACGATTGATTACAATTAAATTTAAGGATATTTGCCAATTATCGCATTGATATTCGACAAAGATAAATACGAATTCTTCAGAGATTTTCCCTCCACTGCCTTTGAACTTTTTTGATTCATTAGAACGATATTTTTAGCAAAATGGAACTGGCTGTCAAAACAGTGTCATTACCAGAGCTTCGCACCTTATAACAACGATACAAACAATACGTACAAAATAAAAAGCTGCACTTATAGCAGACATAAACCCAACAATTTTATTTCCAGCTTATTGCAGAAAATCTGCGCTTTCCCAAGTGAGGAATTGTGTTCACATAACATACCGGAGGTATCCGTACACCTAATATCTATTCAACTTTACGAAATGAACGAATATTTCAACGTTACGGAATGAGCCCCCGACTTCAGATACACAGTTCACATGTTCAAATAATAAATTGTGACGAAAATAGGAAATAAGTGAACTAATTTCTCATGTCAAATGTCATCAGAATACATAATTTCAGACGGGTTTGTGTTCAAGATCCAAATATTTGACCCACATTTACTAATCGCACGTTTTTGATTCCGGATAAGACTCAAATAGGGCAATGAAATGGGTCCAATTCCAATAGCATGATCATGAAAATCCCCATGAAATTTGAAATTTAGCATTTTATATATAGGTAGCGCACGTTAAAAATGTAGGTAGTTAATTAAACAAAAAATAGCCATATAATCTACTCTGCCATACTGAGTGCAAGTTCAGGAATGTCTAACTTTTATGCATTGTGGCGGCATCATGCCGTATCCAAAGATGTCGAATAGATCACTAAACACCACCACAGTAAGCTGAATGTTGTGACAGGAGCAGCACTGCACTGCAATACTGCATCCAAAACCGCTGCACATGCGTTTTGAGAATCACAGCTTGTTTAGGATGCACAGTTGTTGCTAATTGAACATTTCGTTGACGTTTTAAAACGCATTTTTAACGTTACACATTTATTGTACAATAGTAAGTTTTGCTCAAAAAAATCAAATGATAAATTATTTGAGTGAATATTTTGGGATATGCTATTCATAATTCTTTTGAATTTCGTCATATTTTGGAATTTTCTAATCATTGTTTTTGTTGAACTTAAAATGCGGAGCTTCTTCCTGGTTTTCTAATATTATTATTCAATTTTTTTTTTATTCCTGCCGAAGATTTTTTTTTGTTAATAAACTTTATATTAATTAATAATGTTAGCTCTATTATTTATAAAAACGTTTTATAGAATACGGTTCATATACCTACCCAATATATACATACATCCACTGGCAAAATTAAGATTCTGAAATTGTTCAGAACTACAGTCCATCAGAAGAAACCAAGGTGAAAGGGTCCTAAGTGTACTCGCTTATTAACAAAAGGATTTGCTAGAGACCATATTACGAAGCTACCACCGTTTTAAAGGGGAGTTCTCTATAAGGATGAAACTGCTTATTCATTGGATTTCACCTATGGATGCACATATTACTATACTCTGATGTTTAAACTAATGCAGAAGAACCCAACACAACCTACGAGACAGTCAAATGAACGGTAACATATCGGATGCTCCGGTAAAATGAGGCAGTCACTTTATTTAAACATTTTAAATTATCTGGCCCATTTATTGGTAGTAATTTTATCCTACCTACCTGGAGCATTAAAATATATTTGGCACAAGTGTACCAACAAGTCCATTTTGAGCAAGTGCAAATATAAATTGATCCTATACCTAGACGACTTGCAGAAGTTTAGGGCCTCCCAGAATGCATATCTGTAGCTGATGCTTGTATCTGATTAAAAAGTTAAAAACAAGACAACCCGTAAGCGCTTACACATTGTGTATCTTCGTGAATCTTTTTTTGGGAGTGTTCAATGAGTGTGCAAATAATTGTGTCAATTATTTTCTTGATTTATAGCCCGATTCTCCCCATCATCACTGATACCTCACAAGTCACAAGAAGAGGTGAAATTGATTTTGTGACTTTTTCGTAACTTGTGAGAGTCACAAAAACAATCGAAATTGTGATCTCCTTTAGAGCAGGTCACAATCACAACTAGCAAATTATTTGAGATTTGATATTTTGATTGTTGAGTAGTGTAATAAATGGAAGTTGAATGAATATGGCGCATATTATTGGCGAAGTTTCCTCCGTATATGAAAAGTAAGAATTTTACAAAAGCACATCAATTGTAACAAACTAATAATATTGATAAGATTGCAGCGAAGGCGGATTTTAAGAACCTTGAGAGGTACCAATGTAAAGTTTTTTTTTGATTTCCAAAAACATTGTGCTGGGATCTCATGCAGAGGTTGAAGCCTCATGACAATCAACCAACTTCCTTGCCTTTTGTGAGTTTCGTTGTGACTTTACTTGTGAGGATTATCGGAGAATCCGACAAATGATATCGAGTCACAATAATCCTCATAAAGAATAGTCACAAGAGCTTGTGACTTTTGATTCCTCACTAGGGGGAGAATCGGGCTGTTAAAAGTTACTTGTTGGAATTGGATCAATTGTTTTCGTTTGGGGTTGTAAAAAACATCAAAGCTTATAACTGGCAAATATTATGGATGATTAATTAGTATTTTAAAATTTCTGCACATTTAATGAGTGTTCAAGAAGAAAATTCATGGTGTAAATAATTTTGTCAGTGACTGTAATATTTATCTGTGAAAAATATATACTTACTTTTTTTTTCTTGCCAAATCAGCAATGCACAGACATGGGAGTAATGCATTGGCATTGAGAAAATAATAATGCTAATGGAATAAAATTGCATTGAAATTGACTTTTTTAATGCCAATGAAACGTAGTAATTTTGAATGAAATCTATTTTCATTGAGTAAAAAGGCATTTTTTTTTTTTGAAAAAACCTCATGCAACTATAGAAGATACACAATGTTTGTTGAGTTATTAATTAGGACTGTGTGAACCTAGTGGAATAAAATGGAATGTGTATGGTAGAAGCAACTGAAATCGTTGCTTCCAGCTACAAACTCTCCATGGAACTAGAAAACAATAATTCCATTTTCCAAACAGAGGTCTATGCAGGGTTGGGGTCAAATTGCAAAGTAACAAATAAATGGAGGAAAGCACAAACGATGTTTTGGGTCGCAGTGCTCTGTTGGCCTAACATATCTTAAAAAATCTTAAAAAAAAAGGTGTAGAGTCCGTACCAAATCAGTTGGGCATTCTACTGCGCAGGTCTCTTAAAATGTATTATAAAATATCTCTTTAATCCTCTCTCTGAGCAATCGACCGTTGGGCAACTGATTTGGTACGGACTATAATTTATTTTTTTTTTCATACTTTTCATTGGCATTGAAAATGTTCAATGGTAATGAAAAAAAAAATGTCATCAGCATTGTGTTTCTCAATGCTAATGGAATTTTTATCATTGGCATTACTTTCACTCAATGCTAATGTTGTTTTCAATTTCATTTGTGTAGTAATGCATTACTCCCATGTCTGGCAATGCACCAGACTTTTCTTTGATTTTTTTTTTATGTTTGCGAATCAGTTTATAATAACTTAATACTTAACATTTAGGATGATGCACATGTTTGCATTAAGCATCCATAACATTTTGATGCGAATGAAGAGTTACTGAATTTATACCTACAACTCTTGTTAATTTGTGTTAATATTTTTTTGATTTAGAATTTTGGAATTGGAGAAATTAGCGAGTATCGGGAATCAGGTCCAAGATCTATTGCCATTTTTCAAATATGTGCAAATCTTAAGTGACAATTTAATGAATAATTTTCGGCAATTCTCAATTCAAATTTGTTGAAATCGAGATTTCGCCACTTGGGATTTTAGCAGTCTGGATAGTAAAAAAAAAACACCATTCAAGGTTATGTGTTGTTCATTTAATATATAAAGCAAAACAAATAATCGTACATACTCTTAATTAAAAAAAAATGTAGGTAGGTACCTTCCTATTTATTTTGGAAAAAAACAAACAATTTTAATGTGCAATTTTAATTTTCAACAAAAAATATAGATGTGTTCATATATATATACTTATTAAGGTAACTACACCATTTTTCCCCCTATGTAGTTTACTGGTTTGCGCAGATTCTTTCCGAGTACCTAGATACTGCTTTAAAGTGAGATTAGATATATTTCCTCCGAGTACGTGGCCTTGATATTGAAAAGATTAAATATTTATAAGCATGTAGTGCCATGACATGTGATTTTTTTTTATTCATAAAACAAAATAAATAAAGACGTTACTAATAGGTAGATAATTGAAAACTTTATTTCGAAGAACAAAACAAACATCTGCTTAGACTTAAGAAACATCTGTTCAATGTCGGTGACTTCCTGTTTATGTAGAAAAAGAAAAGAAACTAGGATACGTTTTATCAGTTTAAATATAGAAGTAATAATTAGATATTTAACAAAAAATACATAGCTACATCCAACATGGATTTACCGTTTAAAAAACAAAAAAATATAAAAAACATTTTTACACAAAATAAACATAAATCAAAGAAGAAAAAAGAATGAAGAGAATCATCCGCATATTGAATGTACTTCAACATGTGCCGGGTTTCCAATTCACCAGAGCACCTGATGAAGTACAATAGACATGGGATAATTTTGAGAAGGATCGGGTTCAAAATCATAACGAACCGAAAAAAAAAACAAAATGTACAGCTGAGTGTTCGGGAGAAAAGTAAAAATATTCGGCACTTGTATGATTATGAAGATGATGCTTTTAATCTAGCACTCCGCGCGCTACTTCAGGTACCTGACTGCTTTAAATGAAAGTTTACTCAGCCCCGGTCTCTGATTAGCGCGCAAAGTATTAGGATCTCGAAATAACAAATCTTCAACAATTGTAGGTCGTATTCTGGAAAGCAAATTAAAATTTAATAAATTACTTATATTCATAAGAATCCGAATCCAACCGACGAGAAATATATTTTTGTCGTAGTTATTTCAAATGATATCGAGAACGCGAGAATGATAATGATGATGCTTTCACAAACGAAATGGTACAGCATTGTACGGCCACGACAATGTTCGTCGCCTTTCTACTTCGTATTCTTCTTCCCCACCGCTTTCATCTACTTCTTCTTGTTCGCGAAAAGGAAACGACCTTGTGGTAGTTCTACATGAATATTTAAGGTGAACGATCTCACAACTTCACGCCACCACTACTTACGAGATTCATTCCAACCAACCAACACTCATATCATAGTTACTACCTTTTAAAGAGCTTTTCGAACGGATTGAATTCCATGCGCAAATAAAAAATACAAAAAAAAGAACATTCGTTATTTCTTTTCGAATGTAGATGTATATGTATATTTTTAAAAAAGAATTAAAATGCACAAGAGACCGAAAACTCGTTGTTATATCGACCTTATACGCACACGTTTGCTGATTTCGAGGTGAATAATGCGCGATACTAGTCACCATATGACCGTATACGTGCATGTGGTACCACTCTGAAGTGCGTCCGAAAAAAATTAAAAAAAAAAGAAGGTGGTAGGGCGGCGAACACTATCATTGTGGAATGCGTAGACTTTGCACATAACTCAAAACCAACACTGCCATATGATAACACTCACACACTCACTCACTCATTAGCAATTACATTTCCACAGAATCAGCGGATTATTGTAGCATTTGTCATAAATTTTCGGTCGTTTTTTTATATGATGTCATTGTTGGAATTTTTGCCAATTTCCTTTCGAACCGTCGCTGTCCCCGACTTAAACCGATAAAAACCTGTTGCAGATAGTTCAACAGGACACAGAAATATTCACGAGGAGACCTGGGAATCGCACACGTATTCGCAAAAGCTAAACTCTTCTTTAAATAGACACCAGATCAAAACCGCACTGTTTACTTTTGCATACCTACATATCGTATTGTCAGCTGATGATCATCATGATAGAGCATGTATAAAATTGAATAAAATAAAATCGCCCAAAAAAATTATAAGTAGAACTTTTCAGGTCCACACATGTCTAATTTTGCTTCACAAAAATATTCAAGATTGGATGAGCAAACATTAAAAAGATTTTTTATTTCTTTTGCTGACAGAAAAAAGTACGAATTGTTGGTTTAAGAAACAACGCAAGGCATGGCGAAGCAAAAGCAGGAGGACAGAATGAGAGAATGCCGAATCCGTCGCGCACACGTTGTTGCCAAGTGGGGACGGCCGCAATGGAATGGAAGACAAGATGATCGCTGCTGTGCGCGCACACAAGGCTAATTCGCGATCGCCAAGGAATACATTGAAAAAACACGTGCCCAACTACATTCACAAGTCCAATCGCTAATTACTCATGCACAAAAGCTCCGCTGATAAGCTTTGCATTTATAATTCATGACTTTTCGACCGACAGACCGGCGGCTGGCCGTCATCTCCAGCCGTTTAATGGTGTTTGCAAATGAACAATGACAAATGAATAATTTTCGCGAAAATTCCTTTGGGTGGGGCAGATCCACCATACATGACATTCACTAACCCACACATCAATACGCAACAATGATTGTGTGTGTATACAAATGCGGACTGTGTGTGTTGGGTATGTAAATTTATGACCAAGAGGAAACAGAGTGCAAAAAAGAATGAAGGAGCTTAGGATGGCTTCACCAAGGAAAATGATTTAATATGATATGGTCTGGTAATTCAATTATTATTAAGCAGACTACGCGAGTGGGTATTTAATTGCGATGAACGTGCGAACTTACCGGCTTTTTATGTGTAGTCAGTCATGAGCACTGGCCACGAGACACACTTTGCAAAATCTGCCTTAGTTTGGCAGCGGCGAAAGCTCTAGCCGCAAAGCTCTTGACGTCTGCCGATTGCTCTGTGAGAATGTAATGATTTTCGGTTTATTCCATGTGATCGGGGTCGTCTACTTTTGTCTACTTCCCTTCACACAGAGTTCATTTACGAAAAACAGCTGTATGCGTTCGCCAACGTCTTTTTGCTCATATGACCAACAGCAAGAAGCTTTTGCGGATGGACGACAGCGACTGTCTTCAAAATCTACGCACGATATTTTATTTATGTAATAAGCAATAACCTATGGAATTTATCTGGAATCAAATCAACCACACACACACATCCACATTTGATAACTAATTTCGAAAAGTGAAGAAAAAAAAAATTAAATATACTATAAACCAGTGCGACGGCGATAAAAAAAATTAAGCTTAGTTGTACCGGAAATAACTTTCACATACCTCAACATTTACGTCATATATACGAAATATAATATAAATTATACATGCAAAACTGCTAAAAATAAATTCAACCACATTGAGTTCGTTTTTTCTTTCATTTATAATAAGTCTGCGAATTTCACAATATAAAACAGTTCTCACTTTTCACACATACGCACACGAGTGTCTTTGGCCGTTGGCACTAGCATTTAATTTGGAATTGATTTTCGGTTAAATTGTAACAAGCGTTCGCCGTTCGTGAAAATGATGCACACAATAAAATTTGGGTAATGATATAGATATAAATGAATTAGTTATTACACACAAGTCCCAACGCAGAGCACTAACTTCTATCCAAACCAACCCGACCGGCTGTCGCCGATCAAATGAGTATGCACCACCATATAGAAGTTCACTTCGAGTGTCTTTCTTTTGTGTGCATAAAGCTCAGCAGCAGCAGCAACATTGGTGGTGGTGGCGGCGACGGCAGCAGCAGCGACGACGACGACAACAGTGGACATAAAGCAATATGATATATGTACTGTACATTGTACAGTGATACTACATACATGCACAAACGACCGGCTATATGGTAAGTGAGAAAGCGATGAACGTACACGTCTACCAAGATGACGACGACAGCAGCGGCAGAGGAAACGCGACGACGACGGCAACGGCGGCGACAACGGCACAACGACGGCGATTATGACCACGGCAACAATACACATATCCTTAATTTCGAATGTGTTCGGATGGACTATCTTCTGTGTCTGGCTAGCTACCACCCTAGTTGTTGGTTCGCTGATCACTACCAGCTCTGGACGATGGGAATTTTCCCGAAATGAACATCGCTCCTTGCCAGTCAGCCAGCCATCCAGTTATCACCATTGCCATCCTATGCAGACGGCGTTTGCATGTCCCGAGTATATAGTATGCGCGAAACTTTGGACACACAACACATACGAAAAATTGCGTTCCCCGCATAGTGCCAGTACATAGCACACAATTGCAATTGTGCCGCAGTGTGTGTGCACGAAAGCGACGAAAAGTACAAACAAAATAAAAATGAGCCGGCAATCAGCAGTGACAGGCAGGGTTAACCCATGTCGAGCTGTTCACTATTCCTCTTCTTTATTTTTGTCGTAGTTATTCCTCTCTATGGATGTGGTTACACACTACTCGGCAAACACCCGAATTTTTTTTTGTTAGGTACTAGCCGATGAAATTATTCACTTTTCTTAAAACCGCAAGGGGCTGTGACTAATCTTAGTCAGTGCCATGGTGGCACAGAGCACACGCTTCCAAAATCCGACTGCGAATGGAGTTGAGAACCAGCAGTGCGCTACTTGAAGACCTCGACATTTACAAAAATCCAAAGAAACCTCTTAGTCATCTGTGTGTAATGATGTCTCCGACCGAACTTTACGATGGAAGGGAGAGCTGAGAACACACTATTCGTCGTGTTGGTGATGGTAATGCATACGAGAGTCGTATGTATACATCACACCCATCGATTTTCATCATGGATGGTAAACATCATCAGTCGTTTCGTTGGTTTATATGTTCATTCTCCTGCCGAATTTCGCGAGTGCTACGATGCCCGCTTGCTATATACTGGCTGCACAGCTTTTACATGGTTGTTTTGTTTTTGTTGGTGTTTTTTATTTTATTCAGCTGAGCCAGCCAGACAACCTTCACCAGAGACGCAGATTGCACACAACCCAAACCAGGATCGCAAGCTTTTTTGGGATTTTTCTTCACGTTTCCCTGTTTTTATTTCCCAATCCATTGCTGGCTCTGCCTTGCCTACCAATCCATGTAACTTTCTACATATGAATGCTGCATCCAACTGCGCGTGTATCGTGTCGGTGTAGTACGTTCGGCATTGTGTTCTTTGACTGCGACCGTCTAATTTTGTGGAGGATAAACGGATGGCGGTTAGATGGGTAGATAGATGGATGGATGGGTGCAGATGGTTTGATGGATGAGAGATGTTTTCTTGAAATGCAATGGAACTGAGCTTTAGGCAGACGTTCCCACTTGATCGACGTACATAAACACCAATGGCAAAGCAACCATCGTCCTCACACAACAGCCTTCATCTGATCCCATTGTTGGAGAGATGGACCTGGGCCAAGTGCTGCATTATTAAATAGGAGCCTGTAGGTGGGGGCGATAGAGTTCACATTGCGAGATCAAATATTTATAAACGTGCTGCAAATCATCGGGTTATTCTCGTTGCAACTGCTAAAAACACTTTTTATTTGTCCTTAGGAATAGTTAATAAGATGGAATAGAATGATGCAGAGGTCAATACCACGTTCCTACCTACATACTAAAGTTGTCCGCGTGAACAAAGAAGAAAAGTGAATCATGCTTCCTTTGTATTGATATTCGTTCAATTTTATTTTTTTTTTAGAAAAGGACAAATGTAGATAATGAGTAAAACTTGTTTCTGCAAAACCACAAAATGATTCACACATTTTTCCACCTTTGCTTACGTAAATGGTTGATATCGTTCACTACCCGGTTGGGAAGAATTATGAATCTTCATATTGAATCATTCGTTTATATAGCTCAATCAGTTATGATTTCATAGAAGCATTTGATATCATTTTTGTAAAATGTAACGGATAGTGGTTTCTCTGGGCTGCACCGGACGGTCTAAAAATATAACTTCATCGCCTCATGAGAAATTACAGCGTCTGTCCGAGGGCTCAGTGGCGCGATGGTTAGTGCGATGAACTGCCGCGCGGTCTGGGTTCGATTCCCAGCCATAGCAACACCTAAATGATTTTTCACTGGCCCTCCTCTCGTGATGATCTGACAAATCGTCCGAGTAGTATCAATTGTCAAGAATAGCTTATCTCAACTTAGCCGTTCGGAGTCGGCATAAAACAGGAGGTCCCGCCATCGTGCAAGAAGTACAACGCACACATGAATGGTTGTGAGAAAGCTAGGCCCTGGGGGGTACTAACGAGCCTGTTGCGCCAAAAATTTGTATTTGTATTTTTTGTCCTAAAGAAGAAATAGTACCTATACTAAATTTATCATCCATTTGAGCCCAGCGATATATTTCTCTCTTCTTATTTTTATCTTGCTGCATCCTTAATTACCTTTTGCGAAGTTTGCCGTTTCTAACTCAAAAATGGTACCAACTTATCAAAATCCTGTTTTTTTTATAACGTTCTTGGAAAAAAAATTGAGTTTTTTTGGCGTACACTGCACACATAGGCCAATAGACAAATAGGTACCTTTACCTATATACCTACCTACCGTTTTCAATTATGGATTTCAGATTTATACGTTCCCAATTAAACATAAATGACATTCATTTTCGTTTTCTTATTAGTGATTTTTATTTTGCGATATGTTCCTAAATAATGACGAAACTTTTGACAAAATATATTAATAATCACTCAACCTAAAAACATAATTAGTGCCCACTAATTCATCTATATAATTCAATAAACTTGTTTCACCGAAGATGTCTGTAGAGGTACTTTTGTGTGAAGAAAATTAAGAACTGTAAAATCTTTACAATCGAGAGATGAAACTCAATTCAATGAAAAGTAAGCGTACGCTTTTCCAAAGGAAAATAAAAACGTGAAAGTCTGACGTATTATAAAATTATCACTCAACTTTATTATTTGCCTATTAAATCTTCGAAGATTCTTTTTTCGAACTCAAATATAAAGATAAATCTAAACAATCCTATCTAATCTACATTTCCGCGTATATTTTGAATAAAACAAAGAATTATTTGCTCCAGAGCTGTCATCCTTTGACAGTTTTCATTTTCTCACCAGCCGAAATTCAACGAAACTAAATTTTTTCTTCGTTGTGTTTCACAAATTTTCTGTAGCATATGTGTTCGCTTACTTAAGGGCCTATTCGTGATTTTTGAGAGCTTAATTGAAGGTGCATTTTCACGGAACTAAGCATTACAAAAGGAATATTAACTTTGTTTAGTGTTTAATGTTAACAATAATTGACTCGCGTTTTTCATTGACTCCAAAATCTCATCAAAAGCGAAGAATTGATGATAGATCTAGTATTCCTCTTTTTTGTGATAGTGAAGCATGGAAAATAAATTGAATATTAAATATCAAATACGTAGAAATTGGGATAGGACACTATTTAGAACTCAATTTACTAGTCTGTGTTACTAGTTAAGAGTTTTCCAATTGAAAAGGCTTCGAAAAGACATTAAACCCGTAGCCGTTTAATTTCCCTTAAACTTGTGTGATTCACCGGATATTGTAGTGATTAAAATAGAAATACTTTAAAAAGGTGTCAACAAATAGTTATATAATTAAGTATGACACATAAAGATAGAAATGAGAAATCTCTCAGGTGGTATAACGATTATTTAATCAAGAGAAATAATGCAATATATTGTCGAATGTGTTTTTTTGAGAATCCATCGAGGATATTAGGTAGGTTTTTTTGGTGATAAGGATAAGTTAAGTCATCCTGTGCAAATGCATCTGAAAATAATGTATTGGATAAATTTTAATAATAAAATTATGATTATTGTCAAGCTATATTTTATACAGTACTTGCATTTACGAGTGTAAAAAAACCAATTAACTATTTTTGTTAAGTATACGCCACCGGGTACATAAAATACCTACAAAATGATGAAATAGGTAATTGGAATTAAATATTGTCATTAAAATTTTAAAATATGGATAAAAGTAATTAGATGGTTTGGCCGAAATTTAAACAAATCCAATATATGTTTATATTTAAAAAAAAAAAAGTTGGTATGTAGTTTTGCGGCATATAATAATACAAGTAATTGCATAAAGTTTAATAATTAATAAAAGCAGTATATATTTTGAGAGTTGGAGATTACAGTCGGTTCTATACTAGTGAGGTCAATCAAGGGTTTTTTTTTTTTTTAAGAAAAGAGGATTAACTAATCGGACGCAGATCCTTTGGAATTTGTGAGTGTCCAAAAATAGATAGGTACTGGTTTCCATACTGGAGATATTACATTGACAGTGTGGGTGGATTGGTGGAGAGAATTTTTACGGAGTCTAGAAGCCTCTGCGGTTTGTTCTATGATCAATTCAGAATAGAGAGCTAAGCCAATATTGCTTTTGAATTTCGAGATTACAATTTCTAGCCAGGATGAAAACATTTTGTGTATGGGCTTTTTGTTTATTCAGCAAAAAGCCAGGTGAAATTTGCACAACTTTCGAAATCAACCCAATGCCACATTTACATAAAAAAAGAGTTGATTGGTTTGGTGCCAATTTCAATAACTCTTCTGAGTATTAATCCAACAACCCATTATATAAAATTTGAAGAACATTTGTCCGAAGCGTCCACAAACCGGCATACAGAATCGCTTTTTCAGACTTGAGTATCATTGTAATGTTAGGTTTGGCTAGAATCTTAAGTAGCTACGAATTTTTCACGAAACCAATACTTGCTAAAAATAGTCAGTGAAGAATGTATTGCTTCTTCCGAACTCAGTAAAAACGATTTGTTTTTAACAACTTAAAAAAATATATAGTCGTCAGCAAGGTCGAACGTAACTTTATTTTAAACTTTTTGTTGGTGCACATTTTACAGGACGACTAGGAAAACAACGAAAACAACAACAACCGAAAATTGGTCAAATATTCACCCAAATTATATCCGTATTCTTCAGGTATGTACCGTTTAACTTCTTCTGCAACTTATTTTCTATTTGTCTACAAAATAACTTTCAAAGTGAAAATTATTTGACGATATTTCCAAAAAACAATGCAGCATTCACAATAGACGTTTTTCTTTTTTAGGTCAGAGCAAAAACTTAGTTAACAAACAAAATATTTTTTTTTTGGTTCAACACTCCAAGAGCACGACCTGGGACCTATTTAATAAACATTGACAAATGTTACAATTTGTAAAATGACTACTTGACAATTTTCAAATTCTGTCCCATAAATAATTTGACAATTTTGCAAAATTTTCGGAAACATTTTGAGATTTTAGAAGATTTCGGATCAAATGAATTGCCACGAATTTTCTGACAAATTTTCAATGATAATTTTTTTATGGGACCGGAAGAAATTTACAATTTTGCGATTGATTATCGGTCAAAAATTTGCAGCAAGTCTCTTTAATGGAGAACCTGAAATTCAAACTCATGAAGTACATTCTTCACTCTTTAAAGATAGTGAATTTGCTGCCTCGAAGGACTTTCAATTTAATGAATATTTTGGGGTCGAGAAAGCAAAAACCGGGACCATTCATGTGTGCGTGTGTACTTCTTGCACGATGGTGGGACCTTCTGTTTTATGCCGACTCCGAACGGATAAGTTGAGATAAGCTTTTCTTCAGATAATAACGAAAGGAGAGCGAGTGAAAAATCATTTAGGTGAAATTACTCTTTAGCAACACGATTGGAAAATGGGTAGAGGCCATTTCCCAATGTTTTAATGTTGGGAGGCAGTGATTATGTAAGAAAAAGTTGGCTGATTACCCCAGTTATTCCAAAACAAATTGAATAAACAACAATTGAACAAAGGTTTTTGAGGGCTCACAAGGAAACAAGAAGGCTAGTAGAAATGTATTGGTCACATTAAAAGAAAAATGTTTCTGTCTAAACTATAGATTATTGCCAGCAGGGAAAGCTATTCTTGACTTGAAAATACTGCACAACTTGAAAAAATTAGCATATAAACTGATAAATAAGGAAAATTTTCTAAATAATCATATATTTGTCATAATATGACAATGGAAAAATTGTCACGACAAATTTGTACAGTTAAAATGTCAAA
The DNA here is from genome assembly GCA_932526625.1 of Rhingia campestris. Classification (NCBI taxonomy): domain Eukaryota; kingdom Metazoa; phylum Arthropoda; class Insecta; order Diptera; family Syrphidae; genus Rhingia; species Rhingia campestris. The sequence continues at coordinate 222,320,636 of OW052182.1, forward strand.
AAGGTGCCACAAATTTGTAGAATTGTCACTTTTCAATGTGTCACCTTACCGAGTGAGGTAAATTTAATCTTAAGTAAAACTATTAACAAATATTAAATTTAATTTAATTTAATGAATTAACAATCCTTTCAATGCATTCAATGATCCATAATGACGTGTGTCTAATTTCTGACAACCGTAACGAGCGATACTAGTGACTAAATATCTTACAGTTATTTTGTTAATTTGGTAAGTTGGTGCTGGTCGGTTAATTTTGTGTTAAAATCTATTAATGACAAAACATACTCCATACAATAAAAAAAATCATATCAACTTCCCAATTATAATTCCCTTTGGTCAAACTGAGATTATCTGTAACCACACAATTATGGACAATATTCAGTTGTTTTTAATTGTAAATGATTGATGGTGCTTTTAAGTTTGAGTTTGTTGCACATTGTCCGAAGCAGCTTGTGTATTTTCATTAAGCACGCGATTTTCACAGTCTGTTGGCAAATTATTCCAGACAGAATTTCCCAGTTGCTGGTCTAATTGGAAAGATTTACCACAAATTAGTTCATCGTAAGATTTATAACAATCGAAGCAGCACATTAGTAGATACATTAGAATTTATTATTAACTCGTTAAGATGTATCGTGGTTTTAAATATTAACAGCATTTTGAAACGAACTCAGGTTTATGACTGTGATTGTGGGTTTAGAAGCTCTGCAATATAGTAGTTAGTCAGTCTTAGGGTATTCTTTAAATGCATTATATGCTCATGCGATATTATATATATTAAATTAAAATATAAACTACTCTAGAAGATGCAGTTCAAGTTTCGCAAATGCACACTTCCCAATAGTCGACAACACTTCTGGCAACGAACTTAGGCTGATTGACTTCGCTACGGAACGAAATACCAAGGGGACATGGTGGTCTTAAACTAACCACATTGCGATAGACAAGAGACAAGCATCCAGTATTTAGGATGTGCGAACGTTTCGCATGTGACTACTACCTTATTGCAGCCAATTTAAGAATGCAAATATCCACCATGCCACAACAAATGATAAGTTGGAGACTGACGAGTCCTTCGCAGAAAGCGTCCCTTAAACTCTCGTTTAACACGATACCATCAGCATCTAATGTTGAAAAACAATGGCAATAACCTTTGCTTTAATGGGCTTAACTAGGCTGTCGGAAAATTCGGCCCTGCCGCCGAGATGTATAGAGCCGGTGGAGATTATTTGGTAAGTAACATTCACCTACTCATAAGCAAAATTTGGTCGGATGAAAGCATGCCTGAAGAATGGAAAGCCGATCCACAAAAAAGGAGACCCCCTGAACGGCGCGAACTATACAGAGCTTTGTCTAGTTTTGGTAAACCGCTTAAACTCATCCGTCTGTGCAGGATGACGATGAAGAATTCCACGAATTGTCACAGCCAAGTCTGCTAGTACAGATAGAAAGCGGCAAAAATGTTTTTGGCAGTGAATTAGGGTAAGGCCAAGTATATGATGTAATCACAAAAAAACACACAACATCGAGGAATCAGACATAATTGTTGGCCGATATAACATTGAGGTAGTACGAGTCTTTGTCTATTTCGGCTCCGCTATTAACTCTGACAATAACATCTCGTCAGAAATAAAACCAAGAATTATTCTTGCCAACCGCTTTTTCTTCGGGCCAAGGAAGCAATTTAGTTATAAAGTCGTCACTCGAACTACTAATGGGATCCTTTACAGGACCCTGATCATCCTTCTCTACGGCGCTGAAGCATTGAATGGACTTTATCAAAAGCGGATGAAGAAATCCTTGGTCTTCGAAAAATTTAAAATGACACCCTTAGTCTGGATCAAAGATATTCATTGTAATCGAAAACTATGATAAAAAAAAAGATATACCTTATCTTCTTCTTCTTTGAGGTCCCCAATCTAGAGGTGTCCCATCACATTATCAATAACAATTACAACAAATAAATATTGGGTTTAAAAATAGTCAATAATATATAGAAATGTGCGTTCATAAGATATTCCACAGAAAACGCAGATATCGTAATATACCTGAATAATTAGTAGACGCTGTGTGATAATACTTTACAAAATACTAGAAGTCGTGCCAAACGACTCACGCGTTATCTATCGTTAACCCCTTATTCAAATTAGTACCTCTAAGGGCCGGTTTTTAAGTGCTGAGTTAACTCTAGTAACCCAGGAATAAATTTAATCCAGAGTTAACTCATGAAGTAGTTCTTCAGTGCAGGATTAAATTTGACTCCGTGTGTGATTTAATTTGGTAGCACGCATGATTTATTGATTTTGCTCAGTTATCACTTTATTAGCTGTTTGGTTTCCTTTTCCCCAAACAAATGAAAATGCCTTTGTCGCAAACTTACAAGTCCTTTTCTTCTTATAGCAGTTGAATTCAATATTTCAAGTCGCTGAGATCTGCATTTAGTTTTTAAAAATTAAATAAAATGTCCACATAAATGGAATTGAACAAAATTGTTTGCTTGGTATTTTATCATCTGTCAAAAACGTCTGATCATTTAACCCCAGAGTTTTCTCATAGCGTTTTCGATTGGGATTTTTAGATTTAACTCTCAGATTTCAGATTTTACCCGTCCCAATCGAACATTAAAGAGGTTACTCTGGTTTTCTGTGTGTGTTAGTGTGCCATTTGACAGCTTATTATTTATCTTTAGGCCGCAATTATAGCTATAAGCTATCAATGTAAACCATCATTTGAAATTTTCTTTTACTCATTGCGGCTTTTTTATAAACTCAACCATTGGCGAGTTTGGTGTCAAAACAAAGCTTATGAATTTTAGAACATGATTATCCAAAAATATTTTAATTTCTAATTATAGTTTTCCCCGGAAATCACTTTTTAATCATCAAACTGCGAAATGCAAACTTCAAATTGACATATTATGTCAGATGTTTTTGTTTTTGTGTTTGTACATGTTGGTGTAAATCTGACTTGGAATCCAGATTCTTCAAAAGTACTCTAGAGTAAAAAAAAGAGTGCTTTTTGTATCCCAATCGAAAATGAAAAAATAGATCTAGAGTAAAAAAGTGCTCTAATGTACACCATATAGTAAATTTTCGTTGTATGAGATGCGCACTCTTGTAGTTGTATACTCTTTGCTCGAAGTTAACTCTACATTTAAATCGACTGAAAAACTTCTTTCTCGAGTTAAGGGCCAAACCCAACGAGCAAACGAAACCGAAACTTGGTTTTTCTTGTTTTTTAAAATTGCTAATTACTTCCAATTGTCTGTGTTTTTCAGTTAAAAATACTTCTTAAACAAAAGATATCAATAAACCACAATAATCTCATTTAGTTTTATTTCTTAAAATCTTTTAATTTTAATATAAAATGATTTTATTTGTTTTCCGTACCGACATTTAACTTTTTCATTTTGCAGTTTTGCATTTCTTCGTACCGAAACTGGCAACTTTTTTTTTCTTTCGTTGTAATTTCTGATTGCCAAAGTTTGTAGAAGTCACTTGCCTCACGTTTTTGATGTTAAAGTGATTTTTTTTTCTGTTTCTGTCCTATTTTCGGTGGGTATGAAATGTCAAAACTAAACAGAAAAATGAAAAAAATAAAACGAAGTTTCGGTTGCTCGGTTGGTTTGGCCCTTTAACTCGATTTTAATCCTGAAACTAGGATAATCTCGCACTGAAAAACTGGGCATAAATGAATTACCCATTATTTACGGGATTGTAAACCATTTCCTTGCTTTTTTTTTTTTTTCATAATTGCAGAATTTAAAAAAAGAAAACTTTTTGTTTTATTGCAAATTTAATATACACTACTCATTTACACTTTACTGATACACTAAAATGTATAAAATAAAATATTTTACGGCGAGTTATTCGTTTGCGGGGGAACAAATGGACTCCATCGTAAACAATAGTCATCAATTTTGGGGAAATTTCCCCTGCGTCTCAGTCGTTCTTCAAATTCATCCAGTACATCCTAAAAGAGGATGATGAATTAAATTCATGTAACACCGATTTAAATATTTATTTTTTACCTGTTTTTTTAATACTATATGTTTCCCTTTCCAATATTTCATCATCCCTAGTGCTTGTAAGGTACTTACGATATCGTAAGAATAGATGGCCATTTCCTGAAAGATAGATAGAATTTGTGTTATAAATGGTTTGGTATGATGACTGGGTGGTTATTCTCTAAATAGAAGAAGTGATAATATATGAGAGCGCCTATACTAACATAGTAGTAAATGGAATATATCGTCACCTGAATGAAATAAGTGCGTAACTTCACATTCCACACTTTCGAGAAATCGGCAAAAAAAAATTGTTTATTTTCTAAACAACTTTTTGAAAACCTATTACCGACCTTTTTTTTTGTATTTCGACATAGCTATAATATATTTTTTTTACTGCGACACTGGTTGAAATTAAAAGAAAAAAATGCTGCAATTTTATTGGTAGATATATAAATATTTCGTTGAGAAAAAAATATAAAAATTTAAAATATTGCAGATCAGGAAAATGAGTTCGTTGGTTATTGCAATACATTTATATCGAATCAAGGTAGCGGAAAACGTAGATATCTCAAAAATGAAAAAAATCGAGTTATCCAATTATTGCATTCAGGTGACGCTATGGATGATGCGTGGCAGTCTTACAATTAAGGGGGATTGGCGCTTTCGTTTAAATAAGACTGTTATGACCAACATTCGTAATTGATCGAGTTACAGAAACAAGTTCATTAAAAAGAGGCGAATAGTAGTGCAAAAGTTTCCTGATTCTTACCAAGAGAAATTTCTACAGTAATTTTAAATAGACAATAATAGAGCGCAAGAAGCAAATACGTACCCAGTCGTACAAACATCACTTGTTTTATGTAGTTTAATGTGTTTGCTAATAAAACATTACCTTTTTTTACGTATAGGAATGCTTATAAGTAAAAATTATTACAATACAATCATAAGCTGCTCTGACATATTTTAAGTCAGGACCCTTGGCTAGAGATCATAATCCGAATGGGCAACTGCCATGACATTACTGTCTTTTTATATTCAATAATTATTTCATATTGCTCATTAAATATATATATAAAAAACAATAGTGATGCCAATCAACATTTGTTCAAACACAGCTTTTACAACTTTTTCTATAAAACCAGAATTAAACTAAACGAGTTAGACAAACGTTTTTATACTCGTTTAGGTTTTAAAAACATATGAGAAGGCTACAATCTGCTGTGCGGATCGTTTAATACCCTATCCTATCCCATCCTTAAAATTAATATACCCAAATTATGGTCTTTATGGTCATAAAGTATTGAAAATGAAAATGGGCGGATTTCAAAATTTTTTACACTTGTTCTGCTTCGTCGGCCAGAGAGTCTATATACCAAATTTCAACACCCTAGCTCAAAATTTAAGGCCCAAAAATTGGTGAAACACAGACGGACGGACAGACAGACATGGCTTAATCGACTCAGCTAGCGATTCTGAATCGATCCATATACTTTGAGGTATATGTATCGAAATTATTTCTCTATTTTACAAACTTAATGTCAATATACCCCCCTATGGGAAAGGGTATAAAAACGTCTGTGGTCTAATTACCATATGCGCGTCAGATCGCCGTGGAAGCGATACTTAGTTTGTAACATAGATACTTAGTTTGTAACATAGAGAAATAATTTAGCTACATATACCTCAAAGTAAATGGATCGACTCAGAATCGCTAGCTGAGTCGATTAAGCCATGTCTGTCTGTCCGTCCGCCCGTCTGTCTGCTCGTCACCGATTTTTGGGCCTTAAATTTTGAGCTAGGATAATGAAATTTGGTTTATAGGATCCTCTTCCGTGCCACCAGAACAAGAGTAAATATTTTTAAAATCCGCCCACTGCCACGCCCCCTTTTTAAGAAAACGTATTTTTTGGCCAAACCGTAAAGAATTTTAAGAAAGTATCTGAGCAGCATATTTTGAGAATGGTAATATCTATTTATATTTCGTCAATATAAAGTTTTTTCCACGCCCACTTTTTGGGGGCGTTTTTTTTTTATATAAAAACGTTTTCCGGTCAAATTTTAATATTTTCGAAAAAAGTTTTGATGTACAATCATTGGTAGTATTAATATGAACATTTCGTCAAAAGATCATTTTAACCCACGCCCACATTTTATGGGCGTTTTCTTACAAAAACCATTTGTATACCCTACCCCAAGGCATATGCAATAGAAAAACGTTGTTTTTTGTCGAACTATAAAAGAATTTGATAAACCTTCTGAATATGTTGTGACAACGTCATTTACAATACTTTATGCCCAAAAGACCACATTTTGGGGATATTAATTTAAGGATGGGATGGGATAGGGTATTAAACGATCCGCACAGCGGATTGAAGCCTTCTCATATGTTTTTTATTATCATTTACTTGCTGCTCATTACGTATTACTAAATATGACCCCTGTGTGATTTAAATAACTATAGGATATGGTCTCATTAGAAATGAATTCATGCCCTAATAGCATCGGATTTAGATTGATCTGTTAACCCATAAAACCTAAGACAATACTTCATAAATTGACTTTTACTTTACATTACAATATCAGATTTTTACTTTACAGAATCTTAATGTTATATGCCGAATCTATTGGGTTATGTTTTTATCGAATGTATAATGTATATCAGTTGTACCATTATATTGATTGCAGTGTAGACATAATTGTCTTAGACGAAGGCTATTTTTATAGAAATGTCAAGTTTTATAAATGATTGTATGTTAGTGTTAACAACTTTTTAACCTAGGAACCTATTGTGAGTGTCGATTAAAAATAAACTTGATATTTGTCGAACATGTACCTAGATTTATTTTGGGTTTGAGTAAATAGTAAAAAAATAACAATTGTTCATGACAGCTCATTTTGGTAAATTTTACTCATTCGATTACATGGTTGTTGCGAAGATGGTGGATACAACCATTAGATCAGTTAACAGATTATCGATCACTAATCGACTTTCTTTTACTGGAACATTATAATTGCAGTGAAGCAATTCGGATAACTACAATTCGATACATGTAAGCATAGGTCTGTCAGAATAAAGTTAAAGCTTAACCAGGGGATAACTTATATAAGTGTGATTAATAAAACATTAATTTGTAATCTGGGATAATTAATTTTTTATTCAGTGGGTTAATCTGATTTACCTATTTGATAATCATTAAGAGTAGGTAATATCGACTCTGACCATTTCCTTGTTGTAGCCAATGTAAGAATACGGATTATCCCACACGTCACAACAACGGCGAAATACTTTGAGAACTTTTAATTTCTGTCGAGCTGAGGAAGATGATTTTGTTAGCGACATAAACAAAATTTTTAGAAAAATTGGTGAAGGAGAATGGTTTTCGATCCACAAGAAAGGTGACCCTCTTACTGCACTAAGTATACTACACATGAATAAGTCTCGTTAAAATCGTCCACAGCTTGTCAAATCTTCACAATTCGACAAATCATTAAAAAAAAACTAAACATCGCATACGATAGCATTTATAGAGACGAACAATATTAGTTTTGGTATACAACCAAAACTAGTACATTTGTGAAGGACGACGATAGAGAATTATCGCAGTTCCAACTGGCAAAGAGTAACGATCTATGCGAAACAAAATAGGATTAAGACAAGGTGACTCACTGTTAATTTTTTTTATAAACTTTTCTCAGGTGAGGCGAACCTATAATCCTGGAGCGCCCTGAGAATATACTTACAGATGTTTATTGATTCTGCTTTTGAATTGTTTTAAGTTCGTTCAATTGCTTGCTTGTTCTGGATTGTACGTCGTTGGAAAGAGTCCAGTAAGTTCACCGTATATTTCGCGGCGGAACTCCAAACATTACAACAGTATTCAAGACTTGGTGGTACTTGGGCTTTATACAAAAGATGAAGCAGAGCTGGTGTAAAATATCTCTCAGCTCTGAAAAGGTAACTTAATTTGGACGCTGATGATTTGGCAATAGTTGTAACCTGTCACTTTTTACATGAGATATCTTTATTTGTTGGTAGTTCGAAGGTTGTTCAAAAATTCCTAGCCAAAACCAGGGGGATATATGATAAATCAGTCAAACTTCTACTTGCCAACCGCTGTTTCTTAAAACTAAGAAGCCCTTGGAATAGTAAAGCCCTAACTTAGACTACTAAGGAGATCCTGTATAAAACCCTGATCATTCCAGTTGTGCACAACAGCATGGATCGTATCAAAAGCGGATACAAAAACCTGGTTGTTTTGAGCGAACAATTCTTCAAAACAATTTTGTGGTCTGAATTAGACGTTTAATTGGACTTGACGTGCGCAACTGGAGGCAGCAAGCTAGGGAACAGGGTAATTGTATTGTTGGATAAGGCACAGGTTCATTGCGGACTGCAGCGCCACTTAATTTATAAAGACACTGCTCCTAGAGTGAATGAATAGCTAAATATGTTACTTTTGAAATAATTTTTAAAAGGTGGCATATATTCGTTTTATATATTACCTATATTTAAAAAAATATAAACCCAAACAAATACCAATAATAATTGAAAATACTTTAAAAATTTATTTTATTACCTGCGAAACATCCTTTATACTCAAAGTGGTTCCTGGACGGTTACATAGGAAATCCAAAAGCACATCCTTCCAGTATGATCGATACGAAATCAAACCCAAGTCAGATAGTGGTTTCTCTGGAGATCCAATTTTCTCTTCTACTCTGGTCAAAAGGTAGCCTGTTAATAGGATAATTCATAATGTATTGTAATTATTAAGTGTCAATGACTTAAAATGTTCTAACATTGGTAAAATGCGTTTTCTACAAATAAAAAAAAATGAAAACAAAACGAAGCAAAACTACCTACAAAAAGAAACGAAACAAAACAATAAAAACGAAGAAAAAAAAACTGGAGGACAAAAATCCGAATTGAACTTTCCAGACAACTTTTTGTTTTCAAGCTTTGTATTGTTTGTTTCTCTCTGTGTCTGTGTTGCGCATAATATCGTTAGACTGAAGTTGCGCATTATTGGCATAGGTTAGGGTGTTGCACTCAGGCATACATTAATTTTTGGAGTTTCTCATTCCAAGGCTTTACATGACAGAGGGTAGCATTCAGACAGCAGACAGACATATTATTGATTTTTTCACCAGGCACATAGTGTAAGGAAGGGAAACGCAAGGACATTCTGTTCACCATCGGTAGTAGTAGTAGTGTAGTAGTAGGTAGTATAATAATAGGGTATGATGATTGACTATAAAACATAACCATTGCATGATTGAAAATAGCAAGCAATGTTTGTTTTTACTGAATTTTTATATTATTTGACAAGAAAAGTCCAGCAGTTAACATAAATTGGGGAAAAACAGAAATGATGGTACCTTTCTACTCCGCTGATGGTGTAGTGTTGTTGCGAATTCGGCTGATACACTTACGTGTGAATGTACCCCTATATAGAAACGTAAATATTTCGTTCGTTGCCGTCTGGAGTTTATAAACCCCTACATAATATGAAAAAAGCTGTGGCAGGTTTGGAGTTTGCAACTCTCCAGTTTTGCATTTGCCTATCACTCTCTTTCTCCTATATAATTGCTTCCTCTCCCCGGGTATCTTTTGTGTGTATCCTTTTTTGCGTTTTGAGAAACGTCGAGACGATTTTATCGATCCATTCACTAGTCTGCTAGCTACCTTGTTCATGGTCCTGGGGACGACGCCCTATACGTTTGACCTGCCCTGACCTTTTCCGACTTTGCGTATTGCATCGAAGCGACGACACGAGCATACGTCGCCTTGTGTCTTTGATTGAATAAAATGTTTTTAAGGGTAGATATGTGTGCCAGGGAAACGAGAGGGGGCTCATTATTTTGATAATTTTATTTCCTTTTTTTTTTTTTTACATATTTCTCATTAATTTAAGAAACAAATTTAGCGTGTGTAACCTTTAACCAAAATCATGAACAAAATGGGGTTTAGATATTCTCTTTCAAAGCTTTCAGTGCATAAAGTGCAGACGAAGTGTCATTCCCGTCACCGCGCCAGCCTCGCCGTTGGTACCTACATTGCATGCATGCATATTTTGCACTTCTTTCTGAAGTATTTATTTTGTGTCTGGATATAATTTAAAGCGTTTGCATGTCCAAAGCATAAGGTCAATGTCGCGTTGCTTCGATGAGAACACATTTTCTCTAAGTATGGGGAGGGAGGAAGTCGGCGAAGTAGGCACAGCTGTTTATCATGTGATTTGCAATTCCCCGATACATTTTACTTATGTAAAAAGAATCAAGTGCATTTGTGGATGTCTACAATGACTCATAAGAAATTGAATTTAATTGGAACTTTATACTTAAATCTAGCATGCATGCATACATGAGACCTATTGCATTCAATGACATCCAATTAGAATTAATATTATCACACAATAATGCAGCAGTGAAATAAGTCTCTCTTGGGACACACTAAATGTGTTGACTATTATGTGGGTGCAGTTCCTGAAAAGTGACGTAATTGGTAAACGTTAGCAGATGCTATCTTTCAGTAATTATTAACCCAGAACGCCCACAACGCAGTGATTTATAAATCAACATTAGAAGATCGATATTCTACTACTTTAGTAAAAAATAATTTGTCGAGAGTAATTAAATAAAAATGTACCTACCTATTTCAAACCTAAATTTGGGTTGGGTTTTTGTCATAGATAACAAAAGGTTCGGTTAATAAGTCTGATTATCAGTTCATTTATATTTTTTCATCATTAGTCGAAGGTGATATAAATGCCAATTGTTAAATCATATTCAGAAATAAATTATTTTATCAAATTTGTTTTTTTTAATGTTTTTTCCACTAATTAAAAAAAATGTTTTGAGAAAATGAAAACTGTCAAAGGATATTCACAATACACGCGGATATGTTTCTTTTTTTAGTTTTTTTTTTTTAACATTTGGGTTGGTTAAAATAATCGTAGAAAGTTTGATAGGCATATAACATGATCTTTTTTTTTCGTCGTCTCTTTCATAATACTTCAATCTTTGTAGTTTTTTCATTTTTTTTGCAAAAGCGTGTGGGTAATTTTCACTAAAAAGCAATTTTCTCGATATTGGAGATATAACTGTTTTAAATTTTCTTTACACATAAGTACCCAACCCATACGGAACTTTAGTTGGAAGCATTCGGAAGCTAATGTTAAATTTTTACCTTATGTTTTCTTATTCTGTCATTTGTCATTTATTTTGTCATTATGTATCCTATAATGACCGTGTTCCTGGTTTTAGTTTTAGCAACATAACTTTTCCGATGCACAGTTCTCATTGGTCAATCGACCATTTTAGTCACGTGACATTAGAGGGGAAGTGACTGACGAACCAAGTTGAAAAATTACACATGGGCACGCAGATATGAATGAAACAGCTGACCTGTCATGAAGATGTTTTTGAGTAAAATTACTCAAATTTTACTTATTTATGTTATTTTGTACTTTTCTGATAAAGAATTATTGTTCTGAATAGATAAAAATTAATAGGAATCTATAAATATGGTAAAATGAAATTACAAAATAAGGGTTGGCATAGTTTGACATTTACATTAACATTCAGTAAGATTTTGCATTTCACGTTACCTAACCGTATTTTTTAGTTGTAATCTGAAATCCGGAACACGGCCAATAGTTCTTTGAAAAGGAAAGTTACTGCCAATCAGTTTAACGTACTGTTTGCTGTTTTTATGAAATTTTCATTCAATTTGAAAATTTAAACCAACACAAATGAAGTGTTCAGGAGACGCGATATCCATCTTGTTTATTTTTCGTGAACAATTTGTTTTTCTAACAAATACTTTTCGATACAAAATGTCAAACTTTTATATATAAAAGTGAATGAGATCATTCTTGCGGCAATGAGCAAATGTTAACGAAACTAGACGAAGCTGCGAAAAAAGCTATTATAGTTTTACAATATAATTTCTTTGAATTCTTACATTTGCGGACCTAGTCACGTATGAGCGATTTGACTATAATAATTCAGCCTTAAGCCTGTTAAGGATGAAGAAAAAGTCAAAAACAAAGGATTAAGTAACTCGGCTCTAAGAGTTATTGCGGAACAATTAAAGTGCAAAACTTATTCTTCATTCAGTGTGACAATTATACTAGTTTGGCCAACGTGAAATCTTTAACACACAAAATTGGATATACACTTTTTTTTAATACTTATTTGTTATGCAATTAGGTAATGTTTTAGAGCTGTCGATACTGGTAGGGCTAAACAAAACAAGTGGCGGATGAATGACTGTTTAATTTTGTTAAAGGACCGGGTAGGTACAGAGCAGAATGAGTACTTGGCTATTATACAGTTTCCCGTGACTACACTAATGGTGGGAAATGATGTGCGGTCTATCAAGCGAAATCTATTTCCTTGACCTTTCAAATCAAGCTTTGACCACATTGATTTAGAAACCTTGCAAGTTATAGCGCTGCTATATCCAAGGTTTGTTTTAATAGCATGTTGTGCTGGAATAAATTTGTATACCTACATCCACGGGGTTAGTGGAGTGATGGTTAGTCAATGAAAAAAAAATTAACACTCTCTCTCTCCTTTCGCAATGATCTGACAAATTTTTCGAGTGATATCAACTGTCAAGCAGAGCTTATCTCAACCAGGGATTCGTTGGGGGCCTTGACATCGTGCAAGAAGTACACACTCATTTATGAATGGTTGTAAGAATAAGATAAGCTCTGGGCACTAACATGTTCATGTCGGCCGAGCTTATTAGCCACACAATTCCTTGCAATGTCATGCACCCATGGTTACCTGTTCTAGCATCTTTGGGACGGTAGTCGAAAGCTATTTTCGAGTTCGATGCGACCGAATTAAGTGATTTGATAGCGGTTTGGCTGTGAAGGTTTTGGGCATCTTGGGTATTACATTATATTTCAATCAATTCAATCAAGAGTTAAGTAAAAAGTCTAGGCGGAGATAACACCTGAAAACAAATATTAATTTGAAGGGGTCAGACATTTCACGACATATAGTATATGGGCCGATCTAGCCATGTTTTTGGGCCCTACATTTTGAGCTAGAGTATTCAAATTTGGTATAGATATAGACTCTCTGCCGACGAAGTAGAACAAACATTTTCAAAAACCGCCTACCGCCACGCCCACTTTTTTATTAACCGCCTTTGGAGATCAAATGCTAACAAATTTTAAAAAAAATGTATGAGCAAGATATTTAGACTATGTCATTGTATATATCTCATTCGGGTGACCATTGTTTGGCAAAATTCATTTAGCATTTCTTTGTTTCACCTTGGTCGTTAAATATTTCTTTTAATTTGCAATCCTTATTTGGCAATTTATCTTTTGCTTTTTATTCATTATGTTTTTGAGTCATTTCGCAATTAACATTTGGCGGTTATATGTTTCGTTTTTTTTTCAAACACCTTTTTAATCATTTTGCCAAATTAATTTTGCGATTTGTTGATTTGCATTTTTTTAATAAATTGTTTGATATCTGGCAAAATGTTTTTTTTTCGACAAATAATGTTTCGCCGTTTAGTTACTTCGCAAAACAGCGCTACGCCGTTTAATTATTTCGCTGATAGGTCGTTTCGCCGTTTTGTTGTTTTGATCGTTTGACCATTCCCTATCATCGGCTTTGGAAATTTATTGTTAAGATTTTTTTTATTTGACATTTAATGAAGCGAAAAAGTTGCAAATGAATTGAATGCCAAATAAAAAAAATGTTAACAGTAAATTGCCAAACCAGAAATAGAAAAAGAACAAAATGCCAAGTGAAAAAAACAATACGAAGAAATGCCTAATAAAAAATTGCAAAACTTTAAAAAGCTAATCTATCAAAAAGCTAAATGAAAATTGCGAAATGATTATTTGTAATATTATATAAAAAACTAAACGCAAATTGCAAAACGCGAAACACGAAAATGCGAAAAGAAAACTGGCGAAATGAACCACCGCTAAATGTTTATTTGCCAAACATTTTTGGCGAAACATACCATACCCATCTCATCCATATAAAGTTTTAAGCCACGCCCACTATTTGGGGATTTTTGGAAAAAAATTTGTGAAATTCGAAAAAGTTTTGCTAAAATACTTCGAAATTAGAGAACCTGTTCTAGCAAGAGGCAGTGTAGTAATTAAATTAAAAATAAACCCTTATGTAACTATTTGTGTTTATAACTGATTGTATTTTAGCTAATGTCAACAATCTAAGACTCCCTATTGCCTTATTGTAAGTTGTCGATAGTAAATTAAACGGACGACGGAGGGATTTTGGCCGGGAGGCGCAATTTCTTAAAAAAAAGTTCTAAAAATGGGGGAAAAATATTTAAAAAACAACTGTAAAACTTACAATTATGTATTATACTTTTTTACAGCCAATTCATTGTTTTATTAACTATTTTGTAAATCAAATAAAATCTATGCATAGTTTTTTTCCCCTAAATTTCCAGTTCAAAACCAGTTTTTTTTTTAAAATAGGCATAGATTTCATTTCATTTAAAAAGTAGCTAATAGAACAATGTATTGGTTTTAAAAAAAGTATAATACCATTGTATATGAAACTAATAGTACTATCACTTTGGCAAATCGATGGTGGTGCCTCTATCGGCGCGAGATATTACTAGGCCAAAGAGGGCTGTAAATTTTACGCTCTCTTTATTGGATTTAATGGAGATCCACTCACATAATTTACACAGTTCTACTCTAAAATTAAACCAATCGCATGCCAATATACTATTTCTTTCTCGCTCATTTTGTCAAATACGAAAGCTAAGTGAGTTACTTTGTTGCAATGCGATATGCGAATTGCGAGTGTGCCATACCAACCCCCAGTATGAGCAAAAGCAATTGCATTTCATATCTCAATCGCAGTGCTGAAAAGCCATTTGCTGAGGGATGTTGTACATGTCTTGTTTCATACTTTACTCAGATTCAAATTTTATTTTCGTATTTTTTTGTTAATCTACTCAATGTATTAAAATTTGAGCCTGAGTGAATAATGCAGCATACATAATGTACGATGTTCCCATTTCCCATCCCATAACATCTTTGTCCACGTACATAGCATACACTCTGCTTCAACTGAATGATCGGTTTTTGGAGTATTTTTTTTGTGTGTGTGCTTTAAGATACTGATCGCTCATTTTCAACCAATGTTTTGGTGAAGTGCAGTGGCAGTTGGTTAATATTACAGGTGGACAATTTTACTGTGAATTTTTATACCCTATCCCATAGGGGTATATTAGTTTTGATACATAGTTTGTAGCGAAATAATTTAGCTAGATATATCTCAAAGTATATGGATTGACTCAGAATCAATAGCTGAGTCGATTTAGCCATGTCTGTCCGTCCGTCTGTACGTCACCAGTTTTTGGGCCTTAAATTTTGAGCTAGAAGGATGAAATTTGGTACACGTACTCTTTGTTGCTCCCAGCAGAACAAGTATTCAAAATTATGAAATCCGCCCACTATATTTCGTCAATATAAAGGTTTTTGCCAAGCCCACTTTTTGGGGGAAAGACTGAACATCGAAGGTAATTTAAAACAACTCCAGATCATGCAATAATCCAAACTTTATTCAAGAAACTGGTGAAACTTAAAATGTGTTCACCTGTCAGTTCTGTTAAAAGGGTTGCTAACCCCGTAACATATGTAAGAGATTTCTCTTTACCTCCTCTTAACAATAGCTCCGAAATTTCTTCCTCACAGTTTCCATCTCCCGGTTCACGTTTCGTTCATAAATCTAAAGGTGGAATACAAAATTCTGTCCCGCGTTGCATTTTGGATACACCGAAAAGATTAAAATATGATAAGGAGTATAATTGAGAGAAAAACGTTGACTTGCAATTGCAGGAAAAACAATTCGATGTTAAAACATTTGTTAGCATGCAATTTTTTTTGTTTTGTAAATGCACGTTGGACATACAATGAAAAAGATTTGTGTCTAAAGTTTTTTATAAGTCTCCTTCATAATAATTCCATATGCTGAACACCGAATTTAGCTTATCATCTGTAAGCACAATATATAGATGGCATTCATCTTTGTAAGGCCGAGACCATGTTACATATACAAAAAAGATGTGTTCTGATTTTTGATGAAATGGCAATAAAGACCGAGCTTGATTATAACACGAAAACGGATATGATATACGGGTTTTCGGATTTTGGGGAGCTGGGAAGGCACACCACTGTTGCTATATATCATATTATATAGGATGCCAAAGGGGTGAGAACATCCCAACCGAGATATTGAAATTAACAGTTACCAAAATATTAGAATGTGGATTTGAAGTTATTGCTGTATGCTGTGACCAGGGCAGTAACAATAGAAAAGCATGTAAATTACTGGGAGCAGCAGAAAATAAGCCGTTTTTTTAAATCTCGGACCAGGTAATATTTCTTTTATATGACTACCCGCATTTATTCAAAAGCGTGCGAAGTTGCTTATTAAAAAATAATATTCGCATAGCTGATGATATCGTTTCTTGGGGAACACTTGTCAAACTGTTTGAAGAAGATTCCAAGAATATCTTTCAAGTATGCTTCAAACTAACGAAGAGTCATATAAATCCAAACAGTTTTGAAGAATGATCAGTCAAACTGGCTACACAGGTTTTCAGCTGCTGGAATTTTCAACGCTATCTCAGCAAATTGTTTTCAAACCGACACAGATAAAAAAATCGCTGCCTCGACGGCACATTTTGCTATTAAGATGAATAATCTTTTTGATAACTTAAATAGCTACAGTCTTTAAACATCCAATCCTGATCGTCGACCTGTTTCAGCATGTAGTGAAACTCTACAGTGCATCAAAACAGCTAGGGAGTGGATCTCATTATGGGAGTCTACTGGTAAAATGAAAAAGCCACATTGCTTTGGTGGTCTTATGCAAACGTTGCTGGCCATAGAATTAATATGGGAAAAACTCAAAAATGACTAGCAGTTTCTTCTCCTTGTACATCTTAATACTGATGTTGCAGAAAATTTATTTTCTATAAGAAAATTCAATAAGGATTTCTGTGGAGTTAAAAGTGCGAGGAACTAAGATTCCCACTTTCGTTTTTTTTTTTAATTTTTGTTTGTTTATTGAATAATCGATATGTTTTCTGTTTTTTTACCCCGTTTATACATAAACATTGTTACGTTTTCTCATATTTATGTTAAACTTATTTTACATATTGTATTTTTTAGTTCT
Organism: Rhingia campestris; assembly: GCA_932526625.1. NCBI lineage: Eukaryota > Metazoa > Arthropoda > Insecta > Diptera > Syrphidae > Rhingia > Rhingia campestris. The sequence goes on from OW052182.1 coordinate 222,337,845, forward strand.
AAAGTGCGTCTAATATGCTACCTCATTGGAGACGTTGAAGTTATCACCTCACCTCTGTATATTGCTCATTATCTTATTTAGTTTGGTGCGAGTACGCCAAAACCGGTTTGTTCTTGTTTGCACTCTTCAAGTCACTCATAAACACACTCATTATAATATTATTTACTCTATTCAGAAAGAGTGAACAAATTTTTCTTCTCTCGTGAGAAACGATCGATCTCCCCCTAGGCGGCTGGAGACAGAAATAAAAAAATTGCCGTGATGATACTACTATAAGCTTCATATACAATGATAATACTTAGTTCTGAGTATTCCGTTATTTTTGAAATATTGTTTTTCTAATTTTAGTCCTTTTTTATTAAATCGCCTCTCATGCCCAAACGGGGAGATATAGACCCCCCTCCCACAGTAAAAAAAAACTTTTTAACAAAAATCCGTTATCAATTTTTTACTCCTAAGTTAAATTATCGTAGTCTCTCTTTGTCATTTGATTTAATAATTGAACCACCAATTTCGAAGTCATATCAAAAAATGAAAAAAAAAATATATAGATCACAAAATATACTGTGATCCATTTGGGGTAAACAATAACTACCAACCGAAACGAACGACAGAATCGATTTTACTGTCAATCGTAGTCGACACTCACAATATGCGTCTTTGTTTTACTGAGTTACATTTTTCTAAGGAGGTTAGAGGTGGTAGACAACTAACTCAAGAAAAAAAAAATCCTGTGAAAAATGAGTGGTTGGTGCATGAGCACGACTGGATCGTACATAACTTTCTAATGGGTAGGCGTAAGATCGAATATCAAGCATGAGAGAATTTAACGATTTAAATAAAAACCTTTACCTTCATTTTGGTTATTGATGTTAAAACATATTGACGACATTATGAGGAGCTATGATTATAAGAACTTTTATTCTGGAATTTGAAGGAATTTAATTTCCGTAAATTATAATGTTTTTCTGTTATTGACCAAAACTAAAAATTCCGTTATGGAATAATTGGGCCAAAACGAATTATCGCGAATTGTTGCAAACGGTATTATGTAGTATATATTTAATTTCATTCAATTTGACCGAATAGGTTGCGAGAAATTGACAATTTCCAATACATCGCCTAGATCCAAAAGTCCGTTATATGAATTTTCTCGAAAAATTGGGTAAATACGGTGTCACCTCCAATAAAATGGTTAAAAAATGGCCTAGAATCGTGATAAAAAAAGTGCGTTCACGAACTTTAAAAAAAAAAATGGTCTAGCCGCTTAGCCTGGAGAGAAAATTACGACAAGACGGACGGAATTCCAAAGGCCAATTTTTTTGGGTTCCTCTATCATCGTAATGTTAGAATCATATATATCATTCTCTTTGTAAGAAAAAGTTTAAAAAAACAGCATATAAAACTGTATGTTTGTAGTCCCTGAAGAATTACACAAGGAACTATTTAAAATCTGATTTTGTATCTCTACCTTTTTTTCTAAGCAGAACCGAATGGGGAAATAATAAATCCACGAGAAAACTAGCGTGAGAAAAAATGTTGGCACAGAACTTTGTAGTTCTATCAGTCTAGCATATTTTCCTATAAAGGACAAACAAATTCAAATACGATCGATCCTTCTTATAGATGACTTGTATGAGATCTGTCTTTTAACAACAGGGTATGTAACAGCAGATGTTCAGAAAAGCTAAGAAAAATCATCAATATGATGCCATGAACAATAGAATACAACAATTATGATGGTATTTCGTCACACAAAAAAATTCAACCGGCTATCAGTCACGATAGAATAGGCGTTTTAATAATTTTAATAGTTTATTAATTGAAAACAATTTATATATAAATAATAAATTAAAAATAGTTATTTCAATTTCTTAATATTGAAGTGTGAAATGAACTATGTCCATTTATGTATAACCTCAAGCAATTTAAGACCAACGCTACAAATATCTTCATGTATTAAAGGGTTCTCAGCGTTATAGGTTTGCATCAACTAATAGAATAGTATCAATGTTGGTTAGCCCGTCGAAAGATATATTCACGAACTAAGCCTCGATATAGAATGCCAGAATTAACTTCTCTCCACCAACTTCAACAAACATGAAGCCGTCTTGGGACGGCCGATAGAAACGAAGCTTTAAAGTATTGGCCCGTGTGACGTTAATATTAACGATGCGGTGACGGTCACTATTTCACTTTTTCTCGTTTCAATCCCCATCTTCCAGGTGCGCCATGGAGGGGAAAGTTAACGGTACGGTGACGAACGTTTTATACGTGACCACAGGCCGTCCGTTAAAAAGCTACCTTCGCTTAAAAAAAACGACAAGCTATACTGAAAAATTAGACAGCCTAGTAGCAGCCCAATCCGGCGACCACATGGAAGAGCCCAGCCTCCCTCGTGAATGGTACTCTTCGGAATAAATGTAGGTAATAAATACACAAAAAGCATCGGACTGGACACGCAACATGAAAAAAGTCTAAGACAATTTCCACTACTTAAAATCCTCTCCACATATCCACACATTATCTAGCAACATACTAAACCAGATGATTAATGGACTTCCAGGATCGAAACCATAAATCTACTTCTAGATACTCTAATCCAATACGAGCTAAACTAATCGAAAGGATCTCTCTTTGATCAGTTTATCCTTATTTCTATACTAACTCGTACGCAGATATGCGTGCTGATTATACTAATAGTGCTAATAAATCAGATATTCACGGGTAGAATTATTAAAACAAATTTGAGCATATCATCCGCAAGAAGCTTTGTCGACTTAGAGAGAGGTATATTATCCCATGAAATCTGCAAGTAAACGAGCTTCTACTTCTCATAGAAAGAGTAAGAGCTAAGTTAATTGCTTCGCGGGTATCTGCAAAATTTTTAAATACCCCAACAAAAAAATAAGGCTTATGGGACATCAAACCTAGCTTCTCCCTTCATTGAAGTTTTATTTGTTTGTTGACTCCAAACGGACAATTTGAGAAGCTTCTCACGACAGTGTTATACTCTTGGATGTTTGTCGGACTTTCGGAATAGACGAAAAAAAAAACGTAGCAAGTAAACACTATCGGGATTGGAACCTAGAACCCCGCGACCGTATGTGGAGCATGAAAAGACTCTACAATACCGGAAGATCATCTGTGTGGTAAGCGAGCTGTATGTACATTTTTTAATGATTAATGAAAGACAAACCAATGCATACATGGTCAGTGAGCCTTATCATTCAAAATAATAACACTTGCGTTAAGATATAAACACATTAAGTAATAGTAACGTTACAAACCACTCCTCAAACTAGAAATATATTTAAAGTGGTAAGTCTTTAACCCCTTTATTAATAAACGCTAATTAGCGAATTAGAGACTAAATTTTGACATTTTCGCGAGTATTTCTTATGGGGAAAACTGTCAAGATAGTTATTGATTAGCTAATCAGCGTTTATTAATAGGGGGATAAGTCTTTAAGGGCTTGACAAATAGTGCTTTGTCACAGATATGTACTTTTCTGTTCTGAAAGTTTTTACTTAGTTCGCATACTCATTTACAAGCGTAAATTCAAATAAACATGGGTGTGAAACTATGCAAAAACATTACTCAAACGATTATTATTAGAAAGCTTTAAACCAAAATTTACGAAAAAAAAACCTTCGTTATTTTTTGTCATTTACTTCACGCAAAATTTCTACTAAACTGTTAAAGGATGACAGACAACGAGTTGGAATGAAACCAACCAAATTATTAGGTGTGTTCCCGTACAATATTATTTTTACTGATTCTTATCGAATTTCACTGATTTTTACTTATTGCCGTATTTATATTTACTGCAGGTAAACATCAGTAAACTGTCAGTTGGTATCCGAAAGTGACAAATTGTTTGTTTAGACATGTGATTTATGTCCTTTGTTCTTCAAAAGTCACACGAAGTGAATAAGTTTACTGGTTTTACTAGTACGCATTCCCGGTATTTTTTTTTATAATTGTCTCTATCTGAATTTATTTACATTTCAAGAAATTTGAAAATTAACTAATTTGTACTGCAAAGTACGGGAACGGGCCTATTCATTTTTATACCCTATCACATAGGGCTATATTAGTTTTGATACATAGTTTGTAACAAAGCGAAATAATTAAACTAGGTGTACCTCAAAGTATATGGATCGACTCAGAATCGCAAGCTGGGTCGATTTAGCCATGTCTGTCTGCCCGTCCGTCTGTTCGTCACCGATTGCTGGGCCTTAAATTTTGAGATAGGATAATGAAATTTGATATAAAGGATCCTTGTCCAATGTCCGTGCCACCAGAACAAGTGTAAAAAAAATTAAAATCCGCCCACTGCCACTTTTTTTTTAAAAAAAAGTCGTTTTTGGCCAAACGTTAGAGAATTTTGAAAAAGTGTCAAAAGAACATATTTAGAAAATCCTAATATCATTTCGTCCATACACGCCCACTTTTTGGGGGCGTTTTCAGTAAAAAAAAAATCGGTTAAATTTTAAAATATTCGAAATAAAGTTTTGTTGCAGAATCGTTGGTTATAATATAAACATTTCGTCTATAGATCATTATAACCCACGCCCACTTTTTGGAGGCGTTTTCTTACAAAATAAACATTTGTATACCCTACTCCATAGAATATGCATTAGAAAAACATTGTTTTTTGTTGAAACATAAACGATTTTGATCAACTGTATGAACAATATGTTGTGACAATGTACCTAATTTTCTATATTTCATTGCCATAAAGCCCACACTTGAGGGATATTATACTTAAGGATGGGATGGGATAGGGTATTCAACGATCAGCACAGCGGATTGTTGTCTTCTCATATGTTTTTTATTTAGAATATACTCGGAAACATGTGTTTTTTAGATTTTCTTTAATATTTGAGTTTGTAAAAAGAATCTAAGAAGGTTTGTCTGCAAAACTGTCAAGTTTTTCTGTCGTCTTATTCACAATTATTCAACATTTGACGTTTTAAAATTTCTTTTCGTTGCAATAAGTATGACAATTCTCTCTCGATATCGCAGATTTGACAATTTTAATTTTGTATTATTTTCATTATTTTAATTAAAGATGAATTTTATCAAAGCTATATGATGGGGAAAATATTGCAAAATCCAAAAATATTAAAATATTTGTTTACTCTCATATAAAATGTTAAAATTTGTAAACTTACGGTTCCTATAATACATGAAAAATTTATTTATATAATATTGCTAACTTAAACTTACTAAAATCAATAAGGAGCCTTCCGTATCCTTTCCGCTGGTAGGGTGGTAATGTCAAAATGCACGAAACATTATAGAATGAATTTTTCTCCTAAAACATAACAAAAAAGACTTAATTCAATAATAATTTTCATATAAGAAAAAAAAAACATTTCATTATTTTAATTTAAAATATAGGTACCTACATATACAGCATTTTTTTTATTTACTTTTACCAAACTAGTATTAACAAATATAGAAGATACCTACTATAAAGAAATTTTAAAAGGGTTGGGGCCAACAAGTTCAACAACCTTGAACACGCCGGTATGTACCAGAAACGACGACACAAACTCTATTTACTCTTTCAGATATTTATAAGCATTCCCCAAATTATATTATACTACGTAGCTTTGTCGGCGTGCACTCATACCAATTTCAAAACCATAGACACATATCTACCATTGTTAGGTAACTAACATCACCATCGATATCATCGCCGGGCACCCAAAGGCCCTACTCTTCTCAAAATTTCACCAACATTCAACCCCATGCCACGCAAAAGAAACACAAAAAAAGCAGAATAGTACCCAAACTATAGAGCCACAGCCATCGTGTGTACAAACTTTGCTCAAAGTTGGGGAAAAGATGCAGACTATTGGTTCCTGGGTAAAAGGGAAACACCCCTTACAAAACCAGACAACCCGAACATCGCCAAATGCGGAAATTGTCCAAATTTCTTCGTAAAAAAATGCAAAAAAAAAGATGGATGGCTAGGAAAACTACTACCATGACCACAAAGGCATCAAACAAAAAAAAAACACCTGTACAATAGACGGTCCAGAAATATGGGAGTTGGACAATATAAATCAGATTCGATATGCTCGGGGATTACAAGAAGTTCAATGACCGTAGATTAAATTTGTACAAACATTTCGCTATAGCGTACATGTTAACTGTCGTCTGGCTCAAGAATTGTCTGCCGAAGTGGGGGTGAATCCAGAATACCATGCCGATGCCGAGTCGAGCAGCAGCATCTCCTATCACCCCCAACCGAATGCACTGACTATATAAATACACATCTAGGCAAAAGGCGCGGCGACTTCAAAATGTCTATTCCACACGCAAAAACAATTCTCTACGCGAGAAGAAAAGCTTTCGTCAGCCAGGCTAGACAGTGGAGAGTACATATCACCATTCACCATCATCCTCATCTTCAACACTAGCAATATTATCACCTCTCCCCATTCTCTAAGTCGCTAGCCAACGCCACCGACACACCACATCCATGGCCATCGTAGTCGTGTTGTGCATGAATGAAAGACTATGGACTGCAAAAGCTCAACACACAAATGCAGTGTGCCTGTGAAGAGACTACAAATGACGGCTCAGCGTAGAACACCACTCATCAATTTTAGTCTCACTATTATTATTTTTGTGTTATTTTTGTTCTCCCCTTGGTGGCGTCAAAGAATTTATTTCATTTTACTGAACTCTGTGAAGTAATAAAATCGAAGAGGCAGATTGCTTGCTTCTCGCTTTGTCGTCGACATGCTCGTTGTCGGCAGAGGTCCACGACCTTATTATATGGTTATGTACATCCATATGGAACGCACTTGGGCTGGGGAGGCGAGGCACCGTCCGAGAGCGAGATAGAGCCATTCAGAAAGCTTCGTTTCGTGTCCTTTTTTGAACTTGTTGTGTGTAGTGTAGACATGATGTCACGTCATTGTACTTACTTAGTGTGGATGCACATATAAACATACTCTGCCACATATCATATGTTATGTATATAAACTCTATGGCTATGGATATACGTATCGTGCGAATAGCACAAAACTGGGGAAAATGTCTGGCACCAACACACTGAAAGTCGGGCCATGTTTCAATTGCGAGATACCCTTGTCCTCGACACTAGAGTTCGTCGCGTTCGTTGGGCTTGTAAGCACTTTGAGGCTCAAGTTGTACTTTCTGTGCGCGCCTTATATAATATAGATGGTGGAAACAATAGGCGTCTGCCTGTGTGAGCATTCACAAAATTAATTTTGAAATGTACCCACGACATGCGCAATTTGTAACACAAACCCAGTCTTCATGTCGCACCAAGCTCTGCAGTAGGTACTACAACACTTTATTCCTGTAACGAAGGGATAATGAACCCGTTGCCATTGAAGAGGCACATAAGGGTGAGAAGTGTCTACGTTTGGGTATGGTCAAGATTTGTTGTTTCTTTGACTGAGAGCTTTTTGTTGTAGTTGGTGTATTTTTGACTGGTATCTCAACGCTTATAGACACGGCTGTCATAGCTATTTCGCTTATTGAATTTCTTTGTGAAAATAAAAGGGGTTCTTTCACTGTCACTTTTTTCGCATTACCACCTATACCTTCCAGTTAATCCACTAATTGTACGACGCGTCGTCTTTATAGGTAGGTACCTACGCAATTATAATGGAAAAGAGTTCAAATATATTTCGGCTTTGTGGTAGGGTTGTGAATGCACCACGGCAGCAGTAGGTATGTTTTTATTAGCAATCGTTTTACTACATGACTTTAATTAAGTTTGTCCACGTTAGTGTAATTGACCTTTATTTTGGGGGCAGAAGGATATTGGCTACAGAGAAAGCAAATCTTCTTTTGACAATTCGTTTTCATTTAATTATGGTTTTCCTAATGTATCTAATATTGAGTGTGCCCACGAATATACCTACCCTTAAATAAGAGCGCTTATCTTTTAAGTTTATTTTTACATCTGATAATGTCAGATGAAGATGTGGCCAATGTTGATTGTTATTGATTTCATAGCTGATATTCATAAATATATACAAAACTATGAGATACCACTTCATGTTAAAGGTTAAATAAAATAGTTGGCACTACGTTTATGAGTTGGGTAGAAAAAATCATAATGGTACCTACCCAATATTAAATAAATATTTCTACCTCTAAAATTTTCTTAATTCTTCGGGAAGACTATATCAGCAATATGTAAGATCCAACTCTAATGTTAATACAAACGCAAACGCCAAAATTAGCAAAATTTAAGGTCTGGTATGCAACATTTTCAACGTGAACTGTACACATCAACATCGTAAATCAACAAATAGAAAAAATCATAATGGCACTTAATATTAAATAAATAATTCTACCTCTAAAATTCTTCGGGAACACTACTCAGTGTCAACAATAAGTGAGATCCCACTATAATGTTTATACAAACGCAAACGCCAAAATAAGCAAAATGTAAGGTCTGGGATGGATACAACATTTTCAACGTGAACTATACACATCAACATCGTCAAAAACAAATCGCTTTTTGGCCCAGGCAACACAAATAAACTAAATGACTGGTTAAACATGTCCAAGATGAAGATTAACTACATCTTTTATAAAAATCCCAAATAGTGTTTAAAAAGTACAATTCTCCCATTGATTAAACCCGTTACTAAATGAACACATAACTTGGCCTGGCTGCTCCAATTATACAGTTGCCACTTCTTACAGAACCAGTTTGAAACCGGTACTTGAACAGTCAGTAAGAATAGAAGAATGAAAAAAAGGGCACAAAAACATTGTAATTTTATTTTAGATTAAAATTAACTTTAAAACGCACTGTACTAGTACTTACTTCCTTGCCGCAGCGTGGTTAATAGAAGCAGAATCATCGAGCAGAGATTTTCCTTTGGATATGATATACATCCACAGGCTCATCATTTAGTGCAAGTATTAGTGGGACAACAACAAAATTTAAACTTAAAACTTTTCCCTTTTAAAGCTATATAAAGTCCAAAGGCTACAGTGCAGTGATAAGCTAGCTACGATTGTTGAACTGAAACCCAACATAATCTTGCAAATACCAATTCAAATAGACGAACGCGTCGTCAAAATTGAAACTTTAGTACCACGTCAGCTTTAATATTTAAGTTACCAGGTTTGATCATGTCCATCATGTATTTGAAAATTTAGCTGAAAAGGTTGAGTGGATAGCAGTGTTAGCAGATCCTACATAAGAACCTGATTATTCCAGTCTTGCCAAAGCGGATGAACTTATCCTAGGTCGTCTAGAGCGAAAAACCTTCGGTTCCTATTAAAATTGTAGGTACTATTTCAAAAACATTGACATGTAAACACATCACCGCTAAAAGCTAAAGTATTCGAAACAAGCTACGTTCCTATATTAGTCGCTGAAGATAACTATCGAATTGCGAATACCACTTAAGGAAAGATTTTGATCTGCACTCACACACCGAATATAATCAAAGCCACACTCGACACCATTTCACTCAATGGAACCTGAAATAAACAAACAATTTTTCATCAAAAGTTATGTTTTCTGATGAATCATATGTTCGGACATTCCGATAAATGGTCGTATCTGTGGCTAAGACGCTCAAGACTCATTGGGAAATGTTGTATGGGAAATCTTTTCCAACAATATCGGAATTTTCTTACAGGAATTGGGTGCGTAAACTGAGATGGTAAACGTTGTATGCTATTTTGACATTTAATCAGTCACTTTCAAACATGAAACGTTTGCGCTAAACTGAAAAAAATAATCGATAACGGAAAAAGAATAATAGGAACAAATTTCTATCAATAAAGAAATTACTAAAATGAGATTGAATTCAGTGGGTTACCGCATTATTTAGTGGTTCAGTTTTAGGGTCGTTCATAAAACGTCGTCGTAAAATTACAAACTTTCGCACGTAATAAAATTACGACGTTGCATGAATACCCTTATTATTCCGTTTCAAATCAGATTCTCATTCAAGTCGACAGAATGGTCGCATTGAAATCGCACTCGAAACTTAGTTGGGCTAGATTGCCGAAAGAGTTTTATATTATGATGAGGTGGTTCTAAATCAAAAAAGTGTAACAGTTGTAACAAGGGATTACCTTTTAATTATCCCCAAAAGATGATAACATCACATTGTACATGAGTATAGGTCTGAAAATTACAATTTCTTGTCATCAATTACAAACGTGTAAGGTTACCTCGGACCTCTTAAATATTGTATTTCAGTTCATTTTCGTAGACAACACTAGACTTGTATGATTCAGGAAATTCAACATTAAACTCGCAGTGCAACCAATAATAGAGCTAGTACCATCAAGAATAATCGAAGTAAAAGTTCGACATCGAAAAATAAGTCGCATCTGAACAATTTGGACTAGACCTGACGGAATACCAATTGTACTTACCAAATGCACTCCCGAATTTTTGCAGATTATTTTCTATGTGATATGACCAACGGGTTGGTTTACCCAGTTGCTGGAAAATAGCTTGAATCCAACCGATTCCCAATAAAGAAAGAAAACGCGTGCCTGAATTACAGACCCATTGCTTTACTACCAATACTTTTAAAGGTAATGGAAAAATATTAACCATCGAACACATATCTTTGCAAGTAGGGATAGATGGCGTTTCCTCAGTTCTATAAAATCACTGGGGTTCCTCAAAGGTCAATTCTCTCACCGACTCTATTTCTGCTGCACAATAATAATATTTTGTGAACAACTAATAATCGAATTTTTAGTTTTACAGATAATAGTATTCTAATAGCGACTAACTCAAACAAACAGGCCTATTACCGCTATTGCTGCTCGCTTGCAAAGTATGAACATATCTGCTATATTAACGAAGACCTAAAACATATTATACAATTCAACTCAAAGAAAACGTATAGTATACAGCGTTTACAAGCAAGAACCAGTCCAGAACATCGCAGGTTTACAAACACCATTTTTTTGCGCAACAGGCGCTAGTATCCAGGGCCTAGCTTTTTCTCACAACTATTCATGTGCGCATGTGTACTTCTTGCACGATGGCGGGACAGTAGTGGCAGGTTTAGAAATAACTTGACAAATTACAAAAATATTAAATGCAATAGTTGTCAAGCAGAATGAGATAAACAGTTGTCACTTCCTAATTTTTGCACATGAAATATTTTAAAAAAAATTATCGTCGAAAGACTACAATCGCAAAAGACCTCCATTCGCATAATGCATCTAATCTAAGCATTTAATGTGGAACAAGCAATTAGATCAGTCGCAACTGATGTGCTAGGTTTCTCGCGCCCAGACGCATGAAACCCTTGGTTTGATGTAGAGTGCAGGCAGATGCTCGCAGCCAACAACGAGGCCTACACAGCTAACCTGCAGGTGAAGACGTGAGCTGACATTGATCAAAGAAGAAGGTAAGAACACCGGATTTTCAGAAGGAAGAAAATAGAGCAAGATAATTGCACGATCGATGATAAAGAGAGGTGTCACCCCAGGAAAAAGTTCAAAAGTTTTAACAATGTGTAAAACGTGAAAGGCAGAATTCTGTCGATATGAACAAGAAAAGATAGTATTTGAGACATAGTCGATGCTGAGAATATTGAAGAACCATTTCTGAATACGGCAATAAAGAACAATCTCCCGCTGTCGGGCAGAACGAATTATTTGATATTTGCGACGACAGCAAAAATGTCTAAACACTTAACCTAAGTAAAGTGAGAATAGGAATAAATAGCGGCCTTCCCGCCAATACATATAAAGACGGCGGAGATGATTTGTTAAGTAACATTCACTAACTCATAAACAACATTTTGTCGGATAAAGGCATCCCCAAAGGATGGAACCTCAGCATCTTTTCCCCGATCAAAAAAGGCCTACAAGATATTATATGCTGCAATATGTGAACGCCTGAAACCGTTTACCACCCTGATAGGCCCTTTTCAGTGCGGTTTTAGGCCAGGAAAGTCCACAACTGAACAGATCTTCACACTTCGCCAGATACTGAAAAAACAAACAGAAGCCCAAATCGATATACCCACCACTTAATAATCGATTTCAAACCCGCATACGACAGCATTCATAGAGACGAACTATACAGCGCCATGTCTAGTTTTGGAATACCGCTTAAACGTGTCATTCTGTGCAGGATGAATATGAAGAACTCGCACTGCTCCATCAGGGTCGAAAACGACCTTACCAAAACATTCGAAACCAAAAAAGGATTTAGGCAAGTCATGTGACTTCCTTAATCTCATTCTTGAGAAGGGCACAATCTTCCAAAATCGGAGCAACTACTAGCATCCATCGACGATATTGACATTGTTCAGACTCAACGTAATGTCATAGCCACTTTTGCTAGGAAGCGGCCAAAATGAGTTTCGCAGTAAATAAGGGTATTACCAAGTAACACGAAAGGACACACAATATCGACAAATTGAACAGAAAGTCGCTATTGACAGATATAACTTTGGGTAGTACGGGATTTTGTCTACATTGGCTCCTCTATTAACTCTTACAAACATCACGTCAGAAATTAAACGATGAATTACTATTGCCAAACGCTGTTTCTTCGAGCTAAGGAGATCCTATACAATACCCGGATCATCCCAGTCCTGCTCTACGGCGCTGAAGCATAGACCGTATCAAAAGCGGAAGAAATCCTTAGGCTATGGAGACGAAGATTCAACCACGAACAATACGAGCTGTAACATACCCCTATTAAAAAAAAAATCCGCATTGGACGTTTAAGATGGCTAGGACATGTGGACCCCAATACACGAGCCACACAGTTTTCGATTCCCACCCAGACGTCGGACTCAGTATAGGAAGACATCTCCATAAGTGGGGTAAACAAGTAGAAACGACCTCTATCAACTTGAAGTGCACAACTGGATGACCTTGCTAATGCAGAGGCATGTTGGTTCAAGCCCAGTTTCATGCTGGACTATAGCGCCACTTAATAAAGTATGTCTCACTTCCAATGACGGCCTTTGTGTAGATGATTATTTACAAATTCTGCAAGCTGTAAAACGATAATAACCTAGTCAAAACAAATGTCGCATTGAAGATTGCGATTGCTAGGATTTGTAGCAGAGGAAGAAGGGAGTTTATAACCACAAGTAGAAAACAACTTAATCTGACAAATTTAACTTTTGAAATAGTCTTACCTTGCTGAAATAGCCCACAGTGTGACATCCGTCGATGTCTGCCAGTGTCATTACGTAAAAAAGGAATGGCTCAACGTCGTAGTACAGCGTTTTATGATCCAAGAAGAATTTAGCCAGCAGGCATAAATGCTGACAATACTGTTTGTGCCGTTTGCCGTCTACCTGCCACACCTGCAACTTTCCCTTTCTATAAATTTCATCGCCGGGTGGATGTCTCCACATGCATTTCTGTGCATGTCGTTTTATACCTGTTTCAGACTTTTGATATCGAAGACAGAACTCACAAATATACATTTTTGGAAGACGCGCAGCATCCTCAGGGTATGGGGACTGATACCAAACCTTCATTTGGTACTTGCCCATGGTGATATATCTGTAAAACACGTATATAATTAGAGGGATTCACAGTAAAAAGAAACTGGAAAACTTACTTTATACCCTTGCCGACCGGCAGATCCTTAAGTTCTTGTTCAATCTTTTCGCTAGCGATTGCTTGAGCTTCTCTGAATAGTTGCAAATCATAGTCTGGTACTAGACCGACAAGGTTTGGTTCGCGGTCATGATCAGTACAGTCTTTTTCACTTTTTATTTGGTTTGCCATTGATGTGTGTGCCTGTAGAGGTTTGAACCTTGCCCGAGCTTCTCGAATCTTTTGCAGGTATTCCTTCTGTTCAGGTGTGGCAGCTTTCTTTTGTGGATCGTATTGATTTGCTGCCATACTATACTCTTCCTCTTTCAACTTTCGCTCATTTGCGCGCTCTTTACATTCCGAGGCGGACATGTTATGAAAAATTGGACACGCTTCTGGAAGAAAGTGTTTTTCCAGATTTCCACTGAGGTGACCCGAAGAGTCACAGCCCTCAATGGGACACTTTTGTTCCTGGGGTGGTGGGGAGACCACACGTTCAGTTGTCATCTTTTCTGTTTTAAATTCACGCTTAGTTTTCGCCTTTGCCTTGCTCTTAGTGACAACAGAAGCCTTCTTTGCTGGGCTTTTCGAAAGCGAACGCTTGTCAAGTTCCATCTCGGACTCACTGTCTGAAACTTTTCCAAGAACATGCTTTGATCTGCGTGTACTTAATGATCGCGTTAGCTTTCTGGGGGTGGGTCTATTAGATCCATTTTCTCCATCTGAGTCAGAGAGGACAACTGCCTTGTCCGTCTTTGTGGGTGTTTTTGTGGAGAGTGCCTTCTTTTGTACAGCTCGCTTAGAAAGTGGTGACGAGGAGGTATCACTTGTCTCTGACGCATCTGAGTCACTTGATGATGAGGAACCCTCACCTGATGTTGACCCACTTTCTGTGTCAAACTCTTCTGAGCTTTTATGAATCTCTGTCTTACTTGCAGGAGCCCGCTGCTTTTGAGGAGATTTCGTTTTGGATACCGCAGTTTTTGTTTTTGCATTCGCTACAGCCTTTGCTTTGGGTGCATTGTTGGTTGTTTTTTGTTTTTTGTCGACTTTCTTGACTGCTTCGTCATTTTCCGAATCTGATGAGTTGTCTGGAGAAAAAATACTTTTATTTTTCGAACTATTATTGGATTGCGCTTGAGATTTCGCCGCTGTCTGAAATGCTTTAGTTTTGCTAGTTACCACCTTGGATGCAAAGTTTTGTTGTTGATGCTGTTTAACGACCGCTGGGGGAGCCTTTCCACCGCCGTTCGCAGGCGGATGACTGGGGGCGACCACGGAAGTAACGCTTTTCTTTGCTTCAGCAGGAGGTTTCTTTCGAGCGTTTGTGACCTGACTACTAGAACCGGATCTATTCAGTTTTTTGCTCGGTGGGACATCATCATCGCTGGAATAAATGCTGCTCCTTGAGAGTCTAGTGTTGGTACCTCCTGTTGCGCTACGACTCTTAGTGGTCGCAGCTGATGTTATTTTTTCATCGTGCTTTCCTTGTCCCTTGGCGTCTGATGAACTTTTTCTTCGTACATTTTGAGTATTAGCTGGTTCGATAGGTTTGGTATTTCCAGCTGCTGGCTTTCCCTCTGTAGAACTCGACGAATCTGATTCCGATGAACTACTCCCGCTTCCCGAACCACTGCTGCTTCCGCTTGAACTCGAAGACCCCGACGATGAACTTGAACTAGATTCTTCTGTAGAAGTTGTACTCTGTAAGACAAAAATAGTTTTCTGTAAAGAGCAGTATGTTGTCGCTGCACAAGTGTGCTTGCGTAAGTTTCATTACGAATAGTCGCGCCTGTCAGTTTATAGTTTGTGAGTGGACACATTGTACTTTAATGGTGCACCGAAATTCGTTGTTTGAAGACGGACACGATGTCAAAGTTTTCTACGATTGCAGTGTCTCTTGTGAAAGAAGCCAAGAAATATTTTCAAATATTAAATACAAAACAAGCAGCGAACAATTTCTTTTATCCAGAAATAGTAACTAATCGCAAATTAGCTGAAACTGTAAGTATTTGGTAGTATACTAGTAGAATTTTACTCACTTTCTTGCGGAAGGACATGATTTGTGTTGAATTTTTAACAAAATTTGTGAACAAAGTGTGAATAATTGTGTAGATATTAGCAAAATAGTTTTTATGAAAACAACACTTCTAAAAAAAAAACTTTGTTTATTTCACTGCGCCATGTTTTCTTTTCATTCTGCACTGCACATGACATTTGTAAGGATGTGTTCACAAAAATTTGAGAAAAGTCAACTAATGAGAATAACCAAAACTATAGGGTGTGTCAACTCGCATTATGTACAAATAATATAATTTTCTCATTGCGTTCTCGATTGGGGATTTCAGATTTATAAGCTCAGATTTATGAGTTTTCCTGTCCCAATCGAACATAAACGAGAGCAATTCCTCTTTTTTTGTTTGCATTAGCGTGTCATTCGACAGTTCATTTATTTTCTTGTTTTATGATAGATTTTTGGGATTTATTGTTAAATATCGATGGATATATAAACACATATATGTATACAATTGACATCAATAAACATAATTTGCACCCTCTTCATCTTTATTATTCAAAAAAATAATTAACCTAATACGAATCGAAATAACTGCAGAACGGACTTAATTTTTATACACAAAGGACTTTTTCTTATAAAATCGACGAAGATGACTTATTTTACTACTTTTTTCACTTGATGTACTATTTTGAAATTTCCTAAGCTTGTATGCTGTAATCCCTTGATTGATAACATTAGTGTTGCCAACACCAACGTAGCATAGTAAGAAATGGCGCTGCGCCATCTACTGAATGCCACGTATACCACGGTTAAAACGCTAGTGTCAATACCATTAAAATACATGCTATTACCATGGTATTTCCTGACACATACGTGGTACATATGTATACCATAGTATTTACACCACCAGTGTGTGTTAAGGGTATAAGTTGTCTATATCTTTATTTTGTTTGACAAGCTAAAATCGCTACTACAAGTAAACGTAATTTGTTCTGGATGTGATAAAATAAATCGTAATGGTTCGACTCGATCGTTTATGACACCGAAATTATTTAAGATCGAATAGTCCATCATCCTAATGCCCTCGATTTGTTATGTTAAATCCTAATAGGCAGATCGAGAATATTTGTTAGATCCCTTTTGATTTTCCTAAGCCGAAGATTAATAGTCCCTAAATGTTTGCAAATCATTTAGTTGAGTTAAAGAAGTGTCATACATTTGTAGATATCAGTTAATGTCATTTTAATTTAAAATCTCAATTCCAAGCGAGGTTTACACCTTGTTGCCCCAACACAAACCCATTTGAATACTTTATTATCGATTCGCATACCAAACATTTTTTTGTTTTATTGAATTATTATTGCTTGCAAATTATACCAAGTGAATATTGAATATATTTTGTAGAAAGTTTCTCCCTCAGTATGGTGCGATGGGTAGTGTGATAAACTGCCACGCAGAAGGTCTGGGTTCAATTCCCAGCCGTAGCAACACCAAAACTATTTTTCACTGGCCCTCCTCTCGTGATGACCTGACAAATCATCCTAGTATAGTATCAATTGTTAAGAATAGCTTATCTGAACTTAGCCCTTCGGATTCGTCATTATTATAAATAAAAACACAAATAAAAAAAAAACTGGCAAACAACAAGCAACAATTTATAACGCTCTTTAAAATAATTTATAATTTTAAAGAGCGTGCATAACTTTATACACTCCTTATAATAAGGGTATTCATGCAACGTCAATTTCTAATTGTAATTTTACGACGACGTTACATGAACGATCCTAAAATTGCACCACTAAATAATGCATTAACCCACTGAATTCAATCTAATTGTAGTTATTTTTTTTATTGATGGAATTTTGTTCATATTGCTCTCTTTACGTTCTTGATCATTTTCAGTTTAGCGCATACCTTTGATGTGTGAAAGTGACTGATTAAATGTTAAAATAGCATTTCAAAAGTTTACAACGTTTACCATCTCAGTCTACGCACCAAATTCCTGTGAGAAGATTCCGATATTGTTGGAAAAGATTGCCCATACAGATTTTGACAGTTCATTTATCACGTCGTAATTTTATCACGTTTACAACATTTACGACGACTTTCCGACGAATACCCCTAATGTGTTTATGAATAAGGGGTCAGTTATAGCTATCATTGAACTACTTCATTGGAACACAAAACATGATGGAATTGCAATTTTACGTCCATAGCTGCTTATAGGAATCGTAGGAAAATTCCGATTCATTTCGGTGGAACGACAAGCATATACTTCACAAAAATAAATCATGATCCGTGAAAAATAAAAAGTGATTTTCTGCGATAACTACAATTAAAAATTAAAACATGTTTGGGTAGTCATGTTCTAAAATTCATAAGCTTTGTTTTGACACTAACTCGACAATGATAGAAATTATAAAAAAAACCGCAAGAAGTAAAAGTAAATTTCCAAATATGATTTTCAATAATAGCTATAACTGGGCCCTAAGGCTGCTAATGTATTTGTTGCCCATCGGTACTTTGATTGTGTTGTGAAAGAAATGACAAACAAACGAATTTTGACAAACGATGAGTTACACGTATACAAAATACAAAATAAAAACACCATACTGCTCTGAAGGAGATCACGATTTCGGTTGTGTTTGTGACTTTCACAAGTTGTGACTGTACGAAAAAGTCACAAAATCAATTTCACCTCTTCTTGCGACTTGTGAGGTATCAGTGAATCGGGCTATTAAACAACTGTGACTTTAGGTTACAAAAAGTTATTATTAATAGGAAAATTTCTTTCTACTGAAAATAATCAATTGTCTCGAATGCACTCATTTCTAAGCCACATCTACAATTTATAACATTTCCGAACTAACCCATGAGCCATAACTACTAGCAAATGTCAAAGCGAACACAAACAGCAACAGTTGCAGTTCCATCCAATCCAGAAGATAAACATTTTAAATATACGGCTTCCGTATCGTATATTTTAGAAAAAAATATGCATGGCATATCAATCAGAATAGGAATTATTCACCACATCAGTTAATAGTTTAAATGTTTTTAGTAAATGAAAAAATAATGTCCACATCGTTTAATTTTATTTTGCTTTTATTTATATCATCGGTTGAATTGTCAGCTTCTTCCGACGATGATTTTTTTACCTACGTAGGACGTAAACAGGTGACTAGACTTGATCTCTATCCTTTTATTTTTTTATTTTCCTTTTTAATGCAATGTTTCTTTCTATTTTAGGTAAGGTACGAGACAATAGACGTATCTGATCAACAATTTGCAACTTATAGTCAACTATCGAATGTGGATCATTTGCGTGAGGCTGTAGACAAGATATTAATTCCGCGAGTAGTCGGAACCGAAGGACATAAAAAAGTCCGAGACTACATTGTTAAATCGTTGAAAGATCTTAAATGGTCTATAACATTGGATAAGTTTGAAGATACTGTTCCAATTAAGGGAAAGTTAAAATTCCATAACATTATAGCTACTTACAATCCAAATGCTGAACGCTACCTCGTATTGGCATGTCACTACGATAGCAAGTATATGCCGGATTATGATTTCCTTGGAGCAACTGACTCTGCTGTGCCATGTGCAATGTTGTTGAATTTAGCCACAGTCTTGAAAGACCACCTGAGTACGGTGAGAAATCGAAAGCTCAGCCTCATGTTTATATTTTTCGATGGAGAAGAGGCTTTCGAAGAATGGGGACCTAAAGACTCAATCTATGGAGCACGTCATTTGGCAAAGAAGTGGAAATCTGAAAATTTGCTTGATCGAATCGATATGTTAATGCTGTTGGATTTACTCGGCGCCCCAGATCCAAAATTCTATAGTTGCTTCCACAACACAGAAGGTTGGTATGCTAAATTGGCTATAATTGAGGATCGTCTATCAAGTGCTGATCTTATGGAACGATACACAAGCAATGGGGTGGCTCAGGAAACTCCAAATCAATATTTTCAACCTCACTCGTTGAAGACCCTCATCGAAGACGATCACGTGCCGTTTTTAAACCTAGGCGTACCGATAGTGCACCTTATACCAATTCCGTTCCCCTCCGTTTGGCATAAAAAGGAAGACAACCTTTCGATAGTAGACTTTGCCACAACAGAGAATATTAACAAGATATTGAGGATATTTGTGATGGAGTACTTGCTTTCATACGAATAAGGATTGTACTATCTAGTTTATATTCCTAATGCATATTCACAATTCACATTCTTACAGGGAAGGGTGAAAGTACTTAGATCTCTTATGAAATGGAAAATGATGGAAAATGACCAGCCAGTGCTTTTTTTTGTTTAATTTATTGAAGCATTAAAATGACAATTCTGTTTTCATAGTCGTGTGTGTTCTTTAGTTTGTTGAAACAGTTGAAATAACTATATATACATTTGACTCATACTCATACCATACATAATGCTCTCCTAAAGTTGTTAACTATCAGTGACATAGTTTGATAAAAGATAACAACACCATTGCACCCTCTCCATTCTGCAAAAATCGAATAAAGAATATCAAAGGTTCAGCAACACGTAGTATATATGTAGTTGGTGTGGGATTTGTTGTGTCCAGGAGCACTGATTTTAGCCGGTCTTGGATGAGTTTCATCTTGTCATGTTGTGCTATTTCGTAGGAAATTACCAGGCGAAGCAAAGTTACATGGCATTGTCGCGTTTACTGCTTAATGGTTTTAAGTGTTCCCCTTTCTGAACTTCAAAGCCCGGGGGTGACTTCGCGTATATCATAGGCAATAATTTCAATATCGTCCAAGAATATGGTGTAAGTTTCGCACAATCCTCTCAAGTAGTTCAATGTTTTTAACAAACAAAGTAAATATTTTCGGCAAAAGTATCGATTTTCTAATCCCAATATGGAAAATCTTACCAACCTTATGTTGAGCGATCCGATCTTGAAAGATGAAATAGCGGTGGTCACATTTCTGCTGTTCGCCAAGTTATGGCTGCTATAAGATATTGGGGTAGAAATGAGGTTCATATATAATATAATCTACTATTGCAATACAGTATAATTCTTTAAACATTCCATTGTACCCTTTTTAGATGCAAGATGATACGGATTTAGTCAATCTACGTCAGAGGGTTGCAAAGGTATTTGCCTGAAAGAGATCGCTCTAAAAAAAAACTTATATAGAACATATTAAAGTATGTAGTGTAGAAAAAAGCGACCATAGGACATAAACTTAGAATTTCACTTTTTTGTACTAGATTTGTAAATTTTATTACGTTTTAACAATGAGGTATAGAACTACATAGTGAACGCATCGTAGCTAAAAAGGTTTTGGCCGTTTCAGACGCGGACGGTAAGTACGAAGGGGGATTTTCGTCGTTCGTATGCATCGGCTATGTTGTTGCTTGCCATACCAGGCAATGTGAACACTGCACTGGGGTATCAATATCAGTACCCCACATAGTAAATTTTCGTTGTATGAGAAGCGCACTCTATGTAGTTGTATACTCTTTGGTTCCAGTTAAGCAGCAATGGAAAATCGATTATAGATAAGAAATTAAGCAACGTTGCTAAGAAACAATTTAAATATTAGCATGCTGAACTAAACAATCTCTGAGACACATTTTAAGAAAATCTAATAAATACGGCTGAAGGTTTTTGCGTTTAGAGGGCTGCACAACACTCCTTATGAATAAGGTTGATTATTTTCAAAATCAACCCGTCATAAATAAAAATCAATTCAATGTTTATATGATATGTAGGTATATATTCAATAAAAATCAATCAAAATACAGTCAGTTATATTACGTTATAAAATGTAAAAACAAAATAAAAAGCAATTTGCGGAACACCAGGTCTTTACCATTTGCTTTTTGTTTGTTAAATAATTATGAAACCATTTAACCATTGAAGAATGAAAACTCAATGATCTTAATTTTGCTAAAAGTAGGGTGTGTTGTGCACACTATCAAAGGGTTTTGTAAAGTCAGTGTAGCGTACACACCTTGTTTTCGGTCATATGGCAGAATAGCTTGTGTTGAAAATGATGGTTTTGAGAAATTTGCATTCTTATCTAAACATTTTTTTTTTATTATTTTTTGTTAAATTTTGTTAAGCCTAGTAGTGTATTGAGGTGTATAGTTAATAAAGTTTTTTTATAACTTTATCAGAAGAAATACGTAAGGAAAGCAGTAATAAGTAAAAACTAATTCGGGAGCAAATTAATATCTTAAGCAACTTATTTAGACATAAGTGATTCTGATATATATATATATATATATTTTTTAATTTGCGTTGATTTAAGTGCCTGTAAAATCTAAACCAAATTAAAAAAAAAACATCTTAATTCAACATCAGTTTTTTTAAAAACTCAAAAAAGTTACACAAAATCGCTCGAATTATTTCAACATAAGTGTTTCTGTTAAAACGTAAAATTTGAATTTTTGAGAATTAAGAAAATTATCTAACTGTTTTATGGAATTCATATTATGCCAATAAAACATAAGTGGTTATGAAAACTACATATTTTATTGTTGTAACAGAACAGTAGAAATGGTGTAAGATAGACTTATGTCGACTTACTCTGTCATACTGCCACAGACATAATTATTAGTTAATTGGTAACACATGACCTACCTCGAATAAAACCATATTATTTATTCGAAATCACCTCTCTGGCAATGAGGAAACGTTTCCTTCACAATGCTTTCAAACACTAGGAATCGCAGAAAACTTTGAAATAGGTCGATAGTTTTCTACTTTTAGCCTTAAACCTTTTTTATTGATCGGAGTAATAAAATAATATTTCCATTCATTAAAAAAAAACTCACCAGTAAATATTGACTGATTTTTTTTAAATACTGCTGGTATACCACGGACCTGATTTTGTGTTTAAATTTAATTTATTTAACGCTTTTTTTATGTCTTCTTCCCAAAATGGTTATAACACCGGTAAGTTCTCCCGAGCAATCAATCGCAAGTGCTAGTCATATCATTTCAACTTACATTTTCGAACTCCATAACCTTAGGCAAACCATGGTTTTGAATAAATGAAACTCCAAAATGATTTGCTATTCTGCTTAACCAATGACTCAACGGACAAGACATACTGATAGCGTTTTCGATTGGGATACAAAAAGCACTCTTTTTATACTCTAGAGCACTTTTATTACTCTAGAGCAATTTTTTCGTTTTCGATTGGGAAACAAAAAGCACTCTTTTTTTACTCTAGAGTACTTTTGAAGAATCTGGATTCCAAGTCAGATTTACACCAACATGCACCAACACAAACACATTTAACATCTGACTTATGTCAGTTTGAAGTTTGCATTTCACAGTTTGATTTGAGTTTTTTGTTATTTCTGCGAAAACTATAATTAGAAACTAAAATATTTTTGGATAATCTTGTTCTAAAATTCATAAGCTCTGTTTTGACACCAACTCGCCAATGGTTGAATTTATAAAAAAGCCACAATGAGTAAAAGAAAATTTCAAATGATGGTTTTCATTGATAGCTAATAGCTATAATTGCGGCCTAAAGATAAACAATAAGCTGTCAAATGGCACACTTCCACACATACAAAACCAGAGTAACCTCTTTAATGTTCGATTGGGACGGGTAAAATCTGAAATCTGAGAGTAAATCTAAAAATCCCAATCGAAAACGCTATAAGTTCAGTTAATTAAAAACTGTTTTTCTGACTTTCTTTTGACATTACGCAAGTTTGTCAACATTTTGTTGGACCATTGAATTTTAAACCGAATTTTTTACGCGTTTTATGTACAAACAATTCAAAACTAGAATTGATTTTTCTAAAAATGTATATATATATTATAATTAGTATTTTTCCAATTTGGATGATATTAATAATAATTTTCAATTTATATTATTTAAATAACTCTCAACTGCAACAAAAGTGGTTTTTGGAAAATTACACTGGTCAACAAAAAAAAAAAAAACACTTTGCATGTAACATGAAAACTTTTGTCTGGTTATGTTTAGGACAGTTATAAGGATAATATAAATAAAATTAGAATGATTCCAATACGAATAGTTTTTTTGTAATTGAGATTTTATTGACAATATTTTCGTAGTCAATTGATAAGCGATTTCCTAAAAAGTTGATGTTATTTTCATGAAAGATCCCCAAGCTGATTTTTCCATATCACTAAGCTTTTCTTCAAAAATATCTCCTTTCATCAATCGCCTGATTTGAGGACCAACATTATATGCCCTCTTTAATTTTTGCCTCGATCAGCTTTGGAAATTTCAATTCTTTCAAATATAACAAGCCGTCACCACCTCTATTCATAGCCTTCACGAAGTTTTTCATGAGCCCAAGTTTTATGTGTAAATGTGGTAAAAATACGTTATCAGGCTGCACCAATGGAGGATTTTTAATATTCTTTTGTCCTGGAATAAGAGATTGTCTTTTGGACCAGTCTGTCTTAACATAATGATTTTGTCGGTCTCTGCTATCTTACTCACAAATAAAATAACAGTAATCACGTTATCCTAAAACTAGGGCAATAACCTTCAGATAAAGATAAATTTAATAGTTTCATAAGACTCTTTCATGTTCGAAGCCTGACCTATTGGTATAGAGGGAAGTTTGTTGACGATATGTAAAAGAAAAGCTTTCAAACTTTTGAACCATCGATAAATAAACGCCATTATTACATTACATTATTTGTGAACAAAAATGTTCAGCTCTTCATCTCGATTACGAAAGTAACATACTTTTGTTTTTGGCTGCAATAAATTCTATCCCTTTAATCGAGAGCCCATACGTTCTGACTGTTGTTTGGACAAATTTAAGTCACGTACCAAATCATTGAGATCTCCTTGAGATAGTAGGTGTGGCTCATTAGATGAGGAGGCTTGTTCAAAGTCTGGAAATAATGTCTTGTTTTATGTTGTTTCTGGTGTAGCGGCAAGCTCGGGACTTTCAGGTGGTTCTGGCACAGGCAGTTCTCCACTATGAAGGGTCGGTCTTCTAGTCGATGAAAGGATAATCAAATTTAATTTTTCTTTTAATTGTAATACCTTTTGTATTGGTCAGACCACCATAGGTGGTTCGTTGGTTCACTTCAAATCATAGGTGTTGCAAAAGCATAGATCGAGATCTTCTCGCCCATCTAGTAAGAAGACCCACACATGTAACACAACAGATGTGTGGAACCTATGCTTTGTCTTATTGTCCGATGGAAAAGCCAAAATACTGTTTATATAGCTTAGTTACTAATGGTGTCAAATTCCTTTGCTGAGTTTTAAAAGTAATGTTGCCATAAATGTAGAAAACTTGTTGGGATCATTTTGACACTTTCTTGACATTATTTAAGAATCACTTAACACAAAAAAACAGAAAAACACACTACGCTCTTCAAATAAAACAAAACTTTAGAATGCGCCAATGAAGCAAAAACGATTTTTTTTCAGTTTTCTGGGAAGCAGCTGTAACATGAAAACGAGACCTGACAGAAAAAAAAAATAAATATGGCGGTAAGCTGAGTGTATGCAGGAAATTTAAAATTAGTAAGCACTTTTCTTGTTACAAAAATTTGTTGACCAGTGTTATGTGTTAATATTATGTTATGTGAACCGGACCAAATCACTTCCAATATAAAAACGAGTGGTGGGTGCACGACTGGGTCGTACGCAATTTTCTCTTTCACAGCGAGTTGGGTGTTAGATCAAATAGTACGCATTTTGATTATTAATGCTTAAAATGATATGAATAATGTCGAAATGTGATTATACGAACGTTAACTACGAAATTTGAAGGAATCGGTGTCTATGGGAATAATAATGATTTTTTGTTATTGGCCAAAACTGAAAATTCCGTTTAGTGATAGTTGGGGTAAAACCAATTATGTGGAATTGCTTCAAGCTGTAATAGTAGTATATATATTAAATTTCATTCAATTTGACATAATAGTTTGCGAGAAATTATCAATTTTCCTTATATGGCCTATATGACAAAATCCGTTATATGGATTTTCTCGAAAAAACTGGGTATGCAGTTTTGTTGGAGCTAATATGGTTATAGTATATATAAAGTTTAATCAAAATCGTTAGAGCCGTTTTCGAGAAAATTGAGGTTATGTGTAATTTTTATATGGCAGGTACCCTTATTAACATGGCTAAAAGCAAACAAAAAAAAATGGCCTAGAATTATGACTAAAATAAGCTTGGATACGAAGTTTGAAGAAAATCGGTCTAGCCGTTTAGGCTGGGGAGACCATCACGGACAGACGGACCGACGGACGGAATTCCAAAAACCACTTTTTTAGGCTCCGCTATCATCGTAATGTTAGAATCAATCAAAATCTCGAGGTCGAAAATTTTCACGAAAACAATATCTTTCTCATTGTAAGAGAAAGTTAAGAATGAGCTTCAAGATTTTCATTCATTTTTTTAAAAACTTTATAAAAGTGATCATTAAAGTGGATATCCTTGGTTTATCTAAGAGCCACATGCAGTTATTTATAAATACATCTGTCCCGTCATGTTCACGTTGATTTTCGGCATAAAATTATCGTATATTTAGAAAAAAAGGGAACCAGTGTCATGTTGGTATCTTAACAATGCCGAAATCGACAGTTACATACAACTGACGCAACTTAAATTGCGCATAGTTAGCTGCATGGTTACGGATAGAGCTATACAACAAAATTAGGGCTATACTAACTTCTACTAATCGGGATCCCGATCCGTTGAGAATTTTTGCTGAGACAACGCAGCCATAACTATCTTATAGTAGAGCAAGGATTTGGACTGTGTGGTTTATTGATATCTTTTATTTAAGAAGTATTTTTAACTGAAAAACACAGACAGTTTTTAAAAATAAGAAAAACCATGTTTCGGTTGCTCGGTGGGTTTGGCCCTTTAATCTCGTAAATCAACTAAGGTCTGCTTCGTGGGGTTGATGTTTAGGCCTATCGCGAATAAATTTTCCCGGGAAACTGCTCCCATTTAGCAACCTGATTAACATTGCTGACAAGGGATTCGCGATAGGACTGGTTGATTGCAAAATAGATGAGCCCTTAAACTATCTCAAAGTTGTTAACAGTCAAATTTTGTCCAAGGTTATGCGGGTGGTTAACTATAAGACCAATGAGTTTCGTGTGATTATCAATTGCGGTTAATCTTTACAACGTCACGATGAGAGCGACCAATAATGTCGATATGGTCTGCGTATCACACTACTGGGACAGATTTATTAAATATAGAGCTTTCCGTGTTTACACCTGCCTTACGGACTAACTGTTCCAGCACAGTTGTGTTGTGTCCTATTGTCCTTCCATGATAGGCGACACTGCTGTATCAATTTAGATCCCATATGTAATCGCTCTATAGAGGACTAGGGGGATAAATGTTCTTTACGGGACTTTGAAGTTGATGGTAAGAAATTCGTTGGTGTGAAAAGTTGGTCTAATGTTTCGTGGGGGCTGTGCTTTACCATCAAACTGCCGTCGTATCGGACTGGCTCCACCCAAGAGGTCGTTGTATTTGAAAATGTTACCGAAAAAATGCACTAAATAAATCACGCCGAATCAAAAAATACTCACGACAATTGTCGAGTAATGTAATGGGGCCTTGTTGGGGACTTCGCTATTGATGCAGGTTATTGGTTACAATATTTCATTAAACAAAAGTAAAGAGGTTGAATTCAGTTTTTTTAATGATTTCTATCAACACCATAAAAATAAACAAATGATGGTTAACAATACGTCAAGATTGTCTAATCTTATCATTTATTAAAAAAAAATCGAAGCAATCAATCGAGTGCCTGCCATTTAAATAATCTTAAAATAAACCAAAAAAATACAAACTCTGATTCTCTACATCAATGCAGACTTAATTATAAATGCGCTCAATAACAAACTTAAACTCATTCTCAAATGGCCACTTGCACTTTTTTGCATCTTGTAGTACTTCATCCAAGTGAGGTATTTCTTGGATCTCGGTTCTATTTCCCAAGATTTTTGACCATGATTACACAAACTACCATCGCACCTATCACAAAACGGATCGTTTTCGGTACATTCGGTGATGTGTGACTCACATCCGCGCAACGTGTACACCAGATTAAGTCTGGATACCAATGTGCTCACGCATAGTTCATCGGCACGAGTGCAGTTGGTTGTTTGTATATTTGAAATATCCTTCCAACTTGCACAGTTAGCGTCATCATACGATGAACATTTGTAGCACGACCGAACTGCTTGACGGTTGCAACCGTCTGCGTCGCGGCATTCATAGCAAATTTGATTTGTTTTCGGTTGAGGCAAGTCAGATCCACAACCACGCCAAAGGTGATCACCATCCTCGCAGGAGAAACAAGAGTTTGTGCCAGCATTGCATTTGCCAGCTCTGAGGATGTTTGTTTGATTTCGACAACTTGGGTTTGTTGTTGTATCACACTCATTGCACAGTATATCGACGCACTGGGTGTTGCAGTTCTCTCCGTAACACTCTGTCAAGTTGCCAGTAGGATAAAAGCCCATTGAAGACGAACAACCCCGGTTGACGACGTTTGTCTGCTCATTAACATATGTGAAGCATTTGCCTTTATGCCCGTGAAGGACTTTGTTATAACATGTAGTCAAGTTTGTCACAGCACATTGATCAGCAGATTCATCTTGATTTCGAAGGCATTTGTAATTCGCCGATGGTGAGGTGTGAGAACACTGAAGACAGTAGTGGTTGGTTACACCAACCTCCGTGTTGCAACCATCGTAGTTGCATTTTAAGCAGACATTAGTACAGGTGCTACTGGTAAGGTCGGACTCGCAACCTCGTTGAACGGAATTGATACTTATCACGTTAGTGAAACATCGGTCTCCATCCTTGTGAAGCGGGCAGGGTAAAGAGAGAGTAGTTGTGCTGTTCTCAATGTTTATGCAGTCTGAACCTGAACATTGATAGCACCGCAGCCGGTCGGATGGATATATCTGGACATTACAAAGCGAAGTGCTGCATTTCTCACAAAGGTTAGTACAGACCTTGGTTGGCAGAACAATCGATAAACAGCCTCTATACGTGACTCCAGAAACTGAGGGGCACATTCAATTAGCAGACGACTTTGTTTTAAAATCGTTCAAGACTTACTTATTGTCGTGACACATTCATCGTTGTTGGGACACTCCTGTACATCCAGTTGCTTGCCAGGTTTCCTTGCACAATCGAGGTCTGTACTAGACACGCATGTATAACACTCCAAGCTGGTTGCTGTCGTTCAAGCCAAAATGAAGTTTATACTTTTAAAGCGTATTTGAGGTACATACCTGTTGTGATCAGCCCAAGGGCTAATACTAATGTCACCTGTAAATTGAACATTGTTCTCTTGCCACTTCAACGATACTACTTGAAAATGCTTTGGCTATTTAATAGCTGAACGTCGTCTATCTTTTTGATAAGATTTGATGAACAGATAGACACGATAATACGCATTTGATTGTTGAATTGGCTATCATAAGTAGAACTCTTTGTATTCGGATCGACAACGACAACTGTACTACGGCTAAATAAAAATTTACATATATTACACTATAAATACATACAATTGAACTAAGGTTACAGCTCTCCATCAAATTCGATATTATAGAGCAGTTGTTGGATTTTAAAGCGCGCAAGAGCGTTCTTTTGTCGGGGCAGGCGTTTAAGAATAGGCGAGCAGCTTAACAAGAATTTGTCGTCACCGTCTATATTCATAAGTGTTCCGTATTCTTCAGGTGTTAGTGTGTTTGTCTTCTGAATTGGGCCCTCCTTCTTTTCCGGCTCACTCTCATGCTCGTCTAGTGTTAGGTATTGTGTTGCTGCGGTTGGACTGCGGAAAATGCGAGTTATATACTGACTACCGTCCCCAAGGTCAATTGTGGTCGTATCCGACTGATGGTCGTGAGATTGATGATGCGTGGGTGTCTCATCCAGTGTGGCATGCAAACTTGCTTCTGTTTTGTAATCGGTGTGTGTAATTTCGGTAACATCTGTGACATTCATGTCACCGTTGGTATCGGTATCGTGCAACAACATATCGTGCGAGTTATCCTGCAGGTCTTCTAGTACAGTTTCCTCGATTTCCAAGCTATTTCATTATACAGATAATCATATATTTTGTTTGTTTGTTAAGGCTCACCAATTGTAACTTACTTAGAGTTGTCTAGGTATTGAGCGATAAAACTCATTTGATCGTAGAAAATCCATTTCTTCCGTTTGTAGGTTGGAAAGCTATCCATTCTTCCCATCAGTTTATAGTGTTTTGAAAATGCATCTCGCAAGGACCGCCAGCGTTTTCTGCATTCTTCAACTGTTAAGATAAATAGATAAAAGATTTAACAAAAAATGAAGCTATGTGATCACTTAGATTTAAAATAAACTTTAATGTCGACCTCGACATCTCCCGATAGTGGCGGGCGCGAGCTCTGCACTCCCTTTCCAAAAGAGAACCAAGTGCTTTGTTGGCTTAGGGAATAAAAAACCTTTGCGCTTACATCTTTCAATCAAGAAACACAATTCGCAAGTCTTTTATTCCAGAAAAAGTAAAAAATTCCCAACTCTTATTAAATAAAAACAAATCTGGCACCCACAAGCACCAATTAAACAAACGAAAAGATTCGATAAGATCAAGGACACACGAGTTTATGTAATTCTAATCATTACCGTGCATTATCCATAATAAATTCTACTTCTTACTGACCACTTGATCCAACGGAATTGGCAATCTCCTTCCAATATTGATGGCGCAAAGCTGACTTGCGGTAGCCCTTAAGCGACTTGTCGTACAAAATGGGACGTATTTCAACTTGACGGATAAGGTCCTCTTCGTTGATTACCACCAACTTGTTTGGTTCCCTTTTCTGTTTCTTTTCTTTTTTAATTACAACAAAGTTTGTGTAATTATCAGGGATATCTGACATATTTTGTCGATTTGTTTGTGTTGATTTCTGCTTTTTGGTTTGTAACTTTTATTTTGATTTGATTCCAACGCAGTTCACTGCAAGGCGATAGAATTTTAATGGACATCGCACTTTTTGACACGGCGCATACACTTTGTGCACAGGGTGTCTCGAAAGTGCGTTGTCAATTGGGCGAACACTGTCGGTAAGACAGTGCTCAAAATATTAGTTGGAGAAATATTTAATGAACACAAACGTGTTTTATTTTTAAATGCTGCAAACATTCACCCTAATTTCACATTTTTGTTAAACGACAAAGGGCGTTCTTTGATTCGAGTCGTTTCAGTGGCGTTTTAAGGTCAGTACTCTAATTTCTGAACGCTTCCGCTCTCATTTTTTTGTAGATTCCACATGAGTTCAAACAGCAACAGCTGATGATGGCAGATAGGCATTTATGTTTTGCAATTTACAATTTGTAATGGTTATTCATTTATTGTTAGGGGTATCATGCAACGTCGGAAAATCGTCGTAAAATTACGACGTTATAAATGAACTGTCAAAATTTGCATTGGAAATCTTTTCCAACAATATCGGAATTTTCTCACAGGAATTGGGTCCGTATAAACTGAGATGGTAAATGTTGTAAACTTTTGAAATGCTATTTTGATATTTAATCAGTCACTTTCACACATCAAAGGTTTGCGCTAAACTGAAAAAAATTATCGAGAACAATAGGAACAAAATTCTATAAATAAATAAATTACTAAAATGCATTATTTAGTGGTGCAGTTTTGAAACGTCGTCGTAAAATTACAATCTTTCGCACGTTGCATACCTTTAATATTTTCTTTTGATTTTTTTTATATTTTAACTACATTCGTAAGTTTATTTTCTATGATTTAACTTAATTTTGATTATTACTGCAATTGTAAATGAAAATATGAACACCGTTGTGTTCTCCTCGCGGAGAAACGAGGATGAGAGTGAAGTAACAACAGCAAGCAAGAGAAATTTCATGAGAATAAGGAGAACTTTTTGCTATTCTTTTTAATACTGCAGCAACGTTTTTTCATCCAGTTTTTATAAATGTTTTTTTAAATGTGTTGCCAGATGAGGATACTTTTCCATCAACTCTACCAGGCGTTTAATCTGTTGTGGATTCGTTATTATCTCCCTTGAATACAAATAAATTACTAAATAACTTATACCAAATAGTTGAAAATTTAACTTTACTCAAATTTTTAATCGATTTTTACTACTTGGCGTTCACAAATTTTTCAACGAAAAAAAATTTCGTTTTGTGCGACTAAGGGCCCAGTTATAGCTATCAACGTATTGTTAGTAACACAGTACTTAATTGCTTATTCCCAGACTAGTTAGTCCACAGATTATTCATCGAATAGGACATCCTTATTAATCGGGGTATTATATAATTTTTTGTCACAATCGACAACCGATTTTTTTGGGATGTCGTTCTGAATGCACCCATGTTGGCTTCATCCAACGAAAAATTGGACTTTTTGACATTTAAGTTGGCTGCCTATTTATTTTCCTTTTGAATGTTTTAATAGATTATCAGTGCTCTGTCAGTTTATACATTTTAAACAACTTTACAATGGTTTGTGAGAAATGTGAAGCTAAATTATCAAAAATAGTTACTCCAGACCCGTGGAAGGCTGGTGCCCGAAATGTTACAAAACCCGGCGGAAGGAAAGTAAATGAAAACAAAGCCCTAACAAGCGCCCGCGATAAAGCAAGTCCACTGGCAAAAGCACTTGCTCCTTGCAAGTAATTAAATAAAAATTCCAATCAAAAGCACTTAAAGATTTAATATTTTCTTCCAGAATATGTCGACAGAAGGTTTACCAAGCCGGATCTCACTATTGCCAATCTTGTGCGTATAAAAAGGGAATATGTGCAATGTGTGGCAAAAAGTTGTTGGACATCAAAATGTACAAACAAAGTTCAATCTAGTCGGATCCATATACTAAGACAATTTTATATTTAAACAAAAGCTGATAAATAAACCTAGTTAAGTTGCTCTATTTAAAGTGTTGGCTTGTTTGAGTCCTACAAAATCGGCTGACTATAATTACAAAACGGGCAATTTAATTCAATAAATTCATAATTTATTTATTGCAGGCTAAATTGTTTGAAAAAATATATTTGCCAATGCACTTCTGAAGACATCAAATGGTCAGTCTCATAGTCCAAGAATTTACTACAATAATAAAAATAGTTATATGAATAAAAGCCGCAAATAAGATGCACGTGAACAGACTTACATTAGTTTCTACAGCTATTGGTCGATTGTGTACAATGCTATCGTCACCGGCCTCTAAGGAGCAGGATTGCGCAGCATTTACATTGTAAACAGTTTTTATCGATTCGCTGTTGGTCGTCACTGCTTCGTCTTTTGCACTGCGATGCTTTTGAATCTCTTCGGTTTTCATGTACATCAAGTCGATGTCTGTCAAATCGATCTTGGGTTCCTATTGAAGTATGAATTTACATGGCTTATGGTTTCATTTCAAAAAAATTGTATACGAACGTCTATTAGGGCAGCTGGTGCGACTTTCAAGTGTAAACCTTCGCTGCATAACTGCCTCAGCAATTCGATTCCTTCGTCGCGATTGTCACTGTACTTTGTTTCCCAAGCGTCCAGCAGCCTGTTGTAGTACCTTGGGTTCTCCACATATTTCAAGAATTTGTGAGTGTCTGAGGTGGGAAAAATTCTCTCCAAAGGATCGCTGCGTGCCAATTCATCTTCCGAAATTAGAAGACACCTTAAATCGTCGGGTGTAATGGCATCCAATATCGTGTCGATGTACTACAGTAGTAAAACCGAAAATTGCATTCTGTTCGTGTAAGTGTGTATAGTTGCTTACCTCATCGCGACAGTCAACTAAACGGCTGGTGAAGAAATTGTGTTTCTTAATCTCCTCGGGAGACAAAGCGGTTGTGAAGATATGCCTGTTGTAGCATAAAGGTCCTGACAAGTTCAACTCGTTTAATATTTCTTCCTGTTGCTTAGGACTTAGCTTCGGTGGCACCTATAAAAAAAATGATTTCGTAATCTCGCTAACGGATAGTTCTAAAGGATCTCACTTGATACAGTGCAGTGTTAAGTACTGCTTGAATAAGAGGGCCTTTGACGTGCAAGTCGAGTGGCAACTCAGAGTGCAAAGAGGGCGAAATATTTATTTCGAGCAACCACGGTACCAAGTTTTCATCTAGCAGCACATCGAAGCCAAAAAGCTCATAGCAATTATATCTATGGTTGACATTTTGCCGATACATTCGGTTTAGGCATCCTTCCCCGCTAATTAGCGACTTTATCACTAAATTTCGAAGGGTTCCCCACAACCGTTTGGTGTTTATCTTACGTGCTTCCAGGTATGACCAAAGGGATTGCAGGGTCCACTTGTGGCCCTGACACGCATTGATGTCTTCATTCTTCGCATAGTTTTCCGACAGTTTATTTATACTGTAGTTTGTAAGGTGCATACATCGGTCATCAAGTGAGTCTATCTCCGAGCTGTACTTGACTGAAAATGTAAGAATATAAGTATTACGCTCTATGGCATGAATGAAGGGTGGCAAACCGGAAGCAAATCGAGCCAAACCGTTTTTGTACATGAAAATTCTTAGAGGATTTACCGATGTCACCAGGATGTACAGTCTTAGATCGAATTTACTTTCGTTAATCAGCAGGGGTCTCTCTATATACCTTTGTTGATAAAAAAAGTCTTAGATGGGAACGGTTTATGTAGGGCTTACTTACTTTTGAACAACTACTGGCTTGTCCTTTGGAATTTGGGACCACTTGCTTACCACACTGATACCCGTCCCGCGAGCACTCGCCGGCGGTTTCACTATCCACTTCGTTGATTTAGCCGCAGCGCGAGGCCAAGCCTGTTTCAATGCATCCACTTCCTCCGGGAGAATGTACGTCCTATTAATAAAAACAAATCAATAAAACTTAAAAAAAAAAAACTTTTCCTTACTTACTTTTGCATAAATCCAAATTCTTGCTTTCCATGCTTGACCATATAACTCCTCAAATTTTTCCATATGCTATCCTTGCGACCGATCCGGAATGAACCAGGCAGGTGATTAAATTTCTGGTGCGAACGTATTGTCTTGAATCCGGGGCTGCGCATATGCTTCTCCCATACTGCCATCCAATCGACGGTTTCTGTGTACAAAAACAAAATAAGCTATGCAACAAAGAAAAATTGGACCACCTACTCTTGATTAGGCGGAATCCCGAGTGGAAGATTGTTCGTCGAACAATTCTTGGCATAACTGGGCTCATTCTCCATTTGAGAATTTTATGTAGAGCGGCTGGCACATTTGGTCCTTTTTGGACGTGTGAAGAGAACGTCAAGTAGGGCGGCACTTGCGGAAACAAACTTGGCGTTAAGACGGACTGTGGCGTTATGTTTGGGGAGGTGACTGCCTCACTCATACGCTTTATCTCCGAATCACTGTCCAACAAGAAAGGGAATCCCACGTATTCGTCGTCATCATCAGACTCTTCGAAACGATTAAAATCGCCGATATCTGAAAGCAATAAGGTTCTGTTATTTATAAAGGATCCGTTAATATACATTGATGACCAACCTCCAATGCTGTCCTCTGAGCGGTTATCATCGTCGTCCACATTAGGATGACTACAGTTCTCATCATCAATTGCTGGGGAGTCAGCCTTAGTTGAGTCGTCGGGAGTTGAGGTTTCTAAACTGGGACTAATTGGTAGGGAGGTTATCGACTTGAATTCGTTGCCCTCTTCTGGCTTAGAGTTTTTAGGCATATCGGTAGTGGTATTTTTTGGTTTATGAGTTAAGCGAACACCTGGGGAGTTTTGCGTAGTTAACAACCTCGCTGGAAGGTCGCCACTTTTAGAGTTAAGCAAGCTACTGGCATGAAATGAGTTGACAATTATTTTGGCAGTTGAATGGCGAGTTTCTTGGCCTTCATTTGGCTGGTTATGGGTGTTAGTGCGCATAGCATTGGCACTAGAGTGAGTCTTTCCGTGGTGGGGCTTCGGTGTCTCTTCTCGAGGTCGCTTTAAATTTGACTTGTTTTTATACAAAGTGATTTCAAGAGACACCAACGGGGTTCACGTGCGAAACAAGGGAACACAAACTCATTCGATGTTAGTAGTGATGTCAATTATGTTAAGGTCATTCACGACAAAATCAAAACAAAAAAGAAACTCAAAACTTACCCCTTCGATGTCTAACACGACTTCATTCTGCGGCGATGTTGAAGCAGGACGGTGTGGATTTCGTCGCTTTCCCGTCGCGTTCGTTGGGTTGTTATCAGTCGAACATCCCTCGGGCGTATGTACATGGTTATGTGTGCTCAGCATCTGTTGCATTCTCACCTGATTTTTATAAATCTCAATATCCCTCAGCCATGACTCGTGGAAGTCCAGAATTTCCAAAGACTTTTTTGTGTGTGCCTGCTGCGATACATTCTCCTTGATGTTCTCCTTGATATGTGGCGGTGGCGATCTCTTTTCACTAATTGGGGCCATTGTGCTACGCGACCTCAATCCTCAAACTTACTTTCGTCTTGCTGTCTGCTGAATTTCTGGCGGTACATAGAAAGTATCACGGTTTTATCACTGCACTCGCGTTAGGTAAGTAAATCATATGACGATGAATCGACTGCTATGCTTTCCTCTGAGCATATTTTATGTGACTAACACTAACATTGCTACGAAAATATCTGTTCTCCTCCTTTTACTTTGCCAAATCTTGGCACCCAATCAAAGGGTCGTTACTGAGAGAGGGTGAGGATGCGAGCATGCAAAACAAGCACACTCAGAGTAGATTAGCAAGAAGATGGAAGGGCGGCAACGTCGAAATCGTACTATTGCCATAAGCCAACAAATGATATGTTTAAACATTTGAGAACAAACGAAGGTGACATATTGGATTGTGACCGTGGCGAGGTTGATGTAAATATTTAGGATTCTTTGGACCATAAATAGGTAAATAAAAATAGGTGAACAAATCAATTAGCAAGACACTGGTGTTGTTTGTCTTCCTCTAGCAACATGATAACAGCAATCACGAGAACAAAAATAGAATCACATATGCCGCGAGTTGCATGTTCTAAAACAAAAGATTTTCTGTTGCATTGCGCCAATTAGGTTGTCTGATAATTGTGAATTGAGGATTTTGTTATTGAATCAGGCTCTTCCTTTGCATTTTCTCTAGGAAAACAGAATTTGTCTATATAAGTACATTCTGTTCCAATCACAATTTCACTGAAAAATGGAACTTTCTGTTCCATGACTTGAAAACAAATACCGATGCGTTTGTTATTTAAATCATTTTGAAGTTGTTTACATTTTTAACTGTAGTAACCACATAAGCCGCTTACACCAAAACCCTAACCTCAATGCAATTTGCATTTTTTCAATGAAACAAATGTGTTTTGTGTTATTTATTTACCTTTTAGTTTTATAAATTTTAATGCCCCGGACAGTTAGTTTAAATGTGTATTTGAATATAAAATAAAATATTAGTTTTTACGACTACGAAATTTTTTTTAACTATTGGCACAATGAATTAAAAAATAAAAACAAAAAAAACAAAATTGGAAAACGTCTTCTAGTATCGTAATTCGAAGTCGGAGCAACTGTCACATCGAAATAGAAGTGATGCCAAGTCATGGTTCACTGTGTTACGTTACGTGGTTTTGTCGGTTTAGTTATTTCAAACAGGAATTAGAAATGCAACGTCGGAAAGTCGTCGTAAACGTTGTAAACGTGATAAAATTACGACGTGATAAATGAACTGTCAAAATTTGTATGGGTAATCTTTTCCAACAATATCGGAATTTTCTCAAAGGAATTGGGTGCGTAAACTGAGATGGTAAACGTTGTAAACTTTTGAAATGCTCTTTTGACATTTAATCAGTCACTTTCACACATCAAACGTATGCGCTAATCTGAAAAAATGATCGAGAACGGAAAGAAAACATTTGGGAAAAAATTCTATCAATAAATAAATTACTAAAATGAGATTGAATTCATTGGGTTACCGCATTATTTAGTGGTGCAGTTTTAGGGTCGTTCATGAAAAGTCGTCGTAAAATTATAATCTTTCTCACGTAGTAAAATTACGACGTTGCATGAATACCCTTAGTGTTTGCATTGGTAATTTCAAATGTTGATCGATTTTTGATGGCTAAAACACAATCACGCTTTGGAGCTTTGCTTTACCAACGTTACGCCCAACTGCTTTGCGCGCGCTTTGACATATTTATTTTCTCAGCAGTTTCAACTTCTGCTACAAAAATGGGGGAAATGATTAAAATCTTTGCTAAAAATATCGATTTCAATTGGAGCTGCTACCATTTTAATGATTAACAATCATTATACCCTATCCCATAGGATAGGGTATAATGGGGGCGCCCACTTTTTGGGGGCGTTTTCAATTAAAAACTGTTTTCGGTCAAATTTTAAATTTTTCGAAAAAAATTTTGATGCAGAATCATTAACATTATTAATATGAACATTCGTCTATATACCATTTTAACCCACGCCCACTTTTTGGGGGGTTTTTATATAAAAACCATTTTTATACACTACCCATAACATATGCAGGAGAAAACCTTGTCTTTTGTAGAACCGTAAAATTGTTTTGTAAGCAGTCTGAAGAATTTGTTGTCACTATATCATTTTTTCTATTTTATCCACATCGTGTTTTTAGCCATGCCCCCTTTTTTGGGGATTTTAGTTTCATGGTTAGGATGGGATAGGGTATTCAACGATCCGCACAGCGGATTGTAGCCTTCTCATATGTTTTTTCACTCTTCCCAAACTGACGTCTATCGATTGCATTGGTGTTAGTGCATGAAGGGGTAGATCTGACAAAAGTCCAGATGTGCATAATTGATCTGAGATAAAAACAAAATATGTTCTGCCCAATGGAACACAACAACTGTATAATAATAATATAATAAGACGTGCGTTAAGCTTTTAGACGTAACTACAGCCAAGCGACCGATGTTTTGATTACTTAACCATAAGGGATACTTGGTAAATTACTGAGCCTAGTGATATAAGCAGTGAACGAAAACACATTTCGGTTATCTAAAATTTCTGATCTAAAAAAATACAAAACTCAAACGGGTTGTGGTCTAAACTTATACTGGTATATTATATAGTAAAATACCTACTGGGCAAACACCCATCTTATGTTGTTTTCCATTGGTAAAAAAATATTTTTTTTTTATCAGGATCTGTCAAAAGACCGATTTTGAATTTTGTTGCATTGACTGGAAATTTAATGGCTACATCGACACTAACTTCACAAATAGGAAATTACACTAATACAAAGACAAAAAATATCAATCTGAAATCGTGTTCCATTGGCAACAAAAAAAAATCTAATTTCAGATAAAAATTATTGAAATTACCAATGGTCACCATTTCTAATTCCTGTTTAAAATAACTAAACCGACAAAACCACATAACGTAGCACAACGAACCAAGACTTGGCACTTGGCACTTGGCATGATTTCAATTTCGATGTGACACTTGCTCCGACTACAATACTAACAACGGATGGTTAAATTTTAAGGGCCGATGTTTATGGGGAACCACACATAAACGTCAATGTTCTGCATTTAATTTGACATTTCTGAATTTCTGATTAACTCCATTTGAACCATGGAAAGATACAAAATCGAGCAACGCGTTAAAGTTATTCAGGCTTATTATGAAAATGGTCGGACCATGCACTTCGTGATTTTTTTCCGTCAATTTAGTTGCCGCATTTGGGCGAATGATAATCCAAGAGTGATTATCGAAAAACCAATGCACGAACAAAGAGTCACTCTTTGGTGTAGTTTATGCGGGCTGGCGACATCATCGGGCCGTATTTTTTCTAAAATGACGCCGGTCAGGCAGTTACTGTGAATGGTGTTCGCTATCATGAGATGATAACGAATTTTTTATGACCCGAATTGGAAGATATGGATGTGGACGATATGTGGTTTCAACAGGACGGTGCCACTTGCCACTCAGCTATCGAAACAATGGCACATTTGCGCGACAAATTCAATGGCCGTGTTATCTCACGTGGTGGCGATGTCAATTGGCCGCCAAGATCATGTGATTTGACACCGTTGGATTTCTTTCTTTGGAGTTATTTGAAAGAAAAGGTGTACGTCGATAAGCCACAATTCAAGAGCTGAAGGATGAGATTATTTGGCACATTAACGGCATAGAACCTTAATTATGACTCAGCATCATCGAAAATTTGGACCATCGGATGAAGGTGTGCCGCCGAAGTCGCGGCGGCCATTTGGCCGATATTTTGTTCCATGCGTAAGTGAACCATACCAATATTATCATAATAAAAAGAAATGACAGTTATTTCCTAAATAATTTGCGTTTTATTCAAAATCAACATCGGCTCTTAAAATTTAACCACCCTTTGGTAGACGTTATCCAATTTTGTTATACCCTATCCCATAGGGGTATATTAGTTTTGATACTTAGTTTGTAACATAGAGAAATGATTTAGGTACATATACCTCAAAGTATATGGATCGACTCAGAATCGCTAGCTGAGTCGAATAAGCCATGCCTGTCTATCTGTCCGTCCGTCTGTCTGTTCGTCACCGATTTTTGGGCCTTAAATTTTGAGCTAGGATAATGAAATTTAGTATATAGGATCCTCGTCCGTGCCACCAGAACAAGTGTAAACATTTTTGAAATCCGCCCACTGCCACGCCCCCTTGTTAGGAAAACGTATTTTGGCCAAACCGTAAGGAATTTTAAAAAAGTGTCTGAGCAGCATATTTAGAGAATCGTCATATCTATATTTCGTCAATATAAAGTTTTTTGCCACGCCCACTTTTTGGGGGCGTTTTTTTTATAAAAAACGTTTTCTGGTCAAATTTTAAAATTTTCAAAAAAAATTTGATGCACAATCATTGGTAGTATTAATATAAACATTTCGTCTATAGACTATTTTAACCCACGCCCACTTTTTGGGGGCGTTTTCTTACAAAAAAACATTTGTATGCCCTACCCCAAGGTTTATGCAATAGAAAAACGTTGTTTTTCGTCGAACCATAAAAGAATTTGATAAACCTTCTGAACAATATGTTGTGACAATGTCATTTTCTATATTATAGGCTAATAAAGCCCACTTTTTGGAGATATTAATTTTAAGGATGGGATGGGATAGGGTATTCAACGAGCCGCACAGCGGATTGTAGCCTTCTCATATGTTTTTTTATTTTAAAATTGTTCGTAGTCGTAAATTCAATACTAATAAAAATCAAAAGGAAAACGTGCTTAAGAATCAAAGGCTCCGTTAACGCCTTCGCTGGACAAAACAACTACAACAACGCCTTTTCACCTCCTTCCCCTGAACCTTCGGGGATTCGACGACCGCACAGAGTAATGGCCTACACCAACTCGTCGGATATCAACGATATGATGATCGGTTATGAATGGGTACAATTCTCGGACATTAGAGATTGGAGATACGGTGCTTCCAATATATAATTTCATTTGGAAGATTCGTGGACTGTACTCAGACTGGACTACAGACGTATTACTCGGATATTTAATTTTTTGTAGAACACGACGCTTTCCTTCTGGGTTTTTCGTCATGCTCTCAGGATCCAAACTGAGCGAGAAAATAAACGTGATTCTATCAGCATGTGATCTGTCTGATGAACATATTAACGAAGCGCGTCAATCTTATGATACTAATGATTCGAAAAAGTCCTTCTCAACAGGTGTTCAGGATGCGATCAGGATTATGACAACATTTACGACGACGTTTTATGAATGATCCTAAAACTGCACCGCTAAAAAATGCGGCAAACCACCTAATTCAATCACATTTTTTTAATTTATTTATTGATTTAATTTTGTTCCTATTGTTCTCTTTGCGGTCTCGATAGTTTTTTAGTTAAGGGCATACGTTGAGTGTTGTAACAATGCCCAGTGGTTGCAACCCTGACTACACATCAACCGGATTTGGTTTGCTAAACAATAAGTGCGAGTGTTGATAACAGGAAGTAAAAAAGCAGCACTATAATCACCCTGGTCAGAATGGCGCTGAATGAATACCCGGTCTGCCAATGATGCCAACAAGCCATTAGATGAGCCGCAACTGATGTGGTAAGTTTCTCGCGGACACCAGCAAGAAACCCCAGGTTTGATAAAGAATGTCGACAGATGCTCGCAGCCAAGAACAAGGCCTACAATGCTAAGCTGCAGGTGAAGACGAGAGCTGCCATTAGATCTATAGGCAGAGAAGAAGGGAAGAATACTGGCTTTTCAGAAAGAAGAAAAAAGAGCAAGAAAAGCGTGCGATCGAGGATATAGAGAGGTGCCACACCA
The DNA here is from genome assembly GCA_932526625.1 of Rhingia campestris. Lineage (NCBI taxonomy): Eukaryota > Metazoa > Arthropoda > Insecta > Diptera > Syrphidae > Rhingia > Rhingia campestris. The sequence continues at coordinate 222,379,706 of OW052182.1, forward strand.
GGAACGATGTTCGCAAGTTTTATCAAACTGTAAAATGTCAAAGACAAGTATACAAGGCTCGAACAGAATCCTGACGAGATGAACAAGAAAATATCGTATAGCTGAGACAATGTCGATGCTGAGGATATGGAAGAACCACTTCTGTGGACTGTTAAACGGCGATGACGAACAACATTCCACTGTCAGGAAGAACGAACCATTCAATATTGGCAACTACAGCGAAAACTGCCAACCACCCGACCTCAGTGAAGTGAGGATAGCAATATCTAAACTCAAGCTTAATAAGGCCTCCGGAAATGACGGCCTTTCCGCTGAGCTTTATAAAGCTGGCGGAGATGACTTGGTTAGTTACATTCAACAACTCATAAACCAAATCTGATCGGATGAAAGTATGCGTGAAGAATGGAACCTCAGAATCGTTTGCCCGATCCACGTGATGTCATGCTAGAAAAGAGTAGGAAGCGGCAAAATGGGTTTATCAGTAAATCAGGGTAGGACTAAGTATATGATGTCAACACGAAAGGACACACAACATCGACGAATTGGACAGAACGTCACCATTGACAGATATAACTTTGAGGTACTACGGGATTTTGCATACCTCGGTTCCGCTATTAACTCTATAAACATCTCGTCAGAAATCAAACGAAGAACTACTCTTGCCAACCGCTGTTTCTTCGGGCTAAGTAGACAATTTAATAGTAAACCCCTTACTCGAACTACTAAGAAGATTTTATATAAGACGCTGATCATCCCAGTCCTGCTCTACGGCGCTGAAGCATGGGCCGTATCAAAAGCGGATGAAGATATCCTTGGTCGATTCGAGAGAAAAATTCTTCGAAAAATCTTCGGTCCCGTTTGCGTTGACGGACTATGGAGAGGAAGATTCAACCACGAACTATACGAGCTGTACTGCGACAAACCCCTGGTCAAAAAATTCCGCATTGGACGTTTAAGATGGCTATAACATGTTGAACGAATGGACACCAATACTCCGGCTGGCAGAGTTCAGATTCCCAGCCAGATGTCGGACGCAGTAGAGTAAGACCTCGCCTTAAGTGGTGCGCTCAAGTAGAAGCCGACCTCAACCAACTTGGAGTGCGCAACTGGAGGCAGTTAGCCAAGGACCGGGCTAATTGGAGAGACATGTTGGTTGAGGCCCAGGTTCATCCCGGACTGTAGCGCCACTTAAGCAAGTAAGTAGTAAGGGCATACGTTTGATGTGTGACGTTTACAACGACTTTCCGACGTTGCATGAATACCCCTATTGAAACTCTTCAAATAAACGTTTAATATTAATTTGATATTAAATGCGTTTTTTGCTAATTCATAAAGGCTTATAAAAAAATTCACTAGCAAAATAGAACAACACCTTATAGTAGAAAGCGTAATAAAAAAACCGAAACCTTCATCGTTTTGAAAAGTTGACGAAATCTCTTTGCATACGTAATTTTGTTGAAGGTTATTTTAGAGAATACCAGTGTCTTTTTTCGCGCGAACATTACATTTGCAGTATTTTTTTTTTACATATTTGTTACCAATTAGTTAGAAAAATATTTATTTTACCTGAAAGATTTTCTAAGTAATTTCAAAAACGATTTGGATTCTTTTTTAAAACGTCAACGAAATCAGTTCGGTGGTAGGTGTGAAAGCCTCAAGTCGTTTCGAACTTTTTTTGACTACTCAGTTTTCGGTGTACTACCAAACCGATTACTGATATTACAATTTTTTAAAAAGCACCCATAGAAATGCAAAAAATGTGTGTCGGTACGATATGTTTTCTAAAATAAATAATAGACGATCATACTAAAATAATTTGATGTTATAATGTTTAACTGCTTGTTTTAATTCGTAAACCACAAAAGTGGTATAGGATATGAAAAAACACGTCTATTATCAAGAAACTAAATGGTGGTTTGATATGAGCCACCGATTTTTAGGACTTAAGTATCAATACATACAGTATATTGTTGGCATACGTTTTAATACTAACCACAAAATAAATTGAAAAAAAAACCTAAATTTCAAAAAAAATGTTTGACAGTATTTTTAAAGCCTAATGTTGTTATTATCTGTCCAATTAGAATTATATGAGTATTTGTTTTTATTAGTTGCAATATTATGTTGCATATTTTTAGGCATATGTATTGGCGGTATTCGGATTTCAGATTTAGTAAGATGTCTTACATGACGCTCTGCTTTCTTGGTCGAGTGTCACGTGATATTGTATCTGATTAAAGTGAAACAGCTGATTTTGCTTAAAACCTGTCTGAATTTATTTCATTTATTTTTTTTTATTTCAATAAAATTACCCGATAGGTTATTTAATTTTTTTTTAATTTCTGATAAAGAATAATTGAATTGTTTATACAATTTTGTAAATATGGGAAAATGAAATTGCAATATATGGATTGGCATAGTTTGACATTTACCTTACCAGGTAAGATTTTGCGTTCCACATCGTACCTTACCGTACTACTTAGATTTAATCTGAAATCCGTTACACGAACGGATATTAACATGCGCAGCGAAGTAAATATTTTTACTAATATTACACTCACTTCAACGAGGACTTCAATCGTAAATGAAAGTTGCTGTTTTTGTAAGCCTAGATATCTCCCATATGATTAACCTCACTTCTAAAAAATATATTTACTTAAGTGGGTCTTCATCCTGGGGTGAACCTGGGTTTTAACCAACACTTAATTTTGGTTGAGGTCGGTTTCTGCTTCTACGAACCACTGAAGATGAGGATTTCTTCTATTGCGTACGACATCTGGCTGAGAATCAATAGCAACAAGAATTCTCCAAAGTCATCCTTCACAGACGGGGCTATATTAAACATGGCTCTGGGTCCTGTGGATCCCCCGCAGCTCAATAGCGGTTCTTGTCTTTAGCTTTACATTAGATGCCTCATCTGCATTCTTACATTGGATGCAACAAAGTAATGGTCTGAGTCGATCTAAACCCCTCGGAATGTTCGGATATCCAAAACAGTGAATACTTCATCTGGATCTGACAAACGCCATATCCCTTTATAGACACTAAGTGGAGGAAACCTTCTATTGGCTTTTGTGCTCCCGCACAAAATCAATCCACCCAAGTCCGTTGGCAGACGTGGTATCATTTAGGCTGTGTTTTCGGACAATACTGCTAAAGACGTCCACTCTTATGGTTTTGAATTTGGCCTTGATGCGGATTGTTACAATGCGTTGGCTGATGTCTTCGAAGCATAAGATTTATTTTCTTAGTCTATCGCCTAACAATCTATCGACAGTAAATGTCCACGTTTTTCATCCGTTGACCAACTTAACAATTGTATTCCTTTGATGGTTATAAAACCTGCTTTGTAGCAGCTTTAGAGTGTCCGCTTATTGTTCGGATGCACCTTTATTCTTGCTCCTAATAGAAAAAGTATAAGAACAGGGAAGTCCAGAACTGATCAACTCTTAACACTTCGGCAGATCCTGGAAAAACTAAAAAGATAACCACTATACCTATTTATCGATTCCATTGCCACATACGACAGCATTTATAAAGACGAACTCTACAGAGTCATGACTAGTTTTGGTTTACCGCCCAAACTTTTCCGTCTGTGCAGGATGACGATGGAGAATTCTCTCTGCTCCATCAGGGTCGGAAACGACCTCACCGAAACATTTTTTACTAAAAAAGTATTTAGGCAGGGCGATGCACTGTTATGTGACTTCTAAAATCTCATTCTTGAGAGGGTTGTGCAAAACTCACCAGGCAACACCAGAGGCATAATCTTCAAAAAAATCGGTGCAACTATATGCACTGGCATACGCCGACGATATTGACATCATGAGTATAGAGAAGGAAGCGGAAAAATTGGGTTTTGCTGTAAATGAGGGTAAGACTAAAAATATATACTGTCAACTCGAAAGGAATCACAACATCTACTAGGTAGGTCCTATACAAGACCCTGATCATCCCAGTCCAGCTCTACGGCGCTGAAGCATGGACCGTATCAAAACCAGTAATAAACAGTAAGTAATAGAAAAAGAATTTATTTTTATTAAGTTTTAACATTCGAAGTGCATATAACAACTCCATTGTCCTTTTTCTGTTTAGTATGATCGTCAATAATAAAAGCAGTCCTTTCCAGGAACCTTGATTGTGTCATATTTTTCTACAACACTCGTGCTTATCTAGTTGAGTTGGATGAGACAATATCCGATAACCACTGTTTAGTAAAAGAGACATAATAAGAGATGTTTAGTAAAAATTTACAAATCAAATCATTGTCAGGCTAACGCAGCTCATCATTCTACATCACCCAAGACCCAACCATACCATATATTCAAAGCATCCCGACTAAACTGAAAACAGTCTCAATTGGATAACTACCCCGGAGTAGTCGCATTTGATGTTCTTCTCTCGCGGGTACTTAAGAGAGAACCGCCGCCGCGCCATCAGAAAAGAAGGATCGCAACACAAAACATAATTATCCATACTTTATAATACATCCCGCCCTTAAGAAACCATTAATTATCCGAAATCTTGCCGTCGACCACACACACGGCGCTCAACTAATAGGACCTACAACAACCACTTATTCCATAACCCGACAATCAAAACAGGCTCACTTATTGTATCTTACTGCCACTTGACTACGCTCCGAATTGGCGTCGTAACTAAAAGTATCCCGCAATTGACATCCAGGACCTGTCAAATGTGCGAGTGAAAAGCACCAACACACCAATCGGTTCCCAAGACCTCCTAGTATTCACCTACCTAGCTGTCGATCTGATAAGGATTATTATGCAATGATTACATACATTATGAGGTAGGAGATAAGAAGACGTGTTCATTTCCGATGCTCCTTTTTTGTACCTCTCAGCCGTAATGAAATCGTCAAAAAACTCTAAACAAAAACAATCGGTCGGAAGACATTGTATGCTCGTAAAGGATAATGAAAGAAACCACACCAGCAGCAGCCCGAAGATCCCACACCAACTACATAAATCTTCGTCGGGTTTCTGAGGCAGTGAAGGGCGTGTCGGATTGCTGAAATGTTTTGGCTTTTTATTAATGCCGATCGCTTTCGGCGGCCGGTCGCATTAAAACATTTCATCTATCCAGAACGTCTTTATAAGGTGTGCAGAGGTTTCAGCCTGTTGTTTTTTTTAGTTTATTTTACCTGAGTTTGTTGGTTATATTGTTTCGCCTTTTTCAATAACTGAAAAAAATAAATCTATTATTTGGCACAACTCCATTACTGAAATGGTCATCACAGCATCTGCCATCGGGCAGGGCTGAGCTATGCCGAGGTATATGTTTGACTCGAAGAAAATTGAAAATGTGTCGGATTTTGACAAAAGGTATCGCCTTATTAGGATTTATCAATAAGGGCAATAATTAAGATGTTCTTATTTTTGACTTTTCGTGGTTTTTATTGAAATGGTAAAATTCGTTGTTAAGGGAGAAATTAATTTACATCTGATATGGGGATTTCAAGGAAAATAGAACATTTACACATTCTGCATAATTCATTGCCCTTAAATGTTAGCAGCCTTTTTCATGAGCGTATAATAAGTACCTCTTAACTGTAAAAACCTTATTGATACTACAAGGTGGCGCAAAAATAACCTTCCGATGTTTTTTTGGCTGTAATTTATTTATTTATTGCTCAAATAAATAGTCACCAATATTCCGCGTTCTGGAGCAGTGTAGCGTAACATTGTTTATTTACGTGTATTTCGCATGTGTTTACTACACAAATGTCAAAACAGAACTGACATTAGGGGCCAATCGCAAAATTTATAGCATTTTCTGATAGGATGATTACTTTTGCGCCACCTTGTACTATACAACGTTAAACATGGTTGACGGTACGGTATGGTACGGGCTCAGTCGCGCGATGGTTAGTGCGATGGACTGATGCGCAGAAGGTCTGGGTTCGATTCCCAGATGTAGCAACACCTAAATGATTTTTCACTGGCCCTATTCTCGTGAAAAGCTTATCTCAACTTAGCCGTTCGGATCCGGCATAAAACAGGAGGTTTCGCCATCGTGCATAAAGTACACACGCACATGTGAATGGTTGTGAGAAAGCTAGCCCAAAAATTTGTGTTTGTATTTTTTGTAAATATGGTTGCATATTTCCGGTATAAGGGTTTTAAGTACTTACTTACTTACTTACTTAAGTGGCGCTTCAGTCCGGAATGAACCTGGGCCTCAACCAACATGCCTCTCCAATTAGCCCGGTCCTTAGCTAACTGCCTCCAGTTGCGCACTCCAAGTTGGTTGAGGTCGGTTTCCACTTGTGCGCGCCACTTAAGGCGAGGTCTTCCTCTACTGCGTCCGACGTCTGGCTGGGAATCGAACACTCTGCGAGCCGGAGTATTGGTGTCCATTCGTTCTACATGTCCTAGCCATCTTTAACGTCCAATGCGGAGTTTTTTGACCAGGGACATGTCGCTGTACAGCTCGTATAGTTCTTGGTTGAATCTTCGTCTCCATAGCCCGTCAACGCAAACGGGACCGAAGATTTTACGAAGAAAACCCATTTTCGCCGCTTCCTTCTCTATACTAGCAAACGTGGCTATGACATCACGTTGAGTCCTACCAATGATGTCAATATCGTCAGCGTATGCTAGTAGTTGCACCGACTTTTGGAAAATTGTGCCTCTGGTGTTGGCTTTGGAGTTTTGCACAATTCTCTCAAGAATCAGATTAAAGAAGTCACATGACAGAGCATCGCCTTGCCTAAATCCTTTTTTGGTATCGAATGTGTCGGTGAGGTCGTTTCCGACCCTGATGGAGCAGCGAGAATTCTCTATCGTCATCCTACACAAACGGACGAGTTTGGGCGCTATACCAAAACTAGACATGGCTCTGTACAGTTCGTCTCAATAAATGCTGTCATATGCGGCTTTGAAATCGATGAATAGGTGGTGGGTATCGATTTGGACTTCTAAAGTTTTTTCCAGGATCTGCCGAAGTGTGAAAATTTGATCGGTTGTGGACTTTGCTGGCCTAAAACCACACTGATAAGGGTCAATCAGGTTGTTGGTAATCGGTTTCAGGCGTTCACATATTACGGCAGATAGGATCTTGTAGGCGATGTTGAGGAGACTTATGCCTCTGTAGTTGGTGCAGTTCAGAGGGTCTCCTTTTTTGTGGATCGGGCAAACGATGCTGAGGTTCCATTCTTCAGGCATATTTTCATCCGACCAGATTTGGCTTATGAGTTGGTGGATGTTACTTACCAAGTCATCTCCGCCGGCCTTATAGATCTCAGCGGGAAGGCCGTCATTTCCGGCAGCCTTATTAAGCTTGAGTTTAGATATTGCTATCCTCACTTCACTCAGGTCGGGTGGTTGGCAGTTTTCGCTGTAGTTGCCAATATTGAATGGTTCGTTCTGCCTGACAGCGGAATGTTGTTCGTCATCGCCGTTTAACAGTCTGCAGAAGTGGTTCTTCCATATCCTCAGCATCGACTGTGTCTCAACTACAATATTTCCTTGTTCATCTCCTTGTATCCTTGGCTTTGACGTTTTACACTTTGGTAAAACTTGCGAACATCGTTCCTGGAGTGGCACCTCTCTATATCCTCGATCGCGCGCTTTTCTTGCTCTTTTTTCTTCTTGCTGAAAAGCCGATGTTCTTCCCTTCTTCTTTGCCTATAGAGCTCAATGGCAGCTCTCGTCTTCACCTGCAGCTTAGCCTTGTAGGCCTCGGTCTTGGCTGCGAGCATCTGTCGGCATTCCTCATCAAACCAGGGGTTTCTTGCTGGTGGCCGCGAGAAACCTAGCACATCAGTTGCGGCTGATCTAATGGCCTGTTGGCATCGTTGCCATTGCTCTTCGACATTCGATGCTGGTGGTATGGTGTTAATCGAGAGGTTAAGGGATAGGCGTTGTGCGAAGGTCTTGGCGGTCTCTTGTATTTCTGGATTGTTGTGGCGTGGTGGATATCCGCATTCTTACCTTGGCTGCTACAAGGTAGTGATCCGAGTCGATGTTACCTCCTCGGAATGTTCGGACATCCAAAATACTGGATGCCTCTTATCTATCGCAATGTGATCAATTTGGTTGACCGTTCGTTGATCTGGAGACCGCCATGTCCCCTTATGGATATCGAGGTGAGGAAACCGTGTGCTGGCTATAGTGGCATTTCGTTCCGTAGCGAAATCAATTAGCCTAAGTCCGTTAGCAGACGTGTTGTCGTGTAGGCTATGTTTTCCGACAATACTTCTAAAGATGTCTTCTCTTCCTACCTTTGCGTTAAAATCTCCCAGCACGATTTTAACATCGTACTTCGGTAGTCGCTCATAGGTTTTGTCGTGGAGCTCGTAGAAGCAATCCTTAGCTATATCATCTTTTTCTTCCGTCGGAGCGTGAGCGCATATAAGGCTTATGTTGGCGAATTTGGCCTTGATGCGGATTGTTACTATGCGTTCGCTAATGTCTTGGAAACATAAGACTTCTTGCCTAAGTCTGGCACTTATAACAAATCCGCATCCGAATAGTCGCTGTTTCTGCTCACTATAACACGGTCCGTAGTATATGTCACAGTTTTTCATCCTCTTTTTGCCCGGCCCATCCCATCGTATTTCCTGGATGGCAGTAATGTCTGCTTTGTAGCAGTTTAGGGCTTCCGCTAGTTGTTCGCCTGCACCTCTCCTGTTTAATGTTCTCACATTCCAGGTGCAGATACGAACGTCGTTGTCCTTTTTTCGTTTAGCAGGGTCGTCAACAATAAAATCAGTCCTTTCCGAGGCTATTGGTTGCTTCATAACCATGTTTTTTTCTGTGGGTGGGTAGTTAACCCAAAGAACAACCCCCAACCTGGAGGGCCAGTTCCAATTTATTAGATATCCCTAGGACACGGGGCCATCAGTATCCACTACGGGATTGAGCGCTGCCGTTGGCCTTTCGGTTCATCCGCCACCATCTCTGTTCAAGGGGCCTGACTAACCCTTGAAATTCCTAGACAACCTGTTGTCCGAATATGTCAGAGGACAGCAGGCCGGGTATTCATCCGTGCCATTCTCACCAGGGTGTTTATAGTGTTGCTGTTTTTCGTCGTGTTATCAACACTCGCACTTATCGTTTAGCAAGTCAAATCCGGTTGGATGAGACCAGTACCCAATGGTTACCACTTGGAGGTAGAGATAAGCACATTTGATGTGTAGTCAGAGTTGCAACACTGGGCATTGCCAAGTTAACGCCAATCAGAGTCTACCCTCGTTCTACAACACCCAACCAAATTGTATATTGACTCTGCTTGTTACAAACGGCTAACTTTTAGTGTTAGAGATAACGCAAATTAAAAGCGGCGATAGAACGATCCCGGTTGTTGCGTTGATTAATTTATATCAACGGTTGCGACGTTCCGAAATTTTATGAAACCGGCAGAGGAATTTCAAAAGTAGCGAGCGAAAAACGACGAAATGCGAATGATGCGAATAGCTATTTATACATACTTTTTTGGCGGATTGACTACACAGAAAATATGGTTAATGTTCTATAACCATAAGCCATATTTTCTGTGTAGTCAAGATTTAAAAATTCGAAAATGGTATAGAAACAATCGAGAAATTTAGTTTGATATATTATTAATGATGACGATGATGGTTGTGACATTCGGTGGTATCTGCGCCAACAGTCGTTTTGAATACAACAGTTTTCAAAAAATATTTACTTAGGTAAAAAAAACTTTCGATTGGATTAAACGTAGAATGCAAAATTTTTGACAGCTGGGATTTTCGATTCCAAGACAGACGTCGGACCATCGAATAAGGCTAGAGACACTCATTATAAATAAAAAACCACTCAGACTAACAAACGGGAAAACCAACTGGGAGGGTTTCTAAAACTATATTGAAAATAATATCCGACTGGTTATATCGCTCATAACCCCATTGGTACTCGAAGTCACGGTTGACTTCTTTATCAATACCATGCAAAAAGCAGCATGGAATTATACCACTCATCAAAGCAAAATAGTGAGCTATAGTAAAATTAAGTACCTCCGAGAAATAAAAGATTTAGTAAGACAAACAAGAAAAGCTCGTAAAAGATTGCACCAAACTCGTGCCCGGCAAGATAAAACACATCTCAATCGGTTGAGTAACTTGCTATAAAATTCGATTAAAAATTTTAAAAACCCTGCAGTAGAAACGTATCTGCAAAGCCTAACCGCTGGAAAAAAATCGAATTATTCACTTTGGAAAGCAATTAAAGTCATAAAACGGCCAAAAAACGCTGTGCCACCAATTTGTGTAACTCAGATTCTTGGGCAAAAAGCGATAAGAAAAAGACAGACGTCTTTGCCGCTGATCTTAAGGAAACATTTAAGTCCTTTGATGGTCCAGCCCAAAATCAAAACATTAATGTATTCGACACTATAACCGAAACTAATGTACTAAGATATGCAAGTATAGCCGAGCTTAAAAGTGAAATACATAAACTAAAGCCTAAAAAGGCTAAAGGTTATGACCTGATTACGGGGAATTTCTTAAAATGTTGCCTCGGAAAGCATTAACTAAACTTCTCTACATTGTAAATGCGGCAATTAGATTAGAGTACATACCAAGACAGTGGAAAGTAGCGGAAGGGATTATGGTTCTAAAACCAGGAAAATTACCGAAAGGAATAAAATCTTATAGACCTATTTCACTTCTTCCAATACTTTTAAAAGTTATGACAATCAATTTGGGTTTAGAAGTAAACATTCGATTGTGGACCAAGTACATCGAATTACTGATGTAATTGAGAAGGCTTTCGAAGGAAAGAAAATTTTCTCAGCCGTATTTCTTGACGTGTCCATGGCAAGCACTAGTAGAAAGTGACATCAAGCAGCTAGAGTTGCGCAACTAGAGCTAATGACCGCGGAGTATGGATATTGGTTCAATGTGTACTATAGCACCACTTAAGTAAGCAATGAAGAAAGTATTCCAGAAAAATGAAAACTCTGCATTGTTTGCTGATCCACAAAAAGGTGACCCTCTGAACTTCGCCAATTATATAGCGGTAAACCTCTTCAACATCGAAAACAAGATCCCGTCAACCAACAACCTGATAACACATAATGGAAAAAAACCTATTCAAAGATTTAGAAATCGCATATGAAACATTTTTTAGAAACAAACTGAACAGAGCCATGTAGAATTGAGAAACATTTAATTTTATGTGATTTCTTGAGAGTATTGTCCAAATCTGACGAACCAACTCTATGCAACTACTAGCGTACGCCGAAGTAAGCGATTTCATTGATCAAACTCAACGAAACGACACCGATGCATTGATGAAGGGTGTTAAAAGCAGCAGCTTTCAAAAAGAAGGGAAAAATAACACCGACGAATCGAACCGAATTTCAAAATCGAGAGCTTCAACTTTGGGTAGCAAGAGATTTTGAATATCTTGGCTTAGCTATTATAATTCTGATATCGAAAATTCATCAGAAATTAGATGAAGAATTTTAGCAATAAAGAAGAAATTTAGCAATAAAGCCTCTAGGACCAGCAGACCCTTCGATATCCAGATAAATGGTATGAACACAGTTGAGAAAGGCCTCGCCTTACCAAGTAAAAAAGTCAAAACAGCATAAAGTGCGCAGCTAGATACACATAGCTGAGCATAAACAAAGCTAGTTAATTTCCCAACTAAAATGGCTGGGGCCAAGTCGGACTACTTAGCACCAAAATGAGCTGAATTGTTTTCCCACAATTTTTTTTTCATATTCCTGTAGTCAAATTTCTCTCTAATCCCATTTAAATTAACATTTAAGAAAAGTTAAATAAATTATTTCAATTGTATTCAAGTGATGAAGTGAATGTGGGATTGATCCCACAAACCTAATCGTTTCCTTCTAGTTCTAACCCCTGCTGTTTTTTTTCAATGGATTCGACGGTATATCAATACGTTCCGATCGTACAAAAATAGAGCTAAGTCTGCATGTTCTGCAAGGTGTGGCGCCTGAACGTAGTGCAACATACTATATCCACTCAGCCACGAACCCCACACTAATATTAATATGGTTGGTAAGAAACGCAAATAAAGTGGGAGAGAGAATCGAACCTTGAGGTACCACAGCATTCATAACGAATCTCAACTAGGAGGGATATATTCGTCATGAAACATTCCCACCCACTACCTTTACTCATATTCATACTTTTATAGTATTTGTGTGCTATAAAGTAATCCATTTTTTTAGAGAGATTTAATGTTACTAAAATCGCACGATATCTCGTTATTAACACGAAGCGTAATCTAAAATCAGCTCAATATATCATTATACCATGATTAATGCATCCCCTTGTAAACCTCCACAACCATTCTCTGAACAGCAGCAGCTGCTTTAATAGAGTTATTAAGTTAATCATCACTCAAGCTATAGACAAAGAAGGCACAAGAAATGCCATATCAGTATTTTTCACCGCTACTAGAACTAATTCTCACCTAACAGTCTCGGTTTAGAACAGAGAACAGAGCTCAGAGCTCACTCATCGATTTAAAGTGATATGGCGATGGCCGACTAATCCATTGACTGACTGACTGTCTGACACTTGTCGACGTGGAGACCGCATCCGCATCATCCCAAGGAACCGACCACTGATTTGATTACATCATTAGCATATTTATTGGGTCATTTAGTATATTTTTGTTTTGGGTTTTAAATATACGACATCATTTGTCGGTTCGTTCTCCAACTGTCGGCAGGTAGACAGCCACGCACAGATCCAATATTTTCGTTGTTGTTCATTTGTTTTGGACAATCGTTCAGGGGCATAGCTCTCTGCTATCCGCCCATGCATACAGAACAGAACTCCATATAAAGATCGTGTATTGGCCTACTGGTTTCACGTGGAGCAGCATCGGTTCTCGTTTAATGCAGCCGACTTCTTTCACTTGGCATTATTATGTTATCACCGACGATATTACAAAATTATACAACATAACTTAGGTTGATCTTCAGGTGTGTAATCACCGGAGTTTTTCTCAAGTTGTCAACATTTCTGGCTTAAGTGTGGAATGAGAGAATGGTCGGCTCGATTGAAGCTGGCTTTATATGTTCCATTGCTCGCTTAGCTCGGTCGGCATTATTGTTACGGTGGTTGTCCGGATGACTGGTTACTGGCAAGTTAAAAAGGTGTTGGCTATTATGAAGATATCTCGTGAAATATTATTTCATTTGGATATTCTGGAACACATCGGGTTGTCTATTAGCGGAGGATACAGAATGTGTCTATTTTTTTTGTTGGTTCCATTTGAATATGTTTTAGGTGGATAATGTGAGTGTGTCTTCAGCCACAGTTAAATTACTACAATGAAAGCCCTTATAGAGTCATTTGGAGATAATGGTATTGATAACAGTTAAGAGAATTAGGAATTGCTTTTACCTCAGTAGCAAAGTAAGTAGATTGATTTAATAATCAAATATGCCGGTCGAATGGATTTTACAAGCCGTCCTTCGATCAGCTTTTAATCTAAACAAAATTCTCGTTGTATTTTTGATATAGCTAGTTGAAGTACCAATATAGCGCCCTGTTCCCTTGAGTACGACTATATTAATCTACTTAACTGAACATGACACCTTAAACACTTTTAGGTTGAGTTATGGAAGTTTAAAAAGACCCCCATTGTGTATTTCAATATAGACACTCAAACCTTCTTGGGTTATAGCGAAAATATTGTTAAAGTAACGAGTATCAATTTTGCAGTAAATTGTTTGTTATTCAACAATCTTGTAAATTACAATGGAAAGCTTAAGCCTTAACCAACATTAGCAAATACTATAAATTGTTTTTAAAATCAGTGCTCCGTTCGAGAAACGTTATGCGCACTACGTTACTTTTATTTTCGAAACACAGCCGAATTTACTACTCGACATTTTGTTGTTGAAGATACGCCATTCGGTTCCATTTATAACCAGCAAGCACCTCCAACACCGAAACTAAAGTCCTTCTGAAAACATCGCTGCTGATCATGAGAGTTCACAAGAACTTGGCCTTTCTGCAAATTTATCTTGTCAAATTTTGCGTCAAGGCCCGTATAATATCCAACTGACCCTTAAACCCGAGGTAAACGGCTCTGCAGCAGTTATCACTGTTTGGTGCGCATTTTGGTCTGACGGAATCATCGGTCCCTATTTATTCCAAAATTGAATTCATTGTCATAATCATAACCCTTAACAGCGATCGTTGATACGGACAATATGTGGTTGAGAACATTAAACAGGAGAGGTTCAGGCGAACAACTAGCGGAAGCCCTAAACTGCTACAAAGCAGACATCACTGGATGAAAAACTATGACATCTACTATGGACCGTGTTATAGTGAGCGGAAGCAGCGACTATTCGGATGTGGATTTGTTATAAGTGCAGACTCAGCCAAGAAGTCTTATGTTTCCATGACATTAGCGAACGCATTGTAACAATCTGCACCAAGGCCAAATTCGCCAACATAAACCTTATATGCGCTTACGCTCCGACGGAGGAGCTCCTTCACAAAACCTATTAGCTACTACCAAAGTACGATATTAAAATCGTGCTGGGAGATTTTAACGCAAAGGTAGGAAGAGAAGACGTCTTTAGCAGTATTGTGGGAAAATATAGCCTACACGACAAGACGTCTGATAATGGACTTAGGCTAATTGACTTGGCATGCGGAACGAAATGCCACTATAGAGAACATACGGTTTCCTTACCTCGATATCCATAAGGGGACGTGGGGGTCTCCAGATAACGATAGACAAGAGGCACGCATCGAGTATTTTGGATATCCGAACATCCCGACGGGCTAACATCGACTCGGACCACAACTTTGTTGCAGTCAAGGTACGAATGCGCATTCGTACCACCACACCACAATAAACCAGAAATACTGTGAAAAAATGTAATGTCGAAACACTGCAATAGCAAGAGACCACCAAGGCCATCGCACAACGCGTATCCCTTAACCTCTCGATTCACACCATACCACCAGCATCTAATGTCGAAGAACAATGGCTACGATGCCAACAAGCCATTAGATCAGCCGTAACTGATGTACTAGGTTCCTCGCGGCCACTATCAAGAAACCCCTGGTTTTATTAGGAATGCCGACAGATGCTCGCAGCCAAGAACGAGGCCTACATGGCTAAGCTGCAAGTGAAGACCAGATGTGCTATTGAGCTCTATAGACAGAGAAGAAGGGATAAACACCGGCTTTTGCTCAGCCGTATTTCTTGACGTGTCGCAAGCTTGTGA
This sequence comes from Rhingia campestris, assembly GCA_932526625.1. NCBI lineage: Eukaryota > Metazoa > Arthropoda > Insecta > Diptera > Syrphidae > Rhingia > Rhingia campestris. The sequence continues at coordinate 222,394,925 of OW052182.1, forward strand.
CAAGGTTTGCCATAGAGGCCTTCAATACAAATTAAGACAAGTTCGACCTGAAAAAATATATAAAATCCTTATGTCGTATCTTGAGCATAGACTCTCCCGTGTAAAACTTGCGCATGGAAACGAATATTCAGAGTTCAAAGAAATAATGGCATGAGTACCCCAAAGAAGCGTCCTTGGACCACTCTTGTACCTCATATTTAAACGTGATATCCCACAACCAAACGATACAATAGTTGCAACGTTTGCGCTGACGATACTGCTATACTAGCAGTTGGGACAACAATAGAGGAAACAAATATGAAATTATAAGACGCTCTTAACGAGGTTAATGAATGGACAAAATCCTGGCGGATTGCACTTAACGAGACCAAATCGATTCATGTAGATTTTTCATATAAACGGACAAACAATTTGCGATTACGATTCAAGTCCCGTTTGCAAATGAAGCAAAATATCTTGGAATGACACTCGATGCAAAATTGAAATGGAAGTCGCATGTAAAAACGAAATGCGAAGAACTTAAAAATAAAAACAGAGAACTGTACTGGTTGCTCGGAAAATATTCGAAGCTTAGCCTTGATAACAAGCTGCTATTATACAAGCAAGTGCTATAACCGGTTTGGACATATGGTATACAACTATGGGGCTGTACCTACCAGTGAAACGAATTTAAACATTTTACAAACTTTTGAAAACAAAATGTTAAGGTCATTCGTCAATGCGCCGTGGTACATAAGGAACGAGGATCTATGCAGATATCTGGGTATTCCCGCGGTTAAAGATGAAACGAAAAATTCTGCACGAAAAACATAAAAAACGATTATTAGGACACATTAACACAACGGTCCTTCAAATTCTTGACGAAACAAATTTATTGCGTTGTCTTCAAAGAACTAAGCCCTTCAATTTGGACCGATAATAACAAACCGCGTTATAAATTGTGGAAAAGCAGGAACTCTCGAAGGAAAGTTTCCTGCCAAACATTTCATTGCTCGTGATAAGAAAATTGCTAGATAAGTCGCATACTTAGTTGCAATACATATCCAAAAATGGTGGTGGTTTTAGTGAGTAAAAATCTCACACTACCTTGGGCACGTGCTCATCGTGTCTATGAAGATTTCCAGTAGCCTAGGGCGAAAAAAAAATTGAAAACACCCTGAATTACTTCGCACAATGCAGAAGCTAGGCCGTTAATGACATATTTTTTATTTGTTGTGGCATAAATGCAAAAATATTATCATCCCGCCTTTGCCTGGATTCATTGCCAGTATCATGCAAGGATACCTCCAGATTTGGAAACTTTATCGTGCCGGTTGGAAAGCCAGAAAGCATACGATTATAGGCCCCACCGAAATTAGAAATATAGAAATTGTAGAAACAAACAACAATGATCTATCTTTCAACAAACAATATTCTACTATTCTACAAAGTGTATTGCATTACACGATTCCTAATATAGAATATTATATTTAATAAAGTCAATTAAATATCCTGGATCTAATAACCAGTCACTAATTTGAGGTGCTCAATTAGCCGTACGAAACAGAAATATAATATGTAAATACAAATATACTCATGGTCATGATAAAATACCATATCACCTACACACACTCACAAAAAAAACACCCACATTTCACACATGTGAACCATCTTTCGTTTCTCACAATATACAACTCATTCCTATACATAATGTACGAGTGTACGATGTACCTGATGTCAGATGTTTGTACAATTGTATGTACAGACGTTAGTATATTCCTACATAAAAGTTTCCAAACAAATCACGATTGTTAGCCCAACATCTCAGTATTACTTAGTTAAGAGAACAGAAGGAAAATAATTTCCATGATTATCCTTTAATGAAGCAATTGGATTTGTATGGTTGCTCGGGAAGGAAACGCCCCGACACTGCTGCTGATGCTGTGCTGTGCTACTGCTGCCACTGCGCCGCCATGCGAATCACACATGAATAGGCGATATCGGATTTCACCATCAGATGTGTGTATAGATTTTGTGCGCCGATAAAGACGTCCCATCAAAGGGATATCATCACGAACCTACTTGATCAGCCAACTAGTTTCCTCTTCTTGTCAATTTCTTACACCATACTATTATTATCTGCATTTTTATCATTATTCCCATTAACCCATTTCACTTTCGAAATGCCGCCTTCCCGCTGTACACAATATACCCTTTTCTAGGCACTAGACCGAACGGAGAACAATCCTTTCGAGCTGGCAAATGCCGGCATCCTCTTTGGTCTACTTGAGAGTTTCTATATATTGATCCTTGAATCTGTATTAGATCTCAAAGTGCCGCGCTGCATTGTATTGGAGTATGGCATGCTGTGGCATTTGGTTTCACTATCCGATCGCTCCCTTAGGATTTCTGTACATTATCTGTTTCCCCAATATTTGTGTGTAAACAGTTCCGAAAAAAATTAGGCAAATAAACATGACAGCGGCTCCACCAAATTAAATGCATTTCCAACCAATTTAGAGACAAATCACGAGTCCATAGCACGACAACAAATCGCCCAAATTAATCCACAATCAAGCAGGGCAGGCATAGGCAGGCACCTTTACCTGATTTCGGTCCCATACTCCATTTCGACCAGTATACACACACGAATCCGGATCGGCGAACTTTGTGTGGGAACTGTATGCTTTGTTGAACAGTGGTCGATTGTAGTGTATTTTTGGAAAAAAAATCAAAAATCCTGTTTTGATTAGCAAGTAATACATTCAGGGTTTCCCAGTAATTAGGACTTTGACTAGGAATAATTTTAAAAATGTAAAGCTGCAGCTAAGAAAGTTTCGTCAACTTTAAGAATTTCTTTATCTCCGGCACGATGAACTTATTTTGCAAAAATGTAGCTGCTTCTTCTGGAAAAAATGCAATCGAACTACTAGAGAAGTCCTGCATAAGACACAAACTTAAGTCTGACAAGGCCTCATGCTCAAATGACCTAGCAGCGAAGCTGTTCAAAACTGCGGAAAAAGACTTAGTAAAGTAGATGAACCAATTCACCAGTAAAATATGGGTCGGCGAAAGCGTGTCCATAGATTGGGAGAGGAAAGACCGCCATATCAAGACGTGTGATAGCGTGAATATATTTAGATAATATTTAGTATTCCTGCAAAACTCAGTTGGATGGAAATTGTACGTGGCGTTGGTTGAGATTTGTAATACCACAGAAGGTTTTAGGGAAGCCGACCCGCTTTTTCAACTTCGTTCTGAAGAAAATACAAACAAACACAAACAATTTTGTATATGTCAGTAAAATCGAATAAGAAGCTATTAAAATGGGTCTGCGTCTGGTTATAAGTTAGGACAAAATAAAGTAAAACCTATCCAGAAATTATGACACAGAACAACAAAATGTGACTTTGAAGTAATATAGAGATTGAACGAATAATACTCACTTACCACTGATACTTTCAGGTTTGAGGACAACTATATAGTAGAGGCCTTGTCAAGTCTAGCTTCGCTCGATCTTTTTCGAATATATTGGGAACCAATATATCCGATTATCCAGACCAACGATTATTCGGATTTTACACTTAAGCACTAAGCAGAAGACAACTTCTGTCGTGGCGTGCACAAGTGATTAGTAGCCAAAATCGACTCGGAGTATAGAATTCTGGCGGAAAATCAGGAAGAGGTTTATTGATTGAGGGACAGTTCACTCCAAAACACTCTTCATTTACTTTAAATCATCAGCCTTTACCTAAATGAAGACTTGTGGCATATATTTCTCATTAATGTAGTTAGGTGCTATAACGGCAGATGCTCAGAAAAGCTAAGCGAAATCTTCCAAAGACTTTTGACTTTGAATCAATCCAAAAGGATCATAGTCCAACTAAATATGACACGAACAACACAATAGGTAGGTTTTTCCTTAATCTATATTTGGTTAAATAAAAATGATAACAAAAATTTGACAACTAATATCTTGCTGTTTCAATTTTGTTTTGTAATTTTAACTCGGTTTTTTTTATCCTTTAATTGTAATGTTGTGATTGATATGCAACCTATTTTGCAGCGATTACTTGATGTGGTAACGTAGCCATTTTTTAAGCATTTTCGACAAACATTTTCAATAGCTATTGAAAACATATGAGAAGGCTACAACCCGCATTGCGGATCGTTTAATGAAAATATCACAACATATTGTTCAGACAGTTTTTCAAAATCTTTTATGGTTCGACAAAAAACAAATTTTTTCTATTGCATATGCCTTGGGGTAGGGTTCACAAATGGCTTTTGTAGGAAAACGCACCCAAAAATTGGGAGTGGGTTAAAATGATATATGGACTAAATTTTTATATCATAATTTTTGCATCAAACGTTTTTTGGAATACTTTAAAATTTTACCGAAAACCGTTTATTTGTTTACAAAAAATGTCCCCAAAATGTGGGCGTGGCGAAGAACTGTGTATAGACGAAATATAGATATTAGGATTGGCAAAATAAATTGTTCATATACTCTTCAAAATTCCTAACGGTTTGGCTACAAACTTATTTAAAAAAAAAATGTACACTTGTTCTGCTGGAAGAAAGAAAGAGCACGTGTACCAAATTTCATCGTCCTAGCTCAAAATTTAAGGCCCAAAAACAGGTGACGTACGGACAGAGTCATCTGCAAACATCCTTTCGGGCATGTTCAAATATATGTTTGTATATAACCAGAAATTTGCAGGTTTTAATAAATCGCTTTCTGCTATATATCCTTATGATTTGTAGGTCGCAAATTTTTGAGGATGGCGAAATATTAAACTGATATGCCCTGCTCTTGAATACACTAAGGGCCCAGTATACCTACAAAAGTTCACTTAATGAACCTTATATAATCAAACTAAAGTCTTTTTTTGATTCTGCAAGATTCGTAAATATTTAGATTTATTTAGATTTTTTTATTCGAAATTTTTAGTACTTATATAAACACAATAAACCCACAACTCGAATGAGGACGTTGTAATGTAATGTAATAGTAATGTTATGTCATAATGTGAATTGGCCATTTTGTAAGAAATGAAAAAAATGAATTGGACTCTATTTTCACAGAAAGTTTATTTCAATGTATAAAATTGATGACATTTGTTTTTATATCGGGTAAAACATTTGTGCTCATTTTAAGGCATTTTGAAAACATGATCCCAGAACATCTTGCTCAAAATTGGATATTTTATTTTCAATGTTAGTGTTCGAGACTATTAAAATTAGTGGTTTGTTGAGATGAAGGGAAAGCTCCACCTTGAATAGTCATTTTTAAAATGCTTCACTAGTTTTTTCATTTCAAGAGATATGTCCACAATTAAAATTCTTCTTATTTTATTTTGGAAATAGATGATATAACTAAGGATTGCTTCTAAGAGCTCCTTGATAAAACCTATGAGCGATTTTAACGTAAAGGTAGGAAGCGAAGACATCTTTAGAAGTATTGTCGAAAATATATCTTACACAACAACACGTCTGGTAACGGACTTAGGCGAATTGACTTCGCTACGTAACGAAATGCCAATATAGCCAGCACTCGGTTTCCTCACCTCGATATCCATAAGGGGACATGGCGGTCTCCAGATCAACGAACAGTCAACCAATTTGATCACATTGAGAGGCTCGCATACAGTATTTTGGATGTCCGAACATTACTAGGGTCTAACATCGACTCGGACCACTTCCTTGTTGCAGCCAAGGTAAGGATGCGGATATCCACCATGCCACAACAAACTAGAAATACTGTGAAAAAATGTAATGTCGAAAGACTGCAATCGCACAATACTACCAGCATCGAATGTCGAAGAACAATGGCAACGATGCCAACGAGCCATAAGACCAGCTGCAAATAATGTGCTTGGTTTCTCGCACTCACCAGCAAGAAACCCTTGGAAATTACCCTTTTCAGTATGGTTTTAGGCCAGGAAAGTCCACAACTGAACAAATCTTCACACTCCCGAGCCAACACCACGATCTTCCTCAAATCGGTGCAACTACTAGCATACAGCGACGATATTGACAACATTGGTAAGACTCAACGTGATGTCATAGCCAGTATGGAGAAGGAAGCCGCAAAATGGGTTTAGCAGTGAATGAGGGTAAGACTATGTTTATATACTGTCAACACGAAAGGACACACAACGTCGACGAATTAGACAGAACGTCACCATTGATACCAGATATAACTTTGAGGTAGTACGGGACTTTGTCTACCTTGGCTCCGCTATTAACTTTGACAACAACATCTCGTCAGATATTAAACGAATAATTACTCTTGCCAACCGCTGTTTTTTCGGCCTATGAAAGCAATTCAGTAGTAAATCCCTCATTCGAACTACTAAGGAGATCTTATATAAGACCCTGATCATCCCAGTCCTGCTCTACGGCGCTGAATCATGGACCGTATCAAAAGTGGATGAAGAAATCCTTGATTGCGACGAAAATTCTTCGATAAATCTTCGGTTCCGTTTGCGTTGACGGGCTATGGAGTCGAAGATTAAACCAAGAACTATACAAGTTGCATTGGACGTCTAAGGTGGCTAGGACATGTAGAACGAATGGGCACCAAAACTCCGGCTCGCAGAGTCTTCGCTTCCCATCCAGACGTCGGACGCGGTAGAGGAATACCTCACCTTAAGTGGCGCACACAAGTAGAAACCTACCTCAACTAACTTGGAGTGCGCAACATAAAAGAAGTGCCTTGGGCTCTAGCATGAATCTTGGCAAAATCATAAAGTGCAATTTACCATACGCATAGCTATTAAAAACGGACGAAATTTGGACTCAAAATTACCAATTTTGTTCCTCCGATTGACCACTGTATATCATGTCGTCCCTCCAAAATTGAGAGAACTTGATAATGTGTTAATTATAATCAAACCAAACAAGTTTCTTGTGTCGTACACATTTCGCCCCGGTCCGGCCACAATTCAAATGAGTTATTATTCTTAAGCTGGAGCTGTTAATGCTCCGGAATGGGGCATCCTTGGCGTATTTATGTGAAACCGACGACCAATATTAGCAGCTACACAGAAAATAAAAATATTAATAACAATAATGTGAAATTTATGGTCATCGGGGAACGAAGTCGTCGACGACGACAACACGATCATGATGATGATGATCAGCGTCTCGCGAAGAGGCCAACGACGACGGAGTGAGTAGCTGCTAGCGGCAGAGACCTTTGATCCGATTTGGATTCGAGAATACCAAATGGACTGCTGCGGACTTGGCCAAATTTATTCGGAATTAAAACAAGCAACAAATTATTGATTGTGACTATTTCCGTAAAATATTTTGACAGCAAACTTATGAATCTTCCTCGATAGAGTGCTGCGGCCGAGATTCCGAATTATTTACTATTCTTCGAAATTTTAATGGCGTGCCGTGCCGATCCGAGGGGGTGAGTAATATTTTAATGAGCCCTCGACCACAAAGGCACTGGACTTAATTCCATTCATCGTGAGGCCTGAAAACTCCCAACTTGTGTATAAAACAAATTATGTAAGAACAATAATAGTTGGCTGCAGCAGACACCTATGCGAATCCTGGCAGGTGCTTATGCATTTTTAAGTTTCCCGCCGTTAACCAGCGCTTTTGAAGCGGTGTCGTCCGTGAAGATGTTCCGTGTTCGTGTTTGTCCATACACTTCCACCACATAGCCGGGGGTGGAAATTACATATCTTCTACATCGGGGGTTACATGCGAACGCGTAGACTTCCATGTGAATGGAACTAATTCAAAAAGGTATGTGTTGTGAATAATTTAGGAAGTGGTCATCCTCGTTCAAGTGCTGCACTGTCATTATATGGAATTTCATGGTTTGTCGGAGGGGGGTTTTCAGTAAAAGCATGCATGTGTGGAGATCGATGGGGGTGTATTTGGATGGGGACATCATAACTTTATGTTTGGCATCAAAAGATCACGCACGCAATTTATATGAGTGCAGGGTTTTTCTTTGAGGGAAAGGATGGCATCTGTTTGGATATTAGCAAGTTGTGGTCTTAGGTCATGTGTTGTGATACACGATGAGTTAAAGTAATTATCTACTAACTTTGCCTGTTATTTGAACTAAAAAAAACTTAGGCGCTATTATAAGAGAAACGATAAAGTTCGGTATCTATAGATTAACATGTTTTATTTTCGCAGCCAATGTAATTTAAAATTCAGCTGGATTTATCCAGTGTCATTAAGTAAGAGACTAGTCCTAGTTTTTTTTTGCCCTATCCTAAAGGGGTAAATGAGTTTGTAGAATAGAGAAATGATTTCGATAAATATAAATATAAAGGAAACAGAACAAGTGTAAACATTTTTAATACCCGACCTCTGCCACGCTCCCTTTTCAGTAAAACGTTGTTTTTGGCCAAACGGTTAAGAATTTTGTAAAATCGATCCAAATAACTGATCCCTTATCATTTTCCGAAGATGGCAACGCTTAGTTTTTGTGTAACAATGTTTAGGATCTGCGTGTGTAGGTTAGACTGTTTTGGTTGGTTGACATCTGTCAAAAGCCACATGCATGTTTTAGTGGTTACTTTTTGAATGTTAAGTTGCTAAAATCCTCAACCCGATTTACGGATGTGAGTATTGTTGTCGTAAATTTTTTTCAATAAGTGAATTTATAACTTTCTTTTATATAAAAAATAAAATCGTTGTTCATCACAATTATGGCAAATTGTTCTTTGTTCAGGACTATCAGCCAGGTGGAAATTGGTCGCGATCTTTATTGCGGAATACTGAGGGTTGAAGTAGCAACACACATATTTACCTTCTTTCTTCTAACAAATAACAATACCAACAAGTCAAAGGCCAACAGGCTATCAATCTAGAGATTTTAATCAAACCTAGCACTCCGATGGCATGTATTTAGATAGGAACATATGTACTAAGGAAAAATTGGTTTAAATTCTATTCTCGAGATATTATTAGATATATTAGAGATATAATGAATATGCAATATATTAACTTAAGGATAAAACTGAGTAGAGTCGTTCGGGGCAAGTGTGCGCACTTTTGCCTTTGAAGTAAAATGTTAAGTAAAATAGATATTCAAAACAATAAATGTTAATTCTATTAAAAATGTGCATGTGTTTGGTAGATTTTAACAAAAAAAAAACATTAAATATCAATAGATTTACTAGCATTTTTATTAAAAAAACCAAAGCAAGTCAAATTGCCACTTTCCCCTATGTAGGAGTAAGTGTATGCAGGCTACGGGTTAAGTGTGCGCAGGTTTTTAAACTCAACGTATCATTGATTAAAACAAACTTTAGATCATTTTTAACTACATAATATGCTTTTGGCTTATATTTTTTACTTTTTGCTTTTAAATTAATTTTCTTTTTTGGTCCCTTTCTGCTTTTGCTAAAGCATTTATGAAAAAGAGACAGACAGGGGTTGCCGGAGTAGAGTTTGTTCAAATTAAAAATCATTATGCAGTAGATTTTTGTTTGAATTGATAAAAAAATGGTTAGTAAAGCGTTTTCATTTTATCCCGGAACTGCTTATGGATCTGCTAATTCTAGGTAACTTCTAGGCAACTCATTCCCTCTATTTTCGGGGTAATATGCGCACACGTATCCCCAATGTTTTGCTTACACTTACCCCAAATGTTTTTATTTAAATTTAAACAAATTAAAGAAATAAATAATAAAATATTCACTAAAACGAAATACTAATATAATATATCTAATAATTAAAAATCATTAGCTACCTTACAATGCATACATAGGTCATAGCAAAATTTACCAGTTTTATCTCTCCTAGTTATATTATTGAAAACATCTACACAATTATTACCAACTTCATAAAGCGATGGATGTCTAATGAGTTCTGCATTTGCAAAAATCTTATATTTTTAACACTTTTTGAGAAAATTAATTTGCGTACGTACTTACCCACCGCGCACACTTACCCCAACCGACTCTATGCAATCTTACATGTAAATGTAATTAGCATTTTTACAGCTGTTTTTGAGAAAATCAACATTTATAAAGAAAATCAGCAACAACAAATTGTCAAAAACTGAAATGCAGTGCTAAACACATACACCTAACCATTACCATTAAATAGAGCCCAAATACTTCAAATGCCTGCAAGTTCAATATAAAATCACATTTTCTCATTCGTGTGTTTATCCCTGACTAAGGAAGGGTCTAGTTACAGCAATCATTGAAACCCTCATTGAAAATTTTCTTTTAATTTTTGCGGCTTTTTTATAAATTCAATCATTGGCAAGTTGGTGTAAAAAAAACACAGCTTTTGAATTTTAAAACAAGCTTATCCAAAAATATTTTAATTTTTAATTATATTTTTCGCAGAAACTCACTTTTTATTTTTCAATGATCAAGATTTAGTTTTCTGAAGTAATGTTTCTCATAACATCCAAATGAAATACAATTTTCCAATGATTTCTATAACCAGCTTTGGAGGTAAAATTTCAATTCCATCATGTTTTGTTTTCCAACGAAGTTGTTCAATGATAACTAAAGGGCCGATCAGAATGCGTACCTGTAGCTGGTATTTGTAGCTGATCGAAAAGTTAAAAACAGGGCAACCCGTAAGCGCTTACACCATGTTGATCTTAGTGAATCTGTAGCTTGAAGTTGAATAGAGGGCAACTTCATGGAAGAAATGTATCCCTCTTTTGACAGCGATGCAAGATACAATCTACAGATATGCATTCTGAGCAGGCCTTAACTATAACTGGGGTGGAATCATTTAAGGTGATAGTTGATAGCTGACATTCAAAATAATTAACTTTGCTTCACGTAATGTGATTATAAAAATTAATAGGAAATTTTTGCGCCGAATTCAAATTTTTGTAGATATCCTCCGATAATATTTTCTAGAAACAATAACATTTTAGATTTTTGAAAATTTTTCGGCTCACGAAAGAAATATTTTTGTATATGTTTTGCGGTTGCTCGTTTTACGATCGGAAGTAAGGTAGACGCATATACCACTTATTTTTCAAGTGGCTGCAACACATTTAGCATAAATAAACTAAACAATTATCGAAGATCTAAAAAAAAAACAAAACGTGGGCACCCAAAATGTCATTTAATTTTTGACAGAATTTTATGTGATACCAACAAACTAATCATTGAAGTGGGTGAAAATGATCTTTGTACGAAATGTTTATATTGCCGTATAACGAAAGTATTTGCATAAAATTGTTTTTCGAATTTTTTTTTAAGTTTGGACAAAATCCGTTATTTACTAACAAAGCCCCCAAAAAGTGGGCGTGAAAAAAAACATTATATGAACGAAATATAGATATTCAGATTGTCTAAATATCTGCTTATATAGTTTTTTTTTTAAATTCTTAACCGTTTAATCAAAAATAACGTTTTTCTTAAAAGTGGGCGTGGTAGTGGGTGGATTAAAAAAAAATATGTACACTTGTTCTGTAGCCTTGGACAAGGATCCTATATACCAAATTTCAATCAACTCAGCTTGCGATTCTGAGTTTATCCATATACTTTGAGGTAAATTATTTCTCTATGTTACAAACTATGTATCAAAACTAATATACCCCTATGGGAAATGGTATAAAAATGTAACAGTCAACTATCACCTTACGTGATTCCACCCCTGGTTAATGTAAAAATGTAGTCTCGATTTTTTACAGTGAGTCTGAATGCACAATTCGCACAAATAAGAATATATTATCAACATAAACTTCGCCAGTAATAAGTACATAGTAAATGAAAGTTTTGTTATAGACCAATAATTTGAAGTTCAGATTTTCACATATTTTCACTTTTTGAGGTAAGCTGAGTCCAAAGGAGTTATTTTTAATAAAAGTGTCAATTAACGCTAGGTAATTCTCTACTGCGTTCATGTCTGGCTGGGAATGGAAGATTCTGCAATTAAAGTATTGGTGTCCATTCGATTCACGTGTCCAAGCCATCTCAAACGTTGATGCCAATCATCAAATAACCCGACTTCAAGAAATTGAAACTTTTATTACTAAAGCAAGGGAACTATTAAAATTAAATATATTTGAATTAGTTCATAAATTGTTTATATCATCAACCATAACATCAATTCTGTTTTTTTCGCAGACTGTGGTAATTTTAATGACAGTTTTTTTTTTCAATATTTATTATAGGAAACCATAGAGTGTTTAAATCATTCTTTTCGAGAATAACACTTCTCACAACAACTTTCGGCTGCACTGGACCCTGCAATGGCGTAATAACTTCGCTCCTTCTTTCTCCCATTCGAATACCAAAATGTCACCACACACCCTTGCTTACATTAAAGATTTCCACACTAAACTTAATCAACAATCCACTTCAGGTGACTGCTGACATCTTATATGACACTCACTCGGCAACTACAAATGATAAGGGATGACTCCCCTACCGCTTCGCTATTCGCTCACAAGTGAAATGGATTTGTCGTCCCCCCATTTAGATGCAAATGCAACACAAAAATCACTTCTTGACCACTACTTTCACAACCATTAAACACTTAGGCCACTAAACACCTAATACCCCGTTGCATGCTTCATGTAAACCAAACAAAAAGATACATATACAATGAATTTCAACCGCTAAAGTTGTCGGCGCGGTGAGGGGGTGGACGTGAAAGCATTGAAACAGCCGTATGCGTACTTCGGGTACACGGAGCACGTTTCTTTTATTTTCTGTTGCCGAAAGATGATGAGATGAAGATTAGACAGAGATCTTGGTCTGGTATCGGTCTAAAGCTGCTCCGTCTTGGTTTGCGTTGCGGTCGCGCGATGTCGATACGGTGCGCTGTTTAATTTTTGAGAGCATATTGATTAATGGATCAAAGTCTTTTGACACGAGCTATTTGGGGAAATCCTTTGTTGATTTTGCCGTGTTGTACTTAAACTCTTTATTCAATAAATTTTCAATTTTGACTGTGCACCGATCGTTTGAGCGATCGGCTTCGCTCTTTGGATCTTTGCGGTTGTTTGGCCGGAGTTATTCATACACACAGTGAAATTGTTTTGTTGTGGCATCCATTGTGGCGTTGAGAAAGAGAATTCCTCAAAAGCCTGGCAGCATTTGATTTGGTTTCTTATTCAATTAAAATACAATCATGAGGATTTCGCTGCCATTGTTTGGAGCGCACAAAACGAACACCAACTCAAAGGTTACAAAAAAATGAATTCGTAAAAATAAACATCCAAGCGCTAGAAGACTAATGTGCAGTCAGAGCTAATTTGGAGTACGCTTAGGAATGTCAGCAGGTTACAGAAAATAAAAAAAAACTGGAAGATGTATCGGTTATTTTGAGTAATATGCAAACGACAAAGTACGTAATAATCCTTCCAGCGAAAAACGTCAGCTCGGACGGTCCGGGGTGATTGATAGTTATGTCCACAGCTATCTGTCAACAAGCGTATACATCGAATGTCATTCGAAAGCCATCAAGCAGCATTATGGCTGCACAAAGGAAACACTGCTCGTTTATTCCCATATTCATGTTTTCCACACGGATCACAACTCTTTTAAACACAATCAATGCGCCCTGAAAGGAGCTCACTGCGATCACCTGAGCTGAACTGAAACCCGGCCAGACCATACAAAACACAAATTTTCATCAAATCTCCGCGTCTACCTAAATGGGAACCTCTTCATTGTCTGTGCATTCAGTGTGCGCATGTGTGCCTGTTGTTGCGGTACAAAGAATGAATTTATCCCTTAGAGACCAACAGCGAGACCATTCGATCCGAGGAGGCATCATCATTATCGTGCTCGTCAGCAGCAACACAGCACACAGCACAGCAGCAGCAGCAAACCAGTTGGATCCTGAGTGCCAGCCCGTTGTCTGTTACACGGCAAAAGGAATAACTGTCATCTTTGATTATGCTGGGCTTATTTAAGCATAAACACACAACAAAAATGGCAAGAGTGATACATCATCATCAGCAGGGTCCCTCTGATAGGTCAACTGTCACAGCTCGAATGATTCGAATGATTGCGGCGCAGTGATTTGTACAAATTCGGTTTTAAATGCTCGTGGGGGCACAATATGTGTTCTGAGTCTCGTTCCTATATGCAGATAGATAGATATTGCTTTTGATGGAAAGGTAGAAACCAGCGGGTGTTGGGAGTTCACGGAATCGATACGACTGAGCGATTTTACGTTGGGAATTCCGATGAACTCTTTTTGTTGTTTATGAAATTCACATCATAAGATTGCTTAGGGAAATTGAATACTCTTATTAAATACCATCCATCCATATGTGGATGATGATGTTTTAATCCCATGAATGTCGGCAGTGTATCGGAAAGACTGGGACGATTCTCTGCGAAGTTAATAACGTTTTAGAGGCGAGGGTTCACATCGGAGTCCCTTTACACAAGGACATAGCTTAGATATTTATATTTATATCTGAGGTCTAAACTAAACATATCCTTCGTAAACGAATGGCGTATGGTACGTATTGTAACCGGAACTGTATTAATTGGTTTGTTTGAATCTAGATTGAAAGCCATAAATGTCAAATCAATGTTTCGTGATTGTATTTTTAAAAGAAAAACCCAACAGAAGATTCCAATAGATCATCCATTATTCGATGGGAATATATACTCACATTTAATTTTTATGTTCTTTTTCCTGAGGGTCAGCCCTACACCATCGCACCATTTCGTACATTTATTGGCAATGTGCTTGAGCTGTCTTTAATTCTTCTCCAATTGATGGGTTTCCTCATCGACTGTTCTGCGCCATATTGTTCTAGGTCGACCCCGAATTCTACCATATTGGCCTAACGGGTAATGTATGTTGCAGAACACGGTTATCGATAGGAATGCCGCCTTTGATTACAGTACACTTTCACACTCTTCGATGAGTTGTTCCTATTAGATTATGTCCCGTTTAAATATGGAGGTGAACATTGGTGATACTATATGACCAAAATAACTCAGGATTTTCGCGTATGCAATCAGAGCTACCATTTTCCAGATCCTGTAAAGTAGCTGACCATTTGTAATGGATCAGTTGTAGATATGTATGCAACTAAAATAGCTTCCTCATCATTCTAAATGGAGCCTTTGCTTTGAAGATTCTGCTGGCCATTCCCTGACGTTTGGTTTCCATTTTTGGTATCTTGTTCCCCCATGAGCTTATTTCTAGGGGAATGTTTTGGTGTTGTAGTATTGTATTCAGGTTAACTTGATTTTTTTTCAACGCCTCACATTATCAGCTAATGGTATAGCTAATCCTGTAAGCATACGTCACGTCTTCGCATGGTATAAGAAGATGAAAGATAAATAAGAATTAAAAATATAATCGGTGACAAAATACAACCTTTTTGGACCACACTTTGGATCTAGAATTCCTAGGTATAGGATATATCTTAGCAATGATTTATCCCATTACCACTCTTGCGCAAGACAGGCCTTGAAAACGTGCTATTGACACTGCCATAATCGACAGAAATCGCGGTCTATACTCTACCGATACAGAATGATCCAGTGTAGAATCCTGCTTATTTTACAGCCGCCTTCATTCGTTCTCAAACTAAAACGAGTGGTGAGTGCACGACTGGGTCGTACGCAACTTTCTCTTTCACAGCGAGTTGGACGTTAGATCAAATAGTACGCATTTTGATTATTGGTGCTAAAAATGATATAAATAATGTCGTAATGTGATATACGAATGTTTACTCCGAAATTTGAAGGAATCGGTGTCTATGTGAATAATATGGTTTTCCGTTATTGGCCAAAACTGAAAATTCCGTTTAGTGATAGTTGGGCCAAAACTGATTGTGTGGAATTGTTTCAAACTATAATAGTAGTATATATATTAAATTTCATATAATTTGACATAGTATTTCGCGAGAAATTAACAATTTTCTATATATGGCCTATATGACAAAATCCGTTATATGGATTTTTTTTCGAAAAAATGGGTATGCAGTTTTGTTCAATCTAATATGCTTATAGTACATATAAAGTTTAATCAAAATCGTTGGAGCCGTTTTCGACAAAATTGAGGTTATGTGTAATTTTTGTATGGCAGCCGTTTAGGCTAGGGAGACCATTACGGACAGAACACTTTTTTTGGGTTCCGCTATCATCGTAATGTTAGAATCAATCAAAATCTCGTGGTCGAAAATTTTCACGAAAACAATATCTTTCTCATTGTAAGACAAACTTAAAAATCAGGGATCAAATGATTTGTATATTCTACTAATAAGCGGCTTATATGTTGACAATCTTTCCCTCTTTTATCTTTCGATGAAGCAATGGGCATCACGAATCTTTCTATTGATGGGGTACAACGGATACTGTTGGCATGACCCATAAAGGTTTCTTGGGAAAATCAAACTGATCCAACTGCCGATCACTGCGAATACTTGAAAATTCTTATTGTTCTTCTTTATTAAGACGAGGATCACTGGTCCGACCCCGAAAAGTATCGGTACGAATACCGCTTTGCTACTTAAACCAATGCAGGTCTGCCCCTCTTTTGCGATTGTATGGAAATGTTGGTTGAAAATGCCTTTTCAATGATATTTGTATGGCATCCTTGCTTTAACCATTGTCGAGAGAAAAAAACGCACTGATATCCTCTATTTTAGGGCTTATCATTCCAAGCAGATGTTTGGTCAATAAAACTACTATTCTAATTTAATTTGTCTTTACAATTTTTAAAATACATTTGTAATTAATTTTTTTTTAAATTCTCTTGCTTTTTCGAAAACAAGCTGGTGTATTCCATTATTCTGGCCAAATTTCTTGTTCATATTTCGGAAATTTTTTTAAATTTTCTGGGGCCCTTCGAAATATTTTCTTGATCATTTTTTGAGAGCTCAAATTTATTTGGATCAGAAATTCTGAAATTCGATTAAGCCAAGCTATAGGTGCAGTAGAATATCGCTTCATGCAACAGTCGATCGTTTACCCACTAATTCCAATAATCGTATGATCGGACGTTTTGTTGACTTCTCTTATGGTCCACCTATACTATTAATAAGTTTTGCGAACAATTGAGCAACATTCAGATTCTGGCTTACAAATAATATTGGTATTTTCGTGATGTTGCCTTTCTCAACCGATTAAATTGATGGCAGAAATCGATACTTCACTTAGCTTTGGACTTTTTTTTACGTAGAATCTAACAAATCGCTAAAGATGTTTTGGGAGCCGTTACTGTCTATACTTACTTACTTACTTAAGTGGCGCTACAGTCCGGAATGAACCTGGGCCTCAACCAACATGCCTCTCCAATTAGCCCGGTCCTTAGCTAACTGCCTCCAGTTGCGCACTCCAAGTTGGTTGAGGTCGGTTTCCACTTGTGCGCGCCACTTAAGGCGAGGTCTTCCTCTACTGCGTCCGACGTCTGGCTGGGAATCGAAGACTCTGCGAGCCGGAGTATTGGTGTCCATTCGTTCTACATGTCCTAGCCATCTTAAACGTCCAATGCGGAGTTTTTCGACCAGGGGCATGTCGCTGTACAGCTCGTATAGTTCTTGGTTGAATCTTCGTCTCCATAGCCCGTCAACGCAAACGGGACCGAAGATTTTTCGAAGAATTTTCCTCTCGAATCTACCAAGGATTTCTTCATCCGCTTTTGATACGGTCCATGCTTCAGCGCCGTAGAGCAGGACTGGGATGATCAGGGTCTTATATAGGATCTCCTTAGTAGTTCGAGTGAGGGCTTAACTACTGAATTGCCTTCTTAGCCCGAAGAAACAGCGGTTGGCAAGAGTAATTCTTCGTTTAATTTCTGACGAGATGTTGTTGTCAGAGTTAATAGCGGAGCCGAGGTAGACAAAGTCCCGTACTACCTCAAAGTAATATCTGTCAATGTTGACGTTCTGTCCAATTCGTCGATGTTATGAGTCCTTTCGTGATGACAGCATATACTTAGTCTTACCCTCATTTACTGCTAAACCCATTTTCGCCGCTTCCTTCTCTATACTAGCAAACGCGGCTATGACATCACGTTGAGTCCTACCAATGATGTCAATATCGTCAGCGTATGCTAGTAGTTGCACCGACTTTTGGAAAATTGTGCCTCTGGTGTTGGTTTTGGAGTTTTGCACAATCCTCTCAAGAATCAGATTAAAGAAGTCACATGACAGCGCATCGCCTTGCCTAAATCCTTTTTTGGTATTGAATGTGTCGGTGAGGTCGTTTCCGACCCTAATGGAGCAGCAAGAATTCTCTATCGTCATCCAACACAAACGGACGAGTTTGGGCGGTATACCAAAACTAGACATGGCTCTGTACAGTTCGTCTCTAGAAATGCTGTCATATGCGGCTTTGAAATCGATGAATAGGTGGTGGGTATCGCTTTGGACTTCTTAAGTTTTTTCCAGTATCTGCCGAAGTGTGAAAATTTGATCGGTTGTGGACTTTCCTGGCCTAAAACCACACTTATAAGGGCCAATCAGGTTGTTGGTAAACGGTTTCAGGCGTTCACATATTAAGGCAGATAGGATCTTGTAGGCGATGTTGAGGAGACTTATGCCTCTGTAGTTGGCGCAGTTCAGGGGGTCTCCTTTTTTGTGGATCGGGCAAACGATGCTGAGGTGCCATTCTTCAGGCATATTTTCATCCGACCAGATTTGGCTTATGAGTTGGTGGATGTTACTTACCAAGTCATCTCCGCCGGTCTTATAGAGCTCAGCGGGAAGGCCGTCATTTCCGGCAGCCTTATTAAGCTTGAGTTTAGATATTGCTATCCTCACTTCACTCAGGTCGGGTGGTTGGCAGTTTTCGCTGTCGTTGTTCGTCATCGCCGTTTAACAGTCTGCAGAAGTGGTTCTTCCATATCCTCAGCATCGACTGTGTCTCAACTACAATATTTCCTTGTTCATCTCGACAGGATTCTGTTCGAGCCTTGTATCCTTGGCTTTGACGTTTTACACTTTGGTAAAACTTGCGAACATCGTTCCTGGAGTGGCACCTCTCTATATCCTCGATCGCGCGCTTTTCTAGCTCATTTTTCTTCTTTCTGAAAAGCCGATGTTCTTCCGTTCTTCTTTGCCTATAGAGCTCAATGGCAGCTCTCGTTTTCACCTGCAGGTTAGCCTTGTAGGCCTCGTTCTTGGCTGCGAGCATCTGTCGGCATTCCTCATCAAACCAGGGGTTTCTTGCTGGTGGCCGCGAGAAACCTAGCACATCAGTTGCGGCTGATCTAATGGCCTGTTGGCATCGTTGCCATTGCTCTTCGACATTCGATGCTGGTGGTATGGTGTTAATCGAGAGGTTAAGGGATACGCGTTTTGCGAAGGTCTTGGCGGTCTCTTGCGATTGCAGTCTTCCGACATTAAATTTTTTCACAGTATTTCTGGATTGTTGTGGCGTGGTGGATATCCGCATTCTTACCTTGGCTGCTACAAGGTAGTGATCCGAGTCGATGTTAGCTCCTCGGAATGTTCGGACATCCAAAATACTGGATGCGTGCCTCTTATCAATCACAATGTGATCAATTTGGTTGACCGTTCGTTGATCTGGAGACCGCCATGTCCCCTTATGGATATCGAGGTGAGGAAACCGTGTGCTGGCTATAGTGGCATTTCGTTCCGTAGCAAAATCAATTAGCCTAAGTCCGTTACCAGACGTGTTGTCGTGCAGGCTATGTTTTCCGACAATACTTCTAAAGATGTCTTCTCTTCCTACCTTTGCGTTAAAATCTCCCAGCACGATTTTAACATCGTACTTCGGTAGTCGCTCATAGGTTTTGTCAAGGAGCTCGTAGAAGCAATCCCTTGATGCGGATTGTTACTATGCGTTCGCTAATGTCTTGGAAACATAAGACTTCTTGCCTAAGTCTGGCACTTATAACAAAACCGCATCCGAATAGTCGCTGTTTCTGCTCACTATAACACGGTCCCCGTAGTAGATGTCACAGTTTTTCATCCTCTTTTTGCCCGGCCCATCCCATCGTATTTCCTGGATGGCAGTAATGTCTGATGGTTGGGTGTTGTAGAACGAGGGTAGACTCTGATTGGCGTTAACTTGGCAATGCCCAGTGTTGCAACTCTGACTACACATCAAATGTGCTTATCTTTACCTCCAAGTGGTAACCATCGGGTACTGGTCTCATCCAACCGGATTTGACTTGCTAAACGATAAGTGCGAGTGTTGATAACACGACGAAAAACAGCAACACTATAAACACCCTGGTGAGAATGGCACGGATGAATACCCGGCCTGCTGTCCCAGGCGAACCTAGATGAGCTGCTCTGACATATTCGGACAACAGGTTGTCTAGGAATTTCAAGGGTTAGTCAGGCCCCTTGAACAGAGATGGTGGCGGATGAACCGAAAGGCCAACGGCAGCGCTCAATCCCGTAGTGGATACTGATGGCCCCGTGTCCTAGGGGTATCTAATAAATTGGAACTGGCCCTCCAGGTTGGGGGTTGTGCTTTGGGTTAACTACCCACCCACAGAAAAAAATCATGGTTACGAAGCAACCAATAGCCTCGGAAAGGACTGATTTTATTGTTGACGACCCTGCTAAACGAAAAAAGGACAACGACGTTCGTATCTGCACCTGGAATGTGAGAACATTAAACAGGAGAGGTGCAGGCGAACAACTAGCGGAAGCCCTAAACTGCTACAAAGCAGACATTACTGCCATCCAGGAAATACGATGGGATGGGCCGGGCAAAAAGAGGATGAAAAACTGTGACATATACTACGGACCGTGTTATAGTGAGCAGAAACAGCGACTATTCGGATGCGGATTTGTTATAAGTGCCAGACTTAGGCAAGAAGTCTTATGTTTCCAAGACATTAGCGAACGCATAGTAACAATCCGCATCAAGGCCAAATTCGCCAACATAAGCCTTATATGCGCTCACGCTCCGACGGAAGAAAAAGATGATATAGCTAAGGATTGCTTCTACGAGCTCCTCGACAAAACCTATGAGCGACTACCGAAGTACGATGTTAAAATTGTGCTGGGAGATTTTAACGCAAAGGTAGGAAGAGAAGACATCTTTAGAAGTATTGTCGGAAAACATAGCCTACACGACAACACGTCTGGTAACGGACTTAGGCTAATTGATTTCGCTACGGAACGAAATGCCACTATAGCCAGCACACGGTTTCCTCACCACGATATCCATAAGGGGACATGGCGGTCTCCAGATCAACGAACGGTCAACCAAATTGATCACATTGCGATAGATAAGAGGCACGCATCCAGTATTTTGGATGTCCGAACATTCCGAGGAGCTAACATCGACTCGGATCACTACCTTGTAGCAGCCAAGGTAAGAATGCGGATATCCACCACGCCACAACAATCCAGAAATACTGTGAAAAAATTTAATGTCGGAAGACTGCAATCGCAAGAGACCGCCAAGACCTTCGCACAACGCGTATCCCTTAACCTCTCGATTAACACCATACCACCAGCATCGAATGTCGAAGAGCAATGGCAACGATGCCAACAGGCCATTAGATCAGCCGCAACTGATGTGCTAGGTTTCTCGCGCCCACCAGCGAGAAACCCCTGGTTTGATGAGGAATGCCGACAGATGCTCGCAGCCAAGAACGAGGCCTACAAGGCTAAGCTGCAGGTGAAGACGAGAGCTGCCATTGAGCTCTATAGGCAAAGAAGAAGGGAAGAGCATCGGCTTTTCAGCAAGAAGAAAAAAGAGCAAGAAAAGCGCGCGATCGAGGATATAGAAAGGTGCCACTCCAGGAACGATGTTCGCAAGTTTTACCAAAGTGTAAAACGTCAAAGCCAAGGATACAAGGCTCGAACAGAATCCTGTCGAGATGAACAAGGAAATATTGTAGTTGAGACACAGTCGATGCTGAGGATATGGAAGAACCACTTCTGCAGACTGTTAAACGGCGATGACGAACAACATTCCGCTGTCAGGCAGAACGAACCATTCAATATTGGCAACGACAGCGAAGACTGCCAACCACCCGACCTGAGTGAAGTGAGGATAGCAATATCTAAACTCAAGCTTAATAAGGCTGCCGGAAATGACGGCCTTCCCGCTGAGCTCTATAAGGCCGGCGGAGATGACTTGGTAAGTAACATCCACCAACTCATAAGCCAAATCTGGTCGGATGAAAATATGCCTGAAGAATGGAACCTCAGCATCGTTTGCCCGATCCACAAAAAAGGAGACCCTCTGAACTGCGCCAACTACAGAGGCATAAGTCTCCTCAACATCGCCTACAAGATCCTATCTGCCGTAATATGTGAACGCCTGAAACCGTTTACCAACAACCTGATTGGCCCTTATCAGTGTGGTTTTAGGCCAGGAAAGTCCACAACCGATCAAATTTTCACACTTCGGCAGATCCTGGAAAAAACTCAAGAAGTCCAAATCGATACCCACCACCTATTCATCGATTTCAAAGCCGCATATGACAGCATTTATAGAGACGAACTGTACAGAGCCATGTCTAGTTTTGGTATACCGCCCAAACTCGTCCGTTTGTGTAGGATGACGATAGAGAATTCTCGCTGCTCCATCAGGGTCGGAAACGACCTCACCGACACATTCGATACCAAAAAAGGATTTAGGCAAGGCGATGCGCTGTCATGTGACTTCTTTAATCTGATTCTTGAGAGAATTGTGCAAAACTCCAAAGCCAACACCAGAGGCACAATTTTCCAAAAGTCGGTGCAACTACTAGCATACGCTGACGATATTGACATCATTGGTAGGACTCAACGTGATGTCATAGCCACGTTTGCTAGTATAGAGAAGGAAGCGGCGAAAATGGGTTTAGCAGTAAATGAGGGTAAGACTAAGTATATGCTGTCAACACGAAAGGACACACAACATCGACGAATTGGACAGAACGTCACCATTGACAGATACAACTTTGAGGTAGTACGGGACTTTGTCTACCTCGGCTCCGCTATTAACTCTGACAACAACATCTCGTCAGAAATTAAACGAAGAATTACTCTTGCCAACCGCTGTTTCTTCGGGCTAAGAAGGCAATTTAGTAGTAAAGCCCTCACTCGAACTACTAAGGAAACCCTATATAAGACCCTGATCATCCCAGTCCTGCTCTACGGCGCTGAAGCATGGACTGTATCAAAAGCGGATGAAGAAATCCTTGGTAGATTCGAGAGGAAAATTCTTCGAAAAATCTTCGGTCCCGTTTGCGTTGACGGGCTATGGAGACGAAGATTCAACCAAGAACTATACGAGCTGTACAGCGACATGCCCCTGGTCAAAAAACTCCGCATTGGACGTTTAAGATGGCTAGGACATGTAGAACGAATGGACACCAATACTCCGGCTCGCAGAGTCTTCGATTCCCAGCCAGACGTCGGACGCAGTAGAGGAAGACCTCGCCTTAAGTGGCGCGCACAAGTGGAAACCGACCTCAACCAACTTGGAGTGCGCAACTGGAGGCAGTTAGCTAAGGACCGGGCTAATTGGAGAGGCATGTTGGTTGAGGCCCAGGTTCATTCCGGACTGTAGCGCCACTTAAGTAAGTAAGTAAGTAAGTAAGTAATGTCTGCTTTGTAGCAGTTCAGGGCTTCCGCTAGTTGTTCGCCTGCACCTCTCCTGTTTAATGTTCTCACATTCCAGGTAAAAGTAAAGTAAATACCTACCTTATTTGTATGCATATATGCAATATGTAAAAACCAGATAAAAAATCTATTGCATTAAAAATAAACATCAGAAATGCTATAATAATTCACTTCACTTATAGCGCTCTCAAGTAGCTATAGAATCCATAAAATATAAAAGATATGCCTTCGCCTACATGAAAATATCCGATGATAAGATCCAACACGCCAACAGTTATAACCGCCTTCAAGTCAATACCCTAAAACACCGTGTACCGTGTTATCATAACAAGTCACCATTTTTAAACTTCACACTTTAAATACAAATTGAACACACGCTCGTAAACGAGTCGTCTTCTTTATATTTATGCTGAATAGATGCTAAGCCAAGGAATTCACTTAGGCAGCCGCATCACTACTATATTATTCCCAAAACAATGCCAACGATTTCTCAATATTAATCTTAATAGCATTTGCCTCTTAATATTTCTAAAGAACCGAGTAACCAGCCTTCCAACACCACAATACAACCATACCGCTTAAAGCGAACGGTCGTTGCCATACCAAAAGGCGAATAGATTAAGGCTCACGGAAGAATCGGAAATAAAAGTTTGAAAACTTAATCTCATCATCACATCATATAATTTTGGATGTCACTACAGAAGCTACCTCCATACGATCATTTGATGTCCGAAACCTGACACAGACGCACACACACACGCAAAGAAAATCTTAAAAGCCACACCGCGCTAAACATTTAGTTTAAGATTCGCCCATTTGCATCTCATCAAATCCGATGACCAAACGGAGGATCACGACGGCTGCAAGTTGTGAGCTGCGACATCCAGACCCACTAATAGTGAGTAAGTGAGCACGAGAATCCACCCAGACCCAATAACGAATAAGAAAATTTTATCTCTTAACAACTTTCAAGCAGAAAAAGATAAAACTCTCAGCTTGATATAATAATTCGAAAACTTGATTTTAAGTCGCTGGTGCGGACGAACATCGTCGACACGCTGTTGAAATTTACATCTTAATTCCTTAACCACCCGTAGCAGATTGGTGCTGTGCTGCATGCGGCCTGCTCTCCACTAGCCATGCTGTGGATTCTGTTTTTTTTTGTGAATCATTTAACATTCCGTAATTCCGATACCATTTGTATCATACGGAGCACTCCGACCATCCGAGTCCGAGCTATCCACTGCGATATGTGCCGAATGCCGGTGCCGCTGCCGATATGCATGCGGCATTATTACGATATTATTATTATTATTATGCTCTTCGGTGAAATGTCCGGTCGTGGTCGTTGCTGTCCTCCTGATCTGGTTCGTTCTGTTTTTAGTGCGTTAATCCGTGTGTTGTCAACTTCATTAGACGATAAGCGCACCGTACACTCGCAGGCAATCGTTGTTCGGTTGCTTTGGGCTTCTGTCTGATCACCCTGCGAGTCCGCAGTGAGGCGGTTTGTTTTTATGTTTTCAGAAAAATGACTTTACATCGGATCGAAGCTAGGACAAATAATACAGAATTGCCCATAACCTGGACAGGGGACGGCATTTGCTTGGATCGTTAGCCTTCGCGCAAAAATTCGCCATGCTAACAAATCACAAATACTAGCGAGATATATGGTGGCTAATTGACCTGTTGCGTATACTTTATACCCAGCAACTAAGCTAATTGGTGCGACTTGCATGGATTCCGTTTTAGGTCGAGATTCGTTTCCTCGTCGCCAGGAGTTTTCTCCTGATCCTTTTGTGCGTTCCAACGAAAGTGTTAAATCAAGACAATAAGCTTATTACCGCGCATCAAGCAGAACCCTCGCATGAAACTTGAGACTTTTGTTTCATGCTGTTTGTTGTTTAACACACACGGGCTGGTTTTCTTCCTTTTGTGGATGGCTCCTTTGCGGACTTTAATTAGAAAAGAAAATCATTCCCACATGTACGGGTGTGTATCAGCTTTGGGTCTAAGTGTCATGTTTATGTGTACCTGGCTTTTGTGAATTATGGAAATAATCGCCAGTTTCTTGGTATATAACATGAATGCCCTTGTACAATGAGAGATGAAAGACAGGATGTTTAAGCCACGACAAAATCAACGAAAAATTCATACAAACGGCCTGAGTGAGATCGGTCTTTGAACAGATATTAGGTGGTAATTACTATGGCGCGCATGTTGTTGAGACTCCATTGCAGACGAAAATTTTACGTATCGAATTTCAGCTTTGCAAACTCTGTGGGAGGAAGTTAATAAAGATTGATGAATACCTGTTTTTAGTGGTTTTTGTACAGCAGCCACTCTGTTTACATATCCTTGGCACCTCTGCAAGTAAAGAGATGTGTATATACTACCTACACTGGTGCCCATAAATAATGTATTGAATAATAAAAGAATTAAGATACTATTCATATCGTATATTAAAGTAATAGTCTTAATCTTATTTATATATTCTTCGTAAAGTATTTCAAAAAATCGCTAATACTAATCTGAATATTGTGTCCAGGTATTAAGACCATAATAAAGTTCGTATTAAGGGGAGTACTTGACAAACTAACAATAACACAAACAACTCAATACCAAAAAAAATTTTCTTTCATTTTTGAATTCCTTAAAATATTAACTTAATGCTAGTAAATAATGTATATCACAGCCAGTAGCACATAGCGGGCACATTAAGACACTTCGCCACGGTGGCGGCGGCGCGGCGGTACAATACCGTAATATACCGTTCCTTTCTTGAACTTACCATAACGAATTAAAATAAACAAATGACTCCGGTGGAATAAAGCCTGATGTATTTATCATCGGAGTAGTAACCCCAAAGATCGGTCATTGTGGCTAGACATCGCCGATCGCCCTTCCACCGTACTTTCAAATCACCTTTATATTGAAATGTTCAATTCTATTCACTTGCGAGTCCCGTCAATTAGGACCTTATTGCGATAGTATTTTATCAATTCTGGCGCACGGAATAATCCTAGACAGGTCCGATACATCGTCTCCCAATAAGCCATAAGCTTTGATTGTCCTTATATGTAGCATATGAACTTCTTCCCTGTCAGAGTTCTAGCCTTCATTGCACTAGCCAGATAAACGTATACATTTTAGCTTATATATAGAAACTAGTCAAGCTAGTAGCCAAGATATTTAACTATAGAAGATTAAAGACTCTATACCACATTCCAAAGGAAAATCACTAATAAGAAGGCTTATCAATGAGGTAAACATTGAAGTCAAGGATACAAGGTCCTAACAGAATCTTTTGGTGAAGATAGATAATCTGCAATCTTTAAAATGGCTATAGCGAGCACAAATTTACGTACTTACTCACTTTATTTAGTGGCGTTATTGTCCGAAAAGAACCTGGGGCTCAACCAACATGCCTCTCCTATTAGCGCAGTCCCTATCTATATGCCTCCAGTCTTGCACTTCAAGTTGGTTGAGGTCGGTTTCTGTTTGTGCGAGTCACTTAAGGCGAGGTCTTCCTCTGCTTTATCCCACGTGTGGCTGAGAAAAGAAGACTCTGGGAAGTTTTGGTGTCCATTCGCTTTGCATCTCCTAGCCATTTAAAACGTTTAATGGGGAGTTTGTTTTTAACAGGTCTATGTTGCAGTACAGCTCATACAGTTATATTGAATCTTCGTTCCTTAACAAAAACGGGACCCAAGATTTTTCGAAGAATTTTTCGCTCATGACATATATTGGTTAAATATAATTTCTTTCAAATCTTCCCCACGACTAACTCTTTAATGATCCAATCTGTGGGTCCACTCTTTCAAGCATATTGGTCAGTATTCCATGAATAACAAGATTTATGTTGGCTTCCAAAGCTTCAATCGTTTCGAGTTTATCGACGTAAACAAGAAATTTCATATAATCACATAAAAAGTAATGCAATGGTGTCAAATGACAAGATCTTTGTGTACAATTCACGGGGCCATTTTTCTCAATAAAGCGGTAGATTTGTTAGCTATCCTGTAAGCCATTCCAATATCTTGAATTTTCGGCAACAAAAAATCATTGATCATTGCTCTGTAGCGATCTCATCTCTATTTACAGTAGCACGTGCAAGAAACAGTGTATTTTTGGCTGCATTGGTAGCTGTTGGATTGCCTCTGGCTATTTATCGGTCCAAATACGACAATTATGCTCGTAGCCGTTTAACCAAAAATGAGCTTCGTCGTTAAAATCAATTTTTCGATAAAAAAAATCAAAACGTAAGTAAGTCTTTTCATGATGAAATATTAATTGCACAGATTTATGGAAGATTGTGTATCTGATGTTGGTCCTGGATTTTTGTACAATCCTCTCAAGAATTATGTTAAAGATGTCACATGAAAATGTGTCACCTTATCTAAATCCTATTTTGGTATCGAATGGTTCGGTCGGGTCTTTACCGGTCCTGATGGAACAGCGAGAATTCTCAGCTCTGTATAGTATATGTGGCTTTGAAAACGATCAATAGGTGGTATATTCCAAAGTGTGCAAATTCAATCAGTCGTGGACTTTCCTGGTCCAAAACCAAACTGATAAGACCCCATAAGGTTGTTGATTGTTTAGGCATTTAACTTCCCTTAACACCAATAAAAGCATTAGTCATTAAGATTTCGGCTACAACCAGTTATTAAACTGAAAACGTGTATAAACATCCTGATCGGTCTCACGCCACCGCACCGTTAACCAAATCATCACACTTTCGCAGAGCCTTTAATGAATCCAAGAATTCTAACTCGATAACCACCACCTATCAGTGATGTGGGGCTAACTTTTTGGGAACGGAAATCGAAGATAATTTTTGTTAACTGAAACTTGTAAAGTGCTCTCTACATTACCTTAGATTTGGCATCTTGCGCATCCCAAAGTCAGAAACAAAAATAAACGGACCTGGCTGAATGCGACATTAGGTTCGTAAAAAATTTTTCGAACAAAAATTGTTTAAGATAAAAAGTCAACAAAAAATAGTGCTTTGTGGCAATTTTTTTCACGAACAACTACGGACTGCAAGGTGTTCACGTTAAAAAGAAGGAATGAACTTTCAGATCGAAAAATAGCTTTGGGCGCTTAGACTATAATTATTAATACCAAGTTCATGATCTGATTACCAAGTTCGTGATCTGATTGACACAGCTGCCTCCACGCGATACGGAGTTCGGTTTTAAACGAAAACATTTCTAAACATTTGCACCGGATTTTGACTAGGAAATACGAAATAAAAATTTGAAAATCTTCTCATGAAAGTTTTATACTATTGGATGTTTGTCTAACCAGTAGCACCCACACATAATAAACAAAATTTCAATTTCACAGCAAACACCTAAAAGTCTCATTTATCGTACCATCAGTGTGCTATACATCCAAATAAACCAAGTTAAGCTAAAATTCCAAACTTGAGCTAAAGCTTGACAACGCTAGGTGCTGACACTTTCAATTCTATAATATCTTAATCCGATAAACTTATGGTGTTGGGATTCCTTGCATTCGGATGATGGGGGAGCGTCGGTCGCCGCCAGAAGTTTCCTACCCTATTCCATTAATTCTTGATCCGAAGACAGCGTGCGGTCAGTGGACCGTACAATTTTTGCACACCCATATTCGTTCTGTTGATACGCGTTCACGCGTTCCAGATTGACATGTGGAAGACCGATATTCTTGTTCTCAATCAGTGTTTCTATTTAGATTAATTAAATACCCCGCATAATACCTGACACCCTTTTGCAGTCGTCATCGTCACCATCGTCGACGTCGTCGTTTCGTTTAGCTTATGCGTATGAGAGAGAGACAGAGAGAACGAGTCAATCGAAGGATTTAAGTCAAGCTGTTGGTTAATTATGGGGAAAATCTTTGTCATGTACACCCAATGCAGGCACCTGGGACGATCCGTACCCATGTGGCGTAGAGGTAAACATGTTATTAGCTTTTTATTATCCTCGAATCGTGAAGAGGCGGTTGGTTGGAGTTGTCGGGGCAACAGCTCGTTACGTGCCCGTTTCTACAATATACCTATTTCATGGCTTGTCAAGTTGGTTCGAGTTCCCAAACAAATGTATCCAGTTACAATCGAGATAAGCTGCGCAAATAATAGACCGAAACAGTAGTGTTACAGCAAACTGACGACGAAATAAGGCATAAATCACAATGTAACGTTTTTCGTTCGCTTGTGTCCTCTCCTTTTCCTAATTTCTGAATGCAGAGCCAGCGACAACAAACATCCTTTCGGATTATTCCTTTATGCTTCAAACATCCTAATGTTACAAATGTAGATTACGCTTGACTACGTCATTCAAAAGCGATATGCCAATGTGTGTGCGTTCGTATTAGTTCGCTTAACTTACCATATTGCCAATGCACAACTGTAATGTGATCCTTATTCACGTGGAAGGCCCGGCCCTACCCTCGTTGGTGCAAATAATTTTATATTCATGTCAATTGGTTGGAATATTTGTATAGGCAACAAATGAATTGCGATAATCTCGAAACAAAAATCAAGAGCAGCCCCGAAATGGTCAGGGGCATATCCGATTACCCGACGCAGATAAAGTGTTTTCGATTTTTAGGATTGGCACTGGCTGATGAAACCACTCGGCATGTAAACTTAACTCCAAGTTCCGGCTGTGTGTTGATGGCGACAATGATAAAGTTAGCCATCCGCTGGAAATGGTGCAATTTTCCTCTTTCAGGGTGTCACGTTCGGCGTAAGCCTATTAGGTAGCCTATTAAGCAAAGGTCGTAATTTGACGCTAAACTACCGCAAGATTGTGGCGTCTTCCATCAACCGTGGCCTGCATTTGTCCGTTTGCTAACCACTAAATTGGCAAAGTATCTCCGGATTAACTTGTCCTTGGCCTGCCACTTAGCTTCCGGTTCGTTTCGATCTATGACTCTTCTTCCATTAGTAGACTCATTCATGTTCTCAATCTATTCCCAGATGAGTCAATGAGAAAGACGAACTCCGGTCGCAGCGTAAATGCGAATCAGTGATGTTAATTGGGTGAGACGTGAATGAATTAATTTTTAACGCAGCCTCTCGACTCTATTGGGGCTGTGTTGCGTTGCTTAAATCTTGCCGATATAGCGTGGCGACAATGCAATCATCATCATCGGCCTGGCGGAGGAAGAAAGTGAGTGGTGGTCCATCTTGTTAACTACGAGACATTCCACTGTCGGAGTGGAGGCAAATGTACATGTACGGATCAATTGTGTGATCTACGATGGTACGACACAGCGAAATGCCACTGTGGCAATCATTCTGAGGTCAAAATATTTACCACTTGACCCTTAACTCAATCAACTCGAGTACGTGGGTTTCAATTAACTCAATATGAGACAATTTTTCTTCAGAATATCTGGTTGACGAAGAGAAGTAAGAGTACGATCGAATATGACAGTGTGCGAGTAAAAGTCTTGTTGGTTTTGATTTTTTGTTCATTCGCGAGAGACTGGTTTTGTGGAACTCTGACATCTGCCATTCGTTGTGCGGTTTGCTCTGGGGGTTGCTCTTTTACCGGAAACCTTTAACTTGACAAATGTTAACACAGGGATTAATTAATATACCAGTCAGCATGGATTAGCTGGAATTAGATTGCACTCTTAAGGGTTAAGTAAAGATTGTGGCGAAGCGAAGGCCCGACGCACAGTGGGGAAAACGTGGAAAAAATTCGTCTCTAACAGTAAAATAGTTGGTAAATCAAGAAATGATAAGCATTTGCCAAATAAAGTATTTTGAAACCTGAAGTTTAGCGCTCAAAGTTGAAAATTAGAAGAAATAGATAAAAAAAAATGGTGAATTTTTACACGATCCGTTCATATACGGAAATCTGAGCCTTTCAAATGATTCTTCTATTTATGGAATTAAAATATACCCATTAATATTATAAGTACATTATTTGAGCAGACAAAATAGGATTATAAGTATTTTGGGTATAAAGAACTTGATATTATCAACCATTTCCAGTTTCATAAGGTTTTAATCTGCTCCAACGATTCGTTCTTTTCGACAGATTTTCTAGAGTATAACCAATAATTTTCAGTAAAGAATTAATCTGGATACGTCCGTATTCGACTACCAATGCAATTTGAAGTCGGAATGTCATATACTTAAAAAAATAATTTAAAGTAAAAATTATGATATGGGCAAAATAATCAGGGACCTGACTTGCATATTTTGTTAAAAACAAATTATTTTATTTCATATTTTATTGTTTAGATTGATTTTTACAGTTTTACAATCATCTCGATATTATATTGAAATGTACCCTTGGTACTACTTACCTGCAAGCGTGCACAAAATTCTTATGCACGGCAAGGAAGTAATTCAATAGTTTTCTTTTCCAATTTGCTCCTTATCCGAGGAAGTGCAAGAGAGCCGTAATAAAGATTACAGATTTTTCATGTCCCACAATGATGTTTTTCATATGCTTTTAATTTTATCTGACCCTTACATATCGCATCTAAAGCCCGAACCGAACTGGAAAAATCTTTTAATCAGCGAACAAGCAAAACTTTTGTTAAAATCAACTAAATAATTTATTTTAAACTATTTATTTATGAATTTTTTTGTTTTTTTTTGTAATTCTTAATTTACTGCTTAAGTGGATTTAATTAGTTTTAATTAAATCAAAGAATTGATGTTTTTTGAAAAAAATTAAAATGGGTTGTTAATTAGTGTGTTTGTTTCTCATCCTGCTTATTACAATGCCTGCAAGTTTCATTAACATCGGTTCAGTGGTTCAGTTTTTAGAGACATTTTTCCAGCCTCCCATTAACAGTGCCCCACTGTGCGACGTTCCCTTTTACTTGTGTCGTACAGCATGATCATTTGTCGTTGAGAATATAAACATATGGTCTGGTTGAACAAGGCTATGAAACAGGCATAGGCTCCATTATAACAGGCAGTGCACTTCTCCAACATTGCGATGTTGTCCAAATCGCTCCTGCAATTTCGTAGCAGGTTATTTTCTGTACTGTCGTTTTGTTCTCTTGGGAATCGTTTCTTTACTAATATCTTGACCGTAGATTGGGTACGAACCAATTTGCTTACTGTGTTTGTGGCAACATACCCTTTCACTAAACACCTCCTTCTTTTTCTATAAAAGAGCAGAAGAGTACCCAACATGTAGGTCACAGCTTTATATGAAAAAAACAAGATAAACTAAGAATACAGCCTTTTCAGAAAGAAGAACAAGGAACAAGAAAAGTGTGTGATCGCACAAATGTAGGAAGATACATTTCGATCATGGTCCTGTCGAATTGAACAAGAAAGAAATAGTAGTTGAGTCAATCTGAAGGTCTTAGCCAGAACCCAATATTTAACTTGTCAACAAAATTTAAACCAAGCCTTAACTAGGCTATCGAAAATGTCGACTTTACTGTTGAGATTTGTCAACACGTGAGGTTATTTGGAATGAAATATAGACTTATTACCATAATTTGGTTGGATCCGCAGAAAAGGAGATTTATCAATATCCTTCCTGCCGTAATACGTAAAAGCCTGAATCCTTTTTAGCACCTTGGCAAACAGAATGCCACAATCGACATTTAAAACATTATGGAAGTTAATGACTTTCATTACCCAGAATCAGAAATTGCTGTTTCGAAGCCTTCATTTGATCTGCTTAGAAGATGAAGCATTCACCGTATCAAAAGCAGATGAAGAAATCCTTGGTCGTATTGATAGAATTTTTCGAAAAATTCGCTTGCCTAAAACATTACAAACTATGCCATTGTGCATTGATATGATCAGAAACTCATAATCGGATGTTTAATATGACTGGAACATGTTTTTGTTTTTTTAAGTGTCGCGGTCAAGGTGATATTGCGAAGTATCATTTTTCTCTCTCTACAAGCTCCTTGATAAAACAAAAAATACGATTTTAAATTTGTGCTCTGAGATGTTAACGCAAAGGTATGTAGAGAAGACATCTTTAGCAGTATTGTCGTAAAATACAGCCTACATGACACCACGTCTGGCAACGGACTTAGGCTAATTTACTTCTCATTGGAAAGAAATGCCATTATATCCAGCACACGGTTTCCCCACCTCGATATTTATAAGGGAACATGTCGGACATCAGATCAACGAAAAGTCAATCAAATTGGTCACATTGCAATAGAAAAGAGGCACGCAAGTCAGGGCTAAAAGATGCGAATCCTGTTGAGATGAACAGGGAAAGATCGTAGTTGAGACGCAGTTGAGAATATGGAAAAACTACTTCTGTCAGGCAGAACGAACCATTCATTTGAAGTAATGATAGCAATATCTAATTTTAAACTTAATAAGGCTGATGGAAATGACGGCCTTACTGTCGAGCTTAAAAAATCCTGTGGCGATGATTCGGTAAGTAACATTCACCAACTCATAAGCAAAATTTGCTCAGATGGAGAATGGAAACTCAGCATCGTTTATCCGATCTACAAAAATGAGACCCTCTAAACTGTGCCAACTATAGAGGAATAGCTCTCCTCAACATCTTATACAAGAATCTATCTGCTGTAATATGTAAACGCCTGAAACCTGATCGGACATTATATATTCGTGATTATTTTGACTGCTAAGGGATCCCTCATATAAACATGCACTTTATGAGACAAATTTGTTTAGCACTTTTATTTTTAAAACCATTTCGTTTTCGATTGAAAAATGCCATTTTGGCATCTCTTTTAGATTTTAATGGCCTTGCATCTGCTAAAATCGATTGTTGGGTAATGTTGGGTATCAAAATTTGCTATTTAGGTTGATAAAGCATTATATGAACATTTCAATAAGTGTACAATTCTGGGATATCCGAATCCAAAATACGCAGAATAATGTGGTACTTGTTGATTTTATTTTCAAATCATTGATATTGGTTATTGAGTTCTAGGTTACTGATCACAGCAATATAAATCACTACTTTTGATATTGTGAGTCGGCATACTTTTCAAGGTACATATACCAATTCACAATATACCATTACATTGGTAAGACCCACCTAAGTATTTGCCTTAATCAGAACTGTAGTTTTAAATTGCAACGCTTTGAACAGAATTATATCGCACACAAATGATTTGAAATAAAGAACAGAATTTGAACGAATAAGCCTTCTGAAACCAAAAGATGCCAAGATATGCCCTAAAATCTATTGCAAATATCCGGATTTCCGACCAGCAACACATGTAGTTACCACCAATCTCACACTGCTTAGAGCACCAAATCGTCCATAAACTGATAAAAAAAGGGTCCACAACAAAAATTAATCCTATCATCAAGAGATACTAAGCCTCCTACTTTGGAACATATGTAGCCATTTAAGATCTCAAAAATGGTTCAAGAGTTATTCCTTAATTCCAAAGAGCAAACGGTTTCCTCTTCTTCGCATGTATGTACAGCAAATTCTCATTTAGGTGACATTTAAATTCAAAAGGGAACAGGATTGTCGGCATCAAACAAACAAACACACACATATAATATTAATGCTTGCATTGTACCCCAACCAATGGGAAAAGGAGACAATTATTACGATCAACCGATCATTAATAATTTGTTCGAGCTCCGATTGAGACCGCAACAACGCTGGATTCCTGTCACCAAAAACCATTCCCTTATTGTAGCTCATAAAAACGTACAAGCAAAGCATAATCATCGAATGCTCTCCCTCTTCGTGAGGCTGATTTGCTCGGATGAGATGCTCATTTGTTGTGTATCCTCATAAATCATTGGCTTCCTTTCAGTATTCGGAGGACGATACCCAGTGTTCGGCATCCAGCATCCAGCATCCAGCACCCAGGATCGGTGTGTACTTATATACTTGTGAAATGTTTTCCTTTTTGTTTGCGTTGTGCCTCGGCTAATGTGAAAATATGTTTGTGCCTTTGTGATAATTCGCATTTTGGTAGTTATAGTCGGGTAATGTCGATTTTCACACCTTGTTCTGGTCTCGCACTCCGCACTCAGCACGGATCTTGGCAATCAACTGTTCCAACAATGGGATGCGTCACAATGCCATGCGGAATGCAAATAATACCAGATGTCTGATGGATCAATTCACCGAAGATTTTGTATTGTAGATTTTTTGGGCACATATGAGTTCGACTCACATTTGACGGTATTGTTTGTTTTCTTGACACTGAAGACGGAAATAATGTTTGTACAATTTATGTGGCACTCTTGATTAGGATTAAGTGATGTTGATATGCATTGTTAGAGTGACAATTGGCAAGGAAAGACTACATGTTGATATAAGTACATGAGTTTATGATATGAACAAATATATGTGTCATATCGACGAATTGTAACATTAACCCTTGGGAGTTGGAAAATTAATCAATATATCAACAGAAATCAAAGAAATTTTACGCTAAAATAAAATTTCGTATCCGGTATTGCGGGAGCTCCTGAGTATAACAGTTTTCAAATCATATAACATATGATCATATAACAGCCATATAAAAGGTGGGACATTTAAAACATCGGCATGTTTTATGGTAACTTTTGGCAATTTTTTTCTTATGACTGCTGATGGCGGCGGCCAATCAAACTATTTATATTTTTTGACATTACGCATTTGAGGAATAAAGGATACAACAATGTGATCGTGGCTAAAGCCGTATGAACTGTGCCGCTTTCCGTCCTGTTATAACCAATAGTTGTCCGTGCCAATGTCAGTCAGAATTGTGTTAAACTATAAACTATTTTGATATCCCACCCTCAAAATAAATGTCTCCAAAAAATGGGCGTGGCTTAAACCTCTATTTTGATGATTATAGAAACTGACAATGTTTAAATAATCTGTTCATCAATTTTTTAAAATTTCTAACGGTTTGGCCATAAACGAAGTTTTTTCTGAAAATTGATGTGGCAGTGGGCGAATTTTCACTGATTGCATGGTCAAAGACTTTACAAAATGAAGGGAAAATACTTGTTTCTATCAACCAGCCTTCAACGAAAGAGTAACTAACAAACAACATTTTTTCAGGAAATGCAATATTAAACTCGTAACAAGCGATTCCACCAACGATATGGTACGTGTTCTCAAGGATGGTTGAAGCAAGATGTTGGACTAAAAAAAAAAGACGCATCCTGGACAATTTGTGCTATAAATAATAAAAGTCACTGAACCTGACGGGATTCCATCATTTATACTTAAAAAATCGCACCACAAAATGCATACATTCTCTGCACATTATTTTCTGTGCCTGATCAACAGGTTTTCTCCAGTTGCTGGATAATTGCTCAAATCCAACCGATTCCAAAAAAAGGAAAAAAAATGCCTGGAAACTACAGACCCATTGCTTTACTATCCATACCTTCAGAGGTAGCGGTCTCTAACGCGCGTAATATTTAACTCCTTGATTGCGCACAAATTTTAACAAAAATACTCCAACCAAAAATCTTCAAATCCCAGCCCCCAAACTGCTACAATTGAGCAGTCGGAGTCATATTCGAAGGGATTTATTCTAAACACCTACCCCATTTTTAAAATACCGATCACAAAGATAATGTACAAAACTAAACATCAAAGACCATTTTTCATTTATTCCGTCCATCATGTGCCATAAATATTACGTCCACGAAAAATAAACCATAAATAATCTGATTTTAAAAACTGTCGCAACCCATTTCAATTTACATCTCTCTTCAGAGCTATCCAACCAACCTAACAACGCTAAAGCTCAAAACATCTTTATTTTCCCAATCAGCGTCACCTACACAAGCAATGATCCAAAGCGGCAAGAAGGCAGCAGTCTTGTGTTAGCAAAATACCTTGGCGCGCACTGCTTGTAAAAAGTGTCAAATTTACAAAGAGTGAACCGCCACAATATTTAGAAACCAGGAGTTCAGGGAGCCCCCAACAGGAACTCATCCGCATATTATTTCTTACAAGCGCAGCGCAGCGATCGACAACGGCGACGACGATGATGATTATGATGCCGTAAGAAGGCACACCTAGATCATGTTTTCTCCATTCATCCGAGATTCGATAAGGGTTGATTTTCCAATGAGTATCGAATTTCAACCTTGTTACTCGTGGGCACAACATTTTCGCGGATATCTCGAGAATCTAACACAAAAAACGTGAAAACAAAACAATTGCCTACCCTTTCATGTTCCAGCGTCTAATTTGTATTGGGTTACGGCCAGAATAGGGTTTTCTGGTTTTGCAAGAAAAAAGGATCAGATGCAGATCTCTTTAATCCCCGATCACTGAGTGTTCGAATACCACTCTGACAATGATCTTCTGGGGACCAAACAAAATACAGAAAGAAACACGAAAATGGCAATTCGTGCCCAATCCCAAAACACCATATGATCTGTCGATTGCGTACCGGTGTTATGCGATCCCTCCAGTGGCCAACGATCATACCCATATAGGCGTGATGATAAATTTTCAATAAATAAAAGGCTCGTTGCACACTTACCCGATGTACGAGTACTGGGTGCTGGACAAAATGTTAATTAACTTTTCAAGCCAACAATAACGTATGCTCGGCTACATGAGCCGCATGCTGGTTAAGCTTTTATCATCGTCGCGGACCAGCTGGGTAAAGGAAGACATTTGCCAAGAAGACACCTATAGGTGCCTCGTCGAACAGCAATGTTGTTGGTGCCGATGGTGGGGGTTATAATTCACTTTTGGATTAAGAAAACTATTTAGATTTTTCGGTAAGCACTACCGCACATATAATGCGCTGCGCAGTGTTATTAGCGGCGGATTGCGGCGAGCTCCCGGGGTCGCAGTCAACACTCGGAATTGCTCCCATGGGCAGAGGAAATTTGAAAATATCAGCGGGCGATTTTAATGTTTACACGCAAATTTACACTCCGCACTTTGTTGGCATGAAATTTAGACGCTTCGCGGTCGCACTCAAATCGAGCGCACAAAAGCAAACACTTTCAACATGTTAACCAGAGTCCTTTTGCGTGAATTTTGCTCTCTCTCGCCCTTGCCCGATACGTTGCCTGTTGTCGTCGTTGTCGACGTCCCGGTCGTCGCCGTCTTTGGGTCATAAATAAACAGCCGATCGAACAATGAAGGCAATTCCTTCACATATATTTGGATGAAAAGCGCAGAAATTAAATTATGATCTTGGCAGTATATAACTTGCAACCTGACACCCAATTTAATTGAGTTCTTAGATGATAACGAATGTGCATGAGTAGTGAGTTTTTTTTCCCATTTTATTGTTTTCTTTACATTTTCCGCAACTTGTGTGTAAATTGGGACAGGACAATTGACGTTTTATTTTTAGATGTAATTATATATTACAAAGATATATGAGACGTCTACTCATAAAGAAACGAGGAATTTGGGGATCTCCTTTCGGGGGATATAATTGGTTTAAGCCTTTAAAACGTTTTTAAATATAATTCGTATTATAGGGCATTTGACACTCTTTTCTGGAAACTTGTTCTGATCTTCGATAAAATAAAGTACCTGAGTAACAACTTTTTACTCTATTTAGGATAACAAAATTATTACAATAAATAATGAAACATAGAACTGCGGTCGAAAGAAAATAGGATTGACAGATAGAAATGACAGACAGACAGAGAGACAGAAATGTTCAATTTAACACCGCATATAGCCCGAAAAGTATTTAAACCTTATCCTTATCAAATCAAAGATCATTATCTTAACAAAATAGGAAATGTACGTAGGAAATACTGAGCCTTCCGAACCCGATTCCTCAAATAAGAAAAGAGAGATTTGTACTAAATTTCTAAGTTTGTCACAAAGAGAAATAATTTAGCTACAGCGACTCGGAGTATTGGTGTCAATTCGCTCTACATACCCATGCCAACTTAAACGTCCAATGCGGAGTTTTTTGACTAGGCGGATGTCGCTGTACAGCTCGTATTGTTCGTGCTCGAATCTTCGTCCCCACTCTCCATAGCCCGTCAAATCAAACGGTAATGATGATTTTTGGATGAATATGACCAGGATCTTGTAAAGGATCTAAATTACCGTCTTAGCCTGAAGAAACAGCGGTTGGCAAGAGTAATCCTTCGTTTAATATCAGACGAAATATTGTCTATTTTTTGGCAGTCGTGTATGCGGCTTTGAAATTGATGAATAGGTGGTCGGTATCGATTTGGATTTTGAGGAGTTTGCAGATTTGATTACTTATGAACTTTCCTGGCCTGATAAGTCCCGACCAAGTTCTTGGTAAACGGTCTAAAGAGATCACATATAACGGTAGATAGGATTTTGTAGGCGTTGTTGAGGAGACTTATGCCTCTGTAGATGTCGCAGTTCAGAGGGTCTACTTTTTTATGGATCGGGCAAACGATGGTTAGGTTCCATTTTTCAGGCATACTTTCATCCGACCAGATTTGGATTATGAGTTAGTGGATGTTATTTACTCATCTCCGCCGGATTTATAAAGCTCGAAGTCCTTGTTAAGCTTGAGGTTATATATTGCTATTCCTCACTTCATTTAGTTCGGGTGGTTGGTAGTTTTCGCCGTCGTCGCTAATATTGAATGGTTCATTCTGCCTGACAGCGGAATGTTGTTCGTCATCGCTGTTTAACAGTCTGTAGAAAAGGTTCTTCCATATCTTCACAATCGACTGTGTCTCAACTACGATATTTCGTTGTTCTTCTGGACATGATTCTGTTCGAGCCTTGTATCCTTGGCTTTGGCGTTTTGTTGGTGGTATGGTGTGAATCGTGAGGTTAAGGGATACTCGTTGAGCGAATGTCTTGGCGGTCTCTTGCGATTGCAGTCTTTCGACATTAAATGTTTTCACAGTATTTCTGGTTTGTTGTGGCGTGGTGGATATCCGTATTCTTACCTTGGCTGCAACATGGTAGTGGTTCGAGTCGATGTTAACCCCTCGGAATGTTCGGACATACAAAATACTGGATGCGTACCTCTAATCTATCGCAATGTTATCAATTTGGTTGACTGTTCGTTGATCTGGAGACCGCCATGTACCCTTATGGATATCGAGCATTTCGTTCCGTAGCGAAATCAATTAGCCTAAGTCCGTTACCAGACGTGTTGTCGTGTAGGCTATGTTTTCCGACAATACTTCTAAAGATGTCTTCTCTTCCTACCTTTGCGTTAAAATCTCCCAGCACGATTTTAACATCGTACTTCGGTAGTCGCTCATAGGTTTTGTCAAGGAGCTCGTAGAAGCAGTCCTTAGCTATATCATCTTTTTCTTCCGTCGGAGCGTGAGCGCATATAAGGCTTATGTTGGCGAATTTGGCCTCGATGCGGATTGTTACTATGCGTTCGCTAATGTCTTGGAAGCACAAGACTTCTTGCCTAAGTCTGGCACTTATAACAAATCCGCATCCGAATAGTCGCTGTTTCTGCTCACTATAACACGGTCCGTAGTAGATGTCACAGTTTTTCATCCTCTTTTTGCCCGGCCCATCCCATCGTATTTCCTGAATGGCAGTAATGTCTGCTTTGTAGCAGTTTAGGGCTTCCGCTAGTTGTTCGCCTGCACCTCTCCTGTTTAATGTTCTCACATTCCAGGTGCAGATACGAACGTCGTTGTCCTTTTTTTCGTTTAGCATGGTCGTCAACAATAATATCAGTCCTTTCCGAGGCTATTGGTTGCTTCGTAACATAAGCTTTTTTCCATGGATGGGTAGTTAACCCAAAGCACAACCCCCAACCTGGAGGGCCAGGCCCTTGTTTTGACCCTAGGACAGCGGGCCGGAAAAATACCGACGTCAGTAGCCCATTTTGGGATATGAGCGCTGCCGTTGACCCATTGAGGGCTCCTCCGCCACCAACTCTTTTCCAACACCCTGGCTCAGTATTGGAAATCCCTATAGACCTGGTGTTCAAATATGTTGAAGCAGCTCATATAGGGATTACACTACCAGTTCGCTCAAACTGGAGCTGTAGGCGCCACCATTGAGTCCATCTAGGCAATTCCTCCGCTTCCGCCTGAGAGCGAGTGCCTTAGTGAGAGGACACCCCCCCCCCTCTCTCGTTTGCTGCCACCAACGACCTTCCACAGGGGTTTAACACCTCATCTCCAGTCGAGGTTCTAGGCACCCACTAGTCACCAGCGTGGAGGTGAGAGTAGGAGTTGATAGTGAGAGGCTAGAGTGAGAACGCTTGTGTCCTCATGTAATCGCATCACTATCCTTAAGCACCGGCAGCACGGTTATTCTGTGTTATTCTGACCAGGCTGTTTATAGTGTTACTGTTTCGTCTTGTTATCAACACTCGCACTTATCATTTAGCAAGTAAAATCCGCTTAGATGCGACCAGTACCCGATGGTTACCACTTGGAGGTAAAAATAAGCACAGTTGATGTGTAGTCAGACCACTGGGCATTGCCAAGTTAATGCTAATCAGAATCTACCCTAGTTCTACAACATCCAACCATTGCACTGCACCTTTTTATTACATTTCTTGCTGTCGCTTATTTAGCATGGGTTTGTTTCGGGCGTCTGAGACCACTTTGTAATGCCGACGAGTCATAACTTTTACTAACAGGATTTACTTGTCGACTACCATGCTAAACGAAACGAAAATATTAGAGCGCTTACCATGTCTATTGCAACTTACA
Source organism: Rhingia campestris (assembly GCA_932526625.1). Lineage (NCBI taxonomy): Eukaryota > Metazoa > Arthropoda > Insecta > Diptera > Syrphidae > Rhingia > Rhingia campestris. Next base: position 222,436,951 of record OW052182.1, read on the forward strand.
ACTAGTGGTACAAAGCAAACATTACTGAAACTCTGGAAACACGATTGTCGATTAGATGGGCAAAAGGAGAAAGTTCAAGTCAAATTGAGTATGAACATTACATAATTTCTGAGATGATAAGGAAACTCACCTATTCCTTAAAATATTCAATATTTTCTGTCTCCCATTAACGTTGTTCACAGAACACTTTTGCTCCGAATTTTTGAACCACCTGAATAGATAAATATGAATTCTGCGCCAAATTCATTTTTTTCCTACTTGTATCTGCTTGTAGAAAGGTATGTAGGACAGCATGTATTACCCTATGTAGTCGCAGGGTAACTTCTCCTAAAATCAATTTGATTTCTTGGCAAGACTTAACAAAGGGTCTTCGTGTTGGAGCAGATTAGGAGCATTTACCACTATATTAGTGCTAAATATATGCTGAATATAGTAGCTAAATTCCATTTACTATGTTATAAGATTTATAGGCTCAAATGAATTTGCAGAGGAAAAAAAATAACAAAATCCTGGCCCAATCACTTCTCCGGCATGAAGTCACGGTAAATTTTTGTAAAACAATGGGTTCACTTGTAGCGTTATGTGGATATGTTGCTGTCCAATACTATTGACATTGAAAAATGAACTCCATTGCTGAAGTTAGTTTTCTATGAAATTCAGGATTTCCTGCAAACATTCGTAAATAGTAAACATATGTTGCCTTGAATTCATCTATTCAAATACTAAATGCTTTATAATTATTATTATTGCGACAAAAAACTCTAATACGAGCTCTTAAAGTTGCAACCACTTCAGATATTTAATAACTTCCAAACATTTTCCGTTTATAAACTTAACCATGATAAAAATGTAAGCCTTAATTGAAGTTTTGAAACTGAGCGATCATAAAAAAAAATTTCGTTTGTATTGAAATACGATATTCTTATCTCACCCGATATGTTTTATATATATTATTAAGAATTTAAACAGATACAGATATATTTTCAATTTTCTTAAATCTTTTAGAAATCCCTTACAAAAATATTTTATACATATATCCGCTTTATTTTAATTTTGAAGGAGGAAAAAGATGATATAGCGAAAGATTGCTTCTACGAGCTCCTTGACAAAACCTTAACGCACCTTTAGCCAGCACAGGGTTTCCTCACCTCGATAACCATAAGGGGACATGGCGGTCTACAGATCAACGAACAGTCGATAAAATTGATCACATTGCGATATTCATGAGGCATTTTGGATAACCGATCATTCCGAGGGGCTGACATCGTCTCGGACCACTATCTTGTTGCAGCCAAGGTAAAGATATAGATATCCACCACGAAATACAGTGAAAAAATTTAATGTCGAAAGACTGCAATCGCAAGAGACCGCCAAGGTCTTCGCGCAACGCGTATCCCTTAACCGCTCGATTCACACCATATCACCAGCATCGAATGTCGAAGAACAATGGCAATGGCTCCTACCAGTAAGAAACCTCTGGTTTGATGATGAATGCTGACAGATGCTCGCAGCCAAGAACGAGGCCATCAAGGCTAAGCTGCAGTAGAAGGCGAGAGCTGCCACTGGGCTCTATAGGCAAAGAAGAAGGAAAGAATACCGGCTTTTCAGAAAGAAGAAAAGAGAGCAAGAAAAGCTTGCGATCGAGGATATATAGTGCCACTGCTGGCACTGCAGGAACGATGTACGCAAGTTTTACCAAAGTGTAAAACGTCAAAGCCAAGGATACAAGGCTCGAACAGAATCCCGTCGAGATGAACAAGGAAACACCGTAGTTGACACAGAGTCAATGCTGAGATATGGAAGAACCACTTCTGCAGACTGTAAACGGCGATTACGAACAACATTCCGCTGTCAAGGCAACGAACCATTCAATATTGGGAACGACGGATAAAAGTATGCCTGAAGAATGGAACCTCAGCATCGATCCACAAAAAGGAAGACCCTCAACATCGCCTACAAGATCCTAACCGCCGTTATATGTGAACGCCTGAAACCATTTACCAACAACCTGATCGGCTCTTATCAGTGTGGTTTTAGACCAGGAAAGTCCACAACCGATCAAATTTTCACACTTCGGTAGATCCTGGAAAAAACCCAAAAAGTCCAAATCTATACCTACCACCTAATTAACGATTTCAAAGCCGTATACTACAGCATTTATAGAGACGAACTATACAGAGCCATGTCTAGTTTTGGTATACCGCCGAAACTCGTCCGTTTGTGTAGGATGACGATGGAGAATTCTCGCTGCTACAGCAGGGTCGGACACGACCTCACCGACACATTCGATACCAAAAAAGGATTTAGACAAGGCGATGCTCCGTCATGTGACTTCTTTTATTTGATTCTTGAGAGGATTGTGCAAAACTCCTGAGCCAACACTAGAGGTGCAATTTTCCAAAAATCGGTTCAACTATATAAGCTAGCATACGCCAACGATATTTGGGAGGACTAAACGTGATGTCATAGCCACATTTGCTAGTATAGAGAAGTAATCGGCAGAAATGGGTTTAGCAGTAAATGAGGGTAAGTCTAAATACATGCTGTCAACACGAAAGGACACACAACATCGACTAATTGGACAGAATGTCACCATTGAGAGATATAACTCGGCTTCGATATTAACTCTGACTAAAACATCTCGTCAGAAATCAAACGAAGAATTACTCTTGCCAACCGCTGTTTCTTAAGGCTAAGAAGGCAATTTAGTAGTAAAGCCCTCATTCGAACTCCTGAGGAGATCCTATATAAGACGCTGATCATCCCAGTCCTGCTCTACGGCGCTGAAGCATGGACCGTATCAAAAGCGGATGAAGAAATCCTTCGTCGATTCGAGAGTAAAATACTTCGAAGAATTGTCGGTCCCGTTTGCATTAACGGGCTATGGAGATTCAACCTAAAACTATAAGAGCTGTATAGCGATGTACCCCTGGTCAAAAAACTCCACATTGGACGTTTAAGATGGCTAGGACATGTAGAACGAATGGACACCAATGCTCCGGCTAGCAGAGTCTTCGATTCCCAGCCAGACGTCGCGTTTGACGCATTAGAGGGAAGACCTCGCCCTTAGTGACGCGCACAAGTAAAAACCGACCTTAACAAACTTGGAGTGCGCAACTGGACGCAGTTAGCTAAGGACCGGGCAGCGCCACTAAAGTACGTAAGTAAGTATTTTTCTGTTCGAAATTTTTCTATCGCACTCTATAGAAAAATCATGATTTAAAACTACAAAAAATCATAAACCTTTGAGTAGTTAACTATTCATATTAATTGTAAAGGAAATCAATTGTCTCAACTCAGCCGTTCGGATTCGGCATTAAATATTAGATCCCGCAATCGTACTAGAAGTACCCACGATGTTAGAAAAATGCTAGGCAATGGATACTGAAGAGCCTATTTCGCCAATAATTCAATCACTGATCAATTTCCCAAAGCATTTCCATATAATTTGTTAACGAATCATTTAGACTGTTCCTAAGAGAAAAATTAAAAACCTTTCCCGCGCACCGCTTATTCGAATCTACACGATTACGTATCCAATAAAAACATCAAATATCGTTACCGTCTCGAGCTGGCGCAGTCGCGAGTATTTATCTTTGATGATCACCATAACCTCTGAGCAGGTGTTAATTGAATGCTATGACTTGAATAGAACGTTCTCCTTTGGCTTTGTTGCATCTTGCCGCAGAAGTCGGAATTAATGCTGCCGCAGTCAACAGGTATGTTTTGAATATGCATACCGATAAGAAACTTGTCCTTAAACATTGTGTGGCTGTTATTCGGAAATACCGATATTAATTCTGATGATTCGATTATTCCTTTGAGAAGGCTAAGAACGCGCTAACCTTTGATAGGTTTCCGCACTATTATTAAATTTGCTTGCTCGGAATTATATAGATGACGCACAAACAATTGGGAAAACAATGGGGGCGGCATCTTAGCATCGTTGTTGGATTTACGGCATTAAACGCTTTGTATTGCGTTTCCAAGTTGCAAGCTGCACAGGAATGTATAGTAGGTACGCAATGAAATTTCTGACTCATTATGATGAATCGATGAAATATTTGGATTGAAGAAGATGCAAAATATCTTATTCGAGGAGGCAGTTTCTATGACAGTGAGACGACGATACGTACAAACTGAAGCATAAAAAATGTGTTTGTGGTTATTTGAGCATTGCCAGATTTAGTTAAAGTTGTTCGTTAAATAAAACATTATTATCTATATAGTAATAACGTCAAATTAAATGTGGATCAGAACATCACCTGGTCCGATTATAGGCCAGCATCCGACGGTATAAATTTGATGATATGAAATGAAATATTTAGTGGTTTTAAAAGTAGCTGATCTTTTCATTTGTGTGAGCGAACTATTTAACGCCGACTCCAAATTCGAGAAGCTTATCATAAGACTGGATGTTTGTCAGACTTTCACAATGGGTGGGACTGTGATAAAAGCTTAGGTGTTGACACTTTCGGGATTTGTACCCCAGGGGATTTCAATTGTTTTTGTATTTTTACTTATTATGCTTTAAATAATCGTATGGAAACAAATAATTTTTTTTGATTTTATCTGAGTAAAAATTGTCCAAAAACTTTTTTACTTTAGCTTACCTGTGTAGGTAGATATATTCAATGATTCATTTCATGTGATCCTGTTTATACCCTATCCCATAGGGGTATATTAGTTTCGATACATACATACATAGTTTGAGAAATAATTTAGCTAGATATACCTCAGAGTATATGAAACGACTCAGAATCTCTAGCTGAGTCGTCTAAGCCAATTCTGTCTGTTCGTCTGTCCGTCTGTATATCACCGATTTCTAGGCCTTACATTTTGAGCTATAGGATAATGAAAATTGGTATATAGGATCCTTGTCCGTGCCTACAGAATAAGTGTAAAAAATTTCAAAATCCGCCAACTGCCACAACAACTTTTAAGAAAATGTAATTTTTGGTCAAACGGTTAGCAATTTTGAAAAAAAAGTTCCTAGTATCTATATTTTGTCTATATATCATTTTTTTCCACGACCAAGTTTTAAGGGGCGTTCTCTGTTAAAAACGGCTTTCATTAAATTTTTAAGGAATTTTTAAAAAAACGAGTGGTGGGTGCACGACTGGGTCGTACGCAACTTTCTCTTTCATAGCGAGTTGGGCGTTAGATCAAATAGAAAGTACGCATTTTGATTATTGATGCTAAAAATGATATAAAAAATGTCGAAATGTGAACGTTTACTCCGAAATTTGAAGGAATCGGTGTCTATGTGAATAATAATGATTTTCCGTTATTAGCCAAAACTTAAAATTCCGTTTAGTGATAGTTGGGCTAAAACCAATTATGTAGAATTGCTTCAAACTGTAATTGTAGTATATATATTAAATTTCATTCAATTTGACATAATAGTTTGCGAGAAATTAACAATTTTCTTTATATGGCCTATATGACAAAATTCGTTATATGGATTTTCTCGAAAAAACTGGGTATGCAGTTTTGTTGGAACTAATATGGTTATAGTATATATAAAGTTTAATCAAAATCGTTAGAGCCGTTTTCGAGAAAATTGAGTTTATGTGTAATTTTTATATGGCAGGTACCATTATTAACATGGCTAAAAGCAAACAAAAAAAATGGCCTAGAATTATGACCAAAACAAGCTTGGATACGAAGTTTGAAGAAAATCGGTCGAGCCGTTTAGGCTGGGGAGACCATTACGGACAGACGGACCGACGGACCGACGGACCGACGGACCGACGGACCGACAGACCGACGGACGGAATTCCAAAAACCACTTTTTTAAGCTCCGCTATCATCGTAATGTTAGAATCAATCAAAATCTCGAGGTCGAAAATTTTCACGAAAACAATATCTTTCTCTTTGTAAGAGAAAGTTAACAATAAAAGAGTTTATATAAACATTTCGTTCTTAGATCATTTTAACCCAAGCCCAATTTTTAGAGGCGTTTTCTTACAAAAAACCATTTGTATACTACTCCATAGCATATGCAGGAGAACAGCGTTGTTTTTTGTCGAACCATAAAAGATTTTGATAAACTGTCTGAACAATAATGTTGTGACAATGTCATTTTCTATATTTCATAGCCATAAAGCCCACATTTTGAGGATGAGATGGGATGGGATAGAGTATTAAACGTTCCGCACAGCGGATTGTAGCCTTCTCATATGTTTTTTTATTCTAGCTAGTTTAAAAGGTTTTATTCATCTTATTCTCCTAGATTTTTCGTATTAAGTAATTGTGTCATTTTTAAATTGACGAGGTTTAGAAGCCTAAGTTTATGACTATTGGCAACTTTTTTTATTTTGTCTTCAATCAAATAAATTTCGAAATCTCTATTCAGATAAGTGTTAGTCATGTACCATGGTTATGCTCTGGAAAATGTTTAGATAAATGTGCGTAACCCTGTCTTTAACCAGAGTTCGCAAATATCTAATCCGTATCTTGCAAATTTCACCGGATTTTGTTTTTAAAAACAGACCAAAAATATCGAAAATGTATTGCAAGATTTTAGGGCTTTAAGTTTTAGAGTTTTTTTTTTTATTATACAGCAAATAGGAAAAAATTCCAAAATAAAAAGGAAAAAATAACTTCGATTTTTCAAATGAAACAATCATCATCATACATAGTATAAGATAAAGTCCCAAAAACGTATATGAATGCGCTAATCTCGAGAATTGCTCTATCGCTTATTGGAGCGGAGCATTCGAGGTCTAGAAGAATGTACACATGCAAACGCAAATGGTTGTGAAGTGTTAGAAACATTCCTGTTGATGTTCAACTTATGGCTTCTAACGGGTGGTTTTTTAAGAGTTCAGTTTTTCAGATTGGCATCACTGGTTAGTAATGGCGTCCAAACGTCATCTGTCAAAGTGAAAAGTTTTCAGTATACTCTGCCATTTAATCATGGAAAGACTTACTGGTGGCATAATCGGTAAATTGTTTTTTCAAAGACAACAGTGGAAGAAACGGTACCGTCAACGGCGAACGATATCGAGCCATGATACGCGACTTTTTTTTGTCCCAGTTGGCTGAGCTGAACTTAGTTGACATGTGATTTCATCAAGATGGAGCCACATGCCACACAGCTCGGGAAACAATGGAAATGTTGAAGGATGAATTTGGTGAGCAGTTTATCTCTCGAAATGGCCCTGTGAGTTGGCCGCCAAGATCATACGATAACACGTATAATTCGTGGAATACAGGCTGAAATGCTCGACAAAGTGACGCAAAATTGGACCTTCCGAATGGACCATTTGAAACGGAGCTGCGGACAAGATTTCCATGAAATCGTCTTTAAAACTATTTATCGATTACAATAAAAAAAATCATATTTGATGCAAATTTGAGTGTTTGATTCGATTTTTTTAAAAAACTACGCTTAAAAAATCACCTGCTATATATATGTATTCTATATGTATTTTAAACAAACATAAGTACAATAACATGACTTAAATAAGTATAAGGTTGTAGACGATAGTGCAGATAGACATGGGCAACATTGAGTATAATTTCTTCTAGTAAGACCACAGGTTCGAAAGCAACACAATATGCTAAACTTGAATTTACTTTAAAGAAATAACAGAAAAAAGAAAAAAATCACCTTGATGACAGAAAAATTTATACTGATTGTTCTGAGTCGGCATAAGATGAGGAGGCCCCGCCATCGTACGTAATAACACGTGCACACATGAATGCTGTAAGAAAAAACTAGGCCCTGTGTACTAACGAGCATGTTGCGTTAATTTTTTTGTTGTTATAGATTTAGTGGGTTGGGTACGATTTGCAGTGTTTTTTTAAATGCCGATTTAAAAAGATCGACCGTCATAATGTCGACTTTCAAAAAGTCGTTTGGTTTGACTGATCAAAATGTCGACTCTAATAAAGTCGATTTTGAAAATATCAACTCGTAAAAGCTCGAAATGTGGCGCCGCATGCTCGGAATCGAAAACACTTCGGGCTGAAGCATTGTAGTCCCTTCGCTTTGAAGTTTTTTGAAAGATTTTATGTCACTGAACATCTCGTAAAGTTTGTGGTTGAATTTTTTTTTCTATAATCCACCTACACAAGGACAAAGACTTCTTCATCCACTTTTGATACTGTCTATATTCAGCGCCGTAAAGTAAGATTGGGATAAATAGGGCCTTTGTTTGATTTTTGACGAGGTGGCATTAATCAAAATCAATAACCCTAATATACCACTGTGACCTGAAGATTCCAGCTCTTTCTAATATCATTAGCATTTTCTTTTTTCATCATGCACGTATAAATTATTATCATCGCTTTCTTGCGAGACAGTTTTCAGATGTCACTATGCTCAGCTGGATGTTAAAAGTTCACCGTCGCCCATAATATTTGCAAAATTGTTGTCGAAATAATATTCCCTCTATCACTGAATTGACAAAAGACAAAAGTAACATCAACTCAATTTGCGAGCATTTCCTAAAATAGTATCCTTAACTTTTTGTTGTTCCCAAATTGTATACATTTCCAAGTATTTCAACATCTGTCAACCACTGACCGAGTCAAATTCCTTAATCAAATTTATTCAATTTTCATTTTTGAGAGGACTATCTTAAACCGTATTTCAATTCTACCAGGAATTAATGCCAATCCTAACAACCCTTGAGTGCTTTTATTTTCATTCCTCGATTAGTTTGTTGCGACATCATAATCAGATACGTGTTTATGCGAGACTTATGTACAAGCAGCGCAAACAACATACAATATATGATGTAATGTATTTATTGCGCTTATTTTGCTTTCCCACCCCTGTGTCGGATGGTCTCTTGGGCCTGCATCCTACAACCCTCTACTTTTCCACTGAATAGCAGCGTTAATTTTTTGGTTAGATTAAGACCTCATCGAAGGTAGAATTGCAAATGATAGGCCCAACATACCGGTTTCAAATCGCACAATAACAAAATATGTATAAATACATATATATAGGGCTAAGGGAGAACCATGATGCATGAGGCAAGGGTGAATTCAGACCATTTATCTACGCCATAGTGTAATTGAAAGGGGACGACACATAAAACAAGGACAAGGCAGAAGGAAACAATAACAGTGAAATGTAAACACCGTCGTACTGCAAGTAGCCGCAGTAGTTGTCCTGTCAGATTGCAAACTATGAAAGCGTAACTGATTTTGTATTATAAACACAAATAAATAAAGCAGTGCCGAGCATATGCGCGAATGATGGGACGAGGAGGGTAAATGGGTGCTGTCGAACGCACTCGGGTGCAAACCATAATGCAGGGCAAAAGCATCCATTTAACCCGCCATGGATTTACCCCCGAAGCAAAAACACACATTTCGAGGTTGGTGTAGGTTTCCCGATTCCCTTTAGCAGTTGTGTGTAGACAAGATGACAACGGTATGCTTGCGCGGTGGCAACAGCAAATTTAGTGTGTTAAATATGGGAGTGTCCTTGTCATCCTTGGTGCTGCTGATGCTTTTTCATTTTACTGCCGACTGTCATGTCGGTTGTCTGAACAATAGGGAAATATTTATTAACATTTTCATGTTAATGTTAGGCGAGGGTCCTTTGTTTGGAATAGGGAAATGGCTGCATTTTGATCGTTGTATTTCCATTTATACGGCTTAGGTAGGGAAGTTAAGTGAGAACAGTCCCAGGCGAGTAATGTCTTAATTAAACTTTTGTTGGGTATAGGTATTTTTTCTCAGTTTTTCGTTCAACAATTATGTATCAAAGGGTAATAAAGCGTTTCTATTTTTGTTACGTAAGTTGGTGGAAACTGTTTTTTAAGTGGGTATGCATATATATTACATGTGCCCATTTTGAATTTATATTATTGGATAGTTATTCAGTTATGTATCTACTTTGCGAAAACTTGTTTGTTACAATCGTTGTAGGCATGATTAGATATAATTTGGCACACTAAATTCTAAGCCACGAATTAATGATGAATTTTTATAATCAGATAAAACTCGCCATAATAGGAGTATGTGAACAGAACTGTTTGTCCTCTATGAATTAATGAAAAGAAGGTAATAAGGCTGACGATGCCTTGATACACAGATTTTGTTAAGGCTTTTGATTATATAAAAATATACAAATATTATTCGATGTGAGGGCTCAGTGGCGCGTGGTTAGTGCGATGAATTGCCGCGCAGAAGGTCTGGGTTCGATTGCCAGCCGTAGCAACACCAAAATGATTTTTCACTGGCCCTCCTCTCGTGATGATCTGACAAATCATCCGAGTAGTATCAATTGTCAAGAATAGCTTATCTCAACTTAGCCGTTCGGAGTCGGCATAAAGCAGGAGGTCCCGCCATCGTGCAAGAAGTACACACGCACACATGAATGGTTGTGAGAAAGTTAGGCCCTGGGTACTAACGAGCCTGTTGCGCCAAAAATTTGTATTTGTATTTTTGTATTATTCGATGTACTCGAAATAATTCGGAAAAGGAAATGAAATCGGAAAAGGAAGGAAATGAAAAATAGGAAATTTTTCTTTTAACCAGTGTGCGGTAAATTTTTATGTTTCAAATATAAGTCACAATGAAATGTTTCAATTTGCTTTTTTGTAAATGTCATCGCCTTCTATGCTTGTGAATCGTTGGCCTTTGCTAACATTTTTGTGTCATAGAGTGTCATTAAAATATTTAACTGTAGTGTGCTCGCCAACATTCAAGTAGGTACATATACAGGGTGTCGTTGTCGGTGGTTTTACGTTGGCAGTGCTTGTACAATTTGAATTTTTTAAATTATTGTAACTGTAGATACATCTAAAGATCCAAACTTAAAATTCTCCGCAATGTTGTCCTGGGCATGCCCAATTGGCCAGAAAGACGACGAGTTAAGACAGATGGGCCATTTGCAACACTCTGCCACACAGATACCACGTTGTCTTTAGTGCGAATATTGAACTGAACCCCGTTGAAACATGTCACTGATCGTTAACAAGAATATTTTTGCATGCATCCAATATAAATTTCCAAGAACTCAATCTAAAAAAAGAGATTATATGGGAAAATATTAATGTTATTCGAGTTTAACATTGGTTGGTCTTATTTGGTCCTCCCTGCATAAACATGCTCAAATGGATTCAGAAAATATTGTTTGTTAAAATTCCGAAAGTAGCAAGAACAAATATTTTGTAAGGGCCCACTTCTTGCGAAAGTCTGACAAAACATACAAGCGTATAAAACTGTCATAAGACGATTCTCAATTTTGCCGTTCAATGGAGACGCTTGGTTTAGCCCTTATATGGACAAGCTATGAAGATACACAAAAAAATATAATATCTTTGGATGTGCTTGAAATCTTTCTACATCAAAGAACAAACCAACATTGAAGAAAAAACTACAAATTTAAACCCCGCAAGAGTTGAAATGCCATTAAATGATTACAAATGTGCGTCTAGTTAGGATAGTTGATATTAAGTAAAAATATGATCACCTCCTAACTAGACGCACATTTGTAATCAATCTTACCTTGAAAAAGACTTTTCATAAAAACAATATGGAAACTAATTCACTTAACGACTTGACATTGGCAGTGTTCCGCATTTCAGATTAATGGCGTTTTCCATTGGGAAATCTTGATTTTGATCTGAAATTTGATCTTTTTGAGTGTCAATGGAACACGATTCAGATTTATTTTTTTTGTCATTGTATTGGTGTCATTTCGTGTCTGTGAAGTTAGCGTCGGTGTAGCTGCCAACATTAAAAACATAACAAACATTTGAAAATACAGAAATTATCTTCATTTAATTCATTCAATCAATTTAATAGTTCACGTATAACTTTCTTTTCTGTGTCTATATACATAACATCACAACCGAAGTAAAAAATCAAAATGAAAATCACTCTTGTCAAACTGACAGCTATCATTTGTATTGGTATTGGTAAATCTGCCGAAAAATTCAGATTTTCAAAATTGATCTCTGATCAAAAAAAAATCAATTTTTTCGCCCAATGGAACACAACAACTGTCAAAATCGGTCTTCAGATCAAAAAAAAAATTGATTTTTTTCCCAATGGAAAACGCCATAAGAAAGATATTATGCCCAAATTTGTATGTATGTATTAGGCCGTCGCTGGTAGCTGAATAATCGTCTTGTCGTGTCTTAACATGTCTGTCTTAACATTTATTTTATCCGCAAGAGACATGCAAACATGTAATGTTTTATAAAAACAAAACCAAATATACATTTTTGGGATCAATAAACACTGATAAGCTATAGATGATTAACTTTTGAGATTTCAAGGGTGTACTATCTATTTTAATACATAAAAACTACTACACTGGGTGTCAAATGATAAAATTGACATAGTGGCTATTATGGTCGAATAATTCAATACAGGGTGTATACATTTTGGGTCGAATCGGGAGGAAGAAAATTTAATAGTTATATTTCCTAAATCAGGAGACGAAATTAGAATTTCATGGACAAACAGGTAAATGGTACATACATACAAAAGTGTAAACGTTTCAACTATTCCGAATGGAATGTCTAAAACAATTTGACATTTTGACACAATGTTTATTTCGCCGCGCCGGTTAAATCCAAATATTCTGGATACAACTTTCACTAAAAAACATTGATCGGCCCCGGTGACATTTCGGTTTTCCTAATATTTAAAGAAGTACCACCCGATGGTGTCAGTAGCCTATAAAAAACAGCAAAAGTGCTCGTTGTGAAACGATAGCTTATGAATTTTTCTAATTTTTTAAATATTTGCTTAACAAAGCGACTGAGACAGAAGTGAGCCTTATCTCTAAAAATACTGCAATAGTGTATTTCTTAATAGCTCGATTAATGCCTTACCACTAGCATGTCATGACATAAAGACTAAAACTGATTGAAATAATCAATTATTATCATGGTATAATAAAAATAATCGTTCACTCAATTCTAATATATGTAAAATTATGACTATTGCCAGAACCAAAGTTTTCATTTCTTTTACTATTGCGTCACTTATTACTAAAAAGTGTACTTTATCGTTATGCTCACATTGGAGCAAACTGAACTTGGAGTTGCATATCAATATAACTGTCCTCGAAGGTTCTACGTATTGACCCATGTGTAACTAAAAGCCTGTATGTTGGTCTTGTGCGTTATGTGTTGGAGTTTGTAAAATATGGTACCCTGCCACATTTCCCGCATTAAAGCTGACCAAAACCATTTTTGCTTTAAATTTGTATAGTCATGTTCATTTGTCACCATTAATGCTACTCGGTCTAAATACGCTTGTGCATAGAAATTCGTCCGTAAATATAGTTTATGTTTTTAAATATTTTATTACTCAAATTAATTTATTATATTAGTAATCATCGTTATATTTGAAGATTCGAATTTAAAAAAGTCGTTACTATAATTTGTTAAAATAAAGAAATGCAACTTGAAAGTGTTATAGCAAATTTATAACATATCTTCAAAAAAAAACCAAAAATATTAATACATAATTGGAAAGTTTAAAACAGTTTAAGAAAAAAACGTATTATGAAATTTGAGTAACAAAATAAATAGACTCAACACAATTTTGAATAAAAATTAAAAAAAAAAACTGTTCCTAAGGTCTTATTTTATTTTTTAACAAATAACGAACACATAATTAAGTGTAGAAGCAATGAAAAAAATTAAAAAGCAAATGAAGTGCAGCAAAAATTTGTACAAATGTAGATACTGAAAAGCAATGATTTGTTACTGGGCTTAGGATCTTTGTAGCTTGAATACTGTTCTTATATTTGTTTGTTTGGACTCAAAACAAAACCTAAACTTAATGGACTCTATCCAAAGACTTACAATATGCCTTATAGACGATTCATTCATTTCTTCAAATCTACAACCTTTGGCTCAGCGAAGACTTAAAGACTTATATATCTGTCTCTTTATTACATGTATTTAAATGGAATATATTTGTAGAAGCTTAGAGATATAATCCCTAGACTTGTTGAATTTCATCGACTTAAAAGACAAGTCCATCTAATAACGACATGTACACCACAGTACCAAAATTCTTTTTGTTACAGAAGAAGCTGGTACTGAAACGAACTTCCAGAAGAATATATATAAACATTTCAATAAACATCTAAACATCTCAGGAAGCATTTTAAGCATTATAGGTCCGCATCGCCTACGAAAAGTTTTTAAAAAAATGTAGATACCTATCCAGAGTGTTTGTATAATTCCATAATTCGTTGTCAAAAATAAGTAATTAATTTATGCGTTAATATCTACGATGTTGCTGACCATTATGCAAAGTCGATAAGCATATATGGATGGATTAATTTGTTTATAAACAAATCGGGATAGGTATCTATGAAGTTGTTGGCATGTCAACTTTATAGATACCTAACCCGATCAAAATGATAGCCAATCAACATAGTTCCCCTTCTTTCATGACACACTGTGTATTGTGTGTAAATAAATATTTATTCAAAAAAATATATATCCATTTATCTCTCACTTTTAACATTTTTTTTTGCATCCATCCTACAAGACGAACATAACTCAAACAGATCATAAATGTAAAAATATTAAAACGAAATACCGATACCGAATATATGCAGCCAAAGGAGGTTGCAAAAGAAACGAATAAGATTCACAGTACGGACAAGGTGGAAACCTAATGGCCCGTCGTCGACGTCTTCGTTGGGGTATCGAATTGCAAACGCGGGTTCAGCGTGGAAGGCAATTAGTACGAGATTCCTGTTAATTAACACATCCGAACCTATTTCTGCTATCTCTCGATGTGACACCCTTAGTTCGGCGGGTGGATCTGGTCGGGCGTAAACATCGTGTTCGATGACAGCGTCGACGAGCCAACATATGTAGCATGTCTTAAGCGCGCACACTACACGAACGTATGCTAATCAAAGCAAAGAGAAGAGTGTTTGGGTCCGCCGTTCGGAAGTCTCTTGCTCTCGACCAGAGATGGAGCGCACAATCTTTCCCTTTGCTAGTGTATCAGCAACGGTTTAATTAAATCAAGGGTCAAGTGGTAAATATTTTGACCCACGAATGATTAGTCAATGTCTCGCATACGCAACTGGGCAGAGAGGTGGTGGCGGGAGAGGATGCACGGGAACGCTCCAATAAACTTCGAATGCTCCTTAATTGAATTGAATTTACAAACGGGATGTTTTCATTTACTGAGCAGCCGTCGCGTCGGTCGCGTCGTTCTCGACGACGTCGTTGTCGTCGTGGCCCGTGTGTGGGCTTCTCATTTCCTCTCAATCTCAACAGCCTACAAAGCCATCGTACATTTTTCCCGAAAATTCTCATAGATTTGCACTCGAAAACTCTGAACAAATCCGCTGGTCGTCTGAATGCCGCAGCTCTCAAGTGTGTGCAAACCCCGCTGATGGGATAAAGACCAAGTTGAGTTTTAAGTATCTCTCGCCGGAGGTTGTGGGAAAGCGAAAAGAAACGTTTAAGTCCTTTGCACACGAAAGTCAAACGACACCATTCCCATTCGGCAATCACTTCACTTAATTAGGTGCAGTCGATTGGAATCGATGACGATTCCGTTTCTTCTTTGATTGAGTTGTTTTCCTTGCCGACAAATCGCTTTCACACACAGTCGTCCTTGGACGAGGAGTCTTTTTCACATCCACATTTACACCCTTGAGGGTGAGTTTTCTCTCTGAAAAGCCGAAAAGTAGTCGACGTTTGGCGTTTTCTTTTCGCATATTACTTTCAAGTTCTTGAGTTTTCAAGTTGGTGCTGGAAAAGTGCTTGACTTTGGCACTGTGTCGCGTAAATGTGAACTAAAATTTTTCAAATTCCTTTCTATTCTATCGTGAAATATGCTTGAACTGTACTCGACACGCAATTGCTTCGTGTGGCGAACAACGTTCCCACAATGAAACCGTCTTGTTAATTTTTTTGGAAATTGCCAAAAAAGCAGATGCTAAGGAAAACCACTGTTGCAGAAGCCAATCAATTGTGGAAATCTCCGGAGAAAGGATAAAAGGATGCTCTTTCGCAATGCTTCATTGTTTGCATCTGAGTATCTTTCGTGCGGTCTAGGATTTCATTTAGATTTAGATACAATCGTAGGCTGCAAATTCATTTGCAGCAGGTGGTGTGTCCTGCAATGTTGAGTCGGTTGGCGCAACAACATATTTTGTAACATTAGCCTTTTCTAGTGATAATCGGGGATTTGTGGCCTAATTGTTAATGGCGTTTGTGTAGAACAAAAGATGGAAACAACGGAATACAACTGGATCGTTTAAGTGAGCTATTACTTGCCTTTTTGAGTAGCAAGCTGTAGAGATAAAATCTGCGAAAATAAATCCAGGAAATCTGTTTGTGGTTGTGGGTGCGAAACCAACGATTGGGGTAACATTTATTTGAATTATGTTCGAATTTCCTCTGCCATACTTTCGTATGTATACTTAATGTCAATAAAGGAAAATCTAAGATTCAGTACCGTAAAAATATTTGAATATATTTTAAGGCTCCAATTTTCTGTCAGCACGTGCAGAACATGAAATGCATTCTTTTGTCACCAGCAAATGATGTTAGGATATGCTTACATCTATTATACCTACACGCCACAGGTTAAGCATAGCTAAATCCTAAACGACAACTAGAATAGTCAGAAGAGAGCTATGCCCTGATTTGTAACGAGCCTATTGTGCCAAGAACTAATAATATTGATAAAGTAAACTCTTCTGCATCACTAGTCTAACGGTTTGATAAGAGCTTTGGGCTCAATACTAAACCGTACAAAAATAAAATGCGGGTGAAATGCAAATATAGCTGGATCTTGTAGGCGATGTTGAGCAGACTTATGCCTCTGTAGTTGGCGCAGTTCAGAGGGTCTCCTTTTTTGTGGATCGGGCAAACGATGCTGAGGTTCCATTCTTCAGGCATGCTTCCATCCGACCAGATTTGGCTTATGAGCTGGTGGATGTTACTTACCAAGTCGTCTCCGCCAGCTTTATAAAGCTCAGCGGGAAGGCCGTCATTTCCGGCGGCTGATCTAATGGCTTGTTGGCATCGTTGCCATTGTTCTTCGATATTAGATGCTGGTGGTGTGTTGTGAGTCGAGAGGTTAAGGGATACGCGTTGCGCGAAGGTCTTGGCGGTCTCTGGCGATCGCTGTCTTTCGTCATTACTGGTTTTCACTGTCTTTTCACAGTATTTCTGGTTTTTTGTGGCGTGGTGGATATCCGTATCCTTACCTTGGCTACAACAAGGTAGTGGTCCGAGTCGATGTTAGCCCCTCGGAATGTTCTGACATCCAAAATACTGGATGCGTGCCTCTTGTCTATCGCAATGTGATCAATTTGGTTGACTGTTCGTTGATCTGGAGCCGCCATGTCCCCTTATGGATATCGAGGTGTGCTGGCTATAGTGGCATTTCGTTCCGTAGCGAAGTCAATTAGACTAAGTCCGTTACCATACGTGTAGTCGTGCAGGCTATATTTTCCGACAGTAATGCTAAAGATGTCTTCTCTTCCTACCTTTGAGCATGAGCGCATATAATGCTTATGTTGGCGAATTTTGCCTTGATGCGGATTGTAACAATGCGTTCGCTAATGTCTTGGAAACATAAGACTTCTTGCCTAAGTCTGGCACTTATAACAAATCCGCATCCGAATAGTCGCTGTTTCTGCTCACTATAACACGGTCCATGGTAGATGTCACAGTTTTTCATCATCTTTTTGCCCGGCCCATCCCATCGTATTTCTTGGATGGCAGTAATGTCTGCTTTGTAGCAGTTTAGGGCTTCCGCTAGTTGTTCGCCTGCACCTCTCCTGTTTAATATTCTCACATTCCAGGTGCAGATACGAACGTCGTTGTCCTTTTTTCGTTTAGCATGGTCGTCAACAATAATATCAGTCCTTTCCGAGGCTATTGGTTGCTTCGTAACATAAGCTTTTTTCCGTGGATGGGTAGTTAACCCAAAGCACAACCCCCAACCTGGAGGGCCAGGCCCTTGTTTTGACCCTAGGACAGCGAGCCGGAAAAATACCGATGTCAGTAGCCCATTTTGGAATATGAGCGCTGCCGTTGACCCATTGAGGGCTCCTCCGCCACCAACTCTTTTCCAACACCCTGGCTCAGTATTGGAAATCCCTATAGACCTGGTGTTCAAATATGTCGAAGCAGCTCATATAGGGATTACACTACCAGTTCGATTTATTATGTATAAGGCGTCACAATTTCGGCGGCCTTAAACTAACTGCAGGTCAAAAGTGCCGATGTCTTGAAGATTAGACGTCAGCAGAGTTCCGTCCGGGGTCTTCAGTGTCATAATTCAAATTCTGTCATTAGATCCAATACAAATCACTATCACTCTTCCCATTTCCCATTTATGTAATCTGTAATCTTTTAGAACAACGAGATTTCCGACAGCAATATTTGGGTACAACTTCGTCCATATAAGTCGTTTTCGCAGATATTAGCTGAGTTACCTTCACCATTTTTCTACCGGGACATTTCGTAGGAGAGCAGCTAAAAACTATCCCCGAACCAGATTGTTATATATCTGGTTCCGGAATAGTTTTTAGCTGCTCGAATAGCGAGTATCTGCAACAACGACTTATATGGATTGTTATATACCTGGTTCCGGAAAAGTTTTTAGCTGCTCTCCTACGAAAAAAAATGTCCCGGTGTTAGAGCCTATTCTGCCAACTACTCATTTCGGGTTATATGTACGTCGAAAAATTGCATAAATTATTTTTCTGCTCCGGCAAAAATTGTCACTGAATAAATCCTTGCAATGCCTCCTAGTGAATGATATTCTGTGATCTTTAATACTTGACACAAGATCTTGAAAGTAGATAACTAACAGTGTAGCGAAAGAAATCCAGTGGTGTTAAATCATATGATCTTAGGGCCAATTTTTATTACTGAACACGATCAGGAAATGTCTTATGCCGTAATCAAATGTTTTCACGGTCTTTGAAAATATCCTCTAATTTAGCCAGAAGGAACTCGGTTATCATGGCGCGCTGTGTAGCACTAGAAATTGTTACTTCTTGATCAGCAGAAGATGTATCTATGCTACAATGATGCGTACAGGCCAAAAACGGATCCAAAAAATTGAAAGTGTTCTTCATTGCTTAGGATGATTTTGCTCGAAAAATTACCATCCATTCGTGATGTTTAATTTTACTATTACATTATGCTATAGTTCATGTGTTTATTGAACTTTGTAGACTGGGGAGACCCATATCTGAAATGAACAAACGCTTCTTGTCTACGACGCCAAATTAATGTTCCATGACTTAAATATTTGATCGGCTCAATGTGTTTTTAGCATCGCCAATTGGTCCAGTCTAAGATCCTCCGTAAGAATCCTACTCTATGGCGCTGAAGCATATACCGTATCAAAAGCGAATGAAGAAAACCTTTGTCGTTTTGAGCGAAAAATTTGACCCGTTTGCGCTAATGGGCTATGAACACGAGGATTGAATCAAGGACTATACTGTAAAGAGACAAATACCTGGTCAAAGGGCTGGAGCTATAATGAAACAACGAATTTATTGGATTATATTGCCGACGAATTTAAAGACAATCAAAAAACATTTGAGATTTTTTAATTTTTTTTTAATTGACTATGAAATTATTACTATTTTTGTGCCTTAGAGGAAAAATGAGATACCTTCCCTTTGTTTTGGCAGTTAGTTGGAAAAGCAAATCAGGCGCCAGCCGGTCTGCTAGCCAATAATAATAAAGAAAATGTGGTAAAATGTGTTAACAAAATCTGCCCCACTTTGACACGCTGGCCCAAAAATTTGCTGCACCGGAAAAATGTTAGCCCAGCAACTATATCAGTTTGATACAAGCTTTATCTATATATATATAATGGATCTTGGTTTGTTCGGATGCTTAAAACTAGAAAACGACTGGACCAAATTGGATACTTCCTTCTGCGGATTTGTTCGTAATTGCTCCGCGAAGGTTTAGGAAAAAAGAAAAATTGAAAAATTCTCAACAGGTGGCGCTGTAGGCGGTCATTCCATTTGATGATGGCAAAACAACGTTTGACGGGCCAGCTTGTTTCTTATAAATTTTTAGCCTGCTAAATCTCTGCTTTAGTACCAAAACAGTGTTCAATTAATTTAACTTGATGTTATGCACTATCACCTGCTATCCATTCTGCTCAAGTGAAAAAATGTTGTTCGTTTTTAGACAAATCATAGACGAAATCCTACCAGGCCTAGCAATAATTTATCGCTTGTTTTTTTTTCAGCTAATTTGATTTCGGTCCCATCCACGTATCTGATGCAGTGTGCAAAGCGTCAACATTTCTGAAGCAATGTTTTTTTTGCTCTGCAGTATCTGACCAATATAAAAACATCCTTGTTTTCTTTAATGTCGGTTAAAAAACTCTTACGCTAGAAACCACAAAACGTGTTAATAATACGGTACCTGAATTGTTCCGCCACCACCAATAATAAACAAGCTTGCAATTTCGTAAACCCTCTCTACCGGAACCCATGCGATATAGCACGATTATCAATTGCATGTTAGCAGGTAACGCAGGTAAGATCTAGAGACATGAAAAATATCGTCATCATTAATGAAAATAAAAAGAATAATGTATTGTAAAAAAGTCGACCAATTAACATGAACAATTTGCTCGGATCTATCTTTATCTAAATAAGGCAAAACATCTATCAACAAGTTTCGTCCTTTTGGTACATCCTCGTAAAATTTTTAAAACTTACTTTTGTTGTTTATTTTTGGCATCGTTCAACATCCATATGATCCTTTTTTACAAATTAAACGTTTATTTATTTATTATTAAATTATTTGACAAATGATGTTTGACATACTTTGACTTTGTTGTTTACGCAAACAGTATTGGGGGCTACAATAAAACTATCGTCATAAACTCACAAACTAACGTTGTAAATTTACGTTGTATTTAACAAATAAGAAACAATGGCAATTAGATATTATTTTTGAAATATTGTTCAACAATGCAAATGCTGTGTTCTCCATATCGTGCTCCATTTTGTTTGGTTGTTAATAATTAACAAAGAGTTACAAAATATGGACAACTAATTATGTTAAGTTTTATCTATATGGCTTCACACCGAACCGAAAACTGAGTTTTCGAAAAAAAAATACCAAACGCGTTTACACCGAACAACGGCCATGTTTGATTCTATTCATTCAATTTTTGAATCAGAATTAAAGGTATTTAAGGTAGTTTATATAAAAATCATTTTTCTAATCAACTTCCATGCAAATATAAAATAAAAACTAAAAATAATTTGTTTTGTGTTCATCTGTTCTGTGGGACGTTTGAAATGTATCAAAAAGTATGTTCGCTCTAACAACCTTCAACAAAATGGCGTCTACAAAATGCGTTCGAAAAGGTTACAACTTTTCAAAATCTATAATGCATGCAAAAATATCATTTGTTTAATGATTGTTTCGGGTGTTTTGCAAAAACTCAGTTTTCTATTTGATGTGAAAACCGTATAAAAAGGATTTTTTTTAAAAACAAAATTCGCTATAATATACACCAGTTTCAAAAGACCACGTAAATACATCATGTTCCAAAAACATAAGTGTAATCATTTTCATGCTGATACACTTCAAGTAAATCCGTCATAACTGTGTAAGTGCGTTCCGATTTAAATACCACACGCGTTTGTCTAAACCACCACCTCCATAGCTCTTACAGCTCATCCACATCTCTATTAAGCACAGTAATCAAAAAGTTGCTTCACGGGATGTACGCAAAGATACTCAAACATCATTTCCTCATTTTTTCTGCAATACAACGAACTGAGCTCACATAGTGGAGCAGGGTACAAGGAACACTGACCGTAAATTCTCTCCACTTAAACATGAACACGTAATTCTATTGTACGGTGACATGATGCCATTAAACATTATCCGTGGCGCTGCTGTATTGTAACTTATTCGCTTTTCTTAAACAAATTCAGCATCCCCCTCGCGCACCGTCTCCTGCACTCACATGTCTATCTTTAATCATTTTCCTCCAACTTATTTGCTAGATATTTGAGTCACTTTTGCTTGCAACACAATTCCATTCAGCTTGCCAATTACCGGGCCATTATTCAATCAAGACAAATTTATTTGTTTATCCAGGCGAGTGCATCATTTTCATCATTTCTATGCCCTCATGATGGCGGTAGCAAAGCAATGCGATACGATACCGCACCACCACCACCAACCAACTGTGATTCCAATTATGGCCCAGAATATTGGATTTCGGCGTGGCTTATCCTCGCCGTCAATCTTGCGAACACACACAACAACAGCAATGGGAAAGAAAGTCTCGGCGGCTGTCTCAGGCGTCTCAACCGCTTCGGCCCCAAAAGTGACCTATTATTGTCGTGGTCATTACATTGGTACACATCTATTATTTTAGGTTGAATGGAAATTATTATGCACGCTTGACAAAGGGAATTCACGCCGTTGTGTCAGCCGGATTGTGGGCCGGGACGGGACACTCTGGCTGTATGGTTCTTTTGGCGCAGCAGCAGCGTTACCAGCGCTTTTCTTAATTATTCATTTACACTGGTCGGCGCAGCGCGGCGCGGCGGCAGTTGTGTTGTGCTGTGCCCCGTCGATTAGACAATAATTTCCACAACTCACTTTGCATGACAGCCATTGTTACTTTATTTGTTATCTCAATTTACCTATCGCATAACTGTGCGAACTGTAGGAACTGTGCTGACTGGCTGACTGGCTGGCTGGATGGCTGGACATGAATGGGCCGGGGCCGAAGATATTATGTTAAAGCGTAACACCTTCGAGATCAGGTGTTGGTTGGATGGCAGGCTGCCTTATGACGAGAGCAATTATCGTTATTAGTCGTGGCTTTTGTGCTGCGCGGCGGCCTGTGTATAGCCGGTTGACTATTCAATGCGATGTTGGTTTCTCACGGGGTACTGTGGCACAGAGACGCAAGTAAGTGGCAAAAAGCCAGAAAGGAATTTGGCCAAAAAATGATCTGGATTCGTCGTTGACGTGTTCAGTATGGCAAAGCGGATCCAGTGAGAATTTAAAGAAAGAGCGAGGTTTTCACTGATATATACGTACAGGGTGGGCCATAATTAATGGGTATACTTGAATGAGGTATTACAAGGTGCATTATATGTTCCAGGTCGAAATTTTTTTTAATTACTTTTAAATGAAATACAATTTTATAATTTATATGTTATTGAATGATTATATGGTCTTTAACATTATGTATGGTGTCGGTAAAGTGGGAGCTTTTGGCCGTGGTCTCCTTAGCAGCAGTCAGCAGTCTCCTTAAACATCGATGTTGTGGTTGGTTTGTGTGAAGTAGGTACATTATTCGTCCGGGAAAAATTTCTCGTAAAATTCGCATCTTGCAAGGAGCTGTGTGTGATGTGGTACCGTCTTGTAAACCACATGTTCTGTAAGTCTAATTCGAGCACAAGAAAGTTTTTCCCGATTGCGGAAACCAGTAACTGTTATAGCATTGCCAATGGCATCCCAAAGACGTCGCCGGCCGGCACAGAAGTGAATAGATCGGTATAAAAACGGAATTTCGGGGATGTAGGTAGTGCTTGGTAAGTTGATTTTGTAAACGCAATAGCTCCAGATTTCTTCCTATTTGGTAATCTGAATCGATAGTTTAGAAAAAAATAATTCCCAGTCTCTTGTAGACCTTAAAATAATCATTCAGTGGAACATGACAAACCCTAACAAGTCATAAAAAAGTTTGTCACCATAGACTAAAGTGTTTACTTGCATAATAAAGTAGTGCTACAGACCCAGTTTAACCTGAATCTCAAGCATCTAGCCCTGTTCTTAGTTCTTTAAATTTGACCACTATTTGTAAGCGATGTACTTAAGGCGGGATGTTCCTCTACTAAGTCAATATATACAGAATAATACAGGATGACACAAAAACACTCACGAAAAACACTGGCGTTGTTTGTTTATGTTTAAATATAAACGACTTAATTTCAAAACTTTTTCAATGTTTATTTTGACCATTCATTTTTTTGTCAGGTCCCAGAAATTTGTTTACGTATTATTAAGATTAAAATGAACATTTAGGTTCAGGTGAGCGTGAGCACAGTTTAGACGCGGTTGGCTTATGTACTGGACTATGAATTTAACAAATACAAGTATAACAGCGACTCTTTGAAAAGTTAGTTCAGACACTACTCATGGTGTAAACGTATTTTCTTTGTGATTTGTATATCTTTGTTATTTGTCGCAAACGGGAATTTTCGAATAAATTTCGCTATTGATATGGTCCATGTACATTATGCTTTCCCCACCACCTGTGATACATGGCTAGAGAATGGCGAAGCTAGAATCTATTAACTCCTTAGAAACAGAAAATGTTTATTACAAAGCTTAGTAAACTCAGTGGTCTGTAGGTGCTATCAAAAGAATGTATTTTAAAGGAAAGTTTTCACACATTCAGAGATTCAACTCAGCTCTTATTTTCGGTATTTTTTAAAGATATATATATATTTCTTATTTCATGAATTCCAACTGTTTTCGAAAAATAAAATATTTTTTTAAATTGTTCATTCTATATTACTATATTTTGTATTGTATGTTTTTTTTTCTTATATTATTAGTCTCAAAATGTTTATTCTACTGTTTCATTATGTAAAGTTATAAATATATATCCTCAAATATCCTCAAACCAAATGCAATGTGCGTGTTGTTGGTAGTCTCTTAGAAGGCTTGTTTTAAATTCTTACCAGGGACTACTCATATGAAAAACCAATTCATGCACGGCAACTGGTATCATAATTTTATTGTAATTTCTTTCACTTCTATCAATTCTACGGTAGCCGTGACAAAAGTATTTCAGATACCTCATCATTACTTTAAGTGCTAAATGTTATCGGACGAGTGAAGGAGAACAATAAATGTGCACTATTTTAACACTCAAGTGACTATACTGACTCATAAAAATAGCTTATCTTCGAGAGAAACATAACATAAACGTATATTATGTATTTATCCACAGCTAACTGGTTGCAGATACAAAAATGGTATAAAATGTTATGTGCAACTTAACCTGAACACACTTTCAAAAAAAAAAAAAAAAAAAAACAAACAAAGCCTTTAAACTACCGATGCACGACTTCAATGAAAACAATTACCTTGTTTTGGCCGCTTATTTTCAATTTTTCATAGATCCAAGCAAACAATAGGTTCCCGATTCCGTCGATCGCTATTTTAATTGATGGAGAAAATATCATTCAATTATCAATGGTTAACCTTATCGTGACAGAAATCTGGGAATTATTTCGGTACCGCCTAGAGGTCATTTCAAGTGTATCAAAAGTAGCCGACGTTTTAAATAAAGTTTGACGGCTTCGTCATTACCCTAGAGATCAAAGTATCATTTCGGATTTAATGACTCATTGAATGTATAAACAGATGGTTTTTTTTATAATAAAATAAAAATGAATACATTTTTTTTGGGGAAAAGTTGTTGCTGTCCATCAGGGAATGATTAAATTAGTTGAAGAGTTTGTCAACTAATGTCAATCAATAACCGACACATTGCTCCTTTATTTGTCCGAGTTATGATAAAAGACACGATGGGACCAAACATATGTCCACAGTTGCCATTCAATGGCTCGAACTCAACCCATGAAAGTCAACATTAATCAGCTTGACGTCGCCTCCGTTCTCTGCGTCGACAGTCAATGACTGCAACTGACTAATATGCAAAACAATTAAGGTAAACTAATTAATTATGCAAACGAAATTGCATGTCCATGTATTGTTGTATACTCCATGTCGGAAAACTGTGGTTCTCTGTATCTATACATATTTTAACCAGCAAATTACTGGTTTTAAAATATTCTGTAGGTACAACTATTCGTTACAGTAGCTAAGACTGTGTTTTATGCGATAAATAAAATAATAACAGTGAATTTATGACAACAGTTGGATTGACTTGATTGGAGGCCTTTGACATACATTAGATCCGTTATGGCTGGATGGAATTGTGGAGCGGGTAAACAGATGCAGATCAACAGGTCGTAATAAAAATGACAACTCATCTGTCAAATAAATTTGAAATATATTTTTCCTTTTGGGTGATTTAATAGGTGTAGATCCGGAAAGAATCTGGAACTGAACCAATGCCCCACAGCTAGATCTTCAAGTTGGCTGATGTCGTTTTCTGGCAAGCACCAACGAAGGCGAGATTTTTCTCAACTGCTTCGACTATGCGCTAACAAATCAAAAACTATGCTGGTCGGAGTGTGTCCCTGCCCTCAACATGTCCTAACCATCTTAAACGTACCATGCGTATTTTTTTACCAGGTTTATGTACAGCTCGTTGAATTTTTCCTTTCAAAACTTTTCAACACAAGCTACAACATTTATCTAATGCAAGACTAGGATGACATGGGCCTTAAAGTGAAAGGTAGAAAAAGTCCCTTACTATCTTAAAGTTATAGTTGTCCGATTACTTTCAAAGCAACATGCAACCAATAGGCCTCTGCCATTAGCCCTGTCCTTAGCTTACTGCCTCCAGTTGCGCATTCCAAGTTGGTTGAGGTCGGTTTCTACTTGTGCGCTTCACTTAATGCGAGGTCTTGCTCTACTGCGTCCGACGTATGGCTGTGAATCAAAGACTCTGCCAGCAGGAGTATTGGTGTTTATTCGTTCTACATGTCCTAGCCATCTTAAACTTTCAACTGCCAATGGTGATGTTCTGACCAAACTGTCGATATTGTGTGGCCTTTCGTGTTGACAGCATACACTTAGTTTTACCCTCTATTGATGCCAAACCCATTTTTGCCGCTTCCTTCTCTATTTGTATTAGCAAACGTGGCTATGACATCCCGTTGAGTACGACCAATGATGTCAATATCAATATCGTCGGTGTATGCTAGTAATTGCACCGATTTATGGAATATTTTGTCTCTGGTGTTGGCTCGGAAGTTTTGAACAATCCTCCCAAGTCATATGACTGTTCATCGTCTTGCCTAAATCCGTTTTTAGTATCGAATATGTCGGGTAGGTCGTTTCTGGCACTGATGGATCAGCAAGAATTCTCCATCGTCATCCTGCACAGACGAACGAGTTTGGGCGGTATACCTTATTAGACATGGCTCTGTATTGTCTCAACTACGATATATCCTTGTTCATCTCGACAGGATTCTGTTCGAGCCTTGTATCCTTGGCTTTGACGTTTTGCACTTTGGTGGAACTTGCGATTATCGTTTCTGGAGTAGCATCTTTCTATATCCTCGATCGCGCGCTTTTCTTGCTCTTTTTTCTTCTTTCTTAAAAGCCGGTGTTTTTCCCGTCTTCTTGGGCTATAAAGTTCAATGGCAGCTCTTGGCTTCACCTGCAGTTAGCATTATAGGCCCCTCGTTCTTGGTTGCGAGCATCTGTCGTCAATCCTCACCTAACCAAGGGTTTCTTCAGTGATGGCTAATCTAATGGCTTGTTGGCATCGTTGCCATGTGTCTTCGACTTTCGACATTAGATACTACTGGTATGGTGTTAGCAATAAAATTAGTCTTTTCCGAAGCTATTCGTTGTCCCGCAACAGTACTTTTTTCCATGTTTACCCAAAACACAACATCCAACCTAGAGGGCAAGTTTGCAACTGCCGAGTTTAAAATTCTTTGCTTTCAGAAACTTTTGTTAATGTATGATTGGCTCATGAAAGCAGTTATTGTAGGCTTATGTGGCAACTATTTGATTGCGGTAACAAATATGACTGATACTGACAGGTGTTGCCTTAGCCTAATAAAGAAGCATATATTTTATTTTATTTTTATTTATTGAACACTATGCCTATTGTGTTGTTTCGTTAGTTTCTCAGAATAACATGACAGTGTGTCTGTATCAAATGATATCCTTACCAACCTTGATGGAAAGAAAATTGAACTATATGGCATTAACGGTCCATAAAATATCTCAAACCTAGCTTCTCCATTACTTTTTATGTGGAAATTATTATTTCTGCCACAAAGAAGAGGATCTCCTCCTTAACGCTGAATCACTTAATGAATGTACCAACCTTGATGAAGCAAGGAAAATTTTGTATCTTTATCTTGCGGAGATGGACGGAACCAGAAATAAATATATTTAGCTAACATTTAAAAGAAAAACAGTCAATCTAATCCATAACCAAATCAATGCAAACATAAACGAGCTAAGGATAGTAACGACTACTTTAAGAAGTTCAGGATTTGAGAGAACTTTGCTAACAGAGGTATTCTTGATAGAAATATTGTGTATTGCGATGACCCACAGAATCTGTAAATTCGATTTGTGGTTTAACAATTAAATTCGGGTAAGTATAGCGGGTGGTCCAAATTAAATTTTCTTTTTTTTCGACAGTCATATTTTTTTGAGACTGGCAGATTTTTACGCTCTTTAGTCAACGTTTCTGTTCAGTATGCATTGCCATTTCATCATGAATAGTCTAACATCGGGAACGCTTACTAGTTGTGGAACCACGCCTACTATTTGTGGAACTTATATCCAAAATCTGTGCTCAGTTAAAAATTGTTATACAGTTCGTCGACCACATTTTGGTCGTCATAATCGTCCAACTGAACCCACTATTCATAAAACCTTCACTAAGTTCCGAACCAAATTTACTTTATTGGACATTCATCCAACAATCAGAGTTCGTAGAGTCCGTATTAATGATTGAAGCTTTGGAAGCCAACATAACTCGTGTTATTCATGGAATACCGGACGATATGCTTGAACGTGTGGGCGAAAATTGGACCCACACAATGGATCATTTAAGAGTTAGTCGCGTGGGCAACATTTGAAGAAAATTATCTTTAAAGAATAAATAACATAAAATGGCATGAACCAAATAAATAAATTATTCAATTCATTGATTTTTTTGTGTTTTATTTAAAAAACATCTGGAAGCTCTTATTGGATAACCATTTATTAACGATCTCAACAACTCAACATTTCACACATCAACCTCCAAGAACAGGAGCTTGAATTGAATGTTGATTTTCATCCTTTAGGCCGTGTTAAAAAATAAATTGACAAATTGGTGCGAATTTCGAAGTAGTTATATAATAATTAGTTTTTATTGTTATAAAAGGCATTTCGGTAAGCGGAAAAGAGCATATGAGACATATTTGAAGGATGTTCTTAAATCGACGATATGTGCGTGAGCGCTTAAAGCGAATAATGTCTGATCCGTTCGTTAGATAGAGCCAGATACAGTTTTTTTTGGGGTTTGCGCTGCCGCGAATGAAAATAATTAATTTATTTTATTTTTAAAAATAAACATGTATTTACTATTTGGACCCCTATATATGGATGCGATTGAAGAAGATTTTCGATTGCGTCGAAAGCAGTGGATACATTTTTGCCGGATTCTGGGAAAAATTAAAAAAAGAAAAAAAAAAATAAAACATTTTGCACTTTTCTTTTAATCTCTATTTCATAAGTATCAGTGGGATAACGCCTTAATTGGAACCACAATTTTGAACTAAACGTTTCCATCAATTTTTTGACTGTGTGTGGCATACAGAACGATTTTCGTCTTAGCTCGATATTTTTGTTTCCCAGATCATTTTATGACTTCATAAGGTTTTTGTTTTTTTTTTTTATAAAATACGGTGTTTATTTCTAAATACTTTTAATAAGAATTTAAAATTTGTATTTGTTTTAGGGCTTTAGGCTTTATTGGTACTTTTGGTGATCAATGCATAATTTTAAAATTAAGATCAAGCTAAATAACGAAATAAGCATGCACATGTCGAAAACGATATATTGAAAGTTATAGCAAACATCGCAAGAGTGTCACTAAGGATTTCTGATCATAATCCCGTTCTTAAAAAAAAAATCAGTCTTGTTGAGACCAGTAACCATGCCGACCTTTTTCACACATTTGGGTGCAGACATAATAAGCCAAAATCCACCAATATCGATTCATTACACTTTTTTCTTTTTATTCATTCGAGTGTTTGGCTGTATTTTAAGCGACGTGAGCAATATTCTTCGAGTCAATTGCAGTTTATACAAAAACAAATGCAAATCATCTTTCTTAATGCGGCGCATTCTTGCACTATGGCGGGACCTCCTGTTTTATGCCGAATCCGAACGGCTAAGTTGAGATAAGCTATTCTTGAAAATTGATACACTCGGATGATTTGTCAGATCATAACGAGAGTAGGGCCAGTAAAAAATCATTTTGGTGTTGCTACGGCTGGGAATCGAACCCAGACCTTCTGCGCGGCAGTTCATCGCACTAACCACACGCCACTGAGCCCTTGAGGCGATTCATGGTTAAAATTATACTGGATTGAGTTTCAAAAAAAATGTCTACTCAATCCAATCGATAAATGTAAAAATTATATAATGTTTACATACCTACCAACATAAAAGATGGCGCACCGTGTATATAATACTTTATTAACTTTAAACTAAAGTAGAATTGCAATCGCCCTATTGTATTGAAAAATGCTTTAAGATTCTTTAGTAGGTCGAATAATCAGAACTAAATACGTTTTAAGCAAAAGTAGTTACGATTAATTAATTAAAAAACACTATTGAACGTTGCAGCGACTATTTATTTTGTGACTCACTAAGCTTTTGTTGTTCCTCTAAAAATTGATTTCTTAACATCGGTTAATATTGGACAAACTAAGAATTTTCAATTGAAAAATCCATCATTAGGGTTGGCCAAACTATCACTTCATATACAAAAAATTACATTTGTTACATGTGATACGTAGTAAAATATAGTTTAATGTATTGTTAATGAAACAAATTTTAGCAGAAGTAGCTTCAACTGTCAAAATTTAAATTTGAAAAAGAACACTCGCTTCTCGAATTTTTATTGTTCAACCCGATGCTTTCCGATAATACTGCCATTCCAATCCCATTAAACATCACAATAATCCACGTTCAAGATAAGGATATGAAAGTAGGTTATATATGCAAAATTGTTAGTTATTATACCCTATTCCATAAGAATACATTAGTTTAGCTTTTCTTATACAATTTTTGTGACAGAGAGATAATAAAGATAGATACATATATAATATATATCGTTAAGTTTATGGATCGAATCATAATCGAGCCTTACTAAATTGATGAAATTTTGTATAAATTTAGTGCTCTCAACTAATTATATGTAGATATCTACTAAAAAATTGTTCTTGGTTATCCATCTTAGGCTCATATAAAAAAAAGTGTCATACTAAAAAAAATACTATCTATTTTTTTACAAAATTTCTTCGAAATCGGTTCGGCGGTTTCGGAGATTAGCGTGTAAACGAACATCGTGACACAAGATTTTTATATATAATGAAGAAGAATCCAATACAAGTCTGAAAATTTAGTAAATTTATTGAATTTCAAATTAACCTCAATATCCATCTTAATAATTTGCAATTAAAGTTATCTGGGGAATAATAATTGTATTTATTATTTTTGTATGATAAATGTCCAATGACCCATTTCTCACTAAATTCACATGAAAAACATTCCAAACCTCATACTTCCCGTTTTTCGTGTCGAATTTTCATGTCGCTATAACATGGGCCTTAGTGGAAAAAAAATATAAAATACTGTTAGAACCTTTTGTATTGACCTAGTTCCAATGAACTCACTAAGGTATTAAACATCAAACAATTATTTTTTAGTGGTTTTCAATGCAATTACAGATGTGTTCTGTCAAAAGCAGTTTGATATACGATTTTTGACATTAAAGTGCATCAATTTACTCCAATAGTGATGAAATTTTGAAAAATCCTTCCATACCTCCGTTTAAAATGAAAGAGAGCAAGCGGTCAAATCATTCGACGCATTGCATGCTTCAATGATGCATACTGGGAGGCATAAGCAAGTTATATATAAAACACACTGGTATGAACATATCTTTGGAGTTAAGGAACATTTCTCATTTAAACCCGATTTTCATAAGAAGAAAAATTAAATGATGCATTTCCAAATATTTGATTTTTAGAAATTAGACCTTGAAATGTTTTTTAATAACAACCTTTTGAAACATATAAAATGCAGTATTTAATTCAGATTTAATTCAGATTTTAATAAGAACACGTGCTTTTAAAGAGGTGCTATTTTTACCATATACGAAAAGCGCCAATTTTGTCTAGATGGAAACGGAATGTGAAAACCAAAACCAATATTATAAAAACGTCTTCAATTCGCATTCATCTTTGTGTCAAAATATTAAACAATTAGTGGAAAACTTTCGACGAATTTATTTAATGAAACGAACATATACTTTTGTATTTAAAATAAACAATTATTATAACGACATACAAAATTGTATTAAAATTTTATGACGCGTTTCAGAAAATACCTAATTTTGTGAAGATACCTATTGCCGCTTTTTTAGTAGCTTGCAGAGTATTTAATGTCCTTTAAAACGTCAACACCATACCTCGTATAAGATTCAACATTTACGAAATATTAGTACCGTAAATCTGGATATGCCATCACATTGTTGTGTTCTGTGTTAAAATATCCATCATTAACATTGCAGTCGGTTTGAAGAGTAGTTATTTGCATATTTTGGCAGTGGAGATGCATTCTTTCAATATGGGAGCACTATTTTAAAAACATAAAAGCTATTTTACGAAATGACGCATTTTGGGTCCGTGTGAATAAACTTTTTTTTCAGATAAGTTTTTAAAATCGACTGTCAATTTTTATCAAAGTCTTTCTTAAGTCAACCGTTTTATGGAAGGTGCAGTTATTATGTAAGCAAACATAAGCTTTGAATTTAGCTATATAGGATGTTATTGGACTTGTATAATTGAATCACTGAAATGATTTACCCACATTTAAAAAAAAAAAGTCTTTGCTTCTGAGGATCTCAACGCAAACAAATAGTCAAAATCTGATCTGAAAGATTCTATATCTCCCTGTATCTCTATACAGTAAAAATACACAGTTGTATCTATAAAAGTAGTTTAGAGTTTGCGTAACTTTAGGAAATCTTTAAGTACTGCCTAAGTGCAAAAACGATTTTCACATTTTTTGCAACGTTGCCTAAAGGTCGCCTAACTTAAGTGCGAACGAACCCTGTCTAGAGAATACCTAACAAATTTTTAAGTGCGGTGATTTTCAATAAAATGAATCTTAATTAATAAAAATGGAATCAAGCTACATTTCGTTTGTTTAAATGATAATGATTTAAGTGTTGTCAATATTTTAATTCATATATGCCAACAAGTACGAGATCAAAAATGTACAAAAGAAGATTTAATTAAATGTAGCTAGCAGATATATATTTTAGAAAAAAGTAAAGATTTTCTAAGCCTAATACGCTAAAGTTAATCAATATTGTGCGATTCAATCTTGAAGGATCAAATAAAGGTGGTCACATATTTCTGCTGAAATGATGGCTGATATAAGATATTGAGGAGGAAACGAGGTATATAAATGCCATCGTATTACAATATAATTATTTAAAATAAACATTATTTCCTTTTTAGATGCAAGACGATGGAGTTGACATAAATGGATTTAGCCAATATACGCTTTGTTTTATTTTTCAGAGACTTGCAAATAAAGTAAATAAATAAGTTCCGAGAAAAACGTGGGTTCCCACAAGTTATTGGAACTGCACGCATATAAAAATCTTAAATGAAGGAGGTCCAGTCGGCTCCAACATTATTTTTAGCAATTTGTTGAGTCCTCAAACCAATTGCGAAATACTGCAATTACATAGTTAAATATATGACGCAGAGTAGTGATTAAGAAGTGCTTTACTGAAATAAATTGAACATAAACATTTATCGAAGATCAGATTTTTAGTTTTTGTTTCTATATAACAATAATAAATAAAATAAAAAAAAGCAGCAATGCAACCATACAAAAAAACGACAGAAATTACTAGAATCTGAATTTGTCGTTTTCTATATTTCATCTTCATAAAACCTTATTTTAAGGATGGGAAGGGATAGTGTATGATCCGCACAGCGGATTGTAGCCGTCTCATATTATTTTACTAGATTTATAAATTGTATTACGCATTTTAATACAACATTCGCTTAGTTAGGCAGCAACGAAAAACCAATTATAGATAAGAATTTAAGCAATATTTAGGCATGCCTAACTTTGCAACCTTTGAGGCACCTCCTAAGAAAATCTAATAAATACGGCTGACAATTTTTTATTTTTTTAGGATAGTTATTAAAAAGTTTAGTATACCTACATTGTTTGGGGAATTGGAAAATATGCAATATCGGAAAACCTAGTTTTCCTCATCTAATTCATACGGTCCATTGTTAATATGAGTACCAAACAAGCCCTTATTACACAAATTACCTCTAAGCTAGATCACCCTTTGCCAACAATGATTTGAGTAACTATTGCAGATCATGTCATGCTGATCATTTAAATGAATTTCCTGCACTTGAGGCAAACATTGTAACAATTCATTTGCGCAGATCACGAAGAAACGTATGCTGGCGGAGACGCACCATACCACTATGATATTCCTTAGATTTAAACCCAAGTGCGGATGTGCAATTCAATTGGAAGCTGTCACTATTCGCACACTGGCAAGGGCAACCGAAAGCAGCGTCTACAACTGCACGCGCACGCAACACCAAACAATACTCTCCTGCTTCACATCTGATTACGATATCTGCGCAACGCTTGGATGGAAGTGTGGTGGGTAGTGCGACCAAAATCTCTTTTTATCAATTACTTCCTGTTCAATTGCTCGCATGTGTCAACTTAATTAGAGCGCGCCGCCACCAACACGCTTCTTAATTGATGGAATGGTCAGTGCGCTGTAACAGTCGTTTAGTACACGAGCGGGCTGTAAATTTGCCGCCTGCAAGCACCCTCGCGTCAGGGCTGACACTTAACGAGCTTAATTAATCCGCAAAAATCCGCGCACAATAACAAGCCAACAACGATACAAAAAATAAAGATTAGAAATAATCACACGACAACGTTTTTGAATTTTCTTTTCAAATATTTTTTATTAAAATCAGATTTTCTTTAACTAATCGACTTCCTTTACAAGATGTTTTGACAGATGTCAGTGCGGAGACTGACTTTGATTTAATTTCCTATACTAACTACGGGGGTTCCTAGATTACGCACACCCTCATTCACAGAAGAGCTTTATTTACAAAATATAGAGCGAAAGAGACTGAGCGCGGTGATACAAAAGCTTTTTGTTTTGTTTTTCTTCTTCTTAGTGATTAATGTCAACAAATAAATTAAATTAATATTAATACTAAACTAGGCTTACGGACGCTGCGCACGGGCGTAAGATCTATGTACACAACAAGGAATTGCATCCACTGGGGGCGGTCATCAGTTGCAGCCGGATATCTCAACTCAACTGTTGCGGGACACCACGGTGACTGGTTTGTAGATTGGTCCTGGCGGTACCGTCGGCGACACTGGTGCTGAGGGACTTGTCTGACCGAGGTGCGTGGAGAGCTGCAGTGGCTGAAGGTGTTGTTGCTGTTGCTGCTGTTGTTGCTGTTGGTGGCGCTGATGGGCTGCTACAGCTGCCGCAGCGGCGTGTTGTTGCAGCAGTTGCTGATACTGCAGGCGTTGGTAGAGCTCGGCAGAGGACGGAAGTGATGGAGCTGGAGCGCCGCCGCTTTGGTGGGAGGGTGACGATAGGAGGCGTTCCATGCTGGCCGGAAATCCTTGATTTGACCCCAGTCCCTGTGGCGACGCCGCTGCCCCAAATGACATGGGAAGTGAAAGCGCTGGATTCTTTGGTACGAATGGGTTGTAGCCTCTGTACATGCTGGCCAGGAGTGATGGCGCGGATGCAGCTGCTGCTGCTGCGGCTGGGTAAAGAAATTGTCCAAATTGCGGGTATCCCAGTCCGGGGAACATAGGTCCGATGAGAGAGCGCTTGAATGCAGCCAACCGCGATCTTGACGCAGCGGTTGTGCGCCTGCGCAGTTTTCCCGTCGATCCACCGATGAATACGTCTTCTGCCGACGGGTCAAGCATCCAATAGTTGCCCTTGCCTGGGTCGTCATAGTGTCGCGGCACCTTCACAAAGCACTTGTTAAGGCTGAGATTGTGCCGGATGGAGTTTTGCCAACCCTGCTTGTTGTCCCGGTAGTAGGGGAAATTCGTCATGATATATTCGTAGATGCCGTTGAGAGTGAGCCGCTTTTCTTGACTCTGTCTGATCGCCATCATAATCAGGGCGTTATAGCTGTAGGGCGGCTTTTCGTTGCCCTTTTTATCAGTGTTGGAGCCCTCGCCGGGCTTGTCGTCGCCATCTTTTTCATTGTCCCCGTGGTCGTTCTGCTGACTGCTGACACTGCCCTCGCTGCCGTCCACTGGTGGTGGAGGCGACATGCTCGTGACGTCCAGGTCCGATTCGATGTCAGAAACGTCCTGCTCCTCGGAGCCGAGTGGTGAAGCGGGACAGTGTTCCGGGGTGGGGGTGTGCCGCTCGCGATTACTCTCAACTGTCTCAGGAAGGATCGAGTTGATCGAGAAACTAGACTTAAGGTGTGGCGTTCGGGCCATGTTGAATAGCGGCGTGTGCGGAAGTTCCGTCTGCTGGTGATGGTGGTGTTGGAGAAATGCGTGAGATTGGTGGTGAATCGGCGTTGTTTGGATACCGTCAATTTTCACCATTGTCATGGGTGTTGGTTCAAAGCGCACTTTGTATCTATTACACTTCACAGTCACTTTGTTGGTCGTTTCACTGTAATCCAATTAGAATTGTTTCAAGATTTAGGGACTTTTGTGCTAAAACAAAATGGTATCACATGTCGCGTTGCGCAAGGACGATCACTGATCGAGAGAGAGAATTTGTAACACGCACAGCGTTCGCGACCAATTCGTTCTGAGGGATTTCGTAGACTAAATTCGGTTGTCATGCAGTCGCCTATGTATGGTTATATAGTTGGAGAGTTAAACAAACCACTCCTCGGGCGTCCGCCAATCGGAATTCAGGAATAGCTCTCCGAAAGTGGAGAGTACATCGAAAGAGGCGTAACCTGAATGGTGAGCGCAAAAGCGGTTTTGCTGCGTCCCTCAGCCCGAACCAGAGGGGAAAATGAATATTGTATCTAGATACCTGAACTTGTCGTAGGTAGTGCAAGGGACCGCAATGTTTCTGTTTGTTGTTTCGAGCTGTTTCTCCTTCTAGCTTGGCAAGTTGTCAGCTCACATTGGCGTACAAATGTTTTCCAATGTTCTGATCTCTTGTGATGCGTGTGTACTGTAAATTATTGTCGAGAGTTTACAAACTCGATACAAGCGATGGAGGTGGTAGTGGTGGTGGTGGCGGCGGGCTACTGTAGCGAATCGATATAGATACTTTGGCGAGGGTTCGCGTTCGGTGTTGTTGTTGTTGGCAAAACTGCTCATGGTAGATGGATTCTGCACTGCGACACCGATGGGTGGTTGGGCTGCACCGCCACCGGAACCCTGGAACGCCGGATTGTCTATGCAAATTGTTTATGTAAGCAGGCGGGCAGTTGATGTGTTTGTTTGGTTGTTGTTTTTGTTTTTGTTTTGCGGTGCGCGCAACCATTTGGTGCATGGTGGGAGTGCAGAGCGCGTTCGGTATCCAATGATGGAATGTGGAGACTTTTTCTGTTTATCTTGGATAGGCTGCCTTTTTTGGGAGCAACGACGGGTGGCGTTTGACGGCGTAGTGTATGTTTACAAAATGGCTGTTGTTGCCTCCTCGTGTGGTTTTGTTATTGCTCGTCGAGTGGATTTCTTTTGGTTCTGTACGCCTTCTTGATGACTCGCTGCGAGAATTTGCTTATTTGGCAGAATTGACCTCTCGAGGAACTGGGATCATTGGGGGGTCACCACATAGCCCAGATAAAAGGAATTACGAATTATAAACGAGCATAAGTCACGTTCGCTGCACAGACCCACCAATTAACCTAATCAAATCTAATTACGGTCCAAGTGTTAAGAATGACAATATTTAACCTCTAAGCGGTGGCGTGTCCACACATACGGGACGCGCTCGATGTGTGTACTTACGACACACAAAAGCTGAAATAATAATTGCTCCTCGAGTCAATTCGATTAGAGCGACCCGTCTAATTCGAGATGACTGTACATTCGAATGAATATTCATTGTTGTCCGAAGCGTTTCGTTGAGACGGAGGAAACTCTCTAATTAGTTCCAAGCATCGCGCATTGGCCTTTGTTGACCCGTTTTTCAATTAAATGAATTAAGTGCCCCGACGATCTGATGGTTTGTTGTCCAGTATTGTGTGTCGCAGTGTCCTGGAATAAATCAGAATTCTCGATTCCATTCATCGAACCAGCATAGATTCGGTGATTCTACTGACCACCATAATGTTACACTTTCTACTTGAGTTTTATTAATTGATGTGCAAACACACAGAGCCCATTGTCATCCCTTAGGGTGGGCATCGTCATGCCATTAACACTAGGTTCTCACGTTTCTCACGAGAGAAGAAAAATTTGTTCACTCTTTCTGAATAGAGTAAATAATATTATAATGAGTGTGTTTATGAGTGACTTGAAGAGTGCAAACAAGAACAAACCGGTTTTGGCGTACTCGCACTAAACTAAATAAGATAATGAGTAATATACAGAGGTGAGGTGATAACTTCAATATGCTTTTCCACGTCTCCAAAGAGGTAGCATATTAGACGCACTTTAGAACTAAAAAATACAATATGTAAAATAAGTTTAACATAAATATGAGAAAACGTAACAATGTTTATTTATAAGCGGGGTAAAAAAACAGAAAACATATCGATAATTCAATAAACAAACAAAAATTAAAAAAAAAAAAAAAGAAAGTGGGGATCTTAGTTCCTCGCACTTTTAACTCCACAGAAATCCTTATTGAATTTTCTTATAGAAAATAAATTTTTTGCAACATCAGTATTTAGATGTACAAGAAGAAGAAACTGCTAGTCATTTTTGAGTTTTTCCCATATTAATTCTATGGCCAGCAACGTTTGCATAAGACCACCAAAGCAATGTGGCTTTTTCATTTTACCAGTAGACTCCCATAATGAGATCCACTCCCTAGCTGTTTTGATGGACTGTAGAGTTTCACTAGATGCTGAAACAGGTCGACGATCAGGATAGGATGTGGAAAGACTGTAGCTATTTAAGTTATCAAAAAGATTATTCATCTTAATAGGAAAAAGTGCCGTCGAGGCAGCGATTTTTTTTATCTGTGTCGGTTTCAAAACAATTTGCTGAGATAGCGTTGAAAATTCCAGCAGCTGAAAACCTATGTAGCCAGTTTGACTGATCATTCTTCAAAACTGTTTGGATTTATATGACTCTTCGTTAGTTTGAAGCATACTTGAAAGATATTCTTGGAATCTTCTTCAAACAGTTTGACAAGTGTTCCCCAAGAAACGATATCATCAGCTATGCGAATATTATTTTTTAACAACAACTTCGCAGGCTTTTGAATAAATGCGGGTAGTCATATAAAAGAAATATTACCTGGTCCGAGATTTCAAAAAACGGCTTATTTTCTGCTGCTCCCAGTAATTTACATGCTTTTCTATTGTTACTGCCCTGGTCACAAAATACAGCAATAACTTCAAATCCACATTCTAATATTTTGGTAACTGTTAATTTCAATATCTCGGTTCTGATGTTCTCACCCTTTTGGCATCCTATATAATATGATATGGTTTGCTCCCAATTCATATTTAATCTTCTAAGTGTGAATACCATAACCTTTGAAGCAACAGTGGTGTGCCTTCCCAGCTCCCCAAAATCCGAAAACCCGAATATCATATCCGTTTTCGTGTTATAATCAAGCTCGGTCTTTATTGCCATTTCGTCAAAAATCAGAACACATCTTTTTTGTATATTTGACATGGTCTTGGTCTTACATTTCAATAGTTCAATTATTTGGGTAGAGAACCCAGCCGGTAAACTCAAAGATAAATGCCATCTATATATTATGCTTACAGATAGTAAGCTAAATCCGGTGTTCAGCATATGGAATTATTATGAAGGAGACTTATAAAAAACTTTAGAAACAAATCTTTTTCATTGTATGTCCAACGTGCATTTACCTTATGAAAAAGTTACATGCTAACAAATGTTTTAACATCGACTTGTTTTTCCTGCAATTGCAAGTCAACGTTTTTCTCTAAATTATACTCCTTATCATATTTTAATCTTTTCGGTGTATCGAAAATGCAACGCGGGACAGAATTTTGTATTCCACCTTTAGATTTATGAACGAAACGTGAACCGGGAGATGGAAACTGTGAGGAAGAAATTTCGGAGCTATTGTTAAGAGGAGGTATAGAGAAATCTCTTACATATGTTACGGGGTTAGCATCCTTTTTAACAGAACTGACAGGTGAACACATTTTCAGTTTCATCAGTTTCTTGAATAAAGTTTGGATTATTGCATGATCTGGAGTTGTTTTAAATTACCTTCGATGCAAGTTCAGTCTTTCGATTATTATCCATAATTTTTAAGCAAGAATCGTCAGTGAATAGATTCGAGCAATTGCAAACTAATGGGGATGAAATTGGAACTGCATTTTTAGAAAGACATTTTCGAAGTGATTCTAATTTTAAGTCTTTGGTATAGAAATGGTTTTCACACATAAAAACATTTTTATTTAATGAGATGTGAATGTTTTATCCAAACATCTCTCCTATGATCATTGGGGAGCTTAAAAAAGGACAAGGAAAATGGAATTTTGAAATTATTACAGTCCATATGAGCATTTCGCCATTCTATAATGCTATTTAACATTTAACTTTAATTTATTAGAAATAAAAAAATACAAATGTATAATTTTTTTTGTTCGCTGAAAAACAAACCAAGAAGCAGAACAATAACACAATTAAACATATGAGAAGGCTACAATCCGCTGTGCGAATCGTTGAATACCCTATCCCATCCCATCCTTAAAATTAATATCCTCAAAATGTAGGCTTTATGACGTTAAAATACAGAAAATGACATTGTCACAATATATTGCTCAGACAGTTTATCAAAACCTTATGTGGTTTGTATTGCATATGCCTTGGGGTAGGGCATACAAATGGTCTTTGTAGGAAAACGCCCCCAAAAAGTGGGCGTGGGTTAAAATGGTCTATTGACGAAATGTTCAAATTTATACTACCAATGATTGTGCATAAAATTTTTTTTCGAAAATTTTAAAATTTGCCAAAAAAAGTTTTTTTTATTAAAAACGCGCCCAAAAAGTGGGCTTGGCAAAAACCTTTATATTGACGAAATATAGTGGGCGGATTTCATAATTTTGAATACTTGTTCTGCTGGGAGCAACAAAGAGTACGTGTACCAAATTTCACCCTTCTAGCTCAAAATTTAAGGCCCAAAAACTGGTGACGTACAGACGGACCGACAGACATGGTTTAATCGACTCAGCTATTGGTTCTGAGTCGATCCATATACTTTGAGATATATCTAGCTAAATTATTTCGCTACAAACTATGTATCAAAACTAATATACCCCTATGGGGTATATTAGTTTGCCACTGCCACTGCACTTCACCAAAACATTGGTTGAAAATGAGCGATCAGTATCTATAAAGCACACACAAAAAAAAATACTCCAAAAACCGATCATTCAGTTGAAGCAGAGTGCATGCTATACGTGGACAAAGATGTTAGGGGATGGGAAATGGGAACATCATACATTATGTATGCTGCATTATTCACTCAGGCTCAAATTTTAATACATTGAGTAGATTAACAAAAAAAATACGAAAATAAAATTTGAATCTGAGTAAAGTATGAAACAAGACATGTACAACATCCCTCAGCAAATGGCTTTGCAGCACTGCGATTGAGATATGAAATGCAATTGCTTTTGCTCATATCGGCGGTTGGTATGGCATACTCGCAATTCGCATATCACATTGCAATAAAGTAACTCACTTAGCTTTCGTATTTGACAAAATGAGCGAGAAAGAAATAGTATATTGGCATGCGATTGGTTTAATTTTAGAGTAGAACTGTGTAAATTATGTGAGTGAATCTCCATTAAATCTAATAAGGAGAGCGTAAAATTTTCAGCCCTCTTTGGCCTAGTAGTATCTCGCGCCGATAGAGGCACCACCATCGATTTGCCGAAGTGATAGTACTATTAGTTTCATATACAATGGTTTTATTAATTGATGTGCAAACACACAGAGCCCATTGTCATCCCTTAGGGTGGGCATCGTCATGCCATTAACACTAGGTTCGTTATTTTGCCAACGCTGGGATTAGATTTAATGCTGGCCGTCTGAAGAGCATGATTTCTTTTAAATTGAACCAATTAAGAGCGGATAGAGTTTGCAACGTGGACAGAATCCAGGTCTACCCTGGGACACCACGGTGTCAAGAGCTGTCAGACCGAGGGAAAAAAACGTGTCCTACCGCTTGTTTAACCCTTTGCTGTTCATTAAATTTAACAATCGCTACCTATGTTTGGAAATTTGCGATCTATACCTTGGCATGGCAATTAGCACGCAAACTTGACATTGAATGCGCGCATATCCGAAGAAATTTGGTGGGTGTTGATGGCATATTTCCCTTAATCCGCATACCTACCTATAATCCCTTTTACGACGACATCTCCGTCCGATAATCCATTTGACCGTGCCTACGAGAGGGAGAGGTCAATTTGGAAAATTTAGCTACTGTTCAGGGAAGGGTTGTATGTACAAAACAACGGAACATAAGAAGCAACAGCCATAAACAGGACTTTTACTGCGCGATATGGTTGCTTTGTGCAAACATCCTAATCCTGTGGTTAGGCGACTATTGAGTCTACCCAAATAGACAAGGTATACTTGGAAGTCGATGGATCTTAAATATTGGTGCCTCAGCGTTGTGAAGAGCGCGCCAAAAGGGTTAAAACTCGAGATAAGTGGAAATTTGTTTGTTAAAACAAAGCTAATCCGAGGTGAAACAATTTTATTATCCTTCCGGATTGAGTTTTAGTGCGTGTATCTGCGAATAATTTGCATGTTTGCATAGGAGTTGACCTTTGAGAGTTATTACTTTTTATTTACATTTATTGCGATGTAGTAAAGTTTTATGGGTGGTTGTATCGTGTGGATCATTCAGAGAGAGAGATCTTTAAATTTGCTAAATTGAAGAAACAATAGTTGAGCTCGACAAATAAACGGCTTAATTAGTACCAGATGTTGGTCAGGAGTTTTCTAAAATTTAGTCGTCTCAACAGGGAGCCCGTTGTGGGTCGATTTGCATGCGATTTAGTTATGCATGTTCCGATGTTGACTGGGAATTTATATTTGGTAGAGGAAAAGGGTTAATGGAGTACATTTGACACGGAGAAGTGGAAAAATATGAATAGGAATGGTGGAATGTGTGGTGTCGAGAAATTTCAACGAATAGCACATGTACCTACTGTGTATGGAACGGTTTGTGTAGTAAAGGAAGTTATAGTGTTCTTAGAGCTGTAGTTCATTGGAATTATTTGTAGGGTGGCCTCGATTAATTTTATTTCGATTTATTTTTTTACTTGCTAATTTCGAATCACGTCGTCGCAATTTTGATTTCTGTATCCCATAATTCTATAGAAGGTTTGGGTTCGATTTCCGTAGCAACACCAACAGACTTTATTATCTGACAAATCCTCCGAGTATCATCAACTGTTAAGAAAAGCTTATCTCAACTCATCTGCTTGGATTCGCAAAAAAGGTAGGTCCGAGCGCATTGCTCCAAAAATTTGTATTTTATAGCTCTTATTTAGTAGGGATACACATCAATATTGTTCAAAATATCTTAAAACTTCAACGGACTTAAACGACAAAGCGCTTAAAATCGTATAGTCTTGCCTTTTTAAAGGGAATACAGAAGAGATCATTATCCGATATTTTGATTTGCAGTAAATAAGTTTTGTATAACTTTTCATTTGATAGCTAGGGAACCAGTGATAGCAAGCAGGAAAATACGCCAGAAAAAGAAGTTTTAGCATTTTCAGCATTTAAACTGTATGTATATAATTCAATACAATATTACTCTGAAATATATCATTTTATTAATAAAACAAATTTGAATCAAAATTA
This sequence comes from Rhingia campestris, assembly GCA_932526625.1. NCBI lineage: Eukaryota > Metazoa > Arthropoda > Insecta > Diptera > Syrphidae > Rhingia > Rhingia campestris. Next base: position 222,480,918 of record OW052182.1, read on the forward strand.
GCAATTAAACTTATTCTTAGCTAGAAAATGATTTTTTTCGACCGTAAACAGTTTTAAATATTGATTTCTAAGTAAGTTCTTTACTTCAAATATGTACCTAGATGGGTTACAAAAAATTTAGGTACATGGTGTGCTCCACAGAAATTTTCCTCGGCTGTCTTAGCTGAGATTTTTTGTATTAGTATTGGACTACATTCTCAGCAAAATGAAACTTATTCTGTTAAAATAACAGTTTCTTTACTTACCAGTTTATTTAAATAATGAATTCCTTTTTTGATTAATACAAAATTGGCATTGCAGTATTTAAGCAAAAATGGTTGGGAGCTAATCCAAAAATGTTTAGTCTCAGCATTTTGCAGATAATCTCTGCTTTGTCAAGTGAGAAATCGTGTTTAACTAACGGAGATCTTTGAAGAAACCACATGTATTTCCACAAAAATTATTAGGTTTATGATGTAATTTATTGTTGAAGTTTCTCATGTACTTTATTTCACTCATATTGGAGTAAATTCCAAATGGTGTTTCCCAAAACCTTATTTATGGAAAAACTGATATTACTTATAGTTAAGTGGCTTATGTGTACTAAACTAATGTTGTCGTGGTGAAATCCCATTTCTTAATCTAAACCGCTTTTAAACTATGTCACATGGAGGGATTTTCCACGCGATACCGATTTTTTCACCCAACAGGGGAATTTAACGTCAAAATCGAGAAAAATTAAAGGCAACTTGTTAATTTCAATAATTATTTGTATTATGTGCTCTCACCATAACTTAAAATATATATCTAATTTTCTATGGAGCAAATTATTATTTGTTTTCAAAAATTGATTTGCATTATAACCGATTGCCGCCAATCGTGGCAACTCGGTTTTCTCGTTATTTTAATGATTTTATATTTTTTTAAATTTAAATAAAACTTTAAAAAAAACACTCAAATCTAAAATTTTTAAAAATGTTCATGATATATAAGTTTGTAAATGGAAATAATAAAAAAATGTCTATTTTTGAGCAAACTGCTATTTTGAAGTCGAAATATGTATATATTGGTATTTTTATAGATATCTCTTCTTTATATATGATTCTTAAAATATAATCTCGTGCCTCAATATTTGTTTATGCTAATCCCCAAAACCGCATAACCGATTTCGATGAAATTTTGTAAATGCGTATTGTTTGGTCCAACGCAAAAGATACATAGTTTTCACCTTGATAAGTGACCGTTAATATTTTTTATAAAACATTTTAGGGCAAGAAAATTGTAAATTCTTAACAGAAAATTAAAAATTTGTCTATACATTTTGTGTTTCATAAAAAAAAAATAAGCTGTACCTATGAAACTTTTTATTTTTTGGTTTATGAGTCTATACTGGACAATCTAGAACAAGTTTTTCTGTACCTGGTTTTAAGTAGGAATGCAAATGTTCTAAATGTTAATGTCTATTTGCCAGTTTTGTTGTTTCGATTGGATTATGATATTATTAAAATATTTAACATTTGTAAGAAGTTTGATATTTTAAATATTTCCACATTCCTAAGTAGACACCAGACGTATTATTTTACTTATTCGTATTCGATCAAACGGAATCGTGAATCCTCGAAATTATTGCAATCAAAAAATTAATTTTGGGCGCATCGAAGTTCTCCTGGTCCGCTAATAGATATATGTATTAGTTACAGTTTTTTTTTTTAATTTGTTCAGCTTTTTTGATGCTATTTTTCACGACTATGTTTTGAATCTATGTGGAAAATACCTTAAGACAATTAAGACCAGTTCTGCCTGAACAATTATATAAAATGCTCGTGTTGTATCTTGAGACCGCTTTACAACAATGTAGGGTTACGATTGACACAAACTTTAGCCTTTTACAAACTTTTGAAAACAAAATGTTGAGATAATTCATCAATGCGCATTGGTACATAAAACACTTTAACAACACGTTCTTGAATTTAGCCCGACAATATAGTGGTTAGTGCAATGGACTATTTAGCGAGAGGACCTGGTTGAAATCCTGAAAAAGACATTAAATTTATTTTTTAAACATTGCTCCATCTGTTTTGAACTTTTGAAAATCTGACAAATATCCAAGAGTAACACTGTCATGGGTCCTCTTCTTTATGACACAGTACCATGCGCCAGCTATGTGTCTTAAAGAAGATTTCCACCAACTCGCTGAAAATTGTACTCTTGTGTAACCCCTATTATCATATATTCATTTGGTCTAAAATGGTAAACTCTTATATTATAATTATAATAATGACGCATTGAGAACAAAAAACCGAAACTTTTGCTCAAAAGCTTCATGGTACGGGCGGGCGGTGTGCATGAAAACGCATGAAAAACATGAACAAAAACATATGGCGGGCTGTGCCAGCACGACCCGCCATAGAACAATTTTTCGTATATGGAGTGCGTCATCTGTATAGAATTCATAATCTTTGCCTATACCTACAAAATTGTTACAAATAGTGGAAATTCATATATAAATTACATATATAATTATTTTTTTGTCTTTGATAGATTATCATTTTTATGTGACTCAATTATTTAATTAACTGTTGTTTTAATCTATTATTTTTAGTGAACGAAATTCATAAAAAAAAATCTAAACAGATTTTCCACAACTTCTAAAACTGATATCTTCAACTTATCAATGAAATGTCTCAATTGGCCCTTATATTATTTATTATTACAAAAAAATAAGTAAATGAAAAAATGTCCTTTATTCACTGCTCACAGGTACACAAAAAAAACGCTTGTCCTCTTTTCGGCGGTTTTTATTATCGACACGGGCGAAATTAACTACATCCCATAAAATCATTGTCGCTTATTTGTCTTTTGGGTCTGAGCGTAATTGCTTTACGACGAGTCATAAACTAATCTAGTTTTACTAATTTTTATTAGGTTTTTGTATAGTTCTTTAAGATTTTTACTGCGTAGGTCTTTAAAAATAAATCCTCCTTTCAAAGAGGATGCAATTATTACTTTTAGTGCGTGCCAAATCGGAAATAATAAAAAAAACTGCATATGAATACATAATGGATCCGGACATATTTTATTTGGTTACCTATACCTACATAATTTGTACGCATTGTGGAAATGCCTTTTCAAATTTTTCAAGGGCTTGACACAATGGATTTTTTGACTCAGTCTCAAAAGACGTTGGACGACAAGAAACACATTTCATTTTTCACTCGAAATGTGTTACAATGTTGTCAGTTGTCACCCTAACCGAACTGGTACCCCACTAAACCGAAACATATGCGGGCAGTGGGATTGCTGACCTTTCGAAAACTCTTAATATATGACCAAGTGGTTACAATGTAACATTATTTGGTGCAGTACTCATATTATATCTCGAATTGATACATTGCACGCGTCAACCATAGTTTTTGGTTTTCATAGGAATTGCGGTTAAACGCAGTCAATGTCATACATATATACATATCTAGGGAAAGTTTCAATAAATTTTTATGAATGTGATGTTATTCGTGAAGATTTCTGAATATGCTCTTTTATTGAAAATCCGATTTTTTCCATTTCGTAAAGGTATGAATGATGTTGGGTGCACGACAAACATCAGTTCTTCATGGGTATTCTTATTATTCCTGAAATATGTTGAAGATACTCTATTGACTAACTGTTGAAGTTATTAATCGAGAAAAACATATGTTTGGTATAACGTCAATCAACTGTCGAACTGACGCAATCATTTTAATTTCAATCGTCACGGAACAATATATCGCCTGTAAAAACTAATTTAAATACACAACCTTCCTATCTATCATTTCAAATATACAGACATTCGAACTTGATTGCTCATGTGGACAAGTTGTCCATATATAGATGAAGGTTAGGTATTGTACATAGATCGATAGTAGAAACAGAGCGGCGTCAACTTGGAAATTGGCCATTCAATTTGACTTGTAGAAAACAGAAAGGAAGATAGCAACAACATAAATAAAGCTTTGTCCGACTGGCTTGCCAAGAATATACGGTTTGCCTTCCTCACTTCTGCAGACTGTTATGACGAATAACATTCCGCTGTCAGGCGAAATGACAACGAAAACATTCAAGCTTTATAAATCAGGCGGAGATGACCACCACCAACTCATAGCCCAAATCCGGTCGGATGAAAGTATGCCTGAAGAATGGAACCTCAGCATCGTTTGCCAGATCCACAAAAAAGGAGGAGGAGGGCAGGGAAGTCCACAACTGATCAAATTTCCACACTTCGGCAGATCCTGGAAAAAGCCCAAGATGTCCAAATCGATACCCCTCACCTATTTAATGATTTCACAGCCGCATACGACAGCATTTATAGAGACGAACTATACAGAGCTATGTCTAGTTTTGGTATACCGCTTAAACTCGTCCGTTTGTGTAGGACGACGATGGAGAATTCTCGCTGCTCCATTAGGGTCGGAAACGACCTCACCGACACATTCGATACTAAAAAAGGATTCAGGCATGTATGACTTCTTCAATTTGATTATTGAGAGGATTGTGCAAAACTCCCGAGTCAACACCAGAGGCACAATTTTCTAAAAATCAGTGCAGCTACTAGCATACGCCGATGATATTGACATCATTGGTTGGGCTCAACGTGAAGGAAGCGGCAAAAATGGGCTTAGCAGTAAATGAGGTAAGTGTTTGCTGTCAACACGAAAGGACACACAACATCGACGAATTGGACAGAACGTCACCATTGACAGATATAACTTGAAAGTAGTATGGGACTTGGTCTACCTCGGCTCAGCTATTAACTCTGACAGCAACTTCTCGTCAGAAATTAAACGAAGAATTACTCTTGCCAACCGCTGTTTCTTAGGGCTAAGAATTAAATTTAGTAGTAAAGCCTTCACTAGAACTACTAAGGAGATCCTATGTAAAACCCTGATCATCCCAGTCCTGCTCTACGGCGCTGAAGCATGGACCGTATCAAAAGCGGATGAAGAAATCTTCGGTCCCGTTTGCGTTGACGGGCTATGGATATGAAGATTTAACCTATAACTATACGAACAATGGACACCAATACTCCGGCTCACAGAGTCTTCAATTCCCAGCCAAACGTCGGACGCAGTAGAGGAAGACCTGGTCTTAAGTGGCGCGCACAAGTAGAAATTACAGACCTCAACCAACTTGGAGTTCCCAACTGTAGGCAGTTAGCTAAGGACCGGGCTAATTGGAGAGGCATGTTTTTGAGGAACAGGTTCATTCCGGACTGTAGCTCCACTTAACCAGAAAAGTAATAGTTCAGAAGCAATTAAAAGCCTCGAAAAGGACTGATTCTATTGCTGAATTCTGACGACCATGCTAAATGAAAAAAAAAATACAACGACTTGCATTTCACCGAACAATATCAGAAGCCCTATAGCCTACTAAAAATGCTGACTGTTTTTAAAACATTCCGGGAAAACAGATGATAAAAACCTAAGACATTTACGACGAGCAGCTAATTGCGATGGAGATCTGAAATGAGAGACAAAATCGGGTGAGAAGTCGTATGTTTCGACGATATCAGACAACGTATTGTGTAGTACGATGTGCTACAGATGTACGACCAGGTCTTGAATAGTATTGTTCTTATGTTTGGAATTCGTTCCCGAAACATACACTTAATTTACTGGACTCAATCAAAAACGTGCAATCCACCTTGTAGACGAGGGTTTCCTTATTTCAAATCTGCAACCCTTGGCAGAGCGAAGACTTCTAGGAGATCGATATCTATTTTTAAAGATATTATAACGGCAGATATTTGGAAGAGCATTTTTAACAACCTACACTGTCCATCTAACAACGACACCTACAACGCAGTACCAAAATTCTTTTTGTTACTGAACAAACCATGGGAACCAACTTCTTGAAGACGTATTTCCACCAATATGCAATCTAAAACAATTCAAGATCAGATTCAATAAACATATGCAAGCATTATCTCAGGGCCTGAGCCTGAGTTGAGAAATGTTTTTTTAGCTGCTTCACCAAGGTCACAATAAACACACTGAAACGTTCGATACTAACAAAGGATTTAGATAAAAATAATAATTTAGAATAAAATAATACTCTTCCAATTGTACGAGTAAGAATGTCCAACTACATTCTCAAGTAGAGGGGAAGACTGGGCACCATCTGGCAACGAGGAACTAATTGCAAAATGCACAGCAAGCAGATTGGCTTCGTCCAAAAAGCGTCAAAATGGCCAAACGTTTTTTCTCCCTCTGGTACATTGTAAAATTGGTATCTTTTGGTAAAAACGGATTTTAACACGCTTTAACGTCATTTCTGACTTGTTTGAACTTTTTTCGGTTTTCATCTGTTGGTTGATTGCGGTCTTGTAGAACGGAATGTTTATATCTTTGAACCCGATAGCTTCATTGCAGCTCAAGTCATACCACCCGTTAATTTATGTTGTATCGGTCTAAGTATCACATAGCTCTACTTAGCAGACGTTGATGAAATAGTGGCTTTTTTGCTTTTGTCATGAGTGATGACATATTCAATCAAAGAAATTGCAAGAAATTCCTCTGATTTAATGGATGTTTTATATATTTCGATTACCGAGTTTCGATACCGAGTTTTTTTTTCGAGCTACATCAATCGATCGTATTGGAAATTGTCAAGTATTCATATTTATAAGCAGTTCTCCTGGAAATACTGTTTCTAGGTCACGAGGATACTAGTAGAGATTTAGTTAGGTGGAAGGGATATGATATCATTTAATCCGAAACATAACCCTACCGATAAGAAAAGAAGAAAAACGAAAACAATAACAAATGACATAGATATTTCGATTTCTCCCAGCGGAATGTAATAATGCGTTTTTTTAATTTAAAGTCGTAGTGTGCCTGTAGAAGAACTTTAATCGATTTTTAACCCAAGTTAACGATTTAAATTTTCAAAATGGTAAATACATTCCGCTAACAACCTTTTAGGTACTCAATAAATAAGCTACTATATTATTTTATTTCGTTAGGAAGCCATTAAATAGGTCGGTATTTTCATATCGGTCTATAAAATTGATTGTTATTGACTTAAGGCCGTGTCATAAGTGCCCATTTACATTCAAATGTAGTACTACTAAACCAGGTATGATTTTAATTTAAACGAAAACCAATATATTGACGTCTTTGCTCATTATTGACATTTGTAACTAATGGGCACTAAGATTCATCCAATTAACGAGTTTATTACAAAATCTGAGCTTGCGAGGTACACTGAACCAAAAAGGTACATAATTCGTATGAATAAGTTCATGTATATAATGAAAAATTTCATACACTTTGCACCATTGTACGCGTTCATACCGTACAATAATATTCATAAAATCTATGAATATTATTCAAAAACTGTGGAAACTTTTGCTTTATGTAAAAGTTCATAAAATATAAGAATCAATGAATTCTTACATACGGTTTATGTTTCTCTTCATTGAATGTATGTACCTATTCATATATATTATGTAATAGTGCTTACACACCGATTCATAAACTGAGTTTTTGGCAAAAAGTTTACGTAAACCACTGGATGCTTTCACACCGAACTCTGACCAGGTTTCGTTTGACATTTCAATCAGCTGTGAATTGTGATTTGTGATACTAGCTGCAACATTTGTGTATGAAAATATTGTAATTGAATAATAAAATGAATTCTAATATAATCAAACTAATATTAGCATTTGAAGTTCAAAATGAAACAAATCTAAAGATTTTGACAACAGTTTTTGACTCTCAAGCCCGCCGCTTGTTTTGTTTTTATTTCATCTGGTGTGTAAATTTCTTAAAAAAAAAACATTTGTTTTGACAGCGAGTTCATCAGCTGTTTTGTGGGACGTGTGGAACACGTGTAGAATGTATGAAAAGGTGTGTTATTTCCAACAACCCGCAACGATATGACGTCTGCGTAGTGATTATGAGAAGGTTACGTCGTAACCTACTAGGTTTTGAGAACTGACAATGTATGGGAAAACTCGGTTTTCGATGAAGGTTTCAGGTGGTTTTTCAAAAACTCAGTTTTCGGTTCGGTGTGAATGCACTATAAGAGTTCTACACATTATTTAAAAGTTTATGGTTTTGTATGTACATTTAATAGAATTTAAGATACTATTTATGGTGAGTATGATAATAAATTTGTTTGCACCTATTCAAATAATATATATCATATGTAATGATTCATAAAAAACGATATTTTATATTATGTTTTTATTTATTTGTATATTAGTATATTTTGTCATATTTTATGAGATTAGAAACTTGCAATTCATTCAAATAAAGACCAACACTCAAAAATTATTTTCCAGTGTGTACTGTGACAAAACGGAAAAATGACAAATCTCATACTCTATTTGCTCTGATAAGATACTATATCTATTATTGTCCTCATGTAATTTTTACAGAAAGTGAGTGTGGAGTATATGTTTGGTTACAAAAATTAGGTTTATAATATACAATGAGCACTTACAATGATTTTGTTCTTGCAAAGTATGAATAGTTTCATGCGTTTTATGTAGCAGTTCATAGATTTTATGATACGCATATGAATGCATTCATACCTATTTTAAACGATTACGATAATATACATTTGGATTGTTGATTTTCCCCTTACAATGTATGTGTATGAATGCGGTTTCATATATTCTATGATTATTTATCCATGCGGATAATGAAAAAAAATCACTATTAAATATGTATGAATTGTTCATACTCTTATGAAAAAAATCTTAAAATTTTCGATTTTGAATTTCCCAACAACAACTCCAATGAAAAAATTTGTATGAATGCGATTTCATACACTTAATGATTTATTCATAAAATCGAAAAAAAATCTTATGAATTTTTACATTATCCGCATGAATACTGCATAAAATTTAATGAATTTAGGTGTATGAACGCCGTTTATAGAAAATATGTAAAAATTATTTTCAGTGTAGGGATTCAAATGGTTTAGAATTTTAGATAGTATCACTTCAAAAATCGAACGTACTAGAAAAATGTTTCATTTCGCAATTATTAGTCCTTATGTTAATATTTTAGTTTCTTTATGTAATTTTTTTTGCTTTTTTACTTTGCTTTAGGTGTCAGTTATGGCAATCAGGAAAATCCACAATAGTCATTACAAGTTTATATTAAGTAAGCTTTCGTATTCGGCATAAAACTGTAGGGTACACACTTGAATGGTTGTAAGATAAGGCTAGTCGCTAGCCGCTGGGTCCGGAGAGCCTGTTACGCAAAGAATATTTTATCCTTCGTCTTGCTCAACCAATAGGCCTCTACAATTAGCCCGGTTCTTTGTTAGCTTTTTACAGTTCCCCACGTTTAGTTGGTTGAGTTCAGTTTATACTTGTGCTCAAAGAATAATCAGGGTCTTGTATAGGATATCCGGAGAGCCTGTTACGCAAAGAATATTTTATCCTTCGTCTTGCTCAACCAATAGGCCTCTACAATTAGCCCGGTTCTTTTTACAGTTCCACACGTTTAGTTGGTTGAGTTCAGTTTATACTTGTGCTCAAAGAATAATCAGGGTCTTGTATAGGATATCATATGCGATTGCTAAGGACAATGCCGTTATTAAAGTTAATAGCGGAGTAGAGTAGACAAAGTTACCTCTGTTAAATACATTTTTGTTGCATCCTTGTGGGAATTCACAAACATGGCTTAAAGGCATCTCGTTTAATCCGAACAATAATGCCAATATCATTGTGGTATGCTTCTGGTTGCACAGATTTATGGAAGATTGTGGCCCCTGATATTGACTTGGGAGTTGCTCACAAATCTCTCAAAAATGATTTAAATACATCACCAGACTTTAATCCATTTTTGGCATCGTATGTTTATCGAGGTCGATAATTCTTTATCATTATCCTGCAATGACGCGTTTGGGAGGTATACCAAAACAAAGACATGGCTCTGATGTAGTGTTGTAGGTTTCTATAAATGCTGTCGTATGCGGCTTTGAAATCGATTAATCGGTGGTGGGTTTATATTTAGAATTCTGGGTGACTTCGAAGTGTGAAGATATGAACAGTGGTGTACTCTTCAGGCCTAAAACTCCATTTATAGATATAGGCAGATCAGGTTGCTTTACGGTGTTCACATAATACGGCAGATACTATTTTTTAGATATTAAGAAGACTTTGGTTTTGTAGTTGTGTGGATCGGCCAAAAAATGTTAAGGGTCCATTCTTTAGGCATATATTAATCCAAGACAATGTTGCTAATCAGTGAAGATGTATATTACTTGCCAAACCATCTAGTTTAGGTATTGCTTTCCTTAATTCATTTAGATCAGATGTCTGGTAATTTGTCACTATGTTAGCCAATACCAAAGATTATGAATTCTATACAGATGACGCACTCCATATAAGAAAAATTGTTCTATGGCGGGTCGTGCTGTCACAGCCCGCCATATGTTTTTGTTTTTGTTTTTCATGTATTTTCATGCACATCGAACATTGAAATCAACTCCATATACATATCGCTACCTTATGTAATTGTAAACTTAATGCTTCATACACCACTTAATGATTTATGCAAACCTGACTAGAATTTGCCTATAAATATAAATATAAATGCCTATACTAAGTTGCCAAAAACATGCTGGATGCTCTGCAAAATCTCAAATCGCCTCAGACTTTATACATGATTTATGCAAATTTCTGTCGCTACCTAAAACGAATAACAACCGTTATAATTACCGTTACTGATAATGTGCATAAAACATGTCTTGTTGTAGCCCTCGGTATAAATATATTGACATAAACTATAATCTCCAATTATTACATTGAGTTAAAATACATGCAACTCCCCACATAAAAAAAACCCTTTTCTATCACACAACTTACACATGTTCCGTTCGCAACACCCAATAACAATATAATCCTCGTCAAACATAATGAGCGTTCTCTGGTTACTCATAGCCAAAGACCGCATCTGCCACTCGCCCTCAAAATAAATCCACTTTTTTCAGCACGGTTTACCAGCGCTCAGGCTCAGGCTAAGCAACTTACTCGACGCGCTTGTTTACTTTGTCTGCACAACAAAAGTTCCTTAAGTGCATAAGCCAAGCAGAAGATAACCTTGTTAATGTCATTTCGAGCACTGCTCCATTGTGCGTGTGTGACCGGTGAGTGGATTTACCTTCCGTCTTTATGGCATTGCCGTACTTGCTCGAAATTGAACCACAAAAGCATAACGTATATGCACATCCTTGAACGGTTTAGGTAAGTGGATTTGTGAAATGAATCCAATTCCGCAAATCCACCGCCTAATCTACGGCTCACAGCAATCTCCGGGACGATGTGTAAAGATTACAATTATTTCGAATGTTATGATCTACTTAAAATTAAATCCTCCTTCGAATGTGTATGTGTGTGAGTTTAGATCCTTTTTGTTAATTTGAAAATGTATTTATAGCCCTAATCGCTTTAGACAAATGCGCGATGTGCGCCCACATCATAACTCAGGGAAGGCGTGTCCTCCGGATGGATTTAAAATTCCCAAGCCGAAATATTTGAATAAACAAATAAATAACCGCTCAGGGTGTCCATCTTTATGTTATGCTACGCTTTAGCTCCAACCGCAGTGCCGTCGGATCAAACAACTCCAGCCGCTAAATGAGAAATTGAGATGTCAGAAAGTGCGGCGAAGGTGACGCCTAAATGGATAATTGTCTTCCATTTTTCGAGAGTGAACTACCCCAGACGAAATCGTCGTCGATCTACTACCTGTGAGCCTTCAAACGGCTCCGCAGGAACCCGCCAGGCTGGCACAGCTGGATCTGTCATTAGATATGTCACTTACAAATAGAGACAACAACGAACAAGAATCGGAACAACAAAGAACAAAGCAAAAGGTCCAGAAGAGAAAAAAAGTCGAGAAAAGAATTTCGTTTTTGTACAAATTTATTTATAGCAAGACAAAAGACTAAAAAGTTCTGTTACATTAAGGCTAAATGTTTGGCATCTTCCAAGTTTCCCCGCGGAGAGTGAATTTTGTGGGCTGGAACGCCCCCCATTCGTCTAGCAATGTCGAGCAGCTGGAGCAGCGGTGGACCAGTTTTGTTTTTCCCCTGTTGATACACGACTTTGTCACAATAACGCGATCACTGGTCACAGCAATGGCCTCGTAGAGGCTCCTCAAAATGGTTTCCCAAGTGGTTGGATTGGATGTCGCTTAACTGGTTCCGTATTTGTTGAAGAACTGCATTCGCTGGAGCATTTCTGCGGGATTCATGGCTGCCTGTTGCATGGACATCGCGTAGGGATTTGCTTGGTATGGGTTTTGGCCGGCGAATCCAGTGTGGTAGGATGGAGGAGCCAGTCGTTGGTATAGGGCTGCCGCAGCAGCTGCTCCCACATAGTTGGAGTAGGGAGATGGGTTGAATTGTGGAGCGGCGCCATATCCTCCGATGATGGGTGAGAAGACCGCTTGTCGGTAGGCTGCTAGCCTTGACCTGTTTGCGCCGGGGTTCTTTCTGCGCAACTTGCCGGTGGTTTCTCCGATGAAGACTTCCTCGGCGCTGGGGTCCAAGATCCAGTAGTTGCCCTTGCCGGGGTCATCGTAGCTGCGTGGGATCTTGGTGAAGCATTTGTTTAAGCTCAGGTTGTGGCGGATGGAATTTTGCCAACCGCGCTTGTTCATCTTGAAGTATGGGAACCGGGTCATCAGGTATTGGTAGATTCCGTTCAGAGTCAGTCGCTGTTCGGGACTGTCTTGGATGGCCATCATAATGAGGGCGTTATAGCTGTATGGTGGTTTTTTCTCGTCACCGTCTTTCTTGTCGTCACTGCTGTCGCCGTCACAACTCTCGCCATCGATTTTATCCTCTCCCGATGACAAGGACTCGGCAACACTGCTCATGGGGGTGCTGGTTCTCGACGGATGCTCAAAATCCTCAGACGATGAGGTCAAATCGCCGTCGCAAAACTGTTCCGGCAACACATTTGGTTTTTTCACAATCACTTCCTGATACTCCTTCTTGATGTTGTTCGACAGGATCGCGTCGATGGAGAAGTTGGTTTTGAATTCTAGTCCCGACATGTTTTGCACCATTTTTCACTGTATCTCTACACTTGTGTATCTCAAAATTGAATCTATTAATATATCTATCACTGAACCACGCTAAACGTTGTTCACGAGACGAAAGACTGTTTGAAACTGATTCTGTCTGGTGCATGGTCGGCTATTTATACGGAACTGTGGATGACTCCGCCTCAATGCCTTCCATGAGGGTAGGTAGCTCGTTTGGCCACAGCGCTTTGTGTTGGTGAGCTGCACAGAACGCGGAGACTTGATGCGATTGGTCGATTAGTCGTTGGCAGCGCATTTGTGTGCAGACACAGCCCGATTGTTTCGCAAACACAAATCCCTTGCAACAAGGGTTGTTGTCAAACAGCACGACGAATTGCTGCTATTGTTTGTAGACTTTTCCCGTTTCCTTGTTTTTGTTGTTTTACGTGTAGATACTTGTATAGTTTTTGCCTGGGATTGGAGTTGTTCTGTTATTTGGTCGGACAACAAAAAGATTTTTTGGTATATCGCGCACATAGGGTCTCTGGGCAAAGGGCTTCTGTTTTTATTTTCAATGTGGTGATGGTTTTCAGGTAACGAATCTAAAGAGATACAATTTTTTTTTAATTTGTTCTGCTTTTTTTTTTTTTTTTTGATTTTTCCAATTTGATGTCTTCATTTCTGGGGTTGATGTGATATTTTGATTAAGTTAATGGAAATTGATTAACGCTGTGGTTGGTGCGTCAGTTAAGTTTAGCGGCTCATTAGCGGGGGTGATGTGTTGACGAATGTTGTGGCATACGAAGGTAAGTTTGCGATGTTGAATCATTTTTGTATTTATTAATGGATGCGAACGGATTGCAATTTTACTGAGTATTCGGCGAACACACTTATTTTTATGAATTGGGATAGGTTTTATATTTAGTTTTCCATTAGATATAATGTTATTTTGGAACCTATTTTTTGCTTCATATAAATGGTTCATGGCAGAAAACAATTTACCCCAAATATATGAAATTTTTTGAAATTTTGTTCCACAACGCAGATATATTCCAGTGTCCGATGGAGCAACATAATATAGGTATCCCGCCATTTTTGGCGGATTCCAGACAGCTAAGGTGGTGAGAGTAGCTAAGTCTGTGCAAATTTTGATTGAAAAAAAACGGTCCTCGTGCCGTTGCATACATGCCTCATCACCCAACCTAGTCCTTACAGTTTCGCACTTTAAGTTAGTTAAGGTCAGTCCTTATTGTACGCGTTACTTAAAGCGAAATCTTCCTCTATTGCGTTTTTATTTCCAATAAAAATCGAAGGCCTTGCAAACTGAAGCATTTGTGTTTATTCGCTCCATAGGTCTTATTTCTGATTTTTTAACCGGCTCCAAGATGCTGTAAAGTTGTTGGTAGACGGTTTTAGGCATTCATATATCACGACAGAGAAAATCTTGTATGCAATATTGAGGCGAGTCACGCCTTTGTAGTTGGCGTGGTTCAGATGGTTTCATTTTTGTGGTTTTGGGCAAATTGGGGAAATCCTTATTCAGACATGCTTCCAACTGACCAAATTTTGCAAATAACCTACTCACCAAAGCAGTTTTTTTCAGCAGCCTTGTTAACTTGAAGATTAGATATTGGCAACTACCCTTCATTTAGGTCGATTGGTTGATAGTTTCCGCTGTCGGTTCGTTTTGCCTTACTGTAGGAGATTGTACGTCATCGCCATTTAATATAGTTTGCAGATGGTTCTTCCATATTCTCAGCATCAACTATGACTAAACTACGATTTTTCTTGTTCATCTCGACAGGATTCTGTTCGGAACTTGTCGTTTTACATATTGGTAAGCCAATCGAACATTGTATCCTCTACATCACTGTGGTATGAACTTCCTCCTTCATTGATCAATTATATCAATAATAAAATTAGTCCCATATAAGGCTCTTAGTTCCTTTAACTTTCTTTTGAAATGATTTAGTAGCCAACCTAAAGCACACATCACAAATCACAATCCTGAAGGCCAAGACTATGTTTTAATCTGAGGATGGCAGGCGGGATATTCCCAGCAGTTATGTTGGAACAGGTTACTTAATGTGTTTATTCTAAACAGTTAGATCAGTTTTCCAAAATCAAATTATCATCCGAACCATTTGTGGGTTATATTTTTTTTTATCAAAAATGTATGCCACTTGGCTATCTATCATACTGGTGGCTGGGCAGAAGCCAACACTTAGGTTAGGTCAAATTAATTCCTGACATTGTGATTAATGAAAGAATCGTCGAACTACTTTTATTGAAAATATGCGAATCAGCAATTATTAGTTAGTTATCTTATTTATATCCAGATGTTCCTATTACAAAAAAAAAAAAAAAACATTTTTAAAAGCTCAGTTTGATTTTTTTTTCAACATCCTTAGAGGCGTTTCCAAGATAATCGTGTTTTAAGAGTGGGAGGTATCGCTAATTTTTAAGCGAAAACTGCAATTAAAAAACAGCTCTGATTGGGGTCCGTCAAAACCCCGAAGGTTTTTAAATTATATTTTTTTAAAGACCAAGTCCGATTCGGGCAAAAACTCTTTACTTAGATGTCTAAGTGTACCGGGTCTAAAAACCGCCATTTTAACCAATTTGTGCTCATAATTTGATCACTAGTCACCATGATCCTTAATGGCCATATAACTTAGAAAAACGTAGTTTTTGGCCAAACCGTAAGGAATTTTGAAAAAGTGTCTGAACAACACATTTTGAAAATCTCAATATCTACATTTCGTCTATATAAAGTTTTTGGGGTCGTTTTCAGTAAAAAAAAACATTTTTCGGTAGCTTTTTAAAATTATTCGAAGATACTTTTGATGTAGAATCATTGGTTATTAAACATTTCGTTCTTAGACCGTTTTAACCCACGCCCACTTTTTGGGGGTGTTTTCCTACAAAAACCATTTGCATGGCCAACCTCAAGGCATTTGCAATAGAAAAACGTTGTTTTTTCTTGAACCATAAAAGATTTTGATAAACCGTCCGAACAATATCTTGTGACAACGTCATTTTCTATATTTCATCACCATAAGGCCACAACTTGAAGATATTAATTTTAAGGATGGGAAACGATCCGCACATAAATTATATTTTTTTTAAAGACCAAGTCCAATTTGGGCAAAAACTCTTTACTCAGATGTCTAAGTGTACCAGGTCTTAAAGGCGCCATTTTAACCAATGTGTGCTCATAATTTGATCACTAGTCACCATGATTCTTAATGGATATAACTCTAGACAGACATAATGAGAAACTGTTTATGAGGGTGCACATTTTAATAATTACCACCATTAAACACTCTATTAGTACGTATTTCGAAATCCTAACAGTTCAAGACCTCACATTGTCATTTCCCCTGCTCAAAAGTAAATGCTTATCATCATCTATAAGATTATCATAGAAATATGTCAATCGATCTACGTGACAACTGTGCCCTCAATATTGTGCTGACAACATTTTCGTCAAATTCGTCACAGCACAGCTATATATCTGACATATACGATCCTGTACATGCATGCATCCATGTAGGTATACATGTATCAAAGCAGATTAAGACCAATATCAATCGATTCGTTTCACAGATAGAAATCCATTAAAGCCAATCATTTGACATTAGGACACAACACATAGTACCGCAGTGAAGGCTACCCAGTGGTTCTGTACTCGCCAGGACCTAGCAAACAAACACAAAGGGGAAGGATATCAATGTGTTTTTAGAGAGAAAGGACGCGTATCAAATCGGTCTCAGCTTGTTATCTTCATCTGTGATCGAACAGCAACAATGCCCTGCATATGCATGGGTATTAGGTATACGGTGTACCTAAAAAACGCTACACACTGAAAAAAAATCGAGATCCTTAATGTAATTGAACACAAAACAATGCCGCATGGAAACTCTTTGTTTGGACACATTCGAATGAGAAAAGGAAAAAAATAAAATAAAAATAGAAATGTCAGCAACGAGTAGTTCTGGCACTGGCATGGATTCTTGGACAGAAAGTAAGTCTGTGCTCACCCTTGTGTGTTTTCCTTATTAATAACCGATCGAATGCGGTAGCACAGTTCGGCGAGATTAAACGAAGCGAAGGTGGCAAAGCGGCAAAGCAACCATTGTGCGGAGTCCTGTGAAGTCAAAGGTGCAAGGAGATAACTAACCCGCCCACCATTTCGGTGCTCAAGTAAATTGAAAATGGAATTTGCAAAACACCGTGACATCCGAATAAAGTGAGTTATTCAGCAAGTGAGTAAAAGGATCAGGCCGCCGCTGCCGCCGGCGACCAAAGATGCCGACACTCGCTGTAGCCGAACCCATTGAATGGTGGTCTCCGATTTCAAAGGAGGCGAAGGCGACAATATCGACAAAACTAATTGATTTCAAACACCACACCATCGAGGGTGTTGCTGGGACCTGTGAAATCTATTGGTCCTCTGGGTCTTGGCAGTGCTAAAAAGTAATACAACTAAATTGGAAATATGAACATATTTCCCTCGTTAGGCATGGTGTCCTGTGTGCGGTTCCTTGATGCATACATGGGTATTTCTTCGTTTCCACAAAACTGCCAAGGCGTATATAGAGAAAATTGAATTATCCTGTGAACAACGTAATTATCGATACTAAGCAGTCCCTGGCCCTACACAATCCTTGAATGTCCGTGAAATTTTTTACTAACGTCTTTCGCATTCAACTGGTAGTGGTGAGCCACAGTTCGTTTCGTCTCACCACTGGACCACATTGAACGTAATAATTGACCATAATATGAACGAGAGTCTACATCTACAAGGTTACACAGTTTTTCGAAACTATGCACACACTATGCACAAACCAATTCGATGCGGTCGCGAAGGTCCTTTTCCTACAGCGAAGAATGCGGTGCCTAACGAAGGACATAAATCGTTTATTGAAGGTCTTGTAAATTCATTATCCTGTAGTTAATGGGACTGTGGTGAGACTAATAATATTCCGTTCTTTTGGTATGGTTCCGGGGAATGTCTCAATATGCACACTTACAATGCGTGTTAGATTGAGGAAATCGGATAAATTTTTAGTGATAACTGATAACAATTTGTTTTGAAGTTTTAGAAAAGTGGCAACCAACGAACAACAATTTAAATTTATAAAAAAATGGGTAGCTAAAAGAATGTTATATATATTTTTATTAGAATAAACAGATCTAGAAAGAGAACATAATTAAAATGTATATAACATGGAGTTTAAAATATGTTCATAGATATGCAAAAGCATATGTTGTGTGTAGATGCGTTGATTTAAAATAGGAAAACAATTTTTTTGAAAGATGAAGCTCGACGTTGTTGAGAATATCTTTGCTGAATGAAGATGAAGTTAGAATAGAACAGCAGAACTGTCAGAACAGAAATGACATATGTCATTTAACCATTTTTCGGTAAGCACAATTTGTGATTTACATACCGCTTTTTAATACATCTCTAGCATTGTATATATATAAATAGTTTAGTAACGTTCCTTGATAGAGACTACTTCCGCTAAAGCTCTTAAATGCTTAACATTTTACAATTAAAAAATACAATATGAACAGGAAAACTGACAACTAGATATTGACATTTAAAAAAAAGTAGGTGCAGAAATACGTGTTCTATGGATTGTCCAACTCAGATCAACTCAGTTGCAGAAAAACGTGTTCTAGATTATCCAACTTATGCTTATGAAACAATAAGCACTTCCGAGTAGCATATTTTCTCATGGAACACAAAAAGCTGTAGGTACTTTTCTGTTCTTTTCTGTAATTTTACATACAGCTCAGAGTCATTAAACTAACCTAATGTTTTCCACATAATTAAAAAGAATTTAGCTCAGGTAGTGATACAAATATCCGTGAGGCAGAGAAGTTTCCGTCAAATCGACTGAGTAGTTTGGGCTCCAGTGTTAATAACAGATTTCAGACTCCAGACGACATACATTCATTAATTAAAACCTTTTTTGGACTCAGGGTACATCAGAAGTCAAAACATATGAATATGTAAAAATCTGAACTTGGAATTTTCGCACCATAACAATAGTTCCCTATACTACTTATACTGGGTAAGTAAAAAATAATAAATATCAAATTATTCTGGATAATTTTCCAAAATGAAAAAAAAACTGAAAAACAATTTTGTTACTTACAAAAATAAGTACTGAGAACCCGCTAAGATGACTTACCCTAAATGGAGAGAGTATTGAAATCCTTATAAACCAGAAGCGGTTTTGTTGAACAAGAAAACTGTTGATATAGGAACCTGTCAGACGACTGGGTACACGCTAACCATCCCTTTGTCAAAAAGGAAGATTTTCCTTTTTTTTTCCAAAAGGAGGACCGAGCAATATATTTAGCCGTACTGAAGTGTGGCCTTTATACGACTGGGTACACGCTAACCATCCCTTTGTCAAAAAGGAAGCTTTTCCTTTTTTTCTCCAAAAGGAGGACCGAACAATATATTTAGCCGTACTGAAGTGTGGCCTTTATACGCATTGTTACACTACGTTTGCTAATGTCTCAAGCCATACGACTTCTTGCTGTCCTCATAACAAATCCAAAAGTCCTTATTTCTTCTAAGCATAACACGAACCATAGTAAATGTTACAGTTTTAATACCATATCCCATAGGGGTATATTAGTTTTGATACATAGTTTGTGACATAGAGAAATAATTTAGCTAGATATGCCCGACTCAGAATCGATAGATGAGTCGATTTAGCCATGTCTGTCCGTCCGTCCGTCGTCACCAATTTTTGGGCCTTAAATTTTGAGCTGGAATGATGAAACTTTGTATATGTGCTCTTTGTTGCCCTTAGCAGAAAAACTTAGTTTTTGGCCAAACCGTAAGGAATTTGGAAAAAGTGTCTTAACAACACATTTTGAAAATCTCAATATCTATATTTCCTCTATATAAAGTTTTTTACCACGCCCACTTTTTGGGGTCGTTTTCAGTAAAAAAAAAACATTTTTCGACAGCTTTTTAAAATTATTCGAAAAAAAACTTTGATACAGGATCATTGGTAATATAAACATTTCGTTCTTAGACCATTTTAACCCACGTCCACTTTTTGGGGGTGTTTTCCTACAAAAACCATTTTCATACCCAACCTCGAGATTTTGATAAACTGTCCGAACAATATCTTGTGACAACGTCATTTTCTATATTTCAACACCATAAAGCCCACAACTTGAAGATATTAATTTTAAGGATGGGATTGGATGTATAGTCTGTCCAAGAAAAAATGTCAGTACAGGTCTTATGGGAAAGCTTTTTTTCTAACAATGGTGCCTGTAAGTAGACTCAATGATATATTACCACTGAAACACAAACGGAGCCACTGAACTTTGTGTACAATTGTTGTTGTAATTACAAACCAGATTTAACCGCAGCCATCCCATGACTTGTTTGCCCGATAGCATTGGGATTGAGCAGACTGATCGCGATTCGCCATTATACTGCTGACTGCTGAGAGCTGAGTACTGGCTGTGTGCGTGACGCGTGTGGTGTGCGCTCATCAAAGCAGTGTTACCATTCTCAAATGTTAGCACATCGATACTGATTTTTCAGTGTTATTGTTACAGAACTTTTGGGATTTGAAGCTTTTGAGAGCACAAAAATGAATTTGTGAGTAATAATTTGTGTGGTGGTGACGTGGTGTTATCATTTGCGATTTTTTCTCCTCTTTTCGAGAAACCGCTAAAATGTAGTCAAACCATTTTTTTCGACTTTGTATTTTAAAAGGAAATTTTATTCGCGCGCTATTTTAATGCATTGCAACAATGCAGTACAATAAGTGATCATATTATTGTTGGACTATGGCCCGGTTTATTCACTGCTGGTTAAATTGACGTTTAGATTACCGCAGTTTTGATTTAACCTACGATTAAGAATCTGCGGTTACCGAAGAGTTACCTAACCATGGATGTGCGATAAATCGTTCCATTTCCCACCATTTTTATCTGTCAAACTCATTCTGTGGGTTTTCTTTTTTATTGGCTTTGTTGTGTTATTGTGTTTATTTTTGTAAGAACTATGGATGTGATTGAAATATATGTTTCCTAGTTGGTTTTGGCAGGCTCGACGTAAATCGAAAATGACTTACCGAAGCAATAAAAATAAAAAAAAATCATAAAACAATAACCGCTTGAATATTCAATTAATACAAAAATCACAAAACCAATGAATTGTTGAGCAAACGATGTGGGATATGGACGTTTTCCCGGAGGAAGCAGTCGAAAGATTGGTAATAAATATAAATTACGATAGTAGCAGCACTAGCTTTTCATCAGACTAATAGATTTTAATATTATAAATGAATGAAGTTATTTTTACTCTAAATTAATGAAATTTTATGTTTTAACATTATACTTTACTATATTTATTATGAATTATATTTTTGTTTACTATATTTATCATGAATAAATGATAATACATATTTTTTTTAGTTCTTATTTCTGTTTTCGGAAAAAAATGTTTTTTTTTAAAACAAACTAAAATGGGCAGATGGCAATCCTAAGCGAAATGCTCTCTCTCTTTGTGGTGATTCATAATATACACCATGGCAACCCTACGAGAGCTTTAATAAGGGACACATTTATACATGGTACTGCAACCAGACAAAGAGGCAAATGTCCTATCTTCCCTGTACTGACATTTATTCTTGGACAGAGTATAGTATTAAACGATCCACACAGGGGATCGTGTAGCCTTCTCATATGTTTCATCCTCTTTTTGCCCAGCCCATCCAGTTGTATTTCTGGAAAGGCAGTAATGTCTGCTTAGTAGCAGCTTAAGGCTTCCGCTAGTTATTCAGCTGCACGTCTTGTTTAATGTTTTCACATCTCATGTGTAAATACGAACGTCGTTGGCATTTTAAGATTTAGCGTGGTCGTGTAATTAGTCCTTTCCATGGCTTTTGGTTGCTTCGTAACAATAGGTGTTTTCCGTAATTGAATAGTTAACCCAAAGCACAACCCACAACCTCTAGGGCTAACTCAAATTTATTAGATACACCTAGACATAGGTCCGTCATTATCCATTCGGAATTGAGCGACACCGTTGGTCTTTTGGTGCCCAACCCTTGACATTTTTGTATGTCCTATTGTCCGAATATGTCAGACTTTGTCATGTAGGTTTTTTACTCCGTAGATGCCACGTTAATTCCGTCATGGGACTTCTATCTCCTCCGTTTGGGGAGGATTTTTTATTGATGACTTTACCCCTAGCTAGTTTTGTTCGAAAATGCTCGCGAGCAAGCAACTAGGTAACTAGATATCTAGGGGTAGATATCTATATTAGTTTTGAAAGATATTCGTTTTCGTATTTCGTCGCGAGTTGCCAAAATTCACTGCGGTGTTTACAGCAGCGTAATTTGAATTGATTTTTCGTTAAAAAATGTATTATAATTTCGTTAGTAAAGGAGGTTGATTGGAGGTTAAAAGAAGGATTCAGTGCGAGAAAGGGATGTTTAGGTATACCCTAAGCGGAGCAACGATGGTACATTAAGGGGCTTGAAAACCTAAGAACCAGACAAAGTCGACTACCAGACATAGCCTAAGCGGAGCAACGAAGATTCGTAAGCGGGTAATCACTTTGTAGATGTGATTCAAAGACTTAATAAAAATCCCAAATCGAATCTTGTTGCCTGTTGCGCTGAAAAATTGTCTTTTTATCCGTAAGTGAAACTCGCCTAATGCATTTTTAATGTTTCGGAGGAGATTGGATAGTTTGTTTCTTACTTTAAAAAAAAAATACGTCTTTTAAATGTTAAAATGGTAGCCTTGAACATACAAACAAACAGATATGAAGGCACGCCCAAAATCTCTTGTATCACATAAACGCAACATCAGTGCTGTTGCATTTGAAGGATTTTCATAAATGACTTCTTCTCACATGACATCAGTGAGATCAAAATTTAATGTTTGAGTATTGTATAATGAGGGTAGACACTGAGTAGAGTTACCTTTGCATAGCCCGCAGCATCGACACTTTGGGAACAAATCATTTTTCCCTATTAGATACTGGTATCATCCAGTAAGATTTGAAATTTTTTTTTAGGAATTTTAAATTAGCATTCTTCATTTAAATGTAGGTAGGTATTATATGAACAACTCTATTACTTTTTACTTCTCAGTCACACAAAAATGATTTCTTTAAAATGTCAGAATTATTCAGACGCACTTTACTACATCCATACCAATCCATCTATGAGGTTCACAAAGCTAGCTCGATATACAGTGCATATAATATAGCATCACTTATGCCTATTTTTTTTACTAAAATAAAATTCGAATTGTTAAGTATATCATTCACATGTTGAACTCTTGATATATCTAATGAAATGTATACCTTACAATTTTAGTTAAAAGAACAATCTACCCGCACTTGTAATAAATGCATAATAATTACAAAAATAAAATGTTGAAATGTCTTTTTACAACTTTTGAATCGATTGTGACAAAGTTAAAAGGAAACAATTGAAAGAGCTGTCGATACTAAGCAGCAATACGATCCTTGAATATGCGTGAAATTTCCTACTAACGTCTTTTGCATTCAAAAATATTGGTGGTGAATGGTGAGCCACAAATGCCTTTCGTCTCACCACTGGACCGCATTGAACGTAATAATTGACAATAATATGAACATTCTTACAAAAATCTACAAGGTTGTCGAACAGCAAATGGAACAGCTACACTACACATTTACCATGCACAGCACGGAGAAACCAATTCGATGCGGTCGCGAAGGACCTTTTCCTATGGCGAACGAATGTGGTGTCAAACCAAGGACATATATTTAGGTTTACCTTCAGTTTGAAAAATAGAAATTCAAAAGTATAGAAGACATCAGTTGTATTGCTGTTATTTTGACTGATGAAGTGTTTTGTAATAAATAAAATATTTATTTATTAAAGTTTGTTTATATTAAATACATATATCGCAGAAAATATTAAACATACAGAAGCTGAATTACGAACGTAATTCTAGGTAAAGGCCTCTAATATTTTTTTAAAATTTCCTTGTCGTGATTTGTTTCTTCGTATTATAAGGAAGTATTGCGAGTTGAGTTTTGTTCACAAATTGTTATTTTTTTGAAGTAGTCATAATTAAGAAAAGTTGTATTAAAAAAATATATCTGATGTCTGGAGTTCAGATTCAGTTATTGATACTTGAGCCCAGTCGATTTGACTGCAATTGGCATGTGTGTGAAAATTAGTATATGTAGTGTAATATGGGTATTATGAATACGACTCGATGCTTTTTTTGCAAAACAGTTAATTAACGTTACATTTCGCTGATATCCTCGAAAACGGCTTAAATGATTTTGATTATCCAAAGTGCAGACAACTGCGTGTCTGTGTATCGGTGGTGCACTCCGTACAACACCCTCAGCGGCACTAGACATTATTTTTCACCTGCTACCCCTAGATATTTTCGGCAAGCGTATAGCAGCTAACACAGCCATAGTTATTAAAGCCATCCAACAGTGGTCAAATATTCAATATGGCCACTCAATTCTAAACGAACATTCAAACATTCCTGAAAACACCGATTACACCCTTACCAGGTTAAACTTTGATAAGAGTTTCCGGCTCACAATACCAGACAGAACGTCATGGGAGAGCAACGAACATGTGCTTAACGACTCGATCCAATTTTATACCAATGGCGGAGTGGGTGCTGGTGTCTTCTCCGCCAGACTAAATCTCAGCCTATCTTTCCGTCTTCCTGATCATTGCAGCGTGTTCCAGGAGGAACTCATGGCGAACCAAATTACCAGTTGTACCTGATACGGGTGCACTAGGTATTCCTATCGCTACATGCAAAAGCTAACTAGCTCAACATGCTAACAGCAAATCAAACCTCTGATAGAGTCTTCGCACGACGTGTGAAATAACCAAACAAATTTGGCTAAAGCTAGATTTGAGAAGATCAAAGGGACTGTTTTCGCTTGATAGACGGTATATTTGCGCCACCATAGGTGTCATCACGGGACACTACTTAAAAGGTGGGCACGAAGAAAGGCTAGGCCTCTAATCAAGCTACTTCTGTAGGAGCTGCATGGACGAAGAGGAAGAAGAATCAATACTTCGTCTCCTTTGTAACTACCCAGCCCTATCAAACAAAAGGAAGCTACATCTTGTAGCTTTCTATTCTTAAAATCTCAGTGATTTGGAAAAAATGGAAGTGAAAAGCCTCCTCCACTTCATCAAAAAGTTAGGATGATTTACCCACGGATAGTAAGGAGAATGGACAAGATCGACGTGGTATCACAATGGACCACAATATTCTAAGTGTTCTGGCGAACACAGACAGCCACACTCTAACCTAACCTAACCTAATTAGCTGAGCTAGGCTATGCGTGTGTAAAGACACTTCATAATCATAAAAATAAATCAAAGAATTTTAACCAATTGTTGCAAATCCCGGATATAAACTATTTGGTTATTTCAAAAGCAAATAATGATTCTTCATAAAATTGCTTATTTTCAAAATATTTTTTTGGTATATATAGGTATATCTGATTTTCTATAATCCTGAATAACATTTTTTTAGTTAAAATAAAACTCGCGATTCCCTCCGTCCGTCAGTGTGTCAATACTTGCTTTTCTCTCCTATAGATGATTGGATCGATATTCTTCACACTTCAAATTTATAGTTTTTATGGCTATAATTCAAGGCTATATTTTTAGTTTTAGCCTTTCTATGAACGGTACCCCACATTCAACTATTTTAAACACCATTAAATTTGTAACAAAATAGCCGAATAGCAAATTTTTCTATCTAGGCCATAAAACGAAAATCTTGAATGTCTCGCAAAAAAGATGTTGTCTACTTGGATAAAATTTAATATCAGAGTTATTTTTACCATTTATAATAAAGGGTGTCCCATAATTTCCCGCAGAATTTGAATTTTACACCATTAAATAGTACTGTCTTTCCAACGGAAAAAATGTGACAGCTGACAGCTGACAGTTCGGGAATAGTTAAAATGGAGCGCTATACGATTGAGCAATATTAAAAAAAAATGTGTTTTCAGCTACAGTCCGCAATTTTCGTACGAAATATAGCGGTCATAGTGACATTTGGGGTTCGAGATACCCACGAGTAATTGTTGAGAAACAAATGCATCCACAACGCGTGACTTTTTGTTGCGGATTTTGGGCTGGAGGCAATATCGAACGGTTCTTCTTCGAAAATGCGGCAGGTCAGTCCAGTAACAATAAATGGTATTCGTTATCGTGACATGATAACCCAGTTTTTGGTGCCTAAATTAAAAAATATGGATGTGACCAACATGTGGTTTCAACAAAACGGTGCAACAACCCATACAGACAGAGAAACAATTCAATGAGCCATTTCCTAATCGCGTAATCGGCTATTTTTGCGTTCAGAATTGGCCATCCAGATCTTGCGATTGAACGCCATTGGACTTTTTTCTTTGGGGCTTTTGAATTCAAAGGTCTATGCAAACAACCCCACGACCACCAGTTGGACAGTATTTGAATGAAATGAAGCCACATTTATACGAATCGGTCATAGAACATTTCAATAAAAAGTACGTACTTGCGAGCAAAGCCGCGAGTCCATTTATCCAATGTGCAATTCCATACATATCCTCAATCTGTATACTACTATACTCTAAAAAAAAAACAAAATACAAATTTTTGGCGCAACAGGCTCGTTAGTACCCAGGGCCTAGCTTTCTCACAACCATTCATGTGTGCGTGTGTACTTCTTGCACGATGGCGGGACCTCCTGTTTTATGCCGACTCCGAACGGCTATGTTGAGATAAGCTATTCTTGACGATTGATACTACTCGGATGATTTGTCAGTTCATCACGAGAGGAGGGCCAGTGAAAAATCATTTAGGTGTTGCTACGGCTGGGAATCGAACCCAGACCTTCTGCGCGGCAGTTCATCGCACTAACCATCGCGCCACTGAGCCCTATGAATCAATAAAAAATAAGCTTTCTAATTAAAAATCTGCATTTTCTATCAAAATTACATTTTGCGTGAATTATGGGACACCATTTGTAGTTTCTCAAACATTTCATTCAATTTAAGCCAAATTTATGAAAATGTGTACATACTCGCTATTTGCACATAGCCTTATCTCACGATGATAGAAAAAGTTACGTTCGAATCAATCAAGCAATAACTAGTTGTTTTCATTTTTTTTCCAAAAACGTCTCAGGTTTAAAAAACAAAAAAACAACTTATTATATATTTTGTTACTAAAAATAATTATAACAGTAGTTTAGCTTAGTTCACAAATCAACTAGGTTTAATTGTATCTGGCGCAGAACACATACTAGAGGGTTCTTCCAATATTATTGACCTTAGAGTAGCTATAACTATGCTAAAGGAGGCAGCTCCCAAACATTGGCAACGTACCAGTCGTATATGGGTTACCATTTCTATCCTGCAGTTTATGTTTATTTCATGTTTTCAGATTACGACGTTCGTTAAAACCAAGAATCTTTTCCATGTAAAGCTTGGCGCTTCAATGAACCACACTGGCAGTCGTAACCGATGCTGGGCCTTGGAAGGGCTCTACTACAAGCACTCTGAGAGTTCTGAAAACATTTGGTTCCATTCTTCTAGGAAATTGATTTTAAATTCTAATTTACTCTAGTTGATCCCAAAAAAAATAATCAAAATTGTGAATGCTGTAAGCCAAGAGCTTTACTCGCAATAAAAAAATCAATTTTTTCGAAAATGTATCTTTGAAGCATTCTTATTAAATACATTCTCAGTTTTTCTGGTGAATTTTGTCAGGTTATCGTTGGCTCAATGTTGTTGGTAATTAATTCGATACATGTTGGGTCTTGCGAAGAGTTCTGCGTTTAATTGCTTGATGCCAAATCTATGATTAGGGCCATCAGCTAGCAATAACCTTTAATGTGTAGTTTTCTTATAGATACATACATGTATATTGCGTCAAGATCGTTGCATATTCTCTTTCAAGGCAAATGAACATCCTACCACAGTATAGGTTCAGCTTTTGCATTCCATAAAAGAGCTATTTCTACACCTACCAGAATCATACATCTATTATTAGATAATGACATTTTTTTAAAGCAGTCGGCATTTTTTTGTATGAACGAATCCGCACTCATCATTAAACGGGGATTAAGAGATATTCCTAGTCCAATCCGTGCGACTTCTAAATTGACACATAATCAGGGCTAGAAATCCGACCATCAAACATTTTCGCATGGTCATAACATAAGGGCGTCGTATTGTGCGACACTTCCTGACCAAATGACTCCCAACCCTGCCTCATCTCCTTTGATGATATTCCGCATGAATAGACGACTGGTGACGTACTTGTGCATAGCGACTGTGAGTATATCCTTTTGACTCTAAAAAGAGCACACACTCTACCCACATGTTTTTCTCCTTGCCGAGGCGGAACCTAGTGAACAAAAAAAAAATAAAATAAATTATTGTCACCATTTGGACATGTAATTGCTCGAGCTCGGATTGTCAACAACACAACAGAAAGGACACCGCCGAGAGATGAAATTGAGACGTCTTACTCTCGTTTGATGTCCGCAGCGCATTTGCTGTTTTTTTGTTCAACCAAAAAAAGGAGATTGTGTGTTACCCAGTAGGGGTTTTAATTGTGTTCAAGCCGTGTCCTTTTTTTCAAGTCCGAAGGGAGAATAAAAAACCGATTGCTTCTCCTTTCAAATGCGCTCAGTTGAATGCAGCAGGTATTCACAATGGCTGCACACATCAAAACGTTCGGAAACATTAAACGTGTCCTTTCTTCGATGCTCATTATGACCATTCCTTTGATTTAATTGATCGGTTTCTAGGTCTCCACATTGCAGGATATTTTGATATCTTATTGTTGACTCGGTGCGGTTGTGTCGGTGTGACTTTTCATCGTTATCGGCGTTAGTTTGATCCCATTGTTGCGGCCTTGCCCAAAGTGGTCAAAAGCAGTGTAAATCTGCTTACACAACAATGACTCAATGCGCCCGAATTCAGTTGTCAAAGCCATCATGATGGCTTCATCAGCCGCTCAATAAATTACGATTGCAATGTGCCAAAGCGGCCAGAGGTTGCACCTTGCAGGATCACTTTGTTTCCTTGGTTTCCATATGTTGACAAATGCTGGACTCAACACGATGTCCTGACTGTGATTTATTGACTTTTATGTAATCCGATATTCTCCAAAGGACAACATGTTTTGCCATGCTTCTTCGATCCGCCCGAAGGCGGAGGAGTACACGCATTTAAATACGGGTATGTGTTGCTTGTTGACATCATCGTAAACACCTTCTGGATGGTTATGGCGATGATGATGGTGGTGCTGTTTAAATACCCGGAAAACGCTGCAGCTTCTCCGGTTTCACTTCAAAGGTCCCGGTTGCGTGCAACGCTTCGGGTATTTTACAGAACCAAGTGCATGGCTTCGAATCGGGTTTGGTTTCGTTTTGGGCACTTGAGTGAACCGAAGTTTTGACATATTCCGCGTTTTTAAATTAAGACGTTGCCATGGAAATTTGGTGCGGTTTGCTTTTATGACCATTTGCATATGCATTCGTGGAAACACGAGTCTTCTCACAATGTACACGAGTTAAACTCTCCTCACTGTCACTGCTGAAATAAGGCCAAAGGATTACAGGGAAGTTTGAAAATATTTTGAATGTTTGGTGTCCTTTTTGCATGCGCAAAGCAGATTGTTTGACGGGCAGTGTACCAATTTACATTTCCCAGACAATGCTCGTGTACCTACTCTTGCCCTAATCTAAATAAGTAGTTGATCCCTTTTGCGTTAAAGGATTTCAATTCTTTTTAATTAAACAATCTCATTGAGGTACACATAGGTCCGGTCGGTCGGCCGGCGGCGTGCGTCGTCTTCCATAATGATAATCTTGTTGCTGTTTATTTTCGAAATGTATTTTCCTCAATCCGTTTAAAATGAACATAATAGATTTATCTCTCGGATTTGAAAACAAATTCAGCTCTGAAATCGATACACTTACTGGTTCGGGAGCAGTCTATTCTGTGTGGGATTTGAGATGCAAATCCAGCTGGATTTTAATTTCGGTATGTGTCTCGTAGTAAGAGGATTTTTGTAAGCGCATTTCGATCTGTAAAACCGTTTGTTTGTCGAGAGATGCCGATCCAAACAACGAGTTATTTGTATCAGTGGGTTATGATGATAATGCTAGTAAATAGAACGAATTTTGCACGCACTGGATTTGTGTAACCCGAAATGAACACTTATTGCTGTGGGGTTTCTGTGTGTGCGGTCAAGAATAAGATCGATTTAGGAAATGCGCTTTTCGAGAGATGTTGTCGGGATAGTTTTATTGTGCGTTAAGCTACTTGCAGGATTATTATTCGTTCAGAGTTGTTCATATCTGAAATAATTGATTTGCGATGCCGACAATGAGTACCTCAAATCCGTAAAAGCGAAGGTGGTATATAGATGAGACAATTGTTGAGACGATTTTTGGAAGGACTGGATTTGTTGGAAATAAATAGAGCTGGTAAATGTTTTAATTGTTTCTTATTAAAAAAAAATTATATTAAGCCAAAAAAATCATCATCAATGGTACGTCTCATTAGTTCAATGGGCCAGAACATTAATTAAATAATTTTTGATAGATATTAATTAAATAACATTGATAGTGATATTATTGTTTAAATTTAGGCACACAGCAATTATTTACCTACAGTTGATGAAATGTCTAAACAACATTTTGAGAAAAGAATCTCCTATTAATATCCTCTAAGCAATGCAATAAAGTATTAACAGTTTTGCACAGTGAATCTTAGCCTTCTCATATATTATTTCACAATTTATGTTTAAGATTAGGATCTGTTTCTGAAAAAAAAATTATTTTATTGAAAAAATCAATTTATTATTTGGCACTTGGAACAATATTTTATAATTTTGTTTCGTCCCTAACTACATATTTTAATTGATTTATAAAACATAAACCCCTCTGTTAAACTTTTCCATGTTGATGGAGTACAATAATACTAGGTATGTGTGATTAACGTTTTCACCTTTTCCTTAATTTACTTTAATCTGTGGTTGTAAAAAGAGTAAAACTAATTTTCAAACAAAATTGTGAGAAGAGGTAAGTATATATTTTCATTTTTACGGAGTGTTTTTTCACAAAATATGTTGTAGTCTTGTAGTTTCTGTCTGGAAGCATGTAATACACATTAATAATATATTAAATTTGATAAAAGTTCCCGTTGATTTACTGTTAGCGTTCATGAAAAAATGATTCCTATTCGGAACAATAGTATATCCCATTAAAAAGTACGGTTTAGAGAGATAAACAGCGCCTCGGAGGCGCCCGATATAAAGGGTGTTTTTTCGAGGTATAGAATCTTGAAATGGAATAAAACATAGATGATTTTTGAAATTGACATGGAATTCACTTTATTCGAAAGATAATATTCTAGCATTATAACTAAAATATTATTTCTGGCATATGACCGACACGGTTGCCTCGGATGTGGTCTAATCTGGAGGTCCAATTATCGATATATTTTTCCAACGTTTGAGGCCGTATATCGGCAATAACACGGCAATGTTGTCCTCAAAGTGGTCAATCATTATTGGCGTAGACTACCGACTTCAAATATCCCCACAGAAAATAGTCAAGCGGCGTTAAATCGCACGATCTTGAAGGCCAATTCACAGGACCAAAACGAGAATTTTTGAGCTTACCAAACGTTTCCTTCAACAAATCAATTGTGGCACGACTGTGTGACATGTTGCGCCGTCTTGTCGAAACTACAATCATGGCTCTATACATCACAGAGCACTACGCTCTCAGTATCGCTTACACAAGTGGTTTTTGTTGCGCGACTTAGATGATCATCTACCGATTTTTCAACCTTATAGACTACTTAAATAAACAATATTTTAATTTAAAACAATTGAATATAAACAATTTTTAAAATCAACCCGGCACAAACAAAAATCTATTTTGTTGCTTACCAAATTAAACATAATAAATTAAATTAAGTAATAGGCTCATTGCTGCCATAGTAGGTTTTATGAGAGTTCGACAAATTTCGCTCCCTAAGCGATTTTTTGCGAGCATACAAATTTATAAGAGAAATCTATGCCGGTGAAACAACATGATAATTCAGAATATCGCGAACAAACATGATACAAGATGCTTTACGCCTGAAACTTAAGGTTAGCAAGCCAATTTGTTCACATCTTTTATCATAACTAGGCAATTCTTCATACGTAAATAATTTACGGAATGCGTACCTCGTGACATTTTCCTGATTTTTTTCTAATCTAAGTGCCTGCTTTACATATGGCAAATCCCATATGATGGATGTGTATTCCAACTGCGGCCTGACTAACGAGCAGTATATAGTTTTAAGGCTAAATACGTCTCGGAAGTCCTTGCAATTTCACTTTAGAAAACCTAACATTGAGTTTGATTTTGCTATAGTGTAATCATAAGGAAAAGAAAATTTTAATTGGTTGTCAAATATGACCCCGAGATCTTTAACTTTATACGGAATGCTGTAAACATTTTACATATCGAGATCTTAAGCTCCATAGCGTTATGATTACACCATGCCGACAAACTATTTATATCAGACTGAAACCGGATACAGTCTGTTATATAACTTATACGAGAACATAATTTTAATTTTAATAGCGATCACCATTGACTGTAATGTTCTGGCCAGCATCGTTTTTAAAGAAGTACGGACCAATTATTCCACCAACCCATAAAGCACAATAAACAGTCAGTTTTTGTGGATGTAACGGTTTCATACATACACTTGAAGATTATCATCACCATAAAAACGGCAGTTTTGTTTATTTGGAGGACAACATTCGCCGCGATATACGCCGCCACAAATGTTGGAAAAAGTCATCAAAAATTTGACATCCTGATTAGACTACGGCTGAGCCAGCCGTGGCAGTCATATGCCAGAAATCATTTTTAAGTTCAATACCTCTACAAAAACACCCTATATATACATATTGCTTTCTTCCTTTAACCGACGCTCGAAAAAACTTGTTCTTTTAAGCCAAGTCAGTCATCGATCAACACTTACGAGAGATGGTCGTTCCGGTTCGGTAAGTTCCACAGTTTTTTTTAACTATAACAATGCATTGCGCTCGGGAGGTGGTGAACATAATCATGATATTTGCAACGACTGTATATAACTTTTGATTTTTTTGTATTTTTGATTGATTGGTATTATTCGAGACTAATTATATTGTAATTCATCAGTTAGTAAGACAAAATAATATAAATGTCACTCATGAATAAAAATTGATATTTAAATACCGAGGATCTCTAATTTTGTGCGATCCTTTTTAAAAAATGTATGATTAATATTAGTTTTAAAAAAAATAATGATTTATATTAATTGTTTACTTAAATTCTAATTATTGCTTACTTAAGTGGTGCTACAGTCCGGAATGAACCTGGGCCTCAACCAACATGCCTTTCCAATAAGCCCGGTCCTTAGCTAACTGCCTCCAGTTGCGCACTCCAAGTTGGTTCTGGTCGGTTTCTACTTAAGGCGGGGTCTTCCTCTACTGCGTCCGACGTCTGGCTGGGAATAGAAGACTCTGCGACCCGGAGTATTGGCGTCCATTCATTCTACATATCCTAGCCATCTTAAACGTTTTTCAAAGAATTTTCCTCTCGAATCAACCAACAATTTCTTCATCCGCTTTAGATACGGTCCGTGCTTCAGCGCCGTAGAGCAGCACTGGTATGATCAGGGTCTTACATAGGATCTGCTTAGTAGTTCGAGTGAGGGCTTTATTATTTATAAGCCTTCTTTAATTTCTGACGAGATTTTACTGTCGGAGTTAACAGTGGAGCCGAGGTAGAAAAAGTCCCGTACTACCTCAGAGTTATATCTGTCAATGGTTCTGTCGTCGATGTTGTGTGTCCTTTCGTGTTGACAGCATATACTTAGTCTTACCCTCATTTAACACTAAATTTATTTTTTCCGCTTCCTTCTCTACTCTAGCAAACGTGGCTATGACATCACGTCCTACCAATGATGCGGCGTATGCTAGTAGTTCCACCGATTTTTAGAAAATTGTGCCTCTGGTGTTGGCTAGGGAGTTTTGCACAATCCTCTCAAGAATCAAATTGAAGAAGTCACATGACTGCGCATCGCCTTGCCTAAATACTTTTTTGGTATCGAATGTGTCGGTGAGGTCGTTTCCTATCCTAATGAGCAGCGAGAATTCTCCATCTTCATCCTTTACAAACGGACGCGTTTGGGTGGTATACCAAACTAGACATGAGTCTGTATAAATCGTCTCTATAAATGCTGTCGTATGCGGCTTTGAAATCGATAAATAGATGGTGGGTATCGATTTGGACTTCTTGGGGTTTTTTCCACATATTACGCCAGATAGGATCATGAAGGCGATGTTGAGGAGACTTATGCCTCTGTAGGTGGCGCAGTTCAGAGTGTCTCCTTTTTTGTGGATCGGGTAAACGATGCTGAGGTTCCATTCTTCAGGCATACTTTCATCCGACCAGATTTAACTTATGAGTTGGTAGATATTACTTACCAAGAAATCTCCGCCAAGTAAGCATATTAATTTTAGATATTGCTATCCTCACTTCAATTAGGTCGGGTGGTAAGCAGTTTTCGCTGTCGTTGCCAATATAGTTCGTTCTGCCTGGCAGCGAAATATTGTTTGTCATCGCCGTTTAACAGTCTGCAGAATTGGTTCTTCGATATCCACAGCATCGACTGTGTCTCAACTAAGATACATTCTTGTTTATATCGACAGGATTCTGTTCTAGACTTGTATCCTGGGCTTTGACGTTTTACACTTTGGTAAAACTTGCGAACATCGTTCCTGGAGTGGCACCTCTCTATATCCTCGATCGCGCGTTTTTCTTACTCTTTTTTCTTCTTTCTGAAAAGCCGGTGTTCTTCCCTTCTTCTGTGCCTATAGAGCTCAATGGCAGCTCTCGTCTTCACTTGCAGCTTAGCCTTGTAGGCCTCGTTCTTGGCTGCGAGCATCTGTCGACATTCCTCATCAATCCAGGGGTTTCTTGCTGGTGCCCACGAGAAACCTAGCACATCAGTTGCGGCGGATCTAATGGCTTGCTGGCATCGTTGCCATTGTTCTTCGACATTCGATGCTGGTGGTATGGTGTGAATCGAGAGGTTACGGGATACGCGTTGCGCGAAGGCCTTGGCGGTCTCTTGCGATAGCATACTTTCGACATTAAATTGTTTCACAGTATGTATTTCTGATTTGTTGTGTCGTAGTGGATATCCGCATTCTTACCTTGGCTACAACAAGATAGTGGTCCGAATCGATGTTAGCCCCTCGTCGTTCGGAAATCCAAAATATCACAATGTGATCAACTTGGTTGACTGTTCGTTTATCTGGAGATCGCCATGTCCACTTATGGATATCGAGGTGAGGAAACCGTGTGCTGGCTATAGTGGTATTTCGTTCCGTAGGGAAGTCAATTAACCTAAGTCCGTTACGAGACGTCGTATAGGCTGTATTTTCCGACAATGTACTGCTAAAGATGTCTTCTTTTCCTACCTTGGCGTTAAAATCTCCCAGCACTATTTTAACATCGTACTTTGGTAGTCGCTCATATGTTTTGTCAAGGAGCTCGTAGAAGTAATCCTTAGTTATATCATCTTTATCCTCCGTCGGAGCGTATGCACATATATGGCTTTTATTGGCGAATTTGGCATTGATGCAGATTTTTACAATGCGTTCGCTAATGTCTTGGAAACATAAGACTTCTTGCCTAAGTCTGGTACTTATAACAAACCCGCATGCTAATAGTCGCAGTTTCTGCTCACTATAACACGGGTCCATAGATTTCACAGATTTCGTCCCCTTTTTGCCCGGCCCATCTCATTGTATTTCCTGGATGGCAGTAATGTCTGCTTTGTAGTAGTTTAGTGCTTCCGGTAGTTGTTCACCTGCACCTCTCCTGTTTAATGTTCTCACTTTCCGGGTACAGATACGAACGTCGTTACCCTTTTTTCATTCAGCAGGGTCGTCAACGATAAAATCAGTAACATTTACAAGCCTATTGGTTGATTCGTACATATATTTCTTTCCATGGGTGGGTAGTTAACCCATTTCGGTTCATCCGCCACCATCTCTGTTCAAGGGGTCTGACTTACCCTTGAGATTCCTAGATAACCTATTGTCCGAATATATCGAAGCAGCTCATATATAGGTTCGCTGGGACAGCAGGCCGGGTATTCATTCCGTGCCATTCTGACCAGGCTGTTTATAGTGTTGCTGTTTTTCGTCTTGTTATCACCACTCGCACTTATCGTTTAGCAAGTCAAATTCGGTTGCTTACCACTTGGAGGTAAAAATAAGCACAGTTGGTGTGTAGTAGATTTTTATCAAATTAATAGTATATCCCATTGTTAGGTATAGTATCCCAACAAGGCTTTGCTTTAAGTCTTGTAAAATGATGTCATTACAAGCGTTCTCGTGATGCACCTAGTCACGAGTGAAGAAAAAATAGACAACCAGTAAATACATATTGTTTATACATAAAATATTATAACTAGTGCACATCAAATATGGTTTAAAAGAGTTTCTATATGGTAAACAATTAAATATATATATAATAAAAATTAAAAATGTGTTTTATGTAGTTGATTTTATTTATTCTGGAAGTGTCTTAGTTGTATATTATAAAAAATACAAGCAAAAATCGTCTTCGCTGCTGTGTTCTTCTTGCACGATGGCGGAATGCCGATTCCGAACGGCTAAGTTGAGATGAGCTTTTCTTGACAATTGATACTACTCGGATGAGGAGGGCCATTGATAAATCATTTAGGTGTTGCTACGGCTGGGAATCGAATCCAGACCTTCTGCGTGGCAGTTCATCGCACTAACCATCGCGCCACTGAGCTCGTCAAAATTGAGTATTTACTAGTATTTAAAGCTCTATGTAAGTACTAGTACTACTAGTAAAATCTTATATTTTAAGTATTTACTAGATTTGGTTACAAAAACATGAGTTTTGACTAGCCAGCAAATACATCTATACTTAAGTAAATACTCTTACCGTCATTTACTGTTTCTTTAAAGTTTGCTTTCTAAACTATCTCGTTGGAATGGTTACTTCAAATTTAACAAGAAAATTATAAAATTACATTTCAATAGTTTTTATAAAGATTAAAGTTTGAAATATAATAAAACTGTTAAATGATTTGTTGTTCCCAGCCTCAT
Source organism: Rhingia campestris (assembly GCA_932526625.1). Taxonomy (NCBI): domain Eukaryota; kingdom Metazoa; phylum Arthropoda; class Insecta; order Diptera; family Syrphidae; genus Rhingia; species Rhingia campestris. The sequence goes on from OW052182.1 coordinate 222,518,182, forward strand.
TTTCGAAGAAAAATGGTCCAATGATGCCACCACTCAATAATCCGCACCAAACTGTCACTCCCTGTGAATACATCAGCTTCTCGACGATAACGTGTGAATTTTCCGATCTCCAGATGTGGCAATTTTGTTTGGTCACGTACCCGCCGAGATGAAAATGCGTATTTTCAGAAAATATGATTTTTCGCCCAAAGTTGTACAATTCAAGCTGCTCTTAGGCCCAAACTGCGCCTTCAATTGCTGGGTCAGTTAAAAACGATAAGTTTTTGTTTGTTTCTTGGAATACTGAAAGACTTTTGGAAGAGATAAGACATAGTGAAACAAATTATATGTTATGTTACCTTCGATATTACAACTTGTATCAGGCATTCGTTGGAACCAATAAAAATGGAGTCCAAGCTTAGATGTACATCTTCCAGGAGTTTATAAAACCATATTTTTAGACTACTAGAGTATATCTTTATATCACTTCAATATGTTCGTTTGTTAAACCCAGACAGAACATTCTCCATCGTTCTAGCTCGATTGTTCGTCGTTAATGCCATTGCCAGATACCACGCCGATATATTCCATTCCATTTTAAATTCACATACCTAGAGATCTGCTCGGAATAGGTGATATAAACGACCATGAAACATTAAAATCACGTCCAAAATCCTTTTATGAATAAATCAAGTTCTCCCAAAACTATTTGGAAAGTATCTCCAAAATTAGTACCTAATAATTGCCAGCAAATTTAAGCGTGAACATTCCCCTAAGTCTTACATTAGCTCCTTTGAAAGTACTTCAAAGTATTACCTGTAGGCACTACAATGACATCTTTATCTAACCGATTAAGGCATCATAATCTCATCATCTTCAATGAAACTTCCAAAGGTGTAGATATTACACTTTGGGCTTCCCGACAAGAACATATGTCATTAATACGGGACATAAAAGGCCAATAACTTACTAGCTCCAGGCTGCACCACTACTTCCAGACGCATCTCTTCACATTTTATGCCACAATAAACTATTGTGATTAGAAGGAGCTTATAACACGCACACATACATTCCGACACTCGAATGGCACTTCACACACTTCGGTGTTAGGGAATTATTTTGGGTCTACTCATAGTTCCATGGATATGAGGCATGTGAAACACTTATCGGTCTCACCGTGCCCAACTATTACCGCCACTATATGTTGGTTTGCACTAATTGTTGGCTGGTTTTTTGGGTTTCTTACACCACGAGTTTTAATGGGGTGCATCGGCTTAACAGAGCTCTGTATCGCGCTCTCAATCGGATTACATTGCCGGGTGTTGACATGCGATGTGATAATTGTGTTCGGTCGATGTTAACGAGGGGCAACCATTAACTCATTTAAAGTTATTGTGCACATAAAATGTTCTCTTTTGTGTGCGGGGGGAAACACACGAAAATTATTAAAGATGTGGTAACAAATTTATATTGTTCTGAAACAATAAACAGGGATAAATGTGATGCATAGCGTGGAGGTTAATTCAATTAAGCGAATGTTCAATTACCATTGCAGCTATCAGATGGACTTGAGGTTTTTCTTGTCAGGAAAGATGAACAGTGTATAAAAGCTTAACAAATAATTGACGTGTTATGTATTTTTAAATACCTATAAATGAAATAAGGCCAAACAAAATAAAATCAATACCAATCATCCACAAAAATACATGCGGGATTGTTGTCAGCCAAACTCTCGTCAAAATTATGTTTGGGTAGCCTAGTCCAAAACGCATAAACAGTAAATTGTATAAAGATTCTAAGTTTGTTTCAATACATATAAAGTAAATATGCATAAACCCTACTACAAATACAATGCTGACACCTAAAAAGGGGTTGCAGGTGGGCAGCATTCTTCTCATATGTATTCCACTGTTAATTCCTGCGAATTTTTAACTTTTACTTTATTATTTCCCACAAAATAGACCATCATTGAGTTTTATTTTTAGTTTATATATCCTTGTAATTAATTAAAAAGAATCCTATATTGTAGTCTAAATATTGGAGATAACAATATATTCATATAATACTACAATTCCCAGTCGCCTCGAATGGGAGTCGGATTCTATCTAAACCAATAGCTCCATTCAAATCTACACGTATGGGTCTAAAACAGAATCTGGAGTGGGTGAAGGTGTTTTCTCGGGGATGCTTAACATAAGCATATCCTTTCGCCTTCCTGATCATTGTTGCGTTTTCCAGGCTGAATTCTGGCAATCAAAGAAGTCTTGTCTTGGCTGAAAAGGAATGTTATATCCACGAAGCATATTAGCCGAGTGTCTCTTAACGAGATGGCGGAGTATTTTACCATTCACCTCTTTTGGGTGCCGGGCCACAAAGACATACCAGGGAATTGCAAGGCAGATTAGCTTGCCAGACAGGGCACTATACCGTTGACATTCTACCGCCAGTATAGATATTCTAGGTACCCCTTGCTACATTTAAATTACTGAAACAGAATGCGATCAAGAAAGCAAACCGCAGATGGATAAACGGCACAACGTGCCAAATATGCAAGCAGCTATGGCTACTTTAACCAGAAGCGCTCGATCTGCTTAACTATGCTGAATAGATCAAACATCAGCACCATAATCGGTGTCCTCACAGGACACTGTCCTATAGGCCTACACGCAAAAAGACTAGGCCTTTTCAGCAATGATTTGTATAGAAGCTGCTTGGACAAGGAAGATGAGAAAAGTATTATGTACTCACCTTCTTTGCTCTTGGTCAGCTCTCTCAGGAAAAAGGAAACTTCATCTGGGAAACCACTTCTTCGATAATATAGGTGAGCTGGCTCTGAATGGTTCAATTATGCGAACGAATGAAGGAAAGTCAATGGATCCATGTGATACCACAACGCACCTTTATGGTCTAAGTGTGCACGCGCATCGCGTGCAGCCTCTAGAACCTAACTTACTACTCCAATTTCGTATCTGTTTTGCATTCAAAATGTGCGAAGACAAACTAAAAATTTGGCTTTATTTCGCTTTTAAAATCGAAATTTGGGTTTATTTCATTTGGCATTATTTTACTTCCCAACGTTATATTCCACTCTTTGCCTTACATTTTCATTTTCTAAAATATTTTTAGTGTTTAAGATAACGCTCCTAAAAATGTTGTATGGATGAAAAATGGACAACAGTATTTTCTAAATATGTTATAAAGCACCTTTTTAAAATTTCAAAACCAACCGAAAAATGGACGTGGCAGTGGCGGGATTTTGTAATTTTTTTTCATTTGTTCAATGGGCAACTACCATAAATACCAAATTTATTAACCTAGCTCAAGATGTAAGGCTTAAAAATCGGAAACAGACAGGCGGGCGGTCGGATGAACGGACAGACAGTCATGGCTCCACTAGGGATTCTATTTTTCAAAAATGGAATATTGGATTTTGATCAAACTTTGTATGCTCTCTCTCTCTCTCTCTGTTTACCACCTCCATAGTGTTTTCAACTTATACGAGATGAGTTGAACTGACTTATTGACAATTGCCTTGGATACTTTTGACAATTCGCAAGCCCTTGGGTTTATGTGAGATTTATATGCAACTATATTGATGTTGACTGTTTGAATGACATACAACTTTTTTCAGACTTAAACTTGTGAAAAATGTGTTTTGATTAATTTTCAACCTTGTTCTACCACACAAACTTGGTTGAAGAATATCAACTATTTCTTAGCCCGAACCTCAGTTCCCTCGCCTACAAAACCCGTTGTATGCCAGTTGAACTCATCTAGTTCTCTTACAATAACCAACAGCACGCGGTGATCCGAAGCGTTCCCATATCTAAATACTAACCGGTTTCGGCAATCAGACAACTCAGATATTTTGTTTGATCTCTTATTCGTTACAATTTTTCGTTTTATTAAATCGAATTCACATAACTTTCCAAGAGAAGTTTCACTTCAAAAACGCAATCATACTCCATTAGTCCATTCTACAAGATATCCAGTGTGAATATATTCTCCTTTCATTGGGAGCACCTCACAAAATCCAACTAAAACTAAACGCTCCACCTTTCGGAAAGACTCCTAAATATCGATAAAACCATAAAATATTCAAAAGGCAATCTTAGGCAAAAGTACCGTTATACAACTGAATACATCATCAAATCTGAATAAGTCATCCCACCCGTATCATCTTCATCTTGCAGCCTCGCTCGTCTAATATGTCCTTTTCAAAGTACCGCAATTTTTATTTATACTCACAAACGTTAGAGACGTTCCCGATGTGTAGCATCTCGTTTTAAAAATGTCGTCATATGTAAAACCTCGTCTTTCCTGAATGCAACACTACAATTTTGGAATTGTTACATTTTCATTATCACTAATCACATACACAACGAAAACTCAATCAAATCTACCTGCTTGGATTCAAGCTTCAATTACAGACTACAGACGTCAAACACACACCTTCACCAAAACACATTTCAACATTCAGAGGGGAATAACCATTTTAGCCACCTATGTTACCAAATGTTGAATTCCTTATAACAATGGATATTGATTTCCTGGACTCGCCGATGCTCTCCTCCACCTTGCGAGTCCACAGTGGTCAGTGCCATGCTCAATTGTCCGTAAACATTTTCGTTTACTGTTAATCTTGTGTCTCGTAGTAAACGATCCAGAAAAGCACCGCTTCTAGAAAACGATGGCATATCTGTGGCGAGAATATCGATCCTATATTCAACATTGTAGTGGACCATCCAATTATATAGATTTTTACCGCAAGGATTTTGTAATTTATTTCCTCAATCTTTGTGTTTGGCATTTAAAGCTCCAGCTAAAAGATAAAAGTTCTCCACTGATTTCAGTCCTAGAGATTCGAAAAGCTCTCCGAACTCCATTGTAAAAAGTGTAGGCTGAAGTGCTTCCGATGCGTAGGTACTATTTCATATACAGTCGCTTCCCTTATTGGAGGAGAATGCATATGACGCAGGCTTCTAGCAGTCGGAATCGGCGCACTTCACCAATATATATGACTTTATAACTAATGCCTTTTCGTATAAAGACAGCGACCCCGCCTTCTTGAGTGAGTTGCACACCACCGTACGTGTTGCCTGAGACACAAATATACATCCTTTCAATATACACTATCAAGTAGACGTCCAAAAAAAAGTTCAAACAAACAAAATAAACCAACAACACGCGATCACCGACAACGAGCATCGTAGGTTGCAGTTAGTTCTCGGATGGGAGATCAGTTGGAAACACCGGTGTTGTTCGCAAATCTGATACTTTTTCGTTCCATAAAAGCCAATTCACACCGTCCGAAAAGAAGTTTCACTTAAAAGAAAACTGGTGTTCGATTTTTTAAACGTTGTATGTGATTGTTTTTGGTCTCATCGGACCATAATTCGAAAAGAAAACTTAGCAAAAGGACCTTTTTTCAATCCACAAACAGATATTAGTAGATGGACATAGATAGAGTCTAAGCAGAGGTCTAAGTATTGCATGTTAGACTTAAAATGAATGAAGTTACCACCTACCGTGCCAATGGCCATATGTGCAAAGTGTGCTTTCTCTATCACGGATTTTGATTGTTCGTATCCATTCAACCATCAGAAATATAAGAAACATACCACAAAACACGTGTAGGAAATATACACGCACAAAAAAACTTTTTTCAATGATTTTATTTCATGTGTCTTTTTGGAACTTCTGAAATGAAGTAAAAATATAAAAAATTGTTTTGCTGTTGGTATACCCGCAGTAAATAGCCCTCATCACTAACCTCTGACAAAAACTATCGCCCTATTCGATAATCAATAATACGCCATCTGAATATGTGGTTTGTATTGTGTTTAATTTTCTTTTAACAGTCGATATTCTCGAAAACAGTTCTTTTTGATAAAAAAAAATAAGATTAAAGAAGGGATACGGTCTTATCCAAAAAACTGTTAATGGTCACTTGCATTTATGCATTTATCAAACTAACAAGTAGTAAGCTGCCTGAAATCCTACAGAAAATGCCCGGATAATTGAATTATTATTAAATTACCTTTTACGCAATTACTTAAAATTTTGCATATAGGATCACTGTACATATTTTATATTCACTTTCTATAGCTTCAAAATGTACACCATATTTGTTTTCGGAAATGGTAGTCAGAATTACATCTCGTTAGTAACTGCTACAAACATTTTTTATTTTATTGTTTTCTAAAGTATAATTTGATGTTTTAAAAGTATTTACTTGGCTTAATACTAAAATCACAGAATCACACAGATTTCTAATTTTTAAATGTTATATATGATATGGATTGTTGGGTGTTGCAAACGAAGGTAGACTCTGATTGGCTTTAACTTGGCAATGCCCAGTGGTTGCAACTCTGCCTACACATCAAATGTGCTTATTTTTTACCTCCAAGTGGTCTCATCCAACCGGATTTAACATGGTAAACGATAAGTTCGTTTGTTGATAACAAGACGTAAAACGGCAACACTATAATCACAAGAGATGGTGGCAGATGCACCGAAAGGTCAACGGCAGCGCTCAATCCCGTAGTGGATACTGATGGCCCCATGTCCTAGGTATCTAATTAATTGGAACTGGCCCTCCAGGTTGAGGGCTGTGCTTTGGGTTAACTACCCACACATGGAAAAAACCAGTGTTACGAAGCAACCAATAGCCTCGGAAAGGACTGATGTTATTGTTGACGACCCTGCTAAATGAAAAAAAGTACAACGACGTTCGTATCTTCACCTGGAATGTGAGAACATTAAATAGGAGTGGTGCAGGAGAACAACTAGCGGAAGCCCTAAACTGCTACAAAGCAGACATTACTGCCATCCAGGAAAAAAGATGTAATGGGCCGGGAAAAAAGAGGATGAAAAACTGTGACATCTACTATGGACCGTGTTATAGGTAGCAGAAACAGGGACTATTAGGATGCGGGCTTGTTATAAGTGCCAGACTTTGGCAAGAAGTCTTATGTTTCCAAGACATTAACTAACGCATTGTAACAATCTGCATCAAGGCCAAATTCGCCAACATAAGCCATATATGCGCTCACGCTCCGATGGAGGGAAACGATTATATAACTAAGGATTGCTTTTACGAGCTCCTTGACAAAACCTATGAGCGACTACCAAAGTACGATGTTAAAATCGTGCTGGGAGACTTTAACGCAAAGGTAGGAAGAGAAGACATCTTTAGCAGTATATTGTAGGAAAACGCAGCCTACACGACAACACGTCTCGTAACGGACATAGGTTAATTGACTACGGAACGAAATACCACTATAGCCAGCACACGGTTCAATCACCTCGATATCCATAAGGGGACATGCCGGTCTCCAGATCAACGAACAGTCAACCAAATTGATCACATTGCGATAGACAAGAGGCACGCATCCAGTATTTTGGATGTCCGAACATTTCGAGGGGCTAACATCGACTCGCACCACACAAAAAACAGAAATACTGTGAAAAAAGCCTTCGCGCAACGCGTATCCCGTAACCTCTCGATTCACACCAGCATCTAATGTCGATGAACAATGGCAACGATGCCAAGGAGCCATTAGATCAGCCGCAGCTGATGTGCTAAATTTCTCGCGGCCACCTGTAAGAAACCTCTCGTTTGATGAGGAATGCCGACAGATGCTCACAGCCAAGAACGAGGCCTTCAAGGCTAAGCTGCAGGTGAAGACGAGAGCTGCCATTGAGCTCTATAGGTAGAGAAGAAAGGAACAACACCGGCTTTTCAGAAAGAAGAAAGAAGAGCAAGGAAAGGGCGCGATCGAGGATGTTCGCAAGTTTTACTAAAGTGTAAAACGTCAAAGCCCAGGATACAAGTCAAGAACATAATCCTGTCGAGATAAACAAGGAAGTATCGTAGTTGAGACGCAGTCGATGCTGTGGATATGGAAGAACCACTTCTGCAGACTGTTAAACGGCTATGACGAACAATATTCCGCTGTCAGGCAGAACGAACCTTATTGGCAACGACAGCGAAAACTGCGAACTACCCGACCTAAGTGAAGTGAGGATAGCAATATCTAAACTTAAGCATAATAAGGCCGCTGGAAATGACGGTCTTCCCGCTGAGCTTTATAAAGCTGGCGGAGCCAAATCTGGTCGGATGAAAGTATGCCTGAAGAGTGGAACCTCAGCATCGTTTGCCCTATCCACAAAAGACCCTCTGAACTGCGCCAACTACAGAGGCATAAGTCTCCTCAATATCGCCTGCAATCTGGCGTAATATGTGAACGCCAGAAACCGTTTACCAACAACCTGATCGGCCCTTACAAGTGTCGTTTTAGGCCAGGAAAGTCCACAACCGATCAAATTTTCAGAATTTGGCATATCTTGGAAAAGACCCAAGAAGTCCAAATCGATACCCATTACCTTTTTATCGATTTCAAAGCCGCATACGACAGCCTTTATAGAGACGATCTGTACAGAGAAATGAGAAATTGAGAGGATTGTGCAAAACTATACATCCGCATTGGACGTTTAAGATGGCTAGGACATATGGAATAAATGGACACCAATACTCCGGCTCGCATATTCTTCGATTCCCAGCCAGACGTCGGACGCAGTAGAGGAAGACCTTGTGGCGCTCACAAGTAGAAACCGACCTCAACCAACTTGGAGTGCGCAACTGGAGGCAGTTGGCTAAGGACCGGGCTAATTGGAGAGGCATGTTGGTTGAGGCTCAGGTTCATCCCGGACTGTAGCTCCACTTAAGGAGGTTAAGGAAGGGGGTAAATTGGGATTCTCAAATACAAATCAAATGAACATACCAAGCCGCTGTACCTAAAGTGCCCACATTTTGATACTATATTGACTTTAAAAAAAACCTCCTAACGCATCCTGGGTCAAATCAAGAAAGTGACAATACCTAAGTTTTTTACTACCCCACCTTTTGCTAAAGTCAGACAATTATCCAAGTGTATAAAACTGTCATGAGGATCATCTAAAATTTGCCGATCGGAATCGGAGTTTGTTTTGCAAAAATTTACCACAAATGAATGAAGAGCAAAGCTTAAGGCCTCGAGGCGATCTTATAACGCTCAAATAGTGCCCTGAGATGATGCCTGCAGATGTTTACTTACTCTGCTCTTGAATTGTTGTAGGCTGTTCATTGGTATGTTCTGAAAGTTCTTCTCATTTTTGTTAGCCTAAGTTCTAAGTATCTATTGTTATTTTACCTGTTATAAAGCGACAAATTTGCTGAAATTCTTGACTGAGCTAAAGGGTAGAGGCTTTGGTGTAACCGAAGAATATTCTATAAGGCGAATTGAACGTCTTTATGTGCAGTTTTCGGACGAATTCCGAATATGAGAACAGTATTCAAGACCTGGTCGTACTAGAGCATTAGTAACTGGGCTGGTGTAAGATATCTCAAAGCTCTAAATAGATAACTTTGGCCAAAAGTTACACGTTGTTGCCATGATATCTCCGAACCAGATACACGGATTCTTTCAATTTAAGTAGCAAGTCAATTCTTACAAAAAAAATTGTTCTCATCTTTGCTGGCGTGCGATAGCAGCGCTAATAGTCTTGTCATTTGTATATGTCACGATTACTGCCATCCGCCAAACTTAAAATACGGTTGTGTGTTGTCCTCAATGGATCATTACTTTTCAGCAGAAATAGAGTGGGTTTTTTATGTCAATTTTCCGATAGTTGGTCTTCTCCAATGATAGTGATGGGCTCACTAGGTTCCCTATTAAATATTATAGTCATATACACGAACAAACCACTGTTAGGTCTTATCACGTGAATTCGCAAAATCGTTTAACAGTTTAATACTGAGCTGGTTACCACGATCGCTGTATAATCCCCAATAAAAATATAAAATAATTACAATATATTAAAATCTATTAAGACGATCTGCAAATGAATATTTACTACTTCACATCTTTAGAATTGCACGTTTCATTTACCCTACAACGATATGCATCTGTCCAACACCCTATTATCATTACTTCCATTTAACTACTTTACTTGCAACTTCCTAGCACGATACTATTCAAATCCGAATACGAATCCTACAGGTTGCAGATTGTTCCCTGCGAATGGGCACACACTGATCGTCCCTCCATGCGGCAGTTGATGTTCAAACTTTCTAAATAATTTCGGTAGTAAACACGCATTATCGGTTTTCCAATTCAGTATGGGTCCTTGCCTCTCTAACAGCTGGAGTTGTATCCTATCCTCTGACGAAAAAAAAACATGGGAAGACAAGAAACGAAGATGTCCCAGTGACATCTTGTAAATTATCTGCCGAAATGCCGGTGCACAGTTGGATCCGAAGTGCTAAATGGATCTTTCATAACACACAATGCACCATCACCATCCGAAGCGATACGAGTTAGGCACTCTCCTCTCGCTGCACTCCGTGTCAAATTGGTCTTGAATAGGTCGTTTTCGAATAATGCGCAACGAAGATCTTGATTTTCGTCAATTTATGACTAATCTGCAGGAAGTGACATTCTTGTTTGTTCTGGTCCTCGGCACGGGGCACATTGTTACTGCTGTGTGCGTATATGCGTACATGTCACTCGCATAGCGGGTGTGTTCTGTCAATGGTGACGATGTGCAGAGCGATGGTGAAATCTTATGTCGATCGGAATGTCCTTGAGCAGGGGCTCAAAACAAATCGTTAACGCGAGTGCTGACCTTGAACTGGAGTTGATGACCGCGATATTAGAAACCATTTGCTTGGTATTTTTGGTTAACCAGCATTTTGGGTGCCCAATGTGACCGTGGTGAATGTAGTTGACACACAGCACAAATGTGGGTTTTGACAATTCGGATGTCCTTGGCCCCTTAGAATGAGCTGTGGAAATTCGATTTTCACCCGCTCCACGATTGGTTGTTGTTTCCGCACTTGTACTTTAGATTCCCTGCGAAGGATTGGTGAGAACGTCCTTGCTAGGAATAAGTCATTAAGTTGACCGCTAAACTTATGCGGCTGGAGTTGGTGACAGCTTGGTTTTCTTGGTTAACCAGAATTTTGGGTACCCAACCGTGATGATTGTAGTTGACACACAACGCAAATTTTGGATTTGACAATTCGGATGTCCTTCGCCCCTGGAATGAGCTGTGAAAATGCGAATTTCACCCGCTCCACGGTTGGTTGTTGTTTCGCACTTGTACTTTGAATTCCTCGAGAAGTATTGATGAGAATGTCCTTGCTCGGAATTAGTCACTAGGTTAAATCACTGACTATATGCGACTAAATTGGGTGATTTTCTTGTTTAACCAGCATTTTGAGTATCCAAAAGTGATGACTGAATATTTATATATTAGTATAGTTGTGATGCCCTGGCCCTGTGGAACATCTATTTTCACCCGCTCCATGATCAGTTGTTTGTTTCTTCACATCATGCACTTGTATACATTATTCGGCTCGCAATAGGACGTATTCATTTTCGCAGCCGGACCTTCACCGAACAACTCAATCGAACTCACAGTCGCGATGCGATCCGATGCACTCGAACAATGTGCTCAGTTAATTGGAAATAAAAGTCAAAACCAATCCAGAGACTATGAAGTTTCTGTGAAGAAATGCTGCCATTTGTGCGCTTGCATTGCGAACCGATGGCGCAAACCCTCGGTAAACAATACGCCTATTGGGAGGAATTGGGTGGCAGTAATGTCCTAACATTGTTTCACAGCCGCAGCAACCGCAAACGGTTCGCGCTTCGCATATGCTTTGGTTCCGATCTCCTCAGATGAAAGAAATATTTTCAAAATAATTCCCGAGTTTCGAAACAAAAAAAGGGAACAAAATCAATAATTGAAACCCACCCCTCCATATTGCATGGGTAGGGTAGGTATAGGAAAATTGTGTGGAAAATAAACTTCAAATGAAATGAACGCCGGTACTTGGTGTTGTTATTATTATTATTCTTTATTATTCGTGTTAATATACGTTCGTCCTGTGGGGACCAACTCCTTAAAATGCCTTCGGGATAAAAGAATCCTTCAAAGTACCTATAGTGTACCTTCATGTATACTCATGGCGCATTTTTTCCATGTTCTGTCATAACGAAGGGATATCGACGGTTGCGTTGACTGCAGCAGCAAAGGAGAACGAGAGTTTGCCACAAAACGTGACGCTAAACAAAAGAAGCCACTTTCCTCGAACTGCTATCCGTCAACTTCCATGTTGACAGAGTGTAGTCTGTGCTATAAAGTTATCTTTTTTTATGTGTGTATCCTTGTGTCGCTTTGTAAGGAGGAAACAACTTTTTAACTAAAAATATTGGGAGTAGATTTGAAACCGGAAGGATCCACTTTTCTTGTTTTTTCCCAAGTTTGTCACGAACTTTTGTTTTCCCTTAGAGAAGGGGCAGTTTGTATTTGGAATAGAAAATAATAGCTGACATCGGCAAACAAACAGCGTCAGCATGTGTTAGGAGAGGCAGTCTTGGGTCGACTCACCAATGCGGGTCATTAGTCCTTAATTTGATTGTAAAATATAGACGAACATTTATCACACTAATTTGGTAGATAAAATGTATGGTTGCGGGTGCGTAGATACAAATATTATTATTTGTTTTAATGAAAGCCATTTATCAGTTTTATTTTGGTATCACGATTTTGATAAACAAAAAATAACCGACGAGATCATGATTTCCATGAAAGGGTCATTGGACTTCTGGTATTGCTCTGATTGAAGGGACTTGGAGGATTTAAAAAAAAATCCTTCATATTCTCTCTGCATAACGCCATGTTAATACCAATTGATGTTTATAATGCAGTTTCTTAAAAATGTCCACAAATTCCTCTGCTTTTCTGAGTATATATAATATAGATCTTAACAATTTGGAATAAACCTCCTATACTATAATAACCATATAGTTTCTCCATAGGTTCTTAAGTTTAACGCCGATTCCGAAGTTCAAATTTTGGAAACTTCTCATGAGGTTATTATACTCTTGGATGTTTGTCAAGCCATTAGCTTAGTAGTACAATGTACTAACCACAAGTCCACTGCACCCACTTATTTACCACATAATTAACACTCTAAAACTAATGCACATTCAAGCCATGTAAAGACAGGAATCTGGTATTTATTTTCTCTGGACATCACCCTATAATTATGAAATTAAGTATCTGGCATTAACGGGCCGTATAATGTCTCAAGGCTTTTTCCTTCATGCGTGTTTACGAAGTTATTGTTTTTGGCAATTATGTGTGTTGGACTTTCGCAAATGAACAAAAATTACGTGTAGTCACTTTCGGGATTTGAAATAGGGACCCCGCGATTAGTAGTCCAACGCACTTACCTCTAGGCCAACACACCAATTTTTAAAAGGGCCTACAAAATTACAACTATTAAAGCAACGGACCTAACTATGATGGTTCGTCCAAATAGACTTATACCATAAGCGCTAACGAATAAATAATAAATATGGACTCCTTACTTCGCCACATGCCTCTAAACTGAAAAACTCTCCGTAGATATTATCCAACCGCGATCTTTATAAGCCTTAAATACACAAGGAAAAGATACGACCTTGGTCACGTTGTGTAATGTTCGAGGCAATCTTCAAATCCTCCACTTTAGGTTCGAGGTGGCAAGGAAGACGAACCTCCTGTTTAAGAACCAAGCGATCGCGAATGCCAGGGCGATTGGAAGTATGTTTCTTTGCTCCAACCGAACCGATTCGGTTGAAATCATCGCTATTTATGGGGAAATCTGATGAAGTCAATTTCTCATATCGTAACATCACTTGCAATTCTTTGTGGTCTAAACGAAGTGATATAAATATCGACAACATTTGATGGACGGTGTTACGTGCCATACAAATCATGTACAATCTACGTCAATATTTTGGGGAAGTTATTACTTATACAATACGAGAGTTATTCAGTCATGTCAACTCAAGGATTTTAATGCACACTCTCGCGAACGTTTTAATACCTGATATTTGTTTTAATGTCGTTGAATGGGTCAGAAACGGATTTAAAAATTGCTGACATGTGACTAATGTACTAAGGGGAAAACTCGTACTAGATATTCATCCAACATTTCTGATAGAAATATTCACAATAAGAATGGAGTGTTATTTTTTTTAAATCAATATAATGATTATTAATTTTTCTGAAGTCCCCAAAGTCTTTCATGTGAAATAAAACATTTCTTCCAAATCTTGGAAAAAATTCATAAAACCATCATTAAACAGATTGAAAATATTCCAAGAACATTATGTACATGACTTCAATCTCATGTCTGTATCTTTGAAGTTTTATCCCGCATACCTAAGTGCATCCAAACACTGACAGTTCCATATCTGACGATGAATATCTTAATGTTTCTTAATCATACCTGTTCAGTGTGTACTTGTGATTTTAAATTTTTCAATGAAATTGAAATCTAAGCTGCGAGAGGGATTACCCCTTCGACAGAGACAGGTAGCCAACAGGATCACAATTCAATGGATTTGATTCAGCAGGACGCATAGATAATTTGTTGTGGATTAGTGATTCCCACGATGACAACATGGTCAACGATTGGCAATCCTTAACAAATATGCATACTACTTGTTTATGTACTTTTGTGCATGTTCCTTAAATCCGATCACATTTGTTTGTACAAATATTTGTGCATTCACCGACGAGAGGGTATGTTTGTTTAGTGCATGACCGCTTTGTAGTGGTTTACGTTTGAGTAATTCTGAAGGAAGCGGTTGTTTTTCTTTAATTTTCCAATCTTTTTGCAAAAAAGGAGCATCATTTCAAATCGCGTTTATGTTTATTTATAAACAAAACTAGAAAGAATACAAAGATTCGATTTGTTTGAGTTTGTTGATTTGTTATTTATTTTTCCACACGGAAGTAAGCAATTTATTTACTTTAATTAATCTGTACATTTGTTTAATATTTTCTTATTTATGACAAAGATGAATGGGCCTTGGTTTATAAATGAAAACTTGGTTGGATGGCTACGGAATTTTGGTTTTAAAAAAAGTGTATTCGGCTTAGGATGTTTGTTGTACTTCGGTAACCATGTGTGGCAGTTAGGTAACATAGAGGCAGAAAACGTGATTAACTATTTCATAGGTTATGTGAGTAAGTCGATCTGTAGGAAGCGAGGACCCTCAATCCGAATACCCTTGCATTGACTTGACAGTAACCTTCGTGTATATATTATATTGTATTGTGATTGTGATGCCGAGAATATTCGAAGATCAGATTTTGACAAATTCTCATTTTTAAAGTACCTACCTTCAGGTTTTTGAAAAGCGTATAACAGCCGTCAGCAGTCTGGAGCCTGTGTTATTGAGAGTCTGTATATTCTTAAACATAGTAGAGCATCCAAACTATACTGTGTCGATTTAACTGAAGTTTTGGATTTGTGCGTTGGAGTAGTTAAACAAAATCTTGTATTTCCCCAGTATACATATTATGCAGGTATAGTGGTGGCACCAGACAAAAATCTGGCATTTGCGGACCATAAAGGTCCTCAGCTTAGCTTATCCATTTATTTGTATATTACATAGGAGGGCCTCCTATTTAAGAGGTGGACAGTGAAAGAGCTTATGTTTTTTTACTTTCGTGATTTGAAACACGGAACCAGTGCTGAGTAGTCCAATGCACTAACCACTAGGCCATTGCACCGAGGTAACCTGAGTCCAAAGAAGTATTTTAAAAAAATGTTTGTTTGCGTTCCACCATTGTGGATCTTCGATCCATAATCTGGCGTCAGTTTTTGGTACTGGAGCCCAAATACTTGATCAATTTGACGGAAATTTGGGGTATGTGAGTTTTTGCTGGTTCTACAGAGGACTTCTATCACTGAACTTATTGGTCTACCCATATAACGGTTTTCTTACAAAGCAATTGTGTCGATAAAGGATCTAAATATGTTGATAAAACTGAATAACTAATTATTTACGTTTATTATAACTTTACATAACCGAACTTTTGAAAATAACTGATTTCATGGCAGCGACCGAATTGTTTTGAATGGAAGTATTGGTATTTTAAATACGAAGCATTTTTAGTTTTAACTGTACATTTTCGGTATTTTTAACTTTCTCTTACAAAGAGAAAGCCATTCTTTTCGTAAAAATTTTCGACCTCGAGATTTTGATTGATTCTAACATTACGGAGCCTAAAAAAGTGGTTTTTGGAATTCCGTCCGTCGTTTGTCCGTAATGGTCTCCCCAGCCTAAACGGCTTGACCGATTCTAGGCCATTTTTTTGTTTGCTTTAAGCCATGTTAATAACGGTACCTGCCATATAAAAATTTCACATAACCTCAATTTTCTCAACTTTATATATACTATAAGCGTATTAGTTCCAACAAAACTGCATACCAAGTTTTTTCGAGAAAATCCATATAACGGATTTTGTCATATAGGCCATATAAAGAAAATTGTTAATTTCTCGCAAACTATTATGTCAAATTGAACGAAATTTAATATGTATATACTACTACTACAGCTTGAAGCAATTCCACATAATTAGTTTAAGCCCAACTATCACTAAACGGAATTTTCAGTTTTGGCTAATAACGGAAAATCATTATTAATCACATAGACACCGATTCCTTCAAATTTCAGAGTAAACGTTAGTATAAACACGTTTCGACATTATTTATATCATTTTTAGCATCAATAATCAAAATGCGTACTTACTATTTTATCTAATGCCCAACTCGCTGTGAACGAGAAAGTTGCGTACGACCCAGTCGTGCACCCACCACTCGTTTTATATGTTGACTTTCTCGAAAAAGTGTTGAATGATTTTGATAGATGGTGTTGACTTTTAATAATTTCTTAAAAGTTGAACACAGACTTTTAACGATTTACTAATGTCTAATGGCTGCCATTTTGTTAGAATTTTTGAGAAAAATAGGCTCTCTTTCACGCAAAGTTTATTCAGAGGTGTAAAATGGATGGTATTAAGTTGGTTGTGTTTCGGAACTCAGATTAGATTGGTATTGGTCAAATGACCACGTCCTGAGTTGGTGCACATTACCGTTCTGGCTCCAAATTGGTGATTTTTCTATTGTTGGTTCTTAAGATTTTTAAGGTTTGTTATGATAAATATAAGATTTCAAAAAAAACCAAAGTGCTGCGTTAAAACAACAGACCAGAAATTGGTCAAATAAGCAGAAACATTAATTCTGTGTTTTAAGGTGTTTATCGCTTCATTGCTTGATGTCAAAGTAATTCTCTTTTTGTCTACAACATTTGACACCATTTGCAAAAATAATGGCACATCCACATAATAACACTACCTACCAAAAACCTAGCAAAGAATGTTTATCTGTTAAATGTAGATAAAAAAAATAAATATTTAAAAGTACAGCCTTGAATCTGTTTCTCATCGTCAAGGAAAATCATCATAATGGATTTACATCAATGTAAGTGCTATTGAAATAAATCAAAACGTGTGACATTTAATTGCATTACATAGGCATGTACAGCCGTATTTATAAAAGTATTTTAGAGGTTGCCTAACTTTAGGCAACCTTTAAGTACTGCCTAAGTGCAAAATCGGTATTTATAATCGATTTTCACATTTAGGCAACGTTGCCTAAAGGCCGCCTAACTTAAGCGCGAGCGAACCCTGCCTAAAGGCTGCCTAGAGGCTGCCTAAGGAATTTTCATTTCATTTTCATTTTGATGTTTACGAGAATTTCAATCTGGAAATTTATTTTGAGATTTTGGGTGGTGGTTTGCAATAAAGTGAAAATATTTTCATAAGAATGGAATCAAGCTTCATTTCACTTGTAAATGATTTATGTGTAGTGAATATTATGAATTCTCCAACTAGTAGGAGACCAAAAATATACAAAACGCTTACTCGATGATGGGGGCTATGCCTGCTCCAACATTCTTTTCACTCCACTGTTAAATCATCAAACTGATTCCGAACAGCAATATAACATTGCCCATATAGCTCCATGTTCTTCCTTTAAGATATTTGTTTTCAAATAACATATGCTGTCAAACCCAAAAAAAAAAAGAAAATCTGATGTAAACAAAGTACAAGAATCTTAATTTTTTATACTAGATTTGTAAATACTACTACTTTATTTGACATAAACTTCGCCTAGTTAGGCAGCAATGGAAAATCGATTATAAATAAGAATTTAAGCAACGTTGCCTAGAGGCAACCTAAATATTTAGGCATGCCTAACTAGGCAACCTCTGAGACCCCGCCTAAGGAAATCTAATAAATACGGCTGGTACAGTCTAACTTTCAAGGGCAAGAATAGTTCGAATAACAGAACTCGTTCAAACAGTGGGAGTGTGCGTTTGCCGTTGAAGACATTGCAATCCATCGTGACTTCCAAAAGTGTGGCCCAGTGCCTGTCCCGAACCGAATATCAAATCTTATATGGGTACTACGTTTAGACAAAACGTAAGTGTTACAAATAGAAGTCCTGGAGTTCCTCGGCTTATTATATCCCTGAGGCAGTCTTGCATTCCCCCAGCGGTCTGGGCAGAATTTGGGATTTGCCTTTGGAAATTTCGATCGTTCAGTGAGACGTATTCATCAAGATGACCACATTACCATCCGTACATGTCGGCGATGGGACGCGACTTAAATTTTCGGAGGAACGCATGTGAGGCGCTTCTCAAAAACGTTTCAAATGTGCAATTTTTGTTTGTAAGTACTAGTGATAATGAATCGTATCTTAAGTAGATGTCTTAACAAACCGAACATTCCCTATTGGGGTGAAACCAATCCCCTAGAATTGCAGTAAAGGCCTTTACATTCACCTAAAGTCAGAATGAATTCAGATCGGGGTATATGTGAACACAGAGCATCTGTAGGCTTCACGTCGCTAAATATTCGCTTCCATTTAAAGAAATTTATAGAAATAATATATATAGGTTTGTCTGGACTGCCAAATTGATAGTTCCGTCCAAACATTAAATAATGACCGTCAAGATTCTCATTTTGTTTCTCCTACAAATCAAAGCTAACACTTCCCCATCGAACATTTTTAAAGTACTGCCACAATTATTAAAACGAAAAAAAATGAGAAGCCTACATACAGTCCACTGCGAGAATCGTTTAATACCCAATCCCACCCCAATTCGATTTTAAATATATTTACACTTGCACCAGAGCCGTGAAATTTGATCATCCAATCACAAATTGAAGGCTTACGAATCGGTAATTTACAGACGGACGAACAGAAAGACATGCTAGATTGACACAGCTTGCGTTTCATATTTGATCAGTTCCATATACTGAACAATGTGTCCATCTTAATTATTTCTCTATGTTTCAAAGTATGTTTTAAAATAAATATACCCCTATGAGTATAAAAATGACTCATGCAAAATAATTTAAAAATACCATCTCTATGAATTATTCATCGGAACAGAAAAAATAATTAAAACAAATCTATCCTCGTTTATCATGGGATTACCGCCGAATTGAGGTGTTGTGAAAACATTTTAGATTTTCATTCGTAAACACAATATATTACGCAAATTTCTCTAGATAAATATTTAATTTCGCGCATAATCTCTTCTCAGCGCTGAATTTAGAATACGGTCCCAGCTACCGATTGATGTGCGTATATCATTCGTGTTTTCTCAACAAAACTCATTTCCTGAGAGGCAACCAACAACCGTTTTATAAATAAACACTCACAAGTCAATCCGCCTCCAAGAAATGGCCAACTCTATTGGGGCAACTGAATTTACCAAATTGTAGAAAATACAATTTATTAACCGTTGTACCTACATAATAAAATTAGGATCCACACACATAAACTCTTAACACTGATGGATTGATGATATTCCAAACAGAAGAAGAAATAGAATATTAATTATTGTCACGAGGGTTTATTGAGAGATACATTCCCAACACCGCCGTCGCCACCATATGGATGCAGGCATTTCCTGCCACAATTTATGAGCTGGATTACTTGAAGATACTACAAATTTCGTGCAGCTCCTAAAGAAGTCAATTAGTCCGCTGGAGATTTACAAAACTAAGAAAATCTGATTTTCATAAGACAATTCACTCAGATTAGGGAAGGACACTTTCCTGCTCCCGACAAGAGATTACATGCACAATGAATGGCCGGACAAAGGGACTTCTAGCATTCGCAAATGCAGCTACTCTTACTGTGAAGTATTTGATGTATTTAAGACGATTTCTCGGGCGTGCAACGGAGGAGGCTTACTAGTGCTCATTATCGAATTTTGCACTTTGCCAAAAAAAAATGTCCCTCCTCACCTAATCCCTATTTGCTCCTAATAGGATAATCGCATACAGCCCGAGTGCTGTTGCAATGTTACCAATTCTGTCATTAAAAGAGTTGCCGGGCAAAGGCAGGTGTTGGCTGCCGAGCATCTAATGAATCAATAGCAAAGGGACCCCTGAGGTTAACCGATTATTGCGAGAATTTGTTCATGACAAACACCCTCTGTCCTGATGATCGCTCATTTGCTGACATTTTCTGGTCTCGTTGTAAGAAAACAGCAAACAAAGGTTATCCTTTTTATTTTCTTGACAGAAAAAAAAATCAACTTTCGAAACTAATTCGACGACAGCACCCTAGGTAGCATCGCCTTCCTTAGAGGTTCTTCCGTGTACTCTCATCTGTCACCACATGTTGGCATCATCCGAAGATCGATAGATACCATCCTGTGACACTTCGTTCGAATTTTCTGCAGTTTGTAGCTGTTTAGCACACTTTTGTCATGCTGCGTGGCAACTGACACAAAGGACACTTTTCATCGAAAGATGAAAAAAATTGTTTAAACAAAAAAGCAACTCCTCTGATCTGACACGATCCACTGATCAAAAGAAGCAACCAAACCAAATACCAACGTCAAACGAAACAATAAAGTGGCGACAGAGCGACTGAGGCACTGAGGGACTCGGTACTCGGTGCTCGGTACTCAGACTAGCTGAACCAAATTAAAACTGTCGGCGAAATGACTTCAAGAGAAGAGTTTTCGTTTTTGAAATCCGATAGTGATAATGAAGAGCTATTCGATGAAAAAATAAATTTGTTTTCCTCCAAATATTTTTGCTATTTCCCAGCTGTGCTCAGATCGGAGAGACGGAGATTCCCCAACCCACATACCCATCCATCCAAAACGAAGACGAAAACGCACTTGTCTGTCCGCCACAAGTCATAGAGTTTGATGTAAAAGCGCCGCCGACGAAGGCGCGAGTTGATTTTTGTTTGACAGAAAATTCCGGCTGCGAACACTTTAAAGTAGTCCCATTCGGATTCGAAGTCCTCGCGTACACACAAACAGCTAACTGTAGTATGTTGGAATTTCAACAGAAACGCACCCACTCCCAAGAGCCAAGGTCTATTTATCATTTCATAAGCAACTGGGCATAAATGAGAAACGCGCCGCATCGCGCGTAATGAATGGTTTGTTTGAAAGGCCATCTAAGAACGAGCAATTCTAGGTAATTATGTGTTTAATCTTTCACTTCTTATTGAACAACCCCCACGAATCGGTGAGGATTGCTTTTTATCTTTTGTTTGTTTACTAACAGATAATTACAATCACAATTCCTTTGATTTATCCACCACGGTAACCGCTTTATCCACCGCAGCGCTGCTTTGTTATTGTTTTAGAGCGATGATAGTGAAGCGGCGATGTTTGTTTACCCCACCAACACTGAAGCGATTATCCTCCACCAGCCCGGTTGCTGTACCTTGTGTCATAATCAGCATCAGGGCACAATCCGAGACCTGTTTGTGCACAGGACACGTGTGCGCACTTTGCGAGTGCAATGTTTTGAAAACTTCGCTTAATTGGAGAGTGTCGTGCTCGCAATTCGAAACTGTATACGGATTTGGAAGGTTTTTGTGCGACGTACACGTGCCACCCTTATAGGGGGTGTTCCAGTTACAGTAACAGTGTGCTTGTGCTGCGTGCAAAATGAGGGTTGTGTATACGTAACGTGGGTATAGTAACTTACTTAAGGACGTTTGTCGTTTAACAGTTCGCACAAACAAATGCGACACGTCCTTTGAATGTTGGTCATTCGAACATGATGCTCATTAGTTTTTATTGAAAGGTTACACCGAGTGCTGTGTCCCCTGACACCGGGGGGTTGCGTTTGCATGGCATTTCCATTTTCCATGCGGCAAAGCCACAATATTTGTGTTCGTTTCTGGAAATTGGAGTCATGTTGCATTGTTTCGTGTTGCTGTTAGTGCTCTAATCAAACCGCGAAATTCGAGCGGATTCGTCTCAATAAATTGACTAGAGGGAAATAAAAGCTGTGATGAGCCCACTTATGAGGTTCCTCGATACAAAATTGGAATAACAATATTCACAGAAACAGTAAGGAAACTAATTTAAATTTCGTCAAGGGATTTATTTTGAAAGATGCAAATGACAACTTATGTAGTCACCATAAGTTTAAGGTCAAAAATGCGAAAATGGTACCATTCGATCATTGGCATCTCAGATTAATAGTTCGGCCCTGGGTAAGAATGCTAAAACGCCACAACAAATGAGTAATACCGTGAAAAAAAAAGAATGTCGAAAGACTGCAATCGCAAGGGACCGCCAAGTCCTTGGCAGAACGCGTTTACCCTAACCTCACGATTAGCACCATACTACTAGCATCTAATGACGAAGAAAAATGGCAACGATGTCAACAAGCCATTAGATCAACCGCAACTGATATGCTAGGTTTCTAGTTGGTGGTTTATCTTGCTGGTTGGCAAGAACCCCCTGGTTTCATTAAAAATGCCGACAAATGCTAGCAGCCAAAAACGACACATAGAAGGCAAAGCTGCAGGTGAAGACGATATCGCCATTGAGTTCTATAAGCAAAGAAGAAGGGAAAATCACCAGCTTTTCAGAAAGAAAAATAAGGAAGAAAAGCACGCGATAACAGACATAGAAAGGTGTAACTCCAGGAAAGATGTTCGTAAGTTTTACTAAAGTGTAAAAAGTTGAACCCAGGGATGCAAGGCATGAACAGAATCCTGTCAATATGAACAAGAAAAGATCGTAGTTGAGAAAGAGTAGATGCTGAGGATATAGAAAAACTACTTCTGCAGACTGTTAAATGGCGATGACGAACAATCTCTCGTTGCTAGTCAGAACGAACCCTTCAAAAAGCTGATCTCTTGGACCACAGCATTTACCCTGAGTGTTAAAATTCTAAACATCGTCCCAACTAATTTTCTAAGCCCACTATTGAAATTCTTAGAAAAAGCCAAATATCTTGGACTAGTCAAAAATAAAATGCTTTTATTGATCGATAACATAAACGAATATTCTAAAAAGTCCCTAATGTAAAGCCTTTACGCAAAAATCATGCCCTAAATCTTTATATTGTTAAGATCTATACACCCTTTCGCAGACCGATAATTACCAACGGCATAACTGCTTAGTTGCCTGCTCTTGAAATATAGGCCAGCATTAAGTTCCGATCAGATCCCTAGTATCCAACACCCTAAAATCTGGGAAAGTGAACGACTGATGCCAATTTCTGAACGACAATGCAACGTGGCACAATATTACAATGCAATGCATTCCCGAATAATCCAACATTCCAGAAAATTGCGCAGCTGAATAACTGGGATGACAAGGCTTTGATATTTATAATCATCATGGCTACGTCCGACTTTAGCTAAACTTCAAATCTTTAAACCAGTAATTTAGCGTTGTTTACCACCAAGGAGTTGGACTACGTCCCATCTTTATGGTATAGTGTACCTACCATTTTTATCTTATTTACATGAAAAATGTATTGTTTCCATGAACAATTTAGAACTAGATATAATGGAATATAAAAAAATGGTTCCCGCGATTCCATCCGTATATCCGTCTGTACATTATCGCTTCTTCAGCCTAAACGGCTGAACCGATTTTATTCAACCATCGTATTTGGATTTTTGTATGGCTGAAATTCTAGTCCTCTTTAGTTTTAGCTTTTATTTTAACTGTACAGCGTTTATACATACAAATCTTTACAAGCTGTACAGAAAAGCAGATCCGGTCAACTTCGTCACGACCTTAGACAAAACTTCACTGCAAAACCAACATTGAGGCAGGTAAGAAGTTTATCTACCTTTAAACATCAACACGAATGTAATAACGAATGATCGACCATCCTCCGGATTTCAGATTTAGTAAGATATTTTAGATGGGGCCCTGTTTTCATTTGTTAATCGACCATTTTTAACAATGTGGACATAGCTCTATTGAAGACATCTTACCACTTTCGAAATCAATTAAAAGTATTATTTTTGACAGCCTTCAATTGAGGGTCTCAACATCGAATTTGATGGTAACAGGCATTTAATTGTAAGTAATAAAAAAATTATAATTCAATGGGAAACCAAGCTGTCATGGAGACTAAAAATAACAGCTGATGATCATGCGACCTGACGGAGTGCAAGCCATATTGACGTTCTCGCGACATCACCTAAGACAGTTATATTGCTCATGACGAACTTCACCCACGAAGACAAAGACACATTTTCGATCAATAGACAGCCGCACTCAATTTATGAGCGATCATTAACACATTAGTACGAAATAAAATTCCTTTAAGGATATCCCGCGATGCTTATTGATCTGGACAAGGTGAACCGTGAGGCGTGAAATTTGTATGAATCGCCACTTGACAGCTCGTAAATAGCACCTTTAACTGTTGCAGGGCAGATGTTCAATGTGTTTATGGCTTACATCATAAATGTCTGATGAAGTGTTTAAAGTCGCACGCCTAAAACTGTTTCCAATTAAGGTATTCTGCTCAACGTACTGTGTCACATTAAAAAGTATCTCAGGAAAAGGGGCAGACCAACATTAAAGAAGTTATCTTCTCAATTAAAAAATCAATCAAAAAACATAATTTGCGGTTGTAAACACGGTTTAAACACAGCTTAACGGCACGTAGATCTTTTCAAGTGAGACTCCATACAGCATTACATGAAAACATAATGCATCTCTTTGCCAGGGCGCTATCAGCAACGCGTGCCGGCGTAATAGAGCACGCATTTGAGTACATAGATCTAGCGATATGGTGGTGATTATGCGGGAAGACGAGTTATAGGCATTTACCCGTTAGGCGATTGACGCCGATAAGCGTCGTTTGTGAGTGCATTAAGAGCCCTTCTGCGAATGCGGCGATTAAATGGGTTTCCTTGTATCTACAACACATGTACAAATGAACTGCGCCACCCCACTGGAAATGAGCGTGCTGAAGTGGACTTGCCACAAGAATGCCAAACTGAAGGTGGTAATGGAAATATAGTTATGGTTTCTGTTACACGAATGATTTGCATTATGAGGAAACCCCACAATATTATTAAACTCGTCTGCATAAGTAATCATCGCTACTGGCGATATGTTATGCGTCGTCTGTAAGATCGGAATTTGAATAGTCACATGTCACATTGAAATAAATTCAATTAAGCTGCTTAAGATGGTCAATACCACACCTAACGAACCCATAGAGGTTGATATTTTCACACTAAGCTCTCGCAAAGGGTGAATCATAAATTGATATCTACTTTCAGTAGCCATATGCACAAAACATTTGTAAGTATATATACAAGGCAATTTCATGTCAGAGTGTCCTATTGAGGAATAGCAATGACTAGGGATTAAATTGTTCTGAAATCAATTAGCAATGCATTTTGGTATTAACAGTTTTGAATCAGTATGGTTTGGATACAGGGATAGAAATGTTCTTGACATGGAAGTGTTTTTTTTTTGTTCATTTTTATATTTTATTTATCTTAAAACTAACTTATAGCCAAGAAACATTTTTTTTTAAAAAAAAAAACTTGGTTGACATGGAAGTGTACTTTTAAAGGTATGTACATTTTTTACGAATTACTTGATTAAGGACACTTTTTCAACAATTTTTCTATTTGTAAAGAATTTGGTCTTTCGGAATCATTTTCGCTTGAAATGAACATGAATTTCATTATTGTGGTGCTTTTTGTTGTAGCATCTTTTTTTTCTAAACTTGCAAATGCGGCGATGATATCGCGTTGAGTTCAGCCAGTGTAGTCAATATCTAGTCTAGTGCAACTGCTTTACCCCTGGAGAAGGTTTGCACAATCCTTTAAAGAATTTTGAGATGGGTCATCTGCAAACTTTTTCATTATCCTGATATTTGAGCGCAAACATTGTCGAAAATGCGTGTATTTGGAATCGATGAAAAATTTCTCTTGCAACTCACCAAATAAATGTTGGTGTGCCTTAAGGCTCAGTTTTGTCTCCGACTCACTTTTGAATTTTTATTTTTTCGAATTTTATCGAATTCATTCCTTTTCTGAAAACGCATCAGCTTCTCATATATATTCGTTTTCAGGTCCACGTCCTTCATCTTCGAACGTGGACTCAAAACGTTAAAATATGTTAAGCTCATTGAATTCCGATCTTGACAGCATTATCAAATGGGGTAAATCCAACAGAGTGGAGTTCAATGCTTCTATCATTAAAGCGAAACCAAAAACTACAGCCATTATCCATGAATGGCACTTACGTCAAAGAAATCGAAAAAAAATCCATGCTTACGTTGGAACGACCAAATATTCCAAGTCGCTAAATACGCAGCGAAATGTCTAGGTTTCGTTAATAGATGTAAGAAATATTCCACCCCCTCTGATCTCGCCACAATATTTAAAGCGCTTATACGCCCTAAACCTGAATTCAACGCCCACTTTTTGTAAAGTGCACCAAAATCAACATTGCACCTCTTAGATAGGAACATAGGAATAGCTAACTCTTTAGGTTCGCTCGAACATTCTCGAAATATCTCCTACCTTACCTTGATTTATCGCTATTTAACAACCAATGCTCATATAGCGAGCTACATCCCTCCAATTTAACAATTCAGCCGGAATACTCGTTACGCTATGAATGCAAATCAGTTCACCCTCAAGTCTATCTTCGGACGAACGCTGAAATATAGAGATTCCTACATAAACCGAACCGTGCGGTTTGCTTTGACGGGCTATATAGACGAAGATTTAACCAAGAGTTATATGAAACATAGAAATGGTAAAAAAAACAACCGCATTGGACGTTTGAGATGACTAGGACATGTGAAACGAATGTGCCCCAATACTCCAGGTCGCAAAGTCTTTGATTCCTAGCCAAACGTCGGTCGCAGTCGAGAAAGACCTGCCTTAATTGATACGCACAATAGAAACCGACCTCAAGCTAGGGACCGTGCTAATTTGAAAGGCATGTGAAGTTCTGAAATTCTCCAAGCATAACTTCATCCTATCAAATTTTGATAATGAAATCTTAATGTTAATGTTCAAAAGTAAAAGTATGATCCCTTTCAAATCGCCAGCTCTGCCAGAAAGGTCGCCGTCTGAGTAAAACAGAGCGCCTTGGTGGAACATGGTACCTACTTAACTCAAAACTTCTTTAAAAACAAACATTTAAAGATTCTCATGTCAATATCTACTGATAATGAAACGTTTTCTTTAATGAGGCAGTTAAAATTTGTGTGTTGTACTTTTATAAGCGTTCCTGTTATATCATTTTTGAAAGGTAAATATTTTTTTCTTTGCAAAAAACCACCCTGTCACATAGTTCTAATAATTCCCGCAGTGTGCGTTGATTGGTTAATAGTTGATTATGGTGTAATGGATTGTGTATTTGCTACTATACTAGTACTACATATATTCTCCTTTTAATATCGGAATGTAGATGGCACTACGACAACATTTCACGAAAAATGCATATGATGCTTATTTAAATAAAATATATTTGTTGCATTCAGTTTATTTTTCACTAGAAGTAGTGCTATCAATATAACGTTGACTGCTGAGTACGCACAGGTGTTGGCTAGCAAATGGTTTTCAATGATAGCTATATGGTCTGCGCCCAAACATTTGTTATAACAATTAATAAATCCTCAAATTCAAAACTACTAAAAAGAACGAGAATGCATTTATGTTTACAGTAACATCATTCGTTTCATGTGGCTTTTAAAGAACAAGTGAAAAACACACATGTCAAAAACACGACCTCTGTCACTTTTGGATACCAACTGATATTTTACTGATTTTTACGAACAGAAATTTCAGAAGTACAGATTTTTTATGGATTTTTATTGATTTTTGTGTACGGTTCCCTTATTATAAGCGGGAAGTGGATTTTTTTATTTTTCCATACAAAAAAGTGTAGTTGTGTATAAAGTAAAAAAATTGGATTTTATTTGCAAACAAATAAATGACACAGCACAAATGTAAACCCCAAATTTTTTTCAATTTTTGCTGTCATTTATTTTTTTGCAAATAAAATCCAATTATTTTTTACTTTATCTACAACTACACTTATTGTAATGTTTTAATTTTATATTCAAAGCAAAAATAAAAATATTTTCACATAGGTACAATTATTTCAGAAAACTTTGATTTCCTACGAATTGTTCAGCTTTAAGATTTCCGGTTGTGGTATCAGCTGATTTTTTTTTTCAATTTTATCATTTTCGACAGCCGTTCTGAAAAATCTAGGTTTGGTAGCACATTTTCTGTCTAGGCTAAGGGTGTAAGACTGGATAATTATCCAGGTTTCGCGAAATCTATATAGGCTAAGGTGGTGTTGTATTTTACATGTGAATTGTTTGCTAAGTCTATATAGATTATTGTCTCTTCAATACTCTATACTCTTTGATAGATCTGAAAAAACACCTTTTGCCAATTTCGCGCAATTCCGAGCTAGGCATCCCAACTGCTGTTCTCTTCTAACATTTTTTTTATGTTTTTTTTTTTTAAATTTAAGGATTTCAGCACTCAAAATAGCTCTCGAACAGTTGATATGGTACAGAGAGCTGAATTTGATGCGGTTCTAAAAATGTGTCTTCTGTCTTGAGGTGTTAAAGCGGTTTTCGGCCCTCCCTTGTAATATTTTTCGTATGAGGCGGTGTCTTTAATATAATTCCTCACAATATGGTCACTTCGTATTATTTTTTTTGGCAATACTTCTCATGGACAATCTTTCGAAATGCAACGCGTCAATTTTCCCCTGATCTATCCCTATTAAAACATTTTTTCCCCATTTTGAATAAAATTCAGTGACTTACT
The DNA here is from genome assembly GCA_932526625.1 of Rhingia campestris. Taxonomy (NCBI): domain Eukaryota; kingdom Metazoa; phylum Arthropoda; class Insecta; order Diptera; family Syrphidae; genus Rhingia; species Rhingia campestris. The sequence goes on from OW052182.1 coordinate 222,547,190, forward strand.
ACTTAAATTTTCTAAATGAATAAAATTCATGTAACAGATCACGACCAACTAACTAATTCTAACTATGGGTCTATTCAAGTGAAGAGCACTGTACTTATTATTCAATTTAGTCGATTATTTCTCTTTTTATTTATCAATTGCCCGAATGCCATCCCACATACTTTGTAAATCCATATTTGTTTATTTTTGGAATCATTCGATCTTAAAAATAGTACGGAAAGGTTAAGAGGTTTGATTCAGCAATCAACAAATGATAGTGCTGTTTCTCCAGTCATTGAATGTAGTTCAACTCAGTTTTGTTTTTATCTTAATTTTTTTAATAAACAGAAGTATTTTTTCTATTCGACTGCCTTTTTCCTATTTTGATTTGAAGCCGCTAATCCCTCGATTGATATACAAATACAAAAATACAAATTTTTGGCGCAACAGGCTCGTTAGTACCCAGGGCCTAGCTTTCTCACAACCATTCATGTGTGCGTGTGTACTTCTTGCACGATGGCGGGACCTCCTGTTTTTATGCCGACTCCGAACGGCTAAGTTGAGATAAGCTATTCTTGACAATTGATACTACTCGGATGATTTGTCAGATCATCACGAGAGGAGGGCCAGTGAAAAATCATTTAGGTGTTGCTACGGCTTGGAATCGAACCCAGACCTCCTGCGCGGCAGTTCATCGCACTAACCATCGCGCCACTGAGCCCCCAATCGATTGATATACCGATTAAAATTACGCATTGGATCCTTTTTACAATTCTGCCCTCTAAAACTCCATTTAGATGTGTAAACCTTCACAATTAGAACTCTTCATTGTATTACAAATCGTTTTCGTTGTTATAACAGAAATTTTGCAAGTTGTTCGTTCTGAAACTTAATTCACAAACATGTTTTACGGATTTTTTTTTTTTGATAAAGCGCTCTAGTGGTTAATGAGTTGGACTACTAAGGCGAGATTCCGGTGCAAATCCAGAAAGTAACAACACCTACGTTTTTCAATGGCCGTATCTTTCAAAATTATGAAAGTGAACCATGACAAACTATCAAGAAGAGCTTCTCAAATTTGCCGTTTGGAATCGGCTTTGAATTTGAGATCTTATTCTTTATAACAAAAACTATAACTACGCACACACAACTGAAAAGATAGAGAATTGTTGTAAGTTAACATAAGCCACGGAGGTATATTCGATGCAGGAGAGGAGGGGTTTGCACGCTCGCAGTTGCTCGGCTCAGCAAGTCGGACGGGGTGTTTTCTTCTCATCTCAACATAATTGCTCAACAAAGATAAAAAAAAGAGAAAGTTACCCACAAAATGAAATGAAAAATCCATCACTTACCTGTGCCACTACACCTCCTGAAAAAGGTCTGGTATTTACCGCGATTCAAAAAATTACCAAGCTAAGATAAACTTAAGCTACCCCATAAATTAATATAAACCCTGAAATACATTTTATCTAACTTAAACCTTAATGGCAATGTTGGCCTGGCTACCACACGTGTCAAATGGCACTTCAAATGGGTATCCTCCTGGGCAATTCTATGAAGGACAGCCCCTTAATTATTTTTCCAGTCACAACCTGAAAAGACTCATAAGAAAATGTCAGTCGCGTCACCTCTAGTTGCCGTTAGTCACTGGCCGTGTTCCGGATTTCAGAGACAAAAATACGAGGTAATATTCATAATCGTGCTGAATGAGAATTAATAATTCACGGCCTAAGTGAATTAATGGTCCATAGATAATGATTACGTTGATATTTCTCCTCTCATTTGTAATACTCTATCCAATTTACAATAGAAATTTAACTGCAGTTGAATATAAGGTTCAATTTCACAATTTTATATTCTTACAGCTAAACGACGATTAACCGTACAATGATCTTATAGACTGCAAAGATATTGTCCGTTTACCGAATTTCAGGGGCTCTATTAAATAAAATGTCGTAAGAAATAACGAGTATTGTAAAACCCAGAACGATAATCGTTTTATGTAATCGAATTTCAACGAGAACGAAGTGATTTCAACGACATTAGTTTCAAAAAATAAGCCACATATTCACCCTTATCGTAGAAACCGGCGGGGCGAACATTTCCCGAAAAGTATCTTTTTGTCATCGTAGAATCCGTAACGAAATTTAAAAGGGAATAGTTCACTTGTCGGTAATGTAGGTGTTTATCACTAGTTCATAAAAATCGATCGAAACGAAACTCCCCATACAAATTGTGACACATCTCATTCGCTGTTGTTTCAATGCGGATTTGGCTGTTTTTAGTTTTGATTAAATCGGCTCTCGGGTAAATTCACTTGCAAGGATCGAAATGGTGTTCACAACCATGGAAGAAGCGGATATCCAGCGTCAGCTGCAAAAAAAAAAGAGTGATGTATTACTTTAAACAAATTGCAACCAAAAATGTAACGAGAAGCCTCGTATTTCTATCTCCGTTATCATATCGATTGGAAAAATATGTGCTGACGTTGCTGCTATTCCATACAAAGGAGTCGTGAAAGCAAAATAAGCGCATTTTAAATTTAAGAATCAACCACTTACAATCATTCCATTAAGGCTAAAAAACCCTTTTCTATTGTAATACAGGTGTGGATTTTCTGCTGGCATCTTAATAGCAATATGTGTCCCATCAACACACATGACGACACCTGGAATTTTGCATCTATCATAGAAATATCTCTTCACTTCGGTTGTATCTTCTTCAGTCATGTTTAAATGTATCCATTTGAGACACAGTTTTAGCTCTAGGACATCTAGAACTTGTTTTAGCACTTCCGAAAATGTTGATTGTGCTATGCAAACATTATAGTCCTATCCAGCCCCATGCTGGTAGCTCCCTTGTGCAAAAAATCGTAAGCAGGCCGCCAATTTCACTTTTAGTGAGATTGAAAAGGACTTTGTGTTGGGTTTAAGCTCTTCCTAAAAAAAACACCCAGAACATATAAAAATGCCGCTTAGTTAAGCCGAAAGTTTTTAACAAATCTGAAATTATTTGTTTGTATACTCAATTTTAAATCAATTTTAAACTTAAACATACATTTGATTCGGTAGATCCAAAATATCTTCTGATGTCCCTCTTAAGTATGCCCTCAAACTTTTAGCTGAGGGTACGGTTTCCTCATCGTCGTCAAACTTTTAGCTGAGGGTACGGTTTCCTCATCATCGTCATATGAATCAAAATACATACATAGACTGTCCATTCTATTTCTTTTAAAGCACTGAATATCAATAATTTTATCAAAAATGACTGCACAATAGGGGTGAATAATAATTTATTTGCACACAATAATTGACAATCTGTCTTTAGATTAACATTCAGCTGAGTCGATAAGAGAATCTGATGGTCGGCAACTAAGCGTATCCGACGGAATCTACGATACAGCCGTAAAGTGAAATAAGCAAGTGAAGGGGAATTGAATTCCGCCGGATTCTACGATAGGCATGATTACTTCTGAGATGTGGAGCGCAAAATCTTACTGAATTTAAGGTAAATGTCAAACTATGGCAACACTTATTTTGCGATTTCATTTTATTTATAGAGTTTATTCACTTTTTCTACAATAAATAAAATAATTATAAGTTTATTTTATTTATTGTAGAAAAAAAAAAGAAAAAATCGGGTATCTTACAAAACTGAAATTCGGAACGCGTCCATTGAGGAGAAAACTCAATTATATGTTTTCAAAATTCACCCTAGAGATGCCCGATCATTTTCTAAATCCACAAAACAACTTTAGACTCCCAAGCCTTTTGATGTACAATTCATATTAAATAGCTGATGATTTTGTAAAGTTGAAAGCTGCACTACTTTTTCCCTAATCTACCCATGACCACACATATCATGAAGGCGCTTTCTATGAAGCCTTAAAACAGTTTCTTTTGATGGAATAACTTCAAATTTTCATAGAGAAATACTCAATTCAATCTGGCTGCACCGTTCAACTTCATATTTCAGCTTGTCCACTTCTCATCGCCGTCCTTAATAAATACACAAATGCTACGCTTATTCATACATTAAATTTGTTTTATTAATTGTAATCCATTTTCCATTCTGTTATGTGTTCGTTAGTTAAAAACAATGATATTGATATAGACAGTTGTGAATCTATTCAAAACCATAATTTATTCTTCACAGAATAGGTAGAGGAAATTACTTAAATTAAAGAGTAAATACAATTATATCCAAAATGATCGCATTACCATTAATATCATCAGTGGATGGATGGCGTCAACCGGCCCCCCTCCATCGCGGTGTTACAATGAAAAATGTGTTTTGATTTTTTTCTCGTAACTACTTGTTCTTAATTTAAAAAAAAATCGACAGAACCGGATGCTATGCATAAGTGCTAGTTCCGTCGATGCAGATCATTAGTTTTTGTTTTCCTGTTTGGATAAATCTAAATGTACTGTTCAACCAAATGATTTTTTTTTTGTTTTTTTTTTTGCCTTAAAATCTACACAATAACTTTCAGTCATTTTTTTTTGTTTGTTCGATACCTACTTAAATGCCTAGTTTTCGGATTTTGTTTTTTTTTTTTTTTTAATTTTTATAATAATTGTACACACAACGGGTGTGCCTCTGTCTGCTCCATACTCTCCTGTTTCCTCTTCTTAACTTTACTTTGTATTAATTGTCTGAATTTGATGATGATGTTTACGATGATCCTTGTAAGTTTTCTCTTTTTTTTGTTTTTATGTAATTTTGTAATTTGCATTTCTCTTTCTTGTATAAAAATGATAGGTTTCATTATTTTGTTGCTTCATATGATTATTCCATAACTAAAATATGAATTTGTGTTTTTTTTTCTTTTGCATCTTCTTCTGTTGTATAATTCTATTATCCTTTTTTTTTTTTTTTTTATAATTAGTATTGTATGTATATTGAGTAAAAAGTTAGAAAAAAATATGTTTATTACTTTTGTTTGTATTAATTCATTGTAGTGATATTATAAATTGTTTAGTACTTTTGGTATTTGGTTAATGCGTTTTTTTTTTTAAATTTAATTTTTGTTTCTTTTTTGTTTGTTATATGTTTTTTTTTATTGTTTGTTTATATATAGTTCTATTTGAATAACTTATTTATTACTTAAGTTTGTGTGTTAACGCGAACTCACTCAGTCCTCTCTGTGTGGGGGGACTTGTGTGATTGTGTCATCCTGTTAGAAACATATTTCTACTTTCGTACATATTGCAACTTAAATATTGTTGTTGAGTTTTTATACACTAAATTGGTTGTTAAAATATATATAATTGAATATGAATTTGCTTAATGAATATATTTTCCATTCCATTGAGAATTTGTTGTATTTATTTTTTGTTTTCTTATTATTTTTGTTTTTATATAAATATAGTTTTTCGATATTATTGAAACGTTGTTGCTGTAACTGTGCTGTCGTCGAAGATAATTGGCGGTTTAGGTAAACTTAAAAAAAAAACAATATTGCATAACTACTATTGGATTGTATAAAAGAAACAGAAGCAAATAAAAATATGCAATAGAAACAAAAACGCATTCTAAATATAACAAAAATACTTTTTCAAAGTTACACCTATAACAATCATGTCAAATTATTGAATTACATAAAAAGTAAGTTTTAATACAATATGGCTGCTGTGCCATTTCCCTGGGAAACAAATCAACATTCGGGTTATCATTTTGTTGACTCAGAACTGGCAAACTAGACATATTCTTCTCCATCAATTGAAACGAGGACCGCACGACCATAATTGCAAAATTGATTTACATTACATTTACAGTTTCGTTTTTTTAGCACAAACATCCAATATACTTCGACGAGGACCACTGGATAGAGAGGGTTCCTATAGAGGTGGCTAAGATGTCGGGGTAATGGCCAAGTTATATGTTGCCCACGATAGCTAATGGGGCGAACGCTCTTCATCACCAACAGAAAACAGACAATTCACCTGTATGTTCGCTATTGTGCCGCCACGAGGACACCGATCGGTCCTGGAGCTGGAAATACAAAAAAGAAGTGAATTTTAGTGTTAGTCCTTTTTTGGCGAAGTCATGTTAACAATACTTTCAATTCATGTCGTTTGCAGTAATTTTATCACAGTAGTGGCTACTATACGATAATTCCTACAAAATGGTCATACTATTGGAAATACGCTCTTACACGTTGGAGGTTCATTGGTTGTTGAGTCACTTTGCTTAAATTTAATAAAATGGATACAAAAGAATTCTTAATTTATAAGGTCTTAGTGTAAGTTAAAATGTATGTTATTTAAAAAAAAAAACATAAAATGACGTCATTTACGTCATTGAATTTTGTTTAACGGTTTATTTTTCTAAATGTCAGTACAAGAAATTAAATTAAAAACAAAATGCAACCAAAACATTCTAAAATGACTGAAAAAAATTATTAAATCATGAAAAAAAAACAGCCGACATTCACCTAAATATTTTAAATCTAAAACTATCTACTTTGGTGCCATTAATAAGCGAATCTTGGATTGGTGATTTCAAAATCGTTCAGAAGCGATTTTGTTGCTCAATTGGTATTCAGAATAAGTGCCTCCTCCATTATAACCAATTGAAAATGCCATAATTTATGAAAAGTCTCACTTTTGTAGAAGGAGTCTCATGCCGTTTAACATTTGTAAAATAAACCGAAGCGAATAAACGGTAATATTTGTTTTTTAATTTGCACACACTGGAGCGTATGCTGCATAGTGCGAGCGTTAAGGGAATTGGGGATTAAAAGAAAGGAGGTACTGTTGCATATTGGTTTTAAATGACTGTAAGTTAGAATGGCAGGGAAAAACAGAGTTTCGTAGAGCATTCCACATTCGTGTTGTTCAGTTTATGTACCAATCTCTATTTTTTAGCGTACGTCTAAAGATAGGCTTGAGGATAAAGTGGTTTGCATTCATAGCGTAACGAATACTGCGGCCGAATAGTTAAATAGGAGTAATGCAGCTGGCTATTGCATTTGAGTATTGGTTGTTAAAGTAGCGATAAAACAAGGTAAAACAGGAGATATTTCGACGATGTTCAAGAAAAGTGTTCGCTTTTACCATGTCTCCTATAATTTTTTTCACACTCCTTTTAATCTTATACCTATGTGGGCAATAATGTTTTTGGTGCACCCGAACAAACGTGGGCGTTGAACTTAAGCTTGAGGCGTATATATTGTGGCCAGATCAGACGGTGTAAAATATTTCTTATATCACTGCGTTTTCAGAAACTTCGAATATTTGGCCATTCCAAGGTAAGTCGATACTAACACAAATACCGAGCATGGGAAACTTTTCGGTTTCTTCGAGGTAACTGCTTTTCATGGATAATGGCTCTAAATTTTGGTTTCGCTTTAATCACAGAAGGCAGCATTGTATTTTGGATTTTACCTCATAAACGCTATGTAATTATGGTAATGCTTTATACAAATAATCGACCATTAACTAGATGACATGCCAAATGAGCCGGTATTTCAGAGAATTGAGTGTAATCAGTTCCTAAAGAAGTGTAAATGACAGCGAATCCCTCCAAAGCCTCGGACTCAAAGAGGATAATTTTTCATTGAAATTTATAATTTACGAAGATGCCTTTTTAAGCAAATATAGCCATTTCATACCTGTGCTGCATAGGTAAATTGGATATATTTTTTTCGCATTCGCAGAGACTAGATGTAGAGCCCTGCAGTATCACAGAAGAAACGCATATTTAGATGATGCAAGGCTAAACCCGGGAGTTGCGGGGAAAGTATCGAACCAGAGAAGGGTAAAAATTTAGTAAAAAGGGAACACGCAAAAAACATCCGGCAATTCTACAAAAATCGAAATTTCTAACAGCAGATCTCAATTCATTTATGCCCAGTTTCACAGTGAGAGCTTAAGCCTCACGTGGAGCTTAACCTGCGGTTTAACATAACTTTGTGTTTCACAGTGCCGGCTTAAGAGGTAACCACACTTAAATGTTGATAAAACTTAAGCCCCCGATGTTGGTGGCTTAAGTGTTGGATTAACTTCTGTCATAGGAAATTTTGATTGGTTGTTGGATGTAGTAGAGAATTACTCAATGGGTGATGTCCATACTAAATTCCATACAATATATTCGCAGAATATTCCCGTTTGGTGTATAGTTTTAGGCGCGTAACTAATAAATTACCTACGAACCATTCACAATTACTTGTTATACTTAGCTTAGCTAAACCACACTTTTTTGATGACTGTGAAACCCAAAAAACTTAAGACCAAATTTAAGCTCTGCTTTTTGCTTAGCTAAGCAACGGATTAAGCTCCCACTGTGAAACCGGGCATTAGTGTAAATGAAGTCTTTAACTAATAAATGAGCATATTCACTAACCTTCAGTCAAGGAAGTTAAACCATGCTCACTCCTACTACAGAAGCTAAATAAAAGAAAAATACGGCCGGTTTACTAGCATACGGAGGTGATGCCTTGAAAGTGTACATGCAGGAAATCATACACCAAGTCTTTTGGAAATAACTGACTGACTGAAATATCAGTCACATATATCCCAACATACCGTGGTTTCAAAAACGAAGTGGTGTATCTTCAAAAATTGTCATTTTGAGATATTTGGCGTATATTATTTACCGATTGTTATTTATCATCACCCGAAGTGGCGTATCTATACACATACACCGCCACTTCGTGTTTGGAAAGACGATACATTTCCCTAAAAAATTCTATCCAATATACTGTTAGCATGTACAAGTTTTTCTTGCGGCATCCCTATCCACCATTCCCGGCAAAATTGATCTATCTGTGTTGCCTAACTCTATTTAAAGAAGGAGACGCACTATCAATTGATTCTTTCAATTTCGTCCAGGACAAAAGATAGGTACTATCTAGAGTCGTCTACGGCAATATACGAATAGGCGAAACGCATTGGTTTTGTAGTTAACGAGTACAAGATAAAGCATAAACGACTTTACTGTACCAGAATCCAACAAGCTCCACTTTACGGATCCGAATGATAGACGATAAGCAGAGAAAGGATACTCCACGCATTTCCACAAGACATCCACTGACAAATTAAACACCACAGAAGTGCCGAACCGCTTGGCTGTGGGCTGCCGGATAAACTACTAGGCCTGTTATGGCTGAATTATAACAATAATATCAAAATAAAATTATTTTCATAAACATCCACAACTGAGATAAATTCTAATCGCCGGCACGAGGCTGTTTGAGTAAATAAAATGTTAAGCTATACCATTTATAGTCCGTACCAAATCAGTTGGCCATTCTACTGCGCAGGTCTCTTAAAATTTATTTTAAAATATCTTAAATTTCTCTTAAATCCTCTCTCTCTGCGCAATCGACCGTTGGCCAACTGATTTGGTACGGACTATACTTTACTTGTTTTTGATTAGCTATAAGCTGACAATATCTGACTTAGGTATTATTTGTTTCATCACTAAAAATCATCTTTCTATTTTACCTGTTATAAACAAATATAAAAAAGTTCTAAAAAATGATATCCAAATACCATGCAGTTTTTTTTTTGGTTGAAATTATTTTAATAAAATATAAAACTAATAGGGCTCTAAAATTAATGCAAACTGATATCAAATAAAACGATTATTCTAATTTTTAGTTGACTTGATAAGTGTGAGAACGATTCACAGAGATAAATAGTCTATGAAAGTAGTTTCTTAAAATTTCAAACAAATCATGGTCATGCTAATTCTGTTCATCATACAAAAAAAAACAGTTGATTTAAACATTTATTGGATTTATTTGGGAATTAAAATCATTGTCATAAAAAGTATCATACAAAGTAAGGAATTTACTTTTTTAATATTCTAAAACCTATTCAAGCTTTAAATTTCTAAAAGGTTTTGAAAGCATTTGAGCCAGGCACCCTGCCCTTGCATTTTAATTACCTGTAGGAAAGGCTGATGTAAAAAATTGCGTTGCCAGAATTGAATTTTTGTATCAATTTAAATATCTACGCAGTGAACGGCTCATTGAGTGTTCTTCGCTTTTGATATTCATGATTTTCATTTATTTTATTTTTAGATTTAAAAAAAAATTCAAAATATAAAAACGGGCTATGTTTTTCTAGGTTATAGTATTTAATTATAAGGCCCACGCATTACACATCCATGCATGCACAGAATAGTCATTACGCATGCAAACTGAAAGTTTATGCTGTTGACTGTGATTGCGCATCCGGCATGAGTGATTTCAGAAAATGTTTGATATTCTCTTGTCTGTTCATGCGTGTGTGTGCGAAACTGCACAGTTACGGTTAAAAATCGATAGGAGAGGACATGTAAAAACATGAATAATGACGAAGAGCGTCAGCTATAAACACACGAATGAGTACTGCGCAGTTTAAATTTATAGTGTGTGGAGAATTCGTGATTATGCATGCTTATGATTTCACATGCATACATGTAGATTGTAGGTATATGGACCCTTTAGATAGAATATATTGCATTTGTGTAAGGTTTTTATTTTCAAATCATTATAAAAATAAAAAACAAATTTATATCAAAGCATAGGTTCTTATCTTTAATAGGATCACACATTATTCTCCAAACAATGAAGATTTTTGGCCTAACAGGCTAGTTATGAACCAGGGCCTTAGTTTTCTCACAGCCATTCATGTGTGCGTGTGCACTTCTTGCACGATGACGGGACCTCCTGTTTTATGCCGAATCCGAACGTCTATGTTGAGATAAGCATTTCTTAGCAATTGATACTATTCGGATGATTTGTCAGACCTGCGCGGCTGTTCATTGCACTAACCATTGCGCCACTGAGCCCAGTATAATAATGTTGAACTTAACTTAATTCAGTATGTTACTCCTTTTTATTTGCAGTCAAGAGGAAACAATTTATTTGTTATTATTTGAGTCTTTATGTTTGTTTTTCCTAAAATATAAGTGGTTTTATTTTTTCGGAACATTTTGTGTAAGTATATTGAATATGGAACATAACCGTATTCTAACTGAAGACTGTGTTTACGATAGTTACTTAGAATAGGTTTTTTAAACAGGTAAAACACAGTTTTATATATGACAATCTTATATAGGTAGGTGTTGAGCATCGACCCAAGGCAGACAACAGAACTACCGAAAACAGTCCTAGATCAAACGAAAATGCGTGATTCCAGCCAAAAAGCAATGAATTTCCATACACAGTTTCACATTCCGAAACGCCACTTTTGTGAAACGCAATACCGAAAACTTCCTGTCATTTTATTCAAAAAAAAAACATATGAGAAGGCTACAATCCGTTGTGCGGATCTACCCAAATGTGGGCTTAATGGAGATGAAATATGGAAAATGACATATTCACAACATGTTGTTCAGACAGGTCATCAAATTCGTTTATGGTTCGACAAAAAATAAAGTTTTTCTATTGCATATGACTTGGGGTAGGGTATACAAATGTTTTTTGTAGGTAAACGCCCCTAAAAAATGGGCGTGGGTTAAAATGATCTAAGGATGAAATGTTCATATTATCTTTTTTAAATTTTTTGCATCGAAAGATTTTTTTTCCAAATTCCCTTAATATTTTAACGAAAACCGTTTAGTCAAAAACAACATTTTTCTTAAAAGTTGACGTGGTAGTGGATTTGGAAAATGTTTACACTTGGTCTGTAGACACGGGCAAGGATCCTATATACCAAATTTCAATATCCTAGCTCAAAATTTCAGGAATAAAAATCGGTGACGTACAGACGGACGGACAGAGAGACATTGCTTAATCGACTCAGCTAGCGATTCTGATTTCTCTGTTACAAACTATGTATCAAAACCAATATACCCTTATAAGATATGTTATAGCAAAAAACAATTATCTATACAAATAGGAGAGATAATAGTGAATATAGGATATAGAAACTTGGCTTGGTTTATATTGGCCGTGTTCCGGATTTCAGATTTAGTAAAATATCTTATATGAAGCTCGGTTCACATTGGTCAAAATGGTCGATTGACTAGTGAGAACAGAGTTTTATCCTAAAATATCTTATGGGCATTGGTGTGACCGCTTTATTGAAATGTGAAAAATAGTTTCTTGTTGTCGCTATGCCTATCGGTTTTGTGTGTGACTTCACTTTTTCCTGTTTTCCACAGTGTGTTTTTGCTACATCTTTTTTTAAACGTGTTCTTTTATTTTTAAAAACTAATTGAAGCTCTCTACGTTTAACATTTTCCGAAGTTTCGAACTTACCTTGAAGAGTAAAAAACCTGACCTAATTTTTCAACCTCTGATAGAATTAATAAATACTTTTGCATTTTGCGACGTTCGTATCTGCATCTGGAATGTGAGAACAGGAGAGGTGCAGGCGTACAACTAGCAGATCATGCTATAATGCAGATATTACCGCCATCCAGGAAATACGCTGGGATGGGCCGGGAAAAAAGAGGATGACAAACAGTGACATCTACTACGGATCATGTTAGAGTGAGCAAAAACAGCGACTTTTCGGATGTGGATTTGTTTGAAGTGTCAAACTTAGGCAAGAAGACATAGGTTTCCAAGATATTAGCAAACACATTGTAACAATTCGCAACAAGGCCGAATTTGCCAACATTAGCGAAGACATATTTAGCAGTATTGTCGGAAAACACAGCCTACATGACAACACTTCTGACAATGGACTTAGGATAATTGACTTCGCTGCGGAACGAAATGCCACTATGGCCAGCAAACAGTTTCCTCACTTCGATATACACAAGGGGACATAGCGTCTCCAGACCAACGAACGGTCAATCGAATTGATAACATTGCGATAGACAACAAGCACGTATTCAGTATTTTAAATGTCCGAACATTCCGAGGGTCTGAAATAGACTCTGACCACCTTATTACACCAACCTCTCCCTTAACCTCTCCATTAATACCATACCACCAGTATCTAATGTCGAAGAACGATGTCAACGATGTCAACTAGCCATAAGATCAGCCGCATCTTATGTGCTATCGCGGATTATCGCGTCAATTAGTAAGAAACCCTTGCATTGATAAAGAGTGCCGGCAGCCAAGAATGAGGCCTACAAGGCTAAGCTACAGGTGAAGACGAGAGCTGCCATTGAGCTTTAAAGGCAAAGTTGGAGGAAGAAACACCGCCTTTTTAGAAAAAAAGCTAGAAAAGCACGCGATCGAAGTCATAGAGAGATGCCACTTCAGAAAAGATGTTCATCAAAATGTAAAAGTGTAAAACGTCAAAGCCAAGGATACAAGACGCGAACAGAATCCATTACGCCGGCTGCCACAGTCTTCGATTCCCAGCCAGATGTCGGACGCAGTAGGGAAAGACCTCGCCTTAAGTGTCGCGCACAAGTAGAAACCGACTTCAACCAGTTCAGGTACATTCCGGACTGTAGCGCCACTAAAGTATGTTTTGAATGATGATGTTTTGAATGGGCCAAAGATTATATGAACATGGTTTTTGAAAATGTTTATGATTGTCTTCCTCCTTGAAAGTAGGTGCAGAGAAATGTACTTCAGATTAACCGGCTCCGACTCATAACACAATCTCAGATTCATTTAGTAAGGCTTATATTTTTGAAATTTTATCCTGCCTTAGCATTTTAATATTATGCAAGAGCTTAATTATGAATATGTATTTATTTATTTAAGCTTAGTTCAAGCTGGACTTAAGATAATTTAATTTATTTATTTGAAAAAGGGAAACGGAGTAGTAGACACAAGGGAGTTTCGCAGAGTAAGTTAGAGTTAAGAGTTACGCCAATTCTATTCATATTCTAGTCATTTGATAGTTGTATCCGTATTGTCTTTTACTTTTAGCACATAACGGGTAAGTAAGGGAAAGCCATAACAGGTGTTGGGTGTAGTCCGAGCTTACTTTTCGTGTTTTTCTTCTGTTCTTTTAATTCGCGGAATCTTTTTCAGAAGTTGGTTTTAGTTATTGGCGAGTCTTCACCGAAGTTTTATTATGCGTTTTACGAAGGTTGTATTAATCGTTACTATAGTGTACTCAGAAGGCTTAAGGTTGTCCTAAAATGTATACGCGATCAGTAAAAATAAGCAATGAGATTAGCTTTACCAGTGAGCATTGTTACGTTAGTGCCCCAGCTTTGCTTCATGTTTAGTATCACATAGAGACGTTTGTTGCGTTCGAGGATTCTGTGCACCAGAATAAAGTATGATAGAATTTATTTTTCTATTTCAATCTATTCCCAACAATAAAGTGACGTTTGAATTTTTACCAAAATTAACATTAGGCGAGCCAGAAAGTACGACTGGCCAAAAATTAGTACAATATTCCGCGAGTACAACATCCGACATCTGTGACCGACCTTTGAAATAAGGAAAAACTGATATTGTCGAAAAATCTTCAAGATGTTGATCACTGAAAATTCAGTTAACACGATAATGACTTCGCTCAATCATGGCAGTGGCGGAACATATAGCAAGGTTTTATGAAATGTTGAAGAGTATTTGATTTTTGAACAGAATATACATGACCAAAATTACATACAAACAAAAATAAATATATAAACTAAAACAATAGATACATATCTCTCCTACGCTTTGTAAAAAAATGTGTTTCCAATTTTATAAATCATTCTCAGAAATATTAAAATAAAATTACCTGTTGCATTTTATCAAAATCTAAACATGGTCTATGAGGACGCTGTAGTCTTTGTGGTGCGTGATGGGTTCTCATTGGGCGCCGGCGTGGAGATATTGCACAATGAAAAAGTTTCGCCGGCGGACTAACAGAACGCACGTCCAGTTCTAGTCCTGATGTCGATGCTGGACTACTTCTACTACTGTTGTAATGAAATTGATATTTTGGCTGAGGTTGGTGGATATGATGGCTGCTACAGCTCGATTTCAATGTAGCGATACAGCTACTTTGATTGCTGGCTGTGGCAGTGATCTGTTCACCATTGCCACTGTTGCTGCTGCTGCTTCCATCTCCGCTACCATTTTGGTCACTACTAGTGCTATCACATAATTTTATGTTCTCGATACCGCGACTCGCCTCAGTCAGGATAAGTGGAGTTGCGGAACGGAACATATGGCTTCGATTCGGCTTTAATGCCTCCAATGGCGGTGATGTACGAAAGTTCACTGGCGTTGAGATCGGTTCCAATATATTTTTTAACTGCAAAGGAATGAAGATAACAAATATATTAGAATTTTACATCATTAAAATGTTGGCATTACAATTTTGTTTGCAAAAGGGGAGTAAGGAGACATGATCTAGTTTTTTTACTCCTGTTGAAGGCTTTAGATTAGATTAGGTTAGTTAGTTGGAAGCAAGTTACCATATCACTGCGGCCACAGGTGGTTTTTTTACATTTAGTTATAACGGGTCCGCCATCTAACGTTTTTTTTCAACTAGTGCTAATTTCGTGAATGGTTACACTTAGCTCATGTCTGATTTGACAGATAATTAGTTTTATCCTTCCGCTGAACGAATATGGTTGTGTATACGCTTGAACAACGCTGGGAAATATTGCGACATTACTTTGAAAATCATGGTAATGTTGCAGAATGTGTGCGAAAATTGCGTACGGATTTTGGAAGAAGGGAAGCAGCGTCAGCTCCGTATGTTCGATATCTTGTGAAAAACGTGAAAGAAACTGGCATCCTCATCGATGTTTTCAAAGCGTGAAAAGCCAAAAACAGTGCGTACACCCGAGAATATTGCTGCTGTGGCAGAAAGTGTGCGTGAAGCGCCATCAACATCAATTCACCGTCGTTCTCAACAATTGAACATTTCGGAGACATCATTGAGACGAATTTTGCATAAAGACCTTGGTATGACGCCATACAAAGTCCAATTGGTTCAGGAGTTGAAGCCAACTGACCATCCAATGCGTTTTCGCTTCGCTAAGTGGGCCTGCGATCGACTTAGAGAAGATGCCGATTTTGCCAAAAAAAAATCATCTTTTCAGATGAAGCTCATTTTGATCTTGGCGGGTATGTAAACAAGCAAAATTGTCGCATTTGGGGCACAGAAAACCCGTACGCATACACTGTCACTTTTTGGTGCGGATTTTGGACCAGAAGCATAATTGGGCCAATTTTCTTCGAAAATGAGCAAGGAGTGGCCGTTACAGTCAATGGCGATCGTTATCGGGCCATGTTGAACGAATTTTTGTTCAAAAAAATTGAAGAGGAGGATATTGGCAACATTTGGTTTCAACAGGACGGCGCTACGTACCACACAGCCGAAGCTACACTCGATGTTTTGCGCCCTGTTTTTGAAGATCGCATTATTAGCCGCAGAGCTGATGTCGTTTGGTCACCTCGGAGCTGCGATACACCGTTGGACAATTATTTGTGGGGTGCCGTAAAAGATAAGTGTTACGCCGACAAGCCAGAGACAATTGAGGCTTTAAAGGACAATATTTGTGAAGCCATTGGTGAAATACAGCTGCACACAATCGATAATGTGCTTAAAAATTGGACCGATTGTGTAGGATACCGCATGGCCAGCCGAGGCAGGCATTTGAATGAAATTATTTTCCATTATTAGCCGGAAGGATTGTACTTTCAAATAAAAAAATTTATTTGAGAAAATATTCAGTAGTTTTTTTTATAGCATTTTCAAAAAAGTTATTTGGCGGACCCTTTATAATATTTGAGAATTAAACGAAGGTGTTGTTCTGATCTTATAAAGCCCAAAGCCATGAACGATAAGCTACCATCGGTCATTTTGTAGGGGTATTAAGACCAGAGCTCCTCCCACTTTTCAAGTTATTCTCAGAAAAATGTTATTAATTAAAACATTTTATTAAAGTAGTAAATTTATTAATTTCAGAGGAGATATTCCGAAAATTTCTAGATATGAAATTTGGTATATCAGCTCTATGTTCATAACTACAGTACAAGTATATATACACTAGTCGGCATAAGTATTTTGACGAAATAAAAATCGTGCATTTTTGAGTTTAACTTCTAAATGGCTTGACAAGAATTCATGTTTATTTTTTCATTTTTATATATAACTAATACAAACTTAAAAATAGGCAAACAAATATTTTTTCATAGAAGTCAAAAAAGATATAAATTAATTTGTAATTTCGTGTGTTGGCATAAGTATTTTGACAAGTATATAACTCTAAGAAAAAACATTTTAAACTTAACAAAAGTAAATAAATAAAGAAGAATTTAGTAAAATATATAACCTCCCTTGGCTTCAATAACTTTTTGAAGGCGTCTCGGTACTGAATCTACTAAATTTTGAAGAATCTCTGGAGATATCTCTTCCCAAAGGGAAGTGACCTCAGAAATCGTCTCCTCTCTGGTTTTATTTAAAGAAACTGTTCTTTTGCGTTTCAAAAGAGACCAGACGTTTTCTATTATATTTAAATCTGGACTTTGAGGTGGCCAGTCCAAAGTGGCAACACCAACATCCTTCAAAAATTTAGTTATCATCCGGGCTTTGTGGCATGGGGCATTGTCCTGTTGCAGGATAAATGCTTCACCAATAAGCCTACCTCCGGAAGGAAAGGCATTATCATTTAGGGTTCTTAAATATTGACCTTGGTTCATCGAGCCGGTGATAGGAACCAATTCACCCAGGCCATTATACGCAACACATCCCCAGAACATGACAGAGCCTCCACCATGGCTCACTTTTTGACAAACGGGGCGTCTTTTTTGCCTTTCTACCTTTGGCAATCTAACGTAAAATTTGTTTTTTGATGATTTATACTCAAACGAGCTTTCATCTGTCCATAGAACGCTTCTCCAGTACTCCTTTGGCTTGTGCAGATGTTCCTTTGCGAAAGACAGTCTTTTAAGCTTGTTTACCTTTGATATGTACGGCACGTCCTTAGCTTTAAATGTTTTAAAATCTCCTTCCATTAAACGTCGTCGGACAGTGCGCTCACTGATTGGATTCGTTGTCAAATTCCATTGATTTGCAGCAGTTTGAGGCTTCAGGAATATATTTCTTTTAAATTCCCGTAGAAGAGTTCGGTCTTCAGTGGGCGTTTTTTTGCGCTTAGCACCTGATCTCATTAGGTTTGTGATGTCATTATGCTTTTTAAACTTATTGATTTGATAGTGCACAGTTTGACGCGACACATTAAACTCACTTGCTATGTCTTTTACTGCCGTTCCAGCGTTAAACTTCGCTACCATGGAAATCTGACAACCAAACTCAACTCAGCCGTTTTACCCATGGTTTTTAATAAATTTTAATAAATTTTTATTTTGTTATCAACGTGTAATGTAAATTAAAGTTAACTACACAAGTTTTTTGGTTATCACGTGCTCAAAACTGTTAAAATATTTACACAAAGTTTCCGTCATACTTATGCCACGTAAAAATTCTTTGTCTGCATGCGTTCTTATCAGCAGAAAGAGAATGCAAAAGGTAAACAATACAAAACTTGGCATGCAAAGAGCTAAAAATAGATTCTTTGTTTCGCGCATCATTTTTGCACCGTTGTTTTAACGATACCAAGCAAAGTTAGTCTCAATAGTCACAAAAAGGTTTCGTCAAAATACTTATGCCGACTAGTGTACTACTCACAACAAAATAGGGCCCACCGAAGATTTTAACGAAGCATTTTATTGTAGAGTTTGCATGTGTATGAGTCCTTTTCAATACTCTGAACAATCATTTTACCGTTGCCTCCAAGTGAGTATTCAAAAAAAGCCCATGACTCAAAAAAAACAATTAGTGGTTTGAGTAGTTTGGGGGCTCAGTGGCGCGATGGTTAGTGCGATGAACTGCCGCGCAGGAGGTCTGGGTTCGATTCCCAGCCGTAGCAACACCTAAATGATTTTTCACTGGCCCTCCTCTCGTGATGATCTGACAAATCATCCGAGTAGTATCAATTGTCAAGAATAGCTTATCTCAACTTAGCCGTTCGGAGTCGGCATAAAACAGGAGGTCCCGCCATCGTGCAAGAAGTACACACGCACACATGAATGGTTGTGAGAAAGCTAGGCCCTGGGTACTAACGAGCCTGTTGCGCCAAAAATTTGTATTTGTATTTGGTTTGAGTAGTTTATATCTTTAGAATCAAAAACACGTTTCTCGAGTTAACTCGAGTTTAATCCCGATACTAGGATGATCTCGCACTGAAAACATATGAGAAGCCTACAATCCGATGATAGCTATCAACGAAATCAATTTATTGGTAGGTAGGTATTATGGTTATCAACTATCAACAATTTTGATTAACTGTGAATTTGATAAAATTGGCATTACAGCTGTCAAAAAAGTTGATATCACGGTCACGGATTCTTCGTTCAATTGTGCAGTGTTAAAATTTATAAAAATTATTTCCGGGTTATTTATCAACAAAAAAAAGCTTTCAAGAAAAATGATTCTTCCAATCCAATAGATTTGCACAAAAATGTGTACCTATTATTTTTTAAACATTTTATTTCAACAGTTGATGATGTTCGACTTTCCAAACAAGCCTTCTTCTCGAGGATAAGCTGAAACCGATCAAAAGCCAGCAATCCATCCCATATATTCTTAAACTTGCTGCAGCTTAAAAATTCTTTGCTGCTAAGTGTTTTGGAAAGACATATTTTGTACGAAATGGATTTTCCTGGTGCATTGAAAGCACCAGGAACAAGTGCAAAAATATAATTCATAGAAAAAAGTTGTTTCAAAAAATGTTGATTTTGCTGCAGATGAAACAAATACAAAAAATAAAATACAAATTTTTGGCGCAACAGGCTCGTTAGTACCCAGGGAGCTTTCTCACAACCATTCATGTGTGCGTGTGTACTTCTTGCACGATGGCGGGACCTCCTGTTTTATGCCGACTGCGAACGGCTAAGTTGAGATAAACTATTGTTGTCAATTGCTACTCGGATGATTTGTCAGATCATCACGAGAGGAGGGCCAGTGAAAAATCATTTACCTAGTTATTGCTACTGCTGGGAATCGAACCCAGACCTTCTACGCTGCAGTTCATCGCACTAACCATCGCACCACTGAGACCTTACGTTTTAATTTACTACAATATTAAATTTTATAACTCTGAACATCTAAAATTGTATCAATTCTCTTTTTGCACATCGGGGCAAAATGGAAACTTCTCAGCGCCCACATTGGATAAAATAATGAAATCTATAAAAAAATAGGATCGGTAAGATCGATTTAAAGTGTTAATACAATTTAGGGGTTGTATTTTGTTTACTTTGATTGAAAACGTCAAATACGTTGGGCGCAGTTCAGATTCTTTAGTCAAAAAGGTAAAAACTTTTGTACAAAAAAACTGAACTTTATCTATTTTTCTCTAATTGCCAGTGCATTTCAGGACCATTAACAAAGCTAATACAGAATTCAATGCGTGTTTTACTTTTTGCAACAATGTAAGAAGCGTTTTAAAACATTGATGTTTTTATTTTTAGCATTAAAAAAATCATCCTCCCTTTGAAGCCCGTTTCTGGTTTAATTTTTTTTTTTGTTTACTGCATCTAAATCCACAGACTTACCTCATCATCCGAACTATGTGCCAGAGATCGTTTTCGGTTCTCAATCATCGTTGAACTGGAACGTTTCGATGTTGAAGCAGTCTCCCCAAAGAGTTCGTCTGGCTCTAAAGACGACGACTCTCTTTCCGATATAAGTGAGGAGGCTGTTCCTCGTACCACAAGAATGCTGGCTGCCGCCTCGGCAGCTGCTAATGACGAGGGTCCATTGATCACCTCGAGCTCTTCCTCCGAGCTGTGCTGATCGTATAACAGGTGGGACTGGCACATCATGGCAGGGGAATCTGAGGAGCAAGCGGTATCCGTGGGGGAAGTAGCGTCTAGGCGGGAACTCATGCCTAGAAAAAGAAATTCAAAGAAAAAGAAACGCATCAGTCATGTTGCTCAGTTTGACCAGTCACAAATTGAGTTTTGGTGCGTCATTCATTGAACTAACTTGTTTCCATGTCGGGCTCTGAGTGGGCTCTTTCAGCGTCTATATCACCATCAGATTCGGTTCCGGAATCGTGTACGTCACTCTAAAAACATCGCAAAGCGTTAGATACATATTAAGATAGATACATGCTTCTCGGTTAGAGTTATTGCACAGCAAAGAGTTGTAATACAAACAAAAAAAACACATGACAAAAATTTAAATATACGATTGGGGATATTGTGCTCGCATGCAGCAACGAAGAGGCAACAAACTGGCGCACATGTATGTACATGCACATAGGCAATTTCAGAGTACTATTCCTGTCTATGTGCATGTGAATACGATTCGTGTAAAATCTGCGCTTGCATCCTGAAAATGAGTTTTTTTTTCTTCCATTAGAGAGGCGCTCTGAAAAACCATCATCGTTCCATGGAAGCCATATTTCATGACCTTCAACTATTTCGATGGAGGTGTACTTTTTCTAGCCCGAAAATAAATATATCTATCTCCCAGCCCGGTTACACATCTTAAATGCAGCTCACCTTCTTGCTTAGAATATAATTGCTAAGGTTATCGTTTATTGACTGTGTTCGCAACTTGTGCGTTATATATCTTATCATATTCGCCGGTCAGTTCGATAACAGACGAACAAAATTACAGTCGTCTGCGAAATACGATCCACAGCACAGTACACTCAGCAGAATTATGGGGTCTTTATCCCCTCTTACTGCCAGCCTGCGCTCCGGCCTCTTTCGTACGGAACCACACTCATAGCACCTTCCGGGTGTACACGTACAACATAGGTTCACAATATCGATTTTAACGATTAATCACTTTTGGGGGGTGCTCTCGACGTCTCCCACGCGCTGCAATTTTTTCGGTTCGGATAAATTTGATTTTCTGCAGATTTTTATTCTTTGTCCATCACGAGATTGAATATCTTCAAAGTGTGATTGGTATCGATTTAAGCTTTTAGGTATTGTGCAATAAACCGGACTGTAAATAATTTTGTTTGCCGATTTGTCTACCGGCGCGGCGTTACAAAAACTGATTGTGGATGTCTATCTTCTTCCGTGTATAGTGGCGCACACACTCAGTGCACTGTTCCTTGTGGTGGTGTTGGTGTATGGGTATATGTGCATTTTAGTACTAGTAAATCATCACGACGAATGTCGAAATGCGCGAATTTAAAATGTTGTCCATACAAAAAACTGAGGGCGAGCCTCTGTTATTTTATGCGCCGTACCACATAGTACTATGCCCGAAGTGAATTGTATCTCGAGCCTAATATGGTCGTTTGTCACAAATCAAAAATGACACAAACAACAAATTAAATCACACCGATTGTCGAATTTTGTATTGGGTTTACTCGGCCGCTCCAGTCCATACTGGTTTATTGAAAACCCATAATTAGAATCATTAGAGCGGCGGTATCTACAGTACAGTTGCAGGCAGTCCCTGTCCCAGTACCAGCCTCTCCATCTGCAGATACTCTTTCAGGTTGACGGCGGCTCTCTTAATCGGTTCACACATTGAGATTAACAAAGTGCAGTGAATGGCCAAAGAACAATTAATCACTTGAAAAGCTCAATCGGGTCACGATTACGTGTACGGAAAAGCTATAAAAGCTGGTAGCCAGCTGCTGAATGCTATAACTCAGATACGTGATTTTTTCTTTTTTTGAAATCTAACAATGGAAAAGAGTGAGAACCGGTGGGGTGGTATGTGTGTATTGTATGCGGCCGCCGCGCCGGGATATGTGTCAATGTGTGTTCAAAGCACGCTCTCTAAACTCGCTCTCCGGAAATCGAAATACACTTGCAGAATGTAGACTCACACTACGCTACGACTGGTACTGGCCAAGTGCACCTCTTGAGTATGTGTACTATTTATTGTGGCCGTTTTTCGTTGTCGTACGTATTCTTTGGATTGCACTGAAAACTTTCTTTGGCTTAAACATTAGCACTCTCAATTTGATTTCGACACTACAACAAAACACTATCTACACTAGGGAGCTTTTGTATACGACAACGGCGACTTGAAACAAACAAAGGCCCCTAATTGGGAGATTGGGACTTATTTTGATATTTTCCACTATAATTAAATGCTCTGTTGCTGCATAAGATACGGATACGGACACTAGATTTAGACGCGCTTACCTCTGCGATTTATTGCAACGACAATTGACGAAGTGTGTGCATCGAGCGCCTTACGTTGTAAGAGATGTTGAACTTCGCAGTGTCTGTTGTCTCACTACACAACTCCAAAAGGCATACATAAATCGAAATAAATTTGTTTTCAGGCCTGCGCATATGTAGCGCTAGTTGTAACCACTATACGCTGCTTGCGAAAATAAAACACACAAAAAGTCAAGAAAACAACGGCGACAGGAACGACAACGATGAATATAAAAACGAACTACATAACGATGTAACAACTAAGTACGTGTCAACAAAAACCGAACGAAAACCCGAACAGGTTAGATGACTATAGTCTAAGGCGAACGAGCCGTAGATACTTATTCTAGAAACAGCACTAATCCACTTCTTATTTCAAACCCCGAAATAAACGAAAAAGAAAACTCTTCTTCTAGACGACGAAACCAGCCATTCCACTCTTTACTTCAAAACACATGTACACATGCACACATGGCAATTGCACTAAACAATGTATCTCGGGATGGTGGAAGCCATTGCACGATGGAACAAAATCAATAGACCCATTATGGGCGCAGAGTTGTGCTGAGCCTTTGTAAGTTAATCTATTGCCAGGAATCACAAACACAACTGGTAAGTGGTGACTGTTGGCTGATCAATTCACGCATTGATTTTCGTATCTTTTGTAATTTTGTTATTTGTTTTTTTTTTTCACATAGGTATATGAATCTAGTATTGGTGCGGGGGTGGTGGTGGTGTTGGCGTAGAGTATAGATTGTTTCCGCGGTGATGGTGGGTGGCAGCCGTAGCCCTCCCGTAAAACAACGATTCGATCACTGGGCCGTTCTCTCGTTCAGATAAGAGATATACTTTCATTCAACACCACAAAAAGTTGACTGATGGCAGCAATGGCTTGGCTTCACGATTTGGCATGCAACTCATGGATACGCTGTGAATCGTCTCCACAAGAGTTGACATTTTACTACGTACAACAGAAATACAACTCTTGACGTTGGTCGTTGTAAACGTGACTATGTGTAGTTGGGTAGTTTGGTGGTGGTGCTTGTTCATTGCCAAAAGCTCGCGTATCTATCGTATCCGCGGCGGGTGTTGTATATAGATGTTACTGTAGTGGGTGCAT
Organism: Rhingia campestris; assembly: GCA_932526625.1. Lineage (NCBI taxonomy): Eukaryota > Metazoa > Arthropoda > Insecta > Diptera > Syrphidae > Rhingia > Rhingia campestris. The sequence goes on from OW052182.1 coordinate 222,571,297, forward strand.
TTGTGTACACAAAGCTATGAGATACGGCACATATACACTTGTTTGGTAGCGTACGCACGATATGTCATGCGCAATAACGTGTGTAGGAGTTTTAAGCGAGTGCTTTTGATTAGAGTGGACCGAAAACCCAAAAGCTTACGTTAAGCACATTTTAACACAAGACAGGGTGTTCTGCAAAATAAGAAGTGTAGAAAAAAATTTCAAATGATGGTTTTCAATGTTACTTAGCTATAACTGCGGCCTAAAGATAAACAACAGGCTGTCAAATGGCACACTAACACACACACAAAACCAGATCAACCTTTTTTATGTTCGATTGGGTCTAGTCAAATCTGAAATCTGAGAGTAAATCTGAAAATCCCAATTGAAAACGCTATTAGTGTCGTTTTAACTATCATATTTTCAGTCACACCGGTTGTTTGTTTATTTTGTCAATAGGTATTACACTTAGAACTGCTACCATTTTAATGTTAAAAAATAGGTTTTCACAACCGCAACGATATTAAATCAAAACGAAAAACTGACGGCTATCAATTGTAATGGTGTTAGTGCAACAATGGTTAAATCTGCCGAAAAATCCAAATCTGACATTGATCCGAGATAAAAAAAAAATCAACGGAACACAATGGTCTTTTGAAAGATCTATATCAAAACAAATTGATAATAAACCATTTTATTAAAATACAAGCTGGCCCGTCAAACGTTGTTTTGCCATATAAATTATTTATTTATTTATTATTACTGTGCTATCAATTGGAATGACCGCCTGCAGCGCCACCTGTTGAGAATTTTTCAATTTTTCTTTTTACCTAAACCTTCGCGGAGCAATTACGAACAAATCCGCAGAAGGAAGTATCCAATTTGGTCCAGTCGTTTTCGAGTTTTAAGCATCCGAACAAACCAAGATCCATTTTTATATATATAGATGAGATTTGCTTGAAACGTGTTCTCTCTCGTATGAAGTTGATACACTACAATGTGTCCTACCAATTTACGATTTACTTTCCTATACTACGTACCTAGGGATGTAAAAAAAAAAATGTGACAGCTAACGAAACTTATAGTACAAGTAGTTATGAATAACCTTTAAATGTTTTAAAATAGTGCGGGAGTTATAGAAGAGAAATAAAGAAATTATTAGGTCTGTTCCCGTACAAAATAATAGGTCTGTTCCCGTACAAAATAATATTTACTGATTTTTACTTATTGCCGTTCCCGTACGCAAAAATTAGTAAAAGAGACAGCTCACGAGAGAGCAAAAAACTACCCCTCCATAAAATTCTGTAAAAAAAATTACTGCAGAAATTTCTGTTGGTAAAAATCAGTTGGTATCTAAAAGTGACAACTCGCTTGTTTTGACAGGTGATTTATGTCATTTGTTCTTTAAAAGGCATACAAAATATATGATTTTACTGTTTTTTACTTAAACGCGTTCCCGTCCTTTTTTTTTTAATTTTGTCTCTTTCTGAGATAATTTACCCCCACTCCAAGAAATTTTAGAATTTACTAATTTTACTGAAAAAGTACGGGAGTCATACTTAATACTCAAGATGTTGGATGTTGTGGAGACATACTCCATACTTCGGGGAATCATGGTTTTTGTGCTCAATATTCGCTGAATTTTAGAGTTTGTGGATTTTTGGCTTGGATTCAATTTCAATCCTTTCAATCAAGGCGAGCATATTGCCAAGACACCGCGGCCACTCACTATTGTTAGGTATATTATTTTTATGTGTTTTATAACGGTGGTGCTTCATTTATTTTGTTAAATTTGAACAAAAGAGATTGTGAATTTGTTCTACCTACGGATCTTTCAAATAGTTTCTTCAGCTACGATTTTTTATTCTCAGTGATTCTTTCCGTGCTTCGTAGCTTATAATATTGACGAATTACTTTTATAATACGTTAAAAATATCCAGCCGTACTAGTTAAGCATGGATTTGAATCCAACAAATTTCTCCCATGCATCAAAACGAATATATATGAAAGTAATTAAATAGGTACCGATCACAAAATAAATAATAGGGATTTTCATGCAACGTCGTGATTTTCCAAAGTCCGAAAAATTGTAAGTTTACGAAGAACTTGTTATGAACGATTCTAATATCTTTGACACACTCGTGGTATCAATACTATAGTATACGAATGTACCACCTATGTGTCAGGAAATTCCAAGCTAATTCCACGAGAGCGCAGCATGGTATTTGTATCGATTAAGACTAGCATTTTTACTGTAGTATACATATATGGATTTCTGGTGATCGCATCGCCATTCTTCCTAAGTGGTACGTTGAAGATCTAAATTTTGTGTTGCCATTTCTCAACTCATACTACCAAGGTATTGCTAATTGAATGTTTGAAAATGTTTCGATAAAAAACTTCCCATATAAATTTATTTACCACGTTTAGAACTGTCCCGAATGCATATCTGAAGCTTTAGCTTGTATCTGAGTTATAAATTAGGGTGAAGTTATAGCTATCATTAAAAACCATCATTTGAAATTTTCTTTTACTCATTGCGGCTTTTTTTATAAATTCAACAAAGCTTATGAATTTTAGAACATGATTATCCAAAAATATTTTAATTTTTCAATTATACTTTTCGTAGAAAATAACTTGTTATTTTTCACTGATGAAGATTTATTCTTGTGAAGTAATGAGCTAATTTATTCACCCATGTTGAATATCAATATTGAACTCACCCAATGTTTGGCACAATAATTATAAGTCGGAGTTCTATTTTCTTATAGTTAAAATCCGTGGTTGTACTTTATTTAAAAAAAAATATATATGAAGAATTTTTTGCAGAGTCAATGCATTCAAAATACAATCAATATGGGTTGGAAAAAGCACTTAAGTTTATATATCTGTCGGTACTTTCTGCTCACAACTTTAATTCATTATACCTCTTGTTAACAACAAGATCCACTGTATTTACTTAGGTACTTGTGCAGCTATGACAGCTGGTTACAATCAGAATCAGAACTGATAGGCAGGTACATAGAATTCAATGAAAGACAGGTAGATGCATTGTAGGTTTTAATTACTTCAATTCCAGTGCTGCCACTATTTTTTTCTCAATATTATTATTGTAATTGGGTAAAATATAAATTGTACACATTATTCTACAGCATATTTCTTTTCATTTTGATTTCATTTTGAAAAATAAGAAGACTTTTGCAAACCAGCTGCTACATTTGCATTGTAAACCAACTGAGTTCATTTGCGAATTCACCAAAAGGGCCCACTTGCACCGACGCAGTTATTTAACTATGTTGTGTTCAGCTGCATGGAAATCACCAGAAAATTCATGGATAGTTGATATGTGTTTATAATTTAAGAATCAGCTGGTTTCATTGCCAAATTTAATTTGAAAATTTTTAAATTGTAACAATAAATAAATAAAAACTTCAAAATGAATTATAACAGCCATTTGACATTAGATTAGATTTTAGAATCAGATTTATTCGTTTTTTTCTTCATTTGCAAGCACAGTACATATTAACTTGTTTGGCGAGAATAACTTCGCATTGAAATTAAATACGCATTGTAAATGAGGTTAACTTTAAACATATTATCTCATTTACTCCCTTGAATACTTAATTTCCCTATCCGTAAAAGTTATACAGGACGTTTTAAATAATAATTTTAGCCATGGAGTTCTGTTACAAAAAAGAGACATTTTTGTTTTTCTAAAATATTACACATACATTTTGCATGATTTGTGATTTTTAATGCCTTAAAGAACACAATTGACTTTTTTCACCGAAATTCGATTTGATCATTATATATAAATAATTATTTACTTGAAGTCAATATAACAATACTACGTTACTTTCTTTATTTTAGCTATTTTTGCTTACTAATTTGCTGGAAATTTGCAATCAGTATGGCAGCATAAGAGAGGCCACTGGTTCATGCCCCTAAAAATAGGCTAAATTTAATAGAATCTTGTGGAATGTGGATCTTCGTTTTCTTTGTCCCTTTTTGTATGAAGTCCCGTTATGTTTGATCAAAGATCGGCCGTGTTCCGGATTTCAGATTTCAACTGCAAAATGAGGTGAGGCCATGCGGAATGCAAAATCTTAATGAATGGCAAGGTAAATGTCAAACTATACCAATCCTTATTTTGCAATTTCGTTTTTCCACATTTATAGATTTTTATTTACTTTTATCTATTCAGAATAATTATTCTTCAATAAAAATATAAAAAATAAACTAAAGAAACCCATAATGTTGGGTAATGCTACTGAAATCAAAAACATATTCATGACAGTTCGACGCCAAATCAGCTGTTTCACTCATATCTGAGTGTCCATGCGTAAATTTTCAACTTGTTTTGCCAGTCATTTCCCCTAAAATGTCGCTTGAATAAAATAGTCGATTACCAATGCGAGCAGTGCACCGGCAAAGTTAACTTGGTAAAAATGAAATCCGGAATGCACCCATTATGAATTCTATTTGGCACAAATTAAAAAGGATCTGGCCCCTGGTGAGAGACGCTTACGGGAGTATGTCATGGCCTGGCATTTGATGACATTTAGTTCTAGGGAATAAAGTATGAATTCGTTATCAGCATAAGTGGGAGAAGAATAAAGCATGTAGAACAAACATCAAGTTTTAAATCGAGCTTGCTGTCAACTTATTCTCTCAGATTGTAATTACAGTGGTTTAGTACAAAAACTATCACTTACTTACTTACTTAAGTGGCGCTACAGTCCGGAATGAACCTGGGCCTCAACCAACATGCCTCTCCAATTAGTCCGGTCCTTAGCTAACTGCCTCCAGTTGCGCACTCCAAGTTGGTTGAGGTCGGTTTCCACTTGTGCGCGCCACTTAAGGCGAGGTCTTCCTCTACTGCGTCCGACGTCTGGCTGGGAATCGAAGACTCTGCGAGCCGGAGTATTGGTGTCCATTCGTTCTACATGTCCTAGCCATCTTAAACGTCCAATGCGGAGTTTTTTGACCAGGGACATGTCGCTGTACAGCTCGTATAGTTCTTGGTTGAATCTTCGTCTCCATAGCCCGTCAACGCAAACGGGACCGAAGATTTTTCGAAGAATTTTCCTCTCGAATCTACCAAGGATTTCTTCATCCGCTTTTGATACGGTCCATGCTTCAGCGCCGTAGAGCAGGACTGGGATGATCAGGGTCTTATATAGGGTCTCCTTAGTAGTTCGAGTGAGGGCTTTACTACTAAATTGCCTTCTTAGCCCGAAGAAACAGCGGTTGGCAAGAGTAATTCTTCGTTTAATTTCTGACGAGATGTTGTTGTCAGAGCTAATAGCGGAGCCGAGGTAGACAAAGTCCCGTACTACCTCAAAGTTATATCTGTCAATGGTGACGTTCTGTCCAATTCGTCGATGTTGTGAGTCCTTTCGTGATGACAGCATATACTTAGTCTTACCCTCATTTACTGCTAAACCCATTTTCGCCGCTTCCTTCTCTATACTAGCAAACGTGGCTATGACATCACGTTGAGTCCTACCAATGATGTCAATATCGTCAGCGTATGCTAGTAGTTGCACCGACTTTTGGAAAATTGTGCCTCTGGTGTTGGCTTTGGAGTTTTGCACAATTCTCTCAAGAATCAGATTAAAGAAGTCACATGACAGCACATCGCCTTGCCTAAATCCTTTTTTGGTATCGAATGTGTCGGTGAGGTCGTTTCCGACCCTGATGGAGCAGCGAGAATTCTCTATCGTCATCCTACACAAACGGACGAGTTTGGGCGGTATACCAAAACTAGACATTGCTCTGTACAGTTCGTCTCTATAAATGCTGTCATATGCGGCTTTGAAATCGATGAATAGGTGGTGGGTATCGATTTGGACTTCTTGAGTTTTTTCCAGGATCTGCCGAAGTGTGAAAATTTGATCGGTTGTGGACTTTCCTGGCCTAAAACCACACTGATAAGGGCCAATCAGGTTGTTGGTAAACGGTTTCAGGCGTTCACATATTACGGCAGATAGGATCTTGTAGGCGATGTTGAGGAGACTTATGCCTCTGTAGTTGGCGCAGTTCAGAGGGTCTCCTTTTTTGTGGATCGGGCAAACGATGCTGAGGTTCCATTCTTCAGGCATATTTTCATCCGACCAGATTTGGCTTATGAGTTGGTGGATGTTACTTACCAAGTCATCTCCGCCGGCCTTATAGAGCTCAGCGGGAAGGCCGTCATTTCCGGCAGCCTTATTAAGCTTGAGTTTAGATATTGCTATCCTCACTTCACTCAGGTCGGGTGGTTGGCAGTTTTCGCTGTCGTTGCCAATATTGAATGGTTCGTTCTGCCTGACAGCGGAATGTTGTTCGTCATCGCCGTTCAACAGTCTGCAGAAGTGGTTCTTCCATATCCTCAGCATCGACTGTGTCTCAACTACAATATTTCCTTGTTCATCTCGACAGGATTCTGTTCGAGCCTTGTATCCTTGGCTTTGACGTTTTACACTTTGGTAAAACTTGCGAACATCGTTCCTGGAGTGGCACCTCTCTATATCCTCGATCGCGCGCTTTTCTTGCTCTTTTTTCTTCTTGCTGAAAAGCCGATGTTCTTCCCTTCTTCTTTGCCTATAGAGCTCAATGGCAGCTCTCGTCTTCACCTGCAGCTTAGCCTTGTAGGCCTCGTTCTTGGCTGCGAGCATCTGTCGGCATTCCTCATCAAACCAGGGGTTTCTTGCTGGTGGGCGTGAGAAACCTAGCACATCAGTTGCGGCTGATCTAATGGCCTGTTGGCATCGTTGCCATTGCTCTTCGACATTCGATGCTGGTGGTATGGTGTTGATCGAGAGGTTAAGGGATACGCGTTGTGCGAAGGTCTTGGCGGTCTCTTGCGATTGCAGTCTTCCGACATTAAATTTTTTTACAGTATTTCTGGATTGTTGTGGCGTGGTGGATATCCGCATTCTTACCTTGGCTGCTACAAGGTAGTGATCCGAGTCGATGTTAGCTCCTCGGAATGTTCGGACATCCAAAATACTGGATGCGTGCCTCTTATCTATCGCAATGTGATCAATTTGGTTGACCGTTCGTTGATCTGGAGACCGCCATGTCCCCTTATGGATATCGAGGTGAGGAAACCGTGTGCTGGCTATAGTGGCATTTCGTTCCGTAGCGAAATCAATTAGCCTAAGTCCGTTACCAGACGTGTTGTCGTGTAGGCTATGTTTTCCGACAATACTTCTAAAGATGTCTTCTCTTCCTACCTTTGCGTTAAAATCTCCCAGCACGATTTTAACATCGTACTTCGGTAGTCGCTCATAGGTTTTGTCGAGGAGCTCGTAGAAGCAATCCTTAGCTATATCATCTTTTTCTTCCGTCGGAGCGTGAGCGCATATAAGGCTTATGTTGGCGAATTTGGCCTTGATGCGGATTGTTACTATGCGTTCGCTAATGTCTTGGAAACATAAGACTTCTTGCCTAAGTCTGGCACTTATAACAAATCCGCATCCGAATAGTCGCTGTTTCTGCTCACTATAACACGGTCCGTAGTATATGTCACAGTTTTTCATCCTCTTTTTGCCCGGCCCATCCCATCGTATTTCCTGGATGGCAGTAATGTCTGCTTTGTAGCAGTTTAGGGCTTCCGCTAGTTGTTCGCCTGCACCTCTCCTGTTTAATGTTCTCACATTCCAGGTGCAGATACGAACGTCGTTGTCCTTTTTTCGTTTAGCAGGGTCGTCAACAATAAAATCAGTCCTTTCCGAGGCTATTGGTTGCTTCGTAACAATAGTTTTTTCCGTGGATGGGTAGTTAACCCAAAGCACAACCCCCAACCTGGAGGGCCAGTTCCAATTTATTAGATACCCCTAGGACACGGGGCCATCAGTATCCACTACGGGATTGAGCGCTGCCGTTGGCCTTTCGGTTCATCCGCCACCATCTCTGTTCAAGGGGCCTGACTAACCCTTGAAATTCCTAGACAACCTGTTGTCCGAATATGTCAGAGCAGCTCATCTAGGTTCGCCTGGGACAGCAGGTCGGGTATTCATCCGTGCCATTCTCACCAGGGTGTTTATAGTGTTGCTGTTTTTCGTCGTGTTATCAACACTCGCACTTATCGTTTAGCAAGTCAAATCCGGTTGGATGAGACCAGTATCCGATGGTTACCACTTGGAGGTAAAGATAAGCACATTTGATGTGTAGTCAAAGTTGCAACACTGGGCATTGCCAAGTTAACGCCAATCAGAGTCTACCCTCGTTCTACAACACCCAACCATCGAGGTAAAAACTATCACTAGGGCTATAGAAAATTGATCATTCGTCATTTGAAAGCGCAAATGAAAATAGGTGTTTTTAAAGTGACAAATCCATTAGTCATAATTTTATTGTAATTGAACTGTTTAACAACGTTTCCATAATAATTAATTAAGAACCCCCAAACATTATTTATGAGAATGACATGTGGAAACTCAGCTACAGAGATATTCCTTCGCTGTCTGTCTTTCTGATGTACATTTAAGAAACGAATCACCTTAAGAAAAATCACTCGGTACTTCTTGCATGGCCAGATGGGTGTGGGTTTTTGCAACAATCTCTAGAGGTAGAATGCATTTTTTTATTTTTTTCGTGTGCATGTTCGTCTGAATGGTTTATTCAAAAAACAAAATTTAGCGTCTGTCGATGAAGACAGAGATACACAACTAGTGACTTTTGTAACATTAGTTCATAAAGTTTAACTTTCGATTAGGTATGACGTAGGTCGTTTGACACATTGCATTGCATTGTATTCAAAAGTTTTGTTTAATCAAACTTCAGTCTTATTATATTTAAAAATAGCTGATTAATTATAATCGCGGTTACCATTAAAATACAATAAAAATCGGTATAAAGTGTTATTATATATTTTGTACATGTCGTGTTGAAACTTTTATTTGAAATAATTTTCTCATTAGGAATGTATTTTTTGTATCCTATAAAGGAAGATATTTAAAAAAAATCCTAGATTTATTCCCGTATCCTAAATAAAAAAAACAAAATGTGCTACAATTTGTAGATTTGTTATTGTTTTCGAAACCCTAAAAAATAAACGCTGCTTATGATCGATATGTACTTGTAGTAATCGGCATATAGCAGTTTGCTCGTGTAGATCTTATCTCGAACAGATCATGTAAAGATTTTCACATATTATATATCCAATGCTATGATTTGTCATACATAACTGTATAATTTGATAAATTTTCCAGTTATAACATGGCCGCTGATTCCTATAAAACCTTAACCCCCTTATTATTAGAATTCACTAAATCACTTATCAACGGTTGTATTGTTATACAGTTCATAAGTATTAATACAGCCTTTATTCAGGGTCGCACAAATTCTTATTCATAAAATGTTTCCCCACCCATAATTGTTATACAGGGTTTGTGTCAAGTAAATTACCAAAAAGAGGGACATCTATTACAATAAGCTGTTCCACAGCTCGGCAGAGTTACCAAAGGATAATTTATATGGTTGCGAAATACATGGCGACAACTTTGTTTTAAACACTTTAATCACATTTGCTTGGCTTATGTTGACTCAATAACATCGTTTACAACGTTGAGTCTGTAGGTAGAGTAGTATTACCATTTGAATAAATTAAACCGTGGGACACAAGTGCTGAAATACAAAAATACCCTGGGAAAACACTATAAGGGTCTATATTGAAAGACCAAGACAAACTTCAGATTGCAGTACTTTCTTAATCAAACATTTAATATAATTTCTTTAAACGTTTTCCAATAAACGTATATTTTTAACAAAATGACCCAAAAACTAGGTTAGGTTCAAAATTGTCTATAAATATGTGCTACGATGATGTGAAGGGTATTCATGCAACGTCGTAATTTTACTACGTGGATAAGATTGTAATTTTACGACGACGTTTCATGAACGATCCTTAAACTGCACCACTAAGGGCCCAGTTATAGCTATCATTGAAAAACATCATTGGAAATTTTCTTTTACTTCTTGCGTTTTTTTTTTATAAATTCAATCATTGCCCAGTTGGTGTCAAAACTAAGATTGTGAATTTTAGCACATGATTATCCAAAAATATTTTAATTTTTAATTATAGTTATCGCAGTAAATCGCTTTTTATTTTTCACTGATCATGATTTACTTTTGTGAAGTATTGTTTGTCGTTCCACTGAAATGAAACGGAATTTTCCAATCAATCATGTTTTGTGTTCCATTGTTCCCTTTCCGTCTTCGATAATTTTTTTCAGTTAAGAGCATACGTTTGATGTGTGAAAGTGACTGATTAAATGTCAAAATAGCATTTCAAAAGTTTAGGTACAACGTTTATCATTTCAATTTGCGCGCCCAATTCCTGTGAGAAATTTCCGATATTGTTGGAAAAGATTTCCCATACAAATTTTGACACTTCATTTATCACGTCGTAATTTTATCACGTTTACAACGTTTACGACGACTTTCCGACGTTGCATGAATACTCCTATTGACGTGTGGAAAAGTTTGAAAAGCGCCTCTACATGTGGAAAAAAGAATATCCTAAGTGCTATAGAATTAAGGGAAATTTTCATTTATACAGGATTACGATAAGAAAACTGTGTTTAAGACGAAAGTCCAAACGCGTATTTCCAAACATTTTACTATTAGGCAATATACCAGTTGATATGGCATTTAATGGAATAAATAATGGACTTTTTAAATATATGAAAAGCTGAGCGATTAAATTGTCATTTTAATACAAAAATGTAATTTTAATTTGGCGCTATTTTTCCATACGAATAGCGCCACTTTTGCGACTAGTAGAGAAAAAAGGAATATTACAATGTATACCAAAATGCTAGCCTTCAGTCGTCAATTGTGTATGTATGATAGAGTATAAAATTTAGTTCCACGATTATGATTTGCCATGCCGAATGCGTCCATTATGTTATTGAGTCACATAATCATACCACTATTTTCAGTGTTACCATGCACAACAGTTAAACACAAATATTTTGAACAACTTCGAATTTCATTTATTATATCTAAGCAGTTTTTTCTTGTAAACATTATTATTATATTTATGCTATAAACTTATTTAAAATATTTTATAGTAAAAAAAATTATTCGTAAGTATAAAAATGTGTGAAACTCTATTATAAATCGAATTAAAATATAATACTATGTAATCCTCGTTTTACATAAAAGGTTCGTTCGATTGTCTATGTACAGTTAGGTATTGTTAAAACTAATTAATGACTACATAGCAGTCTCCAGTGGCTGACTGTAGCTGCGACTATCCGCCTGGAGTGGGTTCATGGGACTGCTAGAGCCTTCGTCGTCGAAATTTGTTTCGAGCAGTGCCTCCGATTTGGATCGCATATAGGAACTAGAGCTCGGCTCCTGGTCGGCAGTTTGATAAACAGTCTTTGGGCGTTTGTTCGCATCTCTCGGTGGATGAATGGACGGCTGAGTAATTTGTGGTGGTGCTTTGCTGCTTCTCACCGCGGTATAGTATGAATCCGGTCTTCTGATATCAGCTGGATTTTCGGGTGCTGCTTCTCGGATTATGTGTTGAAACTGCTTTTTCTGGTCATAATCGACAGGAGTGAAATTGAAATTGTCAATTTTATCCTCGTACGGCAGGGTGCTAGACTGTGATTGATTTGATGAATACACAGCATCGGATGGACGGGCCAAGAAGCTACTGTGACTTTGTTCTTGTTCTCCTCGTTTATATTCGGGGAGTGTGTGCTTTAGTTCGTTGAGAAACGCAAGATTCTCATTGTGGGTTCTTAGGGGTAACGTGCTAGCATTGCCGTAGTAGTCAGAACCCACATCGTCAGCATCGGGGGCGTCAGTTTGATGCATAATCGGGGAGTCTTCAGCTATACTTGTGCTCATTGAGTTATTTCTTGTGCTTGCGAAGGTAGAATTGTCTCTGAAGCCCTCATTGCGATAGGATAACTCGAAACGTTCTGGGTTTGGCGCGTAAATGGCTTTGACGTTACCACCTCGTGCTGAGCCAATGGTGGCTATTTTAGGTTCGTGCCCGTTGTTAGATGACGCGGCCTTTAATGAACTCTGATTGGCATACTCTCCATATTTGTTAGGGTTTGGTAATTTTGGACTCTCACTGGACTGATTGTAAAAATCTTTTCCACTCACGCTTGGTCCTCCCTCATATGTATCGAAACTGGCAGTCGAACTCAATACACTTTTATCCATAGAATCGATTGATCCATTCGAGTCCATCTTCTTGTAGTCTGGTACTGTGCTTCTTGTCAGTGTTGCTGTTGATGACATATTCTGTTTCCGCATTTTGTAAAAACAAATTAAATAAACAAAAATGGAAAAAATGAAATAAATAAAAGCCGAAAACAAAATTTAATAAAATGAACATAGGAAGGGAAACTAAAAACTCATACGAAATTGCGACGCCTCAGGGACCCTTGCGGGTCAATGCCGTTCAAACTTCTCAAACTTTGTCGTATGCTATTCCTCCTTTGCAAACGCTGCACATGTCGATGTTTTGATTTAGCATACCAACAGATCGCAACAAGTATCAGTAGGATGATGGCCAACACAAAAGCCGATATTATACTTATTGCAAAGATGTCCGCTCTCCAAGAAAGAGGATCAATCACAACCTGCAAATGAACCGAATGAAACTTTATGCTTGCTTTTGTTTTGGCATATTAATAGATACGAACCTTTGGATCTATTTCACATATGAATCCCAATTCTTCTTCACATTCTTCGATCTCTACCCCTTGGAATATAAAACTCGTGCATTTATCAATGTGATTATAGTCCTGAATCCACACCCTCTCTGGATACCTAAATGACAACAAAATAATTATTAGTTCATTGTCATTTGATAGTAAAAACCGTTACTTTAAATGTTGCATTTGACTCTGAAGGTATGACCATAAAGTAGCACTGTCTGTTCGTATAAATGGCATAGATGCGTTTTCCGAACGGCAAAAGTCCCTTGCCTCGCGGAATGGCATTGGTGCGCCGATGTATATGAAACAGGTGTCAACAACTAATGAGAAACCAGGCGGGCACTTGCCATCAAGAATCGTCTGGTTATTCATCTGGAATGGCACTGCTTCTACTTCGAGCAAATAAGGATCATCTGAGAATACATTAAAAAATTGCATTAGTGTTCTATGAGGTTTGTAAATGCTACGAGCAAACCTGATTTATCTCGAATTCTGGATGAAACGGAAATTGTCTCATTAAAGCTCCAATAATTGTGTCTTGCATCTACCTTGGATTTCCATAGTTCAATGGTGCTAAATGTTTATTAAAAAAGAATATGAACTCAGATTAGTACAGATTGTTCTTACATTTGAATATTTGACCTAAGAAATGTGTTAAAGGCTGTGAGTATAACATTTTAGAAGCCACATAAACTGATTGATTTTATTTTTATTTTTATTTAAATTTACGGAAATGTTTGCCTAAGTGTCTGTTTTCTCTTCCGTGATGTTACGGTCAGAGTGAAGGACCCATAAAACATGCACTTTAACGGATTCCTACTCAGCTAACATACAGATGCGGGTGTTGAAACTTCCCAGATGTTAGGTTTGTGTCAGGACAATAATATAATTATTCGTTTTCGTTCTTTATGGTCTTGACTAAATTTCTCTTTCAGTACGGATTTTCAACGGCGTAGTGGTAATGTTTAAAGAACAAACTACATTAAACCCATGTCAGAACAAACGACTTGACACTTACGGATAGATACCAACTTTTTTTTCTGTTTTAAGGAGCGCCAATAATTGTATAAATAATTATATCAGGGTGCTAATAATTGTAGTTTTCTGTAAACTTTTTTTGAATTCCCATTTTTAATATATTTATAATAAAATCTTTGTTTCTTTAATTTAATCTCCGCGGAATCTAATAATTTGTATGATGGCATACAACAGATTCAAATATCTTTACTCTCTCTAATCGCGTTCCGAAAGTCGATTGTAAGAGATATCATAGATATCTGTACTTATTATTCCATTTTTATCCTGGTGACATTTAATAGAAAATTGCTGAATGAACAAGGTCGAAAATTTAGCCTGAATTCTAGAAAAAAAACTAGCCCTTTGTTTTGAACCGGTATTTATGCAAATATTTAAAAAAAAATCCTATGATTCCATTTTCTGTAATTTTCAGAAAAAGGGCGACAGACTTGCATTTGTTTTGAACTAGCTTAATGGATCGTATAAGATTGTCCATGAGTTCAAAGTTTGATGTAAATATCACGGAATATGAATGATATAAGGGTGTTTAGCAGAGTAGTAGAGCACACAAAAAATTGGATTGTTTTCGGAGAAAAAAGGGTCCGCTTCGATCTACATCCAAATTAAATAATGAAGATTGTACAGGCAGACGGCAAACGCCATGCCTATCGATTTTATTGTGCCTTTTTTTGCTAGATCATATTATTGATACTGTTAATATTGTAAAATTAATAAATAAATGGCCTTGTTCCGAATTTCAGATTGCATCTGAAAAATAAGATGAAGTGTTATGGTACTCAAAATCTTAAATTTAATAAAAATTCTAATTTTTCCGAGCCTTATTTTGGAATTTAATTTTACCACATTTGAAGATTTTTATTAGAATAATTATTTTTTATCAGAAAAGTAAAAAATTTACTTTATTACACCTAAAATATCGGGTAACTTACAGAAATCAAAAACATTTTCACTAGAGGTCGAAGCAAAAGTAAGCTGTTTAAATTCCGTGACTAAAATTGTCGAATGACTAATAAGAACAGAGCTTAATCAAGATATCTTACCAAAACTGAAACCCGAAACACTGCCAATATAATCTAATCTATGATTAGTAACATGTGACATCCGCATTTTTAAGAAAATAATTTTAATGACATCCTGGGGGGTCATTCCGTAACTTTGAAAACGATTATCACCCAAACGGTAGCCGTCGGCGATATCGTCATCAATTTGCTTCACGTAACTCGACACCTTTGGTATCGTCAATCGTTTATTTGAGAAACTCTCAAACTGTAATAAATAGTTCTCAAACTATATGAATTTTTTTAATGTGTTTGGTGCCGCACAATTTCATTAAAAAGAATGCAAAATGCAAGTAATTGATGATTACAAACTTAAACAAATACTTTCTTTTAATAGTAGCTCAGTTACGGCGAAGCAAATTCACATGCTAGTGAAACATTTTGTTAACATTGATAAATGTTCCAATTCGACATATACACAAAACATATGATCAAATTGCAGTGATTAACATTCTACTTTTAGAATCTTCAAATTACAGTGGGTTACAAATGGTTTTGTATGTTTTAAATACAAAATCAATTTTAAATGTCGGAATTTGACCATTATAATAGTCTTTAAAAATTGAAAACATATAAATAGGCTATTAATAGCTTTTAAAATCATTAAATATGCTTTAGTTGTCCTTACAAAATTCAAATAAATGCAAGACGAGACCTCATGAGCACTCGCTCAATAATCGTCTGTGATTTGACGATTATTGTTTTACGTGAAGCAAATAAAGTGATATCGCCGACAGCAAAAACGATTATTGATCTTACGTGATGCAAGACTACCGTCGAAACGTTATCGTCAAACGATAATCACTTTACGGAATGAGGGCCCTGGATTTTGGACCAACATCTACTTAAGCATTCTAATGTCGGGATGTTATGTCAGGTACATTGAAACAGGTTCAGATCAGTGGTATCAATTCTGTGATATCAATAGACCCTATTGACCCTGGGCTTGGAAAGAACAACAAAAGTATATACACGCCATCTAGAGAATCATAGACATGTACATCTTATTGAAATTGTTTAAACATTTAAATTTGATCCTGAAAATATAAAAACTGTATTTAAAAGCTAACACTGCCATTAACCCAGGTTCCACCTCTGCTTACAGTTTACTTTATGAGAATTTACAATTAAAAAAAGAGACCGTAGAGTGCTAAAAGGTTGAAGTAAAACTTAATGCATCGACGTGTTGTTCGTCACAAATTTGTTCTGCCCGCGCTTGCCCAATTCAATTTTCTGATGTGCATGCTTTGGATTTACTGCGATGCGAAACAAGTTTTTTTTTGCTTGTTGTTTGCCCGCCATTTCGTTTCATGTGTGTTTGCATTTATCCCGACGAGCCCTAAGAAGTTTCACTTCAAAAATCCGAACTAAGTTTACTTAAAAATCATATAAGTTTATGTGACTTTCCAAGTATGTAATTAAAATTTACCTGTTCCAATACTGCATATCATAGCTGTTGTTTTATAAATGTGAGTGTTAAAAGTAATTCAAGGGTAGAATACGC
The DNA here is from genome assembly GCA_932526625.1 of Rhingia campestris. Lineage (NCBI taxonomy): Eukaryota > Metazoa > Arthropoda > Insecta > Diptera > Syrphidae > Rhingia > Rhingia campestris. The sequence continues at coordinate 222,587,553 of OW052182.1, forward strand.
ATGCAATGGGATAGTAAATAAAATACAAAAGAAAAAAAAAAAACAAATCTATCAGTTCTACAGGGAAGAGAAATGACCAAAAAAAAAATTGAACATACTTTGAGTTGTTGACCGTAATCATCTCGTAATCATTTTCAAAGTTCTGGAATATATTATCCACATACTGTTGCCCGGCAGTGCCTGCGACAATAGTTGCTCTGCCTTCATAGCTAGTTGCAACGTTCCTATAAAAAAAAGTTTAAATCTAATTTACTCTTTTTAAAAGTATTGCCACATACTCATAAAACCCATTGTGAGCGGTTGTTTGATAGATCGGCAATCGAACCTTATTAAACCCTGATATCTCCATAATCCTGCTGCCAGTGTTGCTGTGGACGTAGTTGTAGGTGAAATTTGAAATCACTTGCCTCAACCGAATCACTTCGTGATACTTGGCATCATTTTGGGCGATATAGTTCCGATAGAGCATGACTTCTTGATACGGAGAAGATTGTCTGGCTTCAATATGCAATGTCGGTCTATTGCGATTGCGCACAAAGAGGTTATGCTTAATATAACCTTTAAGTGATGTCGCTGTTCCACGTGAATCCGCTCGAATGTATAGTCCTCCTTGGTTGCCTTGTACAAGATTGTTCTACAAAAATAATTCTAGCTAATTTTGTTTCTTAAAAGTTCTTCTATAATTTACCGTAAAGAAGAACGACTGCATATTCTGAACATCAACCCTAAGTGCAGACTCGCATGTGGAAAAGTTCCCATAGAGCTGGCGACAGTTGTTCTTAAACTTATTCGAAGCAAGTGTGAATGTTGGTGACACCTCACCCGCTGAGGAGTATGTAACCGCTGCCTTCGTGGTGCCACTTATTTGGGAATATGTCAAATTGTGTTGTGCATCTCGATCTGTAAATCAATTCCAAAATGTAATTCGTTCACTGAAAAGAGATTTAATCTATTTCATACTTAATCCAATGGCAGAAATAGGAACAGTGACAACTTCGGCAATGAATCCATGAGTTTCCGGTGCCCCACTCGCGATCAAACGAATACTTAACGTCGGGCCAGTAGTCTTGAAGAATGAAATTTGGTTTGGTGAATCCGCTTCTACCTGTCCCAGGAACTTTGATGAAACATTATATATGTCACCATCAAACAATTGAATTGTGTCCGGTCTGCCATACTCCTTTGAATGGTTAAACAAGTTCGATTGCAGTAACCGGAATCCCACTGGTTTGGCTCGATAAACTGCATTGAATATCTTAACACAGTTCACAGGGTTGTTGTCATACTTGTAGTATAACAAAATTCGTTCTTCCACAGTTATAACTTTGTTTGGATCACAGATATCCACCAAAGAGTACAGATGGTATGAGAGGTCCAGCGACTTTAGTGGAACAAAGCTGGACAGATCACTTTCTCGACCTTCTCCTGTCAGGGATATAATGTTTAAGCCGTTACCGAAAGTATTGTTGATATTGATGAAGTTTAGATTCACTGAACCACTAGGTGATAAAAGATTGATGCCATGATGAGCTGAATTGAGTATCGTCACAGAAGTAATAGTTGGATTCTTAAATATCGCCTGGATAGCCGATGACTTTTCATTGTGCAAAATGCCAGCGTTTTCAATACGCACATATTCGAGTCGGCTCTCTCTCCCCGACATCAGGCCGTGGGTTCTAATGTCATGAACTCGGTTCTCGTACAAATTTTGCTCAAAATCAGAGTTAGCAAATCTTATACCACCCCAATAGGTGAGGTCATCTGTATCCAAGTTGCCGTAGCAGCTGACAAAGACAAACTCGTCATTCCAATGGCACTCATGCAATCTTCCATAAAGCTGTCCATTCAACCTCTCGGTACAATCCTCCAGTCGATTCTCGTCTCCTTTGCACTCCAAGGGCTGCACCCAGGACCATATTCTTGTCAGTGAGTTTGTATGGAACTCAATTCGCCGATCGTGGCCATAGTACACATTCAATGGATCATAACCCAGCTCCCGGCACACAACTTGTGCATTCCGTTCGGTGAATCGCTTATCACATATCGGAACCCACTGTAACGTGGTATGGTTGAAGTACTCTAAGAAACCTTCATGAACAGAATAGAGTTCATCCTCATGCGTTCTCGATGAACAATTCTTGTCGGTACAAAGGCGAATGGAATCATGCGTCACAAGGTTCTCCAACGATCGCTTATTCAAAAGTGTATAGGATTCATGATTTTTAGGTGGTCGTGGTCTCATAATAATCTGTGAATCCTTATAACCAATTGCGTTAAGGGTGCCTAACACCAGAATTCCCACATTCGGTTCAAACTCAAGCACAGTTCCATGCTGGATTGTGAGAGTTACATCCGGCATCACCGTGATGTCCGACGTTACCCGATACGGCTCAGGTCGTCTTTTCAGCGTAAAGTCCTTCGATATTCTTCCACCAATATTATCCAGACTGACGTCCACTTCCTTGCCATGATTTGTGCCAGTATCCACAGACACACTAGCATCGAAGGAGTTGTCTATGAGGTACGGTTGGAAAACAACCTCTGCGTGATTGTTCCAGTTGTCAAAGTCAAAAATTCTCGATCGAATATACGTAGGATCCGATGAACCCCACCAGTTTTCCATGGCATACAAGAAATTGTTAAGCCTGGACGAACGAACACCTGCAATCAAGTCATAGTCCATGGCATTCTCCGACATGAGATTTCTGTGGATTTTAACCTTCTGTACTCCGTCGAACCTAATGACAGCGGTTTTTGGCAATGTTCTCTGCTCCTGCTTGAGCGTCCTTATTTGAGCGTGCATTATGGACGTGCGATAACTAGCCACCAAATCGTATCGGTTTTGCTTGATGGTGTTGTACGCAATGATCGCCGGCACCTCTCCTATGATCTCACTAAGACTGTCTGCTCGGATTTCTACAATAAACTTGCCATTGTTGTTCTCCATGCGATTGTAGTCCAGCTTAAGCTTCTTCTCCATGCCATCGAGCGCGATTAAGCCCTTTCGACAGTCGTTGTCCAAGAATAAATTCGAAGTGAAGTTCACCGACGCGTAGTGACCTCTGATGGCCACGGTAAAATCCCTATTTCGCCGCCACGTGTTGTTGCCAAGGAATATGCTGTGGGTAAAGTTCTCGTTGTACTGCCACACGTACGGCAGCGATATTTCCATGCCACCATGCAGGTTCGCCTCAATGATATTGTCCTGCAGGGCGTAGTGGAAGAGATTGTTCGACGAACGCAGATCCTTGGAGACGTGGCGAATACCAAGACCATTTTGGAAAATCTGGGTGTTGTTGATGTGAATTGTGATCTCAGATATGTTGCTCGAGTGTACATCCCAGAATGGTGCCTTCACTAGGAGAGCTTCACCATTGTTGGAGCTGATTTCGGAATTCGAAATCTTGATTGACTCGTTGGCCTTTCGAAGGTAGTGCTCGCCATGCTGTCCAAAATACCGATTGTAGTAGAAAGCCGATATCGCTCGAGCGTTCTTTTGGATTTTAGTCGAACGTATAGTTAGAGATGGTGTTGGACCACTTGCCACGCGGTTTCGAATATCTTGTATGGGTGCTGAAAGTGTTGACAGCATAATGACAGCTCCTCCCAAAGCATTCTGACCACTTTCGTAATGAAGTATAATCCCGTAGCTGCTACTTGTCACAGGGAATACACTTAGATCACGTTTAACCTCCCACAAACTAGATCGATCGTTTTCTGTCTGTGAATCCAGAATCCAAATTCGTTCAGTGGACCGATTTTCAATCGGATTGAGAAGTTGTATTCCCATCACATAGCCTGGTTGACAGCGGATTGCCATTTTTCGGCTCACACTCTCGCCGGGATGCTTCTCTGTGATGATATATTTCGTTTGCCATGTGGCTAGATCAAAATTAAAATCGTGCTTTGGCAGGAACACGGGTTCGTAGTCTGTGTCAAAAGAGTTAAAGTCGGGCGCCATTTTGAACCATCCACCCAGCTCTCTTTGATCAATGGCAGATACGACGGGGTCATGCGATATGCCACTGCCTGTGTTGTCCTTTATCAGAGATGAATGTACTCGGAGTCCCAGTTGCTTGAGACTGATGCCATCGCCTTTGTTGTTCGTGAATTCACTGTTCTTAATATTGTTAACAGACTTGCCTCCAAATACATCGGAATATATCACGCCAAGACCGTCATTCAGATTATCAACGATGCGGACGTTCTCCAAGTTGTGCCGGGCGAAATCCATCTGCACAGCGGGTTTGAATGAATTTGTCTTGTAATCAAATAGACCGGCTCTCTCTACAGTCACGTATTGTAGATCAGCCCGTTCTGCCAACATACTGAACCGCAGGCCCGCCCAACCGCCTTCGTGGCAGCGAACTCCAACGTCGTTATCATGTGAGCAGGAATTCTCAAACTCACCTCGGGATACTCGCTCCGAGCGACATTTCGTGATGTCTATGTCATGCTCTGTACACTTGATGTTTGAAACGATGACGTCCTCAGTGGTTCCTACTCCCGGCATTTGAGAGGGATGCAAACGCCAATCCAATGGATTGAGTGTATAACCAAGGTGGTGGCACACCAAGGCAGCATTTATTATGTTCCACCCGTAGTCGCAAACAGTTCCCCACCGATCATCCAAGAAAATCTGTAAACGTCCTTCAAACTCCCCAGCGCCTCCAAGTAAACGAACTGGAACCTCTGCGAAGTCCTCCTTTCGCATAATCGATTCGGTTTCCATGTCAATAGCCTCCATATCCTCCCCGTTGGCATCAACGGTGTCGTTTGTTGGCCCCGGCATTAGAGTATCCCTCTTCAGTGTGAAGAGAATGTCATCTGGTCTTCTCCCTCTTGCTTCTAGCTTTCCTGCTACCATCATTCCGACACTTGGCTCAAACTTCAACGTTACATCTGGCTGGAGAATCAGCTTTCCTCCTGGGCGGATGTTGATATCTCTATTAACTCTGTACGTTCCAGCTGGGATCATTTCTTGCCCATCCACTTCCCCACCAACCAAGTCGGAACCTTCGTTAAAGAACTTGTGCACAAAGGTTGGTATCGAGATGATCGTGGAACTGCCCGGGTTCGAGTTGTGCAGCAAATAAGGAAGATACTGAATCTTAGCCAAGTTGTATCGATCATTACGATGGAACAGGCGCTCGTAAATCTTAAATTCATCGGTATAACCCAGCCAGTTGTACGTAGCATTGATAATCTGACTTTGATCGCACAACTGTGATCCGATTTCGTACTGGGAGTCGTAATTGGCGATAATATTTCGGAAAACGTCAACATTGCTCGATGAGATCACAATTGGCGCAGAAACTCTGGAGCGGGGATTCAACTTTCTCTCTCCCGCGTCGGGGGATGCCGGCCCAAATGGTTCTCGCACCTTATTCTCACGCACAAAGTTTCGCGTAAATAGCAGCCATTGAACATCTCTTGCGCTGTATGGCGAAAGGCCTAGCGATACCACGTAGACTCCTTTGTTTCGCATAAAATAGTTGCTCTGGACCACAAGTCTCACTGGTAGTTCATTAAACTCATCCCAGGGTTTATTTCTGATATAAAGTGACCCATAGGATCCATATCGAAACTGATTATATTCAATGCGTCCTCGTAAATTCAAAGCAGGGCTAAGGAGGATCGAGTTTCTCTTGCTGTTCTCAAAGAGATTATGTCCAATTTGGAGTTTAAGTACGTCATCATCGGGGTTTTGCAATGGAAACCAGCAACTATGTATATGAACATCGTCAAGGTTGCTGGAATTGAAATGATTTCCCGATATATTGACCCACAGAGGAGCGCAAAAGTTTCCATGATAAATGCCAGTCTCCAAGTTGTTGAACATGTCGGTAAACTCCACAGTGGTGGTCTGATTCAGAGGGATATACTCTTTTCGTTCAACGTCATTTGTTTCATTCAACCAAACTGCAAAACCATAGCCCTGGTTTGAGCTTATGGAACTCCTTGAGATATTTCTATTTCCTCCGTAATACGTGATGTTGACCCCATCGCCCTTGTTAAAACTTATATTACTCTGAGTGATGTTAACATCTCCAGCTCCACTGGTCACATGGACTCCCGAAACATGTCCATTGTTGGATATGATGGTACTTTGTATCTGCAGCTGGGACCGTATATTATCCATGGCAATACCACGACCTGAGTTGTCCTCCACAACGGAGTCGACCACCTTCAGGTCATAAGTTCGAGTGAACCCGGTTGTAATGCGTATAAATGCTAAGACCTCCGTTCGCATATCTGCCCGGAACTGAATATAGAGTTTGTCCTTGGTGCTAGTCACTGCCTGGTGCCTTGTAAAATTTCTCAAATTCCAAGAAGTCAGCACCCGATCGCTCGGAGACGATCCATCATAGATCATAATACTAGCTGATTCGTTACGTGCAACTGTGAAGTAATCGAAATGAACCGTAAGCACATATCCGGGATGGGTGAAGAAGTATTTTCCGCATTCCTTAGCTGCTCCAGCATAAAACTTCTGATGCAGGGACAGACTTATCGGAAACGTCTGCCCAGACGTTGTTGGCAATGTACAGAAATCGTGAATTGTGGCACGATCAGTTCGCAAGTCAGAGCGAAGATCATGTCCGACATATTTTATACCATCAGCTGCATTCTCGACTACTACACACCCCTCCATTTTGACCGATCCATAACTGGAGTTGACAAACACTCCGATTCCATTGCTATTTCTCACCGTCACGTTCTTCATGGAGAATCCACCATCCGGAAGAGTGGTATTCAACCCTGTGTACGCCGAATGATTTATAACGATGTGTTCCATCTCTGGTGGAAGTCCAATCACTTCAACAGCTGAATTAGCAACCCCTTCTCTTCCATATCCTGCTCGAATAATGTCCACAAATTTCAGATTCGATTGTGACACTGCGGTATACACGGTGTTGTCTAAACCAAGGGATTTCACAACTGGGGCATTTTCGAAGCGCAATCCTCTCCAATGTCCGGTCACACTTGAATGTATCGGTAAACACTGAACACCTATATCACTATGGTAATCGCAGACACCAGAGCCCAGTTGCCTTGACTGCCAGGCACAGTCGAATAATGATGACTCACTACCACGACACTTTGGATCTTCGTATAAGAGGCGTGGTGCTATTTTCGCCGAACGTTCCATCCAATTCCAGAATTTTCCTCCTTTAAATCCCATCTGCCGGCAAGTTGTGTGATAGTCCACTTGTGTCCAACTATAAGAGGAAGTAACGCTCATCAATAAATTAGAGATGTATACGATTTCTGACAACTTACTTGCGAGAATTGGTGCAAACTGAACGCCATTGTCCCTTGTGGTATATTTGCAGTCTTCCTTCTAAAGGCGTTGGCCCATCTACTAATCGTGCGCCAAGCTCCTCAGGATCTGGAAACACTCTGTTTGAAGTATCACGTGAGGTAAATGTAATCCTCCTTGTTGAAGTACCCTGAAAAAAACATATTTGAAATTAAAAATGTTTTTAATTATTGAACAATTTGTTATCATTTCCATTTTGAAACAGTCCTAAAATGTTCGTAAATTTTTGCATAAAATTCCGAAAAACATAAAAAAGAGAAGCAGTATGAATACCCATTATAGCACATACCTAACTTTTATGTTTCGCTGAATTTAAGTCTAATTTATGTCTGCCTGTACTTCAGTGCTTATGAATGTCACCTATCTGTTTTAAGTTTGATTATTAAAATGTATCAAAAGTATTTTGATGTGAATGCAACCTCCAATCTCTGGCTTTTCATGGATCTTCTAAAAAATGCTGAAGTTCACATTCATCATAAGTACCTATAGCTCTAATAAGAAATCTTCTTCGATGGTAGACTTATGCCTTCACACGATATGCGGGCTTGGCTTAATATTCATGAAATTGTACGCTTTCGACATAAATAAAGGCAGATCTGGGTAGAATAAGAAAATGAAGTTCTTATTCTACATGAAAGTATATAAGCTAAGCAATCTGAGCGCTCCCAATCATTGTCGAAAAAAGCTAAAGGCCTTAGTGGTACATTTTTTTTATTTTTTAAAGCTAATTAAAAATTGATAGGATAATATAGAAAAGATAAAAAAAAAGTTATATGCATTTTTTTCTAAAAACTGCAGTGTTGGTGCATTGATGTACCAATACGTGCATTAAGTTCAATATACATTACAAAAGCGGATTATTTTTCTAGATTTGATGTTCAATATCTGTTATATGGTACATATCGTTATGATTGTAGATGCAACTTAAACTCACATATTTTGTGCAACCTAAACATTTCGTTAAAATGCGTTTAGGCTATAAGTATATAAAATTTGGAAAAAAAATACGTCCAGCCGTTTAGCTTTCAGTTGCATGCACAGATCGACAGACAGACAGACAGAAGAGCTATACCCACTTTTTTTTTAATTAAGGCCCGGTGCCTGAGTACCAAATGCGCGGGGATCGCTTTGAAAGCGATTAACTCGATTATCAAAAGCGATTCTAATCATTCAATTATTTCTCAAAAATGTAGACCAGTTTGTCTTTTTATTTCTGTTCTTCTTGTGTAGATTTGGAAAACTGTATCTGCCAGCAATCCGTCACCTATACAACTATCACTTTCAACAAAAGATAATAGCTTTTGGGAATATAGAAATACAGGACGCCATTAAGCCCCCGTGTGGTCACTGCATTAAATGAAGGCTTTACTTTAATTAGCACACTCAAGTACAAAATGACATCAACCAACTCAAAGTTTATTAATAATAGCCAAATAATACGCTAATCCAGGGTGGGTCATAATTTAATTGTGCCATGATTTTTGCAAATGGGGTCAAAAGTTATTTTGCGGTCTGGTATCTTAACAAAGCGTTAATTTGTCAAGACTTCTTCCTTTTGTGCTTTTTGAAATCTAACGCGTTTACCGGAACATACCACAATTTTGAAAGCCAAAATTGTCGAAAAAATAACCAATTAGTACAAATATGTTTTGTCAGCTACAAGAAATTAATTTTTCAACTTAATCTAAATTGGTCGCCTTCGAACAGACTTTATTTTGAAACAATAGCCCAAATAGGCATTTCTAAATAAAATGGCAGCGAATTTACATTTACATTATGACAGTACTTTAGCCCAGGATACGGAAACGCAGTCTCATGCGCTGCTATTAAATTAGCAGTTATATGGCAGTTATAAGATTAATCCACTGCCCACTTCAGAGCAAGATATTTCGAAAACAATTATCGCTGAAAAATAAAAAAAATCTGAAAAGAAATAGTTGCACAATGTTTATTGTTTATAAATGAATTGCTCGTTTCTTTCCACGTTGCAAGATGCGTCATGTCTAAAGGGTGTGACTACTAACGTGGGGATCTTTATTCAATCAAAGACCTTTGAAAGATTTAATTTCTAAAAGGCAACAATCTACTGACCTGTGTTATCATCAATAACTGGCATCCAAAATAAACTTTTCTAATGCCACTCCCTAGCTGCAACTACTCTCTGACTACAACTGTAAAAAAACCCTTAATAAGTTAATTCAATCTGCAGAGCGTGTAGAATCAAAGGGAAAGACATCAATTAAGAAGCCGCGACCTAAAGACCATTAGGTCAGTTCGCTCATTCAATTTCAATTAGATCTTTTGTTCGCCTCAAAATGTGGCAGAGACTGACTCACTTGTTAATCTTCATGGAATCCTATAGCTACACACTTAGAAACTATAGAACATATAATATGTTGTGTAGGTCAACTCTGGTAAATTAGCATTTGGGAGAAGACGCAGTAATTAAAAAAAAATAAATTCTCATAATTGTGTAGTTTTATCTCAGACTCAGACTGTGTTTTTGTTTTTTTTTTGTCTGCATTATATCTAGCTACTCGTTTACTTAATTTTTTACTTACTAATGGATACTCGATTATATTCTAGGAATGTCGTGAATCATATTTATACGTTGCATGGAATTACATAAAAAATCGTTTAAATTGTATATACTGTGACAGATACAGTATCAAGGGTTGTCCGCTTAGTTGGCAGTTAGACATATTTTTTCCGTTTTCAACATATATATCCGTATCTATGCCACGAGAAAAGTGGCGCCAAAGTGACGTTAACTGTGATGGATCAATATTGATGGCGAGAGGATACTTTTAAAGAATTTTATGGAAGTAATCACTATCCGATGACGTTAGTAAGAATTATCGTAAAACCGCCCTTACACAAACAAAAGACTGTTATCCTTTCTCAAGGTCGTTTGTGATATGTCTATTCAAGGAGAGATGGTAGACGTTTATTTTATGGACCTACACGTCATATGAAATAAATCTTTGCTTGAAGTGTGGTAAGCAGGATAGTGAATCATTTAGGTGTTAATGTTATAGCGTTATATATAGGTTAAGGTTATTATATAGGTTAAGTCCATTTAAACACTGAAATTGCTTTTCTTTTTACTTTTCACTTCATTTCGAAGAACAATACTCAATTGTTTTGATGAAAAACATTAACCCTGGATTTGCGGTCATCTCAGACAATGACATCAGCAACGCGATAAGGCTTGAAGAACTACTTTGTACATCAAGAGAGAAGAAGAGCCAGATTAAAATAATCGTATTCAAGGCATTTCAGCTTTGGATTTATTTCGGTTCCGATCATAGGCATAAGAACTTATTCTTCATCATTTTGCTTTCGCAGCAGTTGTCTTATTTATCATGAGTTAGTCTCTCTTCATAAGCGGTACACGAGATCTCACATCAGGCGTCGATATTACAAATTTATATATTTTCACCCTATTTGATAGCCATTATTGTCGATATCGTTTTACGCGTCTGTAACATGTTATCGTAAAGGTATCCCTTCTCAGAAGTTGTTTTTGCCAAATTACCTCCTATAGTTGGTAGGCCGAAGTTAAGTTGTTTGTGATGATAACCAATAACAAATCTACAAAAGGAAGTTCCTATAATATTTATGTTTCTGTAATGATATCTAAGTAACGGATAGAAACAAATACATTTCTCGAATTTATTAACACAATTAGGCCTTAAACCTTAATTGCGTTGCTTCGACAATTTCAGATTATCCGGGCACTTTCGTTGAACAAAGGGCGTAGTACTTCATGTCTAAGATTGTGCTTTGAGTTACGAAGTTCTTTACGAAGGTACCAAGAGTTTTACAAGAATAGGACAACGTTCGTATCTGCTCTTGCAATGGTAGACACTTAAGGGTAGGTGTCCCATGCAAAAATAGGTTGGAGTTTTGCGCAAAATTGTGTAGCGCTCACAATTTTCCGAATATTTAAATGAAATAAACGGTGATCGATTGGAAATATGTTAAGCAAAGTACTTGTTTAGCATTTAAAAAACATTAAAATATCTTTGAGCCTCAAAACCGCCTGACATGTAGAAAAACCATACAAATAAGTTAGATGCTAATTGCGTTCCATTTTTATCTCTTTATATACATATTTTTTATTTTTTTTATATTTTTTTTCTACAGACAATAGATTTGCGCAGATAACACCGGTCGTTTTTTGTTGTGAATTTTATTATTTATCCCGAAAAAAATGCACAAAACTATGAAAAATAAGGTAAATTTACAAAGTTTAACTAGATATAACTTCTAAAGGGAAGGGTGGACTTTGAAAACAATTCATAAGCTGATACAAAGCATGTATTATTGTCACCCAGAAAATATGATGAGATGGAACTTGGGTAGGAGGATAAAAAACAGGCATCTAAATATCCAAATGGAAAACATTTTCTTTAGACAACAGAGATTATAGAGATTATAGCAGTATTTTGCAGGAGTAGTTTTAAGCAGTGACATAAACCTCCTAAAAATCGCAATATATACGATGTTAAACTATTTTATTAACAAATACAAATAGACATTTTTGGCGCAACAGACTCGTTAGTACCCAGGGCCTAGCTTTCTCACAACCATTTATGTGTGCGTGTGTACTGCTTGCTCGATGGTGGGACCTCCTGTTTTATGCCGATTCCGATCGGCTAAGTTGAGATAAGCTATTCTTGACAATTGATACTACTCGGATGACTTGTCAGATCATCAAAGAGGAGGGCCAGTGAAAATCATTTAGGTGTTGCTACGGCTGGGAATCGAATCCAGAACTTCTGCGCGGCAGTTCATCGCACTAACCATCGCACCACTTGTGTTATTTTATCAAAAACCAAAGATACATTATTATATTATGACAAACCAAACAAAATCTGGCAATCCACAAAAAAGGAGACCCTCTGAACTGTGCCAACTACAGCGGCATAAGTCTCCTCAACATCGCCTACAAGATCCTATCTGCCGTAATATGTGAATGCCTGAAACCGTTTACCAACAACCTGATCGGCATTTATCAGGGTGGTTTTAGGCCAGGAAAGTCCACAACCCATCAAATTTTCACACTTCGGCAGATCCTGAAAAAAAAATCCAAGAACTCCAAATCGATACCCACCACCTATTTATTGATTTCTCCATCCATCAGGGTCGGAAACGACCTCACCGACACATTCGATACCAAGGATTTAGGCAAGGCGATGCGCTGTCATGTGACTTCTTCAATTTTATTCTTGAGAGGATTGTGCAAAACTACCAAACCAACACCAGAGGCACAATTTTCCAAAAATCGGTGCAACTACTAGCATACGCTGGCGATATTGACATCATTGGTAGAACTCAACGTGATGTCATAGCCACGTTTGCTAGTATAGAGTTGGAAGTGGCAAAAATGGGTTTAGCAGTAAATGAGGGTACGACTAAGTATATACTATCAACACGAAAGGACACACAACATCGACGAATTGGACAGAACGTCACCATTGACAGATATAACTTTGTGGTAGTACGGGACTTTGTCTACCTCGGCTCCGCTATTAACTCTGTCAACAACATCTCGTCAGAAATCAAACGAAGAATTACTCTTGCCAATCGCTGTTTCTTCGGGTTAAGAAGGCAATTTAGTAGTAAAGCCCTCACTCGAACTTCTAAGGAGATCCTATATAAGACCCTGAACATCCCAGTCCTGCTCTACGGCGCTGAAGCACGGACCGTATCAAAAGCGGATTTAGAAATCCTTGGTCGATCCGAGAAAAAAATTCTTCGAAAAATCTTCGGTCCCGTTTGCGTTGACGGGCTATGGAGACGAAGATTCAACCACGAACTATATGAGCTGTACACCGACATACCCCTGGTCAAAAAACTCCGCATTGGCCGTTTAAGAGGGCTACGACATATAGAATGAATAAATATGAATACCCCGGCTCGCAGAGTCTTCGATTCCCAGCCAGACGTCGGACGCAGTAGAGGAAGACCTCGCTTAAGTGGCGCCCACAAGTAGAAACCGACCTCAACCAACTTGGAGTGCGCGACTGGAGGCAGTTTGCTAAGGACCGGGCTAATTTGAGAGGGATGTTGGTTGAGGCCCAGGTTCATCCCAGACTGTAGCGCCACTTAACTAAGTAAGTAAGTAAACAAAATCTTACACAAAGTAGTTTATTGAACACAATAATCTCAGCGACCAACTAGGAAACTTATGTCACTGTCCGGGTGTACTCGTTTATCCCAGAAGAATAATTTTCCAGAACTTTCTGGCAAGTCCGTGAACAAACTCCATAGCTTCATTAAAGCTTCTGGGTGGTTAAGAGAGTCGGAAGTTAGGCCGTCATAAGCTCACGCACTCCAATGTATCTTAATGGATTCACAATAATATAAGTGATACTCGGAGATGCCTAACTCATCAAACCTAACTTTAAGAATAGTACTTGGCGACTTTGACTTTATTAAGAGTTTAATTAAGGACGATTTATATTTACTGAAATCTTTGACACAGTAAAATATCTTCATATCCAGCACGCGATTTTTTCAAACGTGCAACATACACTCAGGACATTACTTGGCGATAGCAAAAGCAAACATTTAAATGTCAAGTCGATGATAAGACTGAAGAGGTTATAACATAGCAAAGGCTTACAAACATTATGTACTCTAACTGGGGAATTGTTTATCTCTAAAAGTAGGTAAGAAATGCGCCATTGATGTTGTACAGTTGATGTTCAAAAGATCTGTCAGGGGGTATAAACAGAACAAGCAGAACAGTTACACTCTGTTCTGCTTGTTCTGTCTGTAAAACACAAGGCTTGAACTTTTCGGGTAAAAAATAAGAAATAATTATTATATCCATATGTTCCACCATTCAGATATGTTTAGTATCTATTTAAGTATCATATTAATAATGTTAATGATCAAAATTTTTTTCGAAAAATTTAAAATTTGACCGAAAACAGTTTTTTTTATTGAAAACGCCCCCAAAAAGTGGGCGTCGCAAAAAACTTTATATGGACAAAATATAGATAGACGGACAGACAGACATGGCTTAATCGATTCAGCTAGCGATTCTGAGTCGATCCATATACTTTGAGGTATATGTAGCTAAATTATTTCTCTACGTTACAAACTAAGTATCAAAACTAATATACCCCTATGGGATAGGGTATAAAAATTAGAGCTTAACTCAAAATTTGAAACACCGTTAAAAGCCTGGTCTTTCTTGAGCATTATAAATCAGAAGGAGTTGGTCTATACAAATATAGATTTTGCTTCATTTCAGAGAGTTCATTATTGGTCGTGGGTTTTTTATCTTTATATATATGCCTATATAAATATGTATAAGAAAAAACGCTAATCCGTATCCTGGGACCTCATTCCGTAAAGTGATTATCGTTTGACGATAAAAATAGTCGTTTTTGCTGCTAGCGATATCACTTTATTTGCTTCCTTAAAACAATAATCGTCAAATCACAGACGATTATTGTCTCGACTACCGTCAGAGTGGTAATTGTTTTCAAAGTTACGGAATGACCCCCCTAGCTTCTTTCATGTTGGCATCTTGAATATTATTTTTTTTTTAAATTAATATTTTATAAAACATTGATTTGCCACCTATTTGCCACAGCGTTTGTTAGCCATTTTTTGTAAGTGTTTTGGATTATAGGTGACAATAATAGCATTGGTAGTACACTTTCTATCCAAGATAGTGTTTAAGACTTGGTAGCTATCCAGGCTTATGGAAATCAATATAAGGTGTTGTTATATTTTGCAGGTAAATTGATCTCTAAATTGATCTCTAAGCCTAAACAGATTACAAAAAAACGCACCTATTGTTTATTTGATTGAAACTAATTTATGTTTATACAAGTGGCACTTATGCCTAGTAATGGATCCTTAACAAAAGTCTTACCAAACCCATTGTTTACATGTTACCCTATAATGTGCAGAAAAACAAAAATAGCATATCGTATGCCTACCAAAGTTATGAAGTAAAACAAAATAGGACGAACAAATGGTATGGCAAATCGTGGAGTGTCTGAGACAGACATATCGACGCCAATACAAATTTCAAGCAAAAAAAACATTAACATTCTCACTCCTCAATATCAAATGTGAATATATTATATACGTTATTGAGATTCTTTGGCAAGCCTTTTCAGTTGGAAAGCAATCCACGCACATGTTATTTTTTAGGCCACATGAATACGCACCCTTGTTTATAATTACCGAGGTTGACAACCCCATTCTTTTTCCACTGTCCATAGGGGAGTTCTTTTCTTATGGTTCTCGTAAATTTATCGATTGCCCTTCAAGTGATGTCACTTGCCCTAGTTCTACGGAAAGCCTTCCTTAACACAAAATTGACAACATGTCTCTGAAAAGTAATGCAAAACATTCCTTAACTCCCTCAAGGAAGTTTTATCGTCAACGATGACGCAATCTGTTTACATGCATATCTTTTTCGACCGCATTTAGGTTTGTTTGCTTACTCACTATCAGAACAGTCGTCGCTTAATCACCCCTTCGCAGGTGATTAGATAACGCAATTTGTACGTAAGGTCTACAGGTGTATACCAATGAAAAACTTGCGAAATTAAAAAAAAAATACTTACCACAGCATGAATGACACCTCGCACAGTAATTCCAGTCGAAGGAGCAAATTCAATAGTGACTCCTGGCTCAATCGTTAGCTTAGCTCCTTGGGGTACATCAATATCCTCCGTTACAACGTAAGGACTCTCTACGGCACGCAATATCCGCTCGCCAACAATCTCACCTCCATGCAGCTGGGTAACAGGTCGGTTCAGAGTATCCTGGGGCACTTCTCCATCAATATCTATTTCATTCTCACTAAAGGCACTATCACTTAATTGAGCCACGGCATCGCTATAACATAGCATATAAATTACACAAAATATCACAATCAAACCGGAGCGCTCACCGCTCCGATTACTCATTCTCAGGCATGTCATAGTCACTTGTTTCGTTGGAGAATCATTGATTTCCCCTTATGGCATATTCACTTGGCACTTGCACAGAAATTTCACACAAACTACACATTAAGGCTCGCGAAACATAAAATTTCACTGGATAGATGAAACCTCAAAAACATTAAACACCTCTTAGTTTAGGGTGGGAGTCACTTCTCAGCTGGAACCGCCGCGATGAGCTGAGACGACAACGATACGACCGAAAACTGGTATAGCCAGATTAAGAATGCATCTACACTCAAAGAACCGTTACGAAGAACTAAACAAAGCACAACAGTCAACACTGGAAAGTCGGGAAACCGAAGTACAAATACCAAAACACTGGCAGGCTAACTCCTATCGGTGTGCTCGATACTAAGAAATGTGTGACGGCGCGTAGTCACGGAAAACTAAGCAAACGCAAAGCAGTGTTACGTGAATGAAAAGCTACAGAAAGGCAGTGTGCATTGAACCCCCGTCGTCGATTTGATTTTGAATGCCAATAGATACACGATAGTTAGATACTTTGAATGCAGGTGGTGTTACCGATGTATAGGTGTACAGCACACGTGTAGATGTACGAGCCCACTCCCATTCGCGGGGGGAATTTCGTTACCAACGTTGTTAAAACAAAAAGTTTGTGGAACTATCGTAGAGAGGCACTGTTCCGCACGCGTGAAGTTTCCTCTATGCGTTTGTGTATCGTTCGCAATCGGATCTGTGGAATCGCTCGACCATCAACAGGTTTAAACTCAAAACTGACAGCAGCTTAAGTTGAGCAACGGATTTTGGCTTATTTGTTTGTTTCTTTTTAACTGAATATAAATGAGCAATACACAGACAATAAACAACACATGCACACTTCACACTTAAAGAGAATCGAGGTAGAACGGATTTTACAAGCTAAAAGATACACAACCGATATTAATGTAGTTTTTGGAGCTTTAAAGAACACATTTTTGCACCCGCAGTTGCCTTATTGTATAAATTTCACTGATTTCGTTTAATTTTCGCGTTTTGTGATCGATTTCCCACCGTTTGGAGTTAATTTACTGAAGATCAATTTTTAGGTGCGGTCATCAGACTCAGATACGTTTGACGAAGCACAAAAACAAAGCACAAGCGAACACTTCAAAGGTGAAGACGACAATGGAGACACTCACTGGGGAAAACTTTGAAAGTGTGGCTTGTTTTCTACTCAAGTTCGACTTTGGATTTGGGATTTCTCTTTTCAGGTGGCTTCGCTCTTAACTATTCACCTGTTGTGAATAAAAGCTTAAGCTTGGCTTAAAAGCTTTGCATGTCAATCGAACAAGTGAGTGTCGATTGAATAACACATTTTTAAAATTTTGCAGACATTTGTTTTGAAGTTAGTTTAGAACGCGTTTCTGAGACGTCATTTTGACCCAGATATGAGTCAGCGTTTCAAGGTTCAGTGCAGTCCTCTAGGGAGATGAATGAATGGTTGTATAGTGAATCGTTTCTATATAATCAAATAGTGCGGTATGATATTATGATGCATCAATTAGAATGAAGATTAATTAATTAAATTACTAAAATAAAATAAAAATAAGGTTAGTTTTGCATAGGAAACATAAAGCTAATCTTAATCATTGGTCTTATTATGGGTTATTTATTTAAAATGTTGATGAGGCCTCTCTACATATAATTAAAACACAGAAGAAAATAAAATATAATTAAATTAGATTATATTTGCCTAGTTACTGCACAAATTTTATATAATTTTGTAATGCGTTTAATTGTTTGCTTAGAATGTTCAAGTCAGTAATTCCATAAATAATTCTATTATTAGTTTTACAATTTTCAAAAAAAAATGCATAACCGGTTTTATAGCCTAGAACCAAATATAATGAATTCTATACAGATGACGCATTGAGAAAAAAAAACAGAAACTTTTGCTCAGTAGCTTCATGGTACGGGCGGGCGGTGTGCATGAAAACACATAAAAAAACAAGAACAAAAACATATGGCGGGCTGTGCTAGCACGACCCGCCATAGAACAACTTTTCTTATATGGAGCGCGTCATCTATATAGAATTCATAATCTTTGCTAGAACATACCCATCTGTGTTACATTTTTATATCCTTACCCATAGGGGTATATTAGTTTCGGTACATACATAGTTTGTAACATAGACAAATAATTTAGGTACATTACATATACCTTAAAGTATATGGAGCGCCTCAGAATAGCCAGCCGAGTCGATTTAGCCATGTCTGTCTGTCCGTCCGATCGTATGTCTGTTAGTTACCGGTTTTTGGCCTTATGATAATGAAATTTGGGATAATGATCCGTGACTACAGAACAAATGTACAAATTTTCCAAATCTGCACACTGCCACGCCGACTTTTTATAAAAATGTTGTTTTTGGTTAAACGGTAAATAATTTCAATAAAATGTCCGAACATATAGATACCCCCATATTAATAAAAAATCGCTATCCGCTCCTTAACACACGAGTTATGTAGCTAACGGATAGTGAACTTATCCGTTTGCTATCTTTTGTTATTAATAAAAATTAAAATATTTTATATCAATGTTTGTTATCAGCTCTCTCTCATATAAATCGCGACAGAACATGGCAGCAATTTACTAAAAAGTACTTAAAATAATACGATCCAGGTATCGTATGATAAAATAAAATAATAAAAAGTACGAGAACGATATTTTTGAATTTTCAGTAACATTGAAAACGCTTATCACTCAGACGGTAGTCGATACCTCATGAGCAATCTCTCAATAATCGTCTATTGTTTTAAGTGAAGCAAATAAAGTGATGTCGCCGACAGCAAAAACGAATATTGATCTTACATCACGTAAGTGATGCAAGATGTACCGTCGAAATGTTATCGACAAACAATAATCACTTTACGGAATGAGGATCCTGGTTATGTTGACATTGTAGTTATATGGTATATTAGGTTTATTTAAAATACATTTTATTCTAATAAATGAAGGTTGATATTTGCGGATATATTGTTTATTTTTTTAAATAAATGTTCGTTCAGCAATTTATTGCTCATGGAGTTATTTTTTTTTTTTAAGAAAATAAGTTGTATAAGTAAAGTAGACAGTATTCATCCCATCTAAATTTAAGAGACACTTGTGCGAAAAGTACCTGCACATTTGATCTAATTTTCCATTATCTTTAATAGGGAAGAGATCATATTATGGATTTGAAGTAAAAGTTTGCGATCTGATCCGTAATTTGTATTTGAAATATTTTTTTTTACAATTTTAATTTAAAAAAATCGTACCTAATAATTTATATTTTGATGATTTTGAGGTTTGTTATTCAAATACAAATTTGAAAGATATAAACCTCTTTGTTTTTGTTGAAACAACACATCTGAATAGAGTCGATCTTAATAACAAGATCATCAGCGTACAGAACGATTTTAAAACTACTTTGAGCTCAATTTGTATAATATATATTTACTATTTTTCGTTTCCATACCTTATCATATGCTTTTTTAATGTCAAGAAAAGTTAGAAAGTATAAATTTCTTAGAAGCTTACATAACTCCATTTGCCGGGGTTATAAATTAACAGATCCTTCTTCTTTACTGCATCTCTGTGAGGTTCCTCAGTTCAACATCAAACAAATGTTGGTAGGACTCGCAATTTAGATAACTTTGTGAAAGTGGTCAATTACATACTTCTATATTCTAGCATTAGTGCGATCCTACGAAGTCTGTCAAAAGACAGGATTCTTAGGAACGGTATGATATATCTCTTTACTACAGGTTCTATAACGGAGAGCTTTGATTATTCCTAGACTTCTAAAATGTTAACGATTTAGAAGTCACGTAGTTGCATTGAAGCTCATAGGTAAACAGTCCATGTTGCTGCCCAAAGCAAACTTTTACAATAAAGTAAAAGAAAATTCAAATTAATGTGTTTATGCCTTTATGTTCTTCTTGGCGACACTGGCAAACGGCTGTCCATGGAACTAAAACCGTAAAATTGGTAAACCTGACAGCGTTACCAGATTTAGCAGTTTCCTGCGATTTTAGCAGTTTTTGATCATAAAAATGACTTGCAGCAGTTTTTTTAGCATTTTCCTAAATTTTAGCGGTTTTCAGCAGTTTCAAACAACAAAAAATGTATACATGTTTTTAATTGTTTGGGCGACAGTAAACACGAATACACACGATCATCTTCAAGAAAAATGATCCCAAAGAAGAAATGCAAATACGCAGAGTCAGGGTCAGAAAGCAAACACAGCTGTTTATGGATAGTGTCGGTGTGGTGAATACTTATTGATGTAACTGCGTAGCATTTTCAAAAGGAAAGGGTGCAGATAGTTATTATACTATTTACATAGGCATTGTTTGGACAACGACACTCAATTCGAATTGTGTATTTATTAAATGCGTATGTCACTCGGTTGCTCTAGCTGTCAGTCATGACAGTAAGAAATTGCCAAGATCCATTGAGCAATTAGTCAAACATGTCTAATCATACTTTTCTCAAAGTAGTAAAAGACAACGAGAATTTTTAGAATTTCAAGAAAAGAAATATGATTTTGCGCCACTAAGACATTAGATGGCTATCGCTACATGCCTGCGTCAATCAAATTATAGAACAATGGACTGCATTATTTCCTGTATGTATTTCCAAGTTGAATATTTAACAACAAATTCTGTCCCAAACGAATTTATTTTAAATAGTTTCAATGAAAGCATAATAATACTTTTTATGCTATGGATTACATCTTACCTATGGTAAACAAATTATTCATGCAACGTCGGAAAGTCGTCGTAAACGTTGTAAACGTGATAAAATTACGACGTGATAAATGAACTTTCAAAATTTGTATGGGAAATCTTTTTCAACAATATCGGAATTTTCTCACAGGAATTGGGTGCGTAAACTGAGATGGTAAACGTTGTAAACTTTTGGAATGGTCTTGTTACGAAAATTGTTTTAAAACATTTTATTTTAATTACGAACGATGTAACACGCGAGCAAAATCAAAACAAATGCTTGCGAGGAAGAGCTGTCACCTGACAGTTTACACTTGTTCTCAAAACGATGAATTAATTTGCTAGTTGAGTGGATAATTCATCCGGCGAGAATAAGAAGGGTTTAGGGACAGGATTGAAAAAAGTAGGGACTACAACCATTAAACAAAACACTCAAGCTAGTGGAAAAGTAGTTGTTTTTAAAACAGAGAATTTGATGTTCGGTTTCGGCGGGACGTTATTTGAACCGCAACCGACACTTCAAAATTCAAAGTGCCCGAAGGTAGACGTTGAAGAGCAACCCGAGAAACTACAAAGAACCTGACTACATATATAACAAGATTACAAAAAAAATAGGAATAATCCATATCTTGGTAAGCAATTAGAAGAAGAAAATAGTGACAAATTAGTGAAAGTGATTTTTCTAATTAGATAAATCAGCGGCCCAACAAAGTGTTGGCCGCTAAATGAAAAGTGGTAGAGCACCCGCCCAAAAAGAAAGCAGCAAGTCCCTAACACCCCGAACAGTGCAGAGTGGAAAACCACCTGCAAAAGGAGTAGCTGTTAGCACCATCTCAGGTTCAAACACCAGCGGAGTAGCAGAGTGGAACATTTTTTTTAAACGTTTAAAAGTCATAAAAACGATTAACAATCGATAAATTGATCGTAGTAAATAATCAAAAAAGAAAATTCCCTATATAAAAAAAAAAAAAATATATAGATTTAAAATCAAATCCTTATATATACGTAAAACCGCGCCATATATATTCTCGCATTAGCATAAAGGGATTTTGATAAAAGGGAGAAATTTTAATTTAAATTATATATACATTAAGTGAAAAGTGCAACGTTAATAGAATTCCACCAACAAAAGGAAGGAACCTGGATGCAGTGGCCACTACATCGCCAGTTTCGACCAAACAAAGGGTGAGTGAAGAAAAAGAATAAAAAAGTAACTATATTTATATATAAATAATTAAAACTTCGCGGGGGACTAATGAAAAAGTAGTGTAGAGATAAAATTTGTGACAAAAGACGGCAAAGAAGCCCAATTTAAGATATATATATATTTAACGGGTTAGATATATAAAAGGATTTGCGAGCAAAGTAAATCAAAGTCATCATAAACTGTCTTAATGGGAAGAATAAATAAACACGGAAATTGTTAAATAGCGAAAAGTTACAATGAGTTTTAATTAAACGGTTTTGTGAGGATGAGAAGGAGGTTTGGAAAGGGAAGTGAAATGGAGGGAACAAGGAATTGAAGATGCCATATTAAGGGACCTTCGAGGCGAGTAAGGAGGTCAAGGTAGGGTGGGTAAGAAAGTTTTCTCGCAGGCGAACAGTCATCTTTTGCCACAAGACTGGCATGATTTTTGTGACGTGTACGAGTCAAGGGCCTACGCCCTCCGACGAGCAGAAAGCCGGAACCAGCATGCCAGCAACGA
This sequence comes from Rhingia campestris, assembly GCA_932526625.1. Taxonomy (NCBI): domain Eukaryota; kingdom Metazoa; phylum Arthropoda; class Insecta; order Diptera; family Syrphidae; genus Rhingia; species Rhingia campestris. Next base: position 222,610,274 of record OW052182.1, read on the forward strand.
CTCGTGAACCAGCACGCAACAAAATGGCGCCCAACGTGTTTAGCTGTAAAGAATGGTGTCTAGGACGACAAAGACACTTACAGTAACAGTCCCAGTTATAGTGGGAGAAATTTTTGAGCCATACATTTTTCTTTTTATAGCTTTTTTTTTTATTTTTCTTTTAGTTTTGTTTAATGAACTTGGTATTATCAAACCATAAGTCCCGATGACTAAGTGCAAAGCACTTGGCATCGCGTTGCTATGATGAGATAATACTAAGCAATACATTATGAGTTAGGAAATGTCCGAGTCTGATGGGAACTTGTACAGCAGGTTCACATACAGCCCGGACATATACCTGCTCATGAAAAAATATAAATAGATATATACGAACGAAGAGACTCGTTGATGGAAATATTCCGTCTTCGGAAGATCCTTCATATTGTATATAATTTCCTTTGTAGAGTCAATTGTAATTGTGCCATACGACTCCAATTGTCCTGGAATATAAAAAAAAATCATTATTAACATTTGTAAAATAATAATACAATAAACATTTTACCGATTGTAGTTTATTTTAATTTTTTTTTGGGCTCAGCACTTTGGCATTTTCCTTTCCTCCAACATAGCACTTTCTCAGCCGTACTTCTCATCCTCAAACCAACATGATTCATTTGATTTTTTACAAATTGTAATTAAACATTTTCAAGTTTAATTTGAATTTCCGTTTTTGTTATTTACATACTAGAAACATTTTTTTATTCCTTTAATTAAAAAAAGTTTATTTAATTTTTTTTATCTTTTTGAAAAATATTATTTTTTATTTCATTTTTATATATTAAATACTTTCCTTTTTGTGCCACTCATCTGCTCTGGTTAGGTTGTTTTTGAACAGAATCCAGCTAACTTTTATATCCATTTGAAGGTAATGAGTAATCAAAATAGAAGAGTATCTATAGCAGAAGATTGGGATAAATACAGAGCGCATACAGCGTCAGAATTTGAAAGGCATCATCAAAATTTTAATAAAAATATAGAACGGTTCAACTTAGAGAATTCGTTAAGTTATTCTGAAGAATTAAATTCAACCCAGTACAATTATTCTCTAAGTATGTCTGATAGGGAAGACGACCCCATTTTGAATAATGTGGATAATAATCCCGGTCCATCAGGGACAACCACAAATAATGATGTCGACCGATTGGCAGACCGGATTGAAAGAAGTTTAACGGTCAACCAAATTAGTTACTTTCAAAGCATGGATGTCTTTATGACAAGAGTTCTGCAGAAGCTAGACACTATTGGAAACAACATTGCTAGTAGCAACAATCCCGGCAACAATAGTGTTCGCAATAACGGTGCTGGCACCGAACAAGTGCATTTCGCACAACATAACGCGTCAATAAATAGACCTCCACCTACGCCTATGCCAAGAAACTCATTTTCACCATCAGTTTCAATTCCACGAGTCGCATCTAGCAATAGTGCAACTGAACAATGCAGATTGGATAGGTGGAATGTTAAGTATGAAGGGACAGATAGTGTGTCGGATTTTTTATTCAAAGTTAGTCGGTTACAAATTTCTTCTTCATACAGCGATGAACAAATAGCCGAAAATTTGCACATGTTGCTATTTGGCAGAGCGAATACTTGGTATTGGGAATTTCTGCGCAAAAACCCAAACGCCGAGTTTCGTGAAATGAAGAACGCGATGAAGAAGGAATTTGGACGACAGGAGAACGATGTCGATATTTTCATGCGTTTGCTCACTAGGAAGCAAGGCTTCAAAGAATCGTTTGACGATTTTTATGGATCAATAATAGCCTTAAATGATCGTCTGAACGAACCGTTTGATGAAAAAAAGCTGATCGACGTAATAAGGAATAACACCAGAGATAAGTTAGGCGAAGTTCTGTTAGTTGCCGATATAAAAAGTCTAGAGCAGCTTAGATCGAAAGCTCGAGAAGCAGAACGATTTCTAGCAAAGCGATTGTTCTCACAAAGAGTGGTGCACGAGCTCAGTGTAGACGAAGAACAATTATCTCCTGAGTCGAACCATGAGGAAATTGCTGCTTTCGCTCCTAATAGACGCGTTCTATCGTCCTTTGTATGTTGGAATTGTGACCAGTCTGGTCACTCGTTTTATCAATGTCCGTCCCATGTCCGTAATCTTTTTTGTTTTCTGTGCGGGAACAAAGGTGTGAGTACTCCTGAATGTGGAAAGCATCAGGAAAACATTCAAAGGAACGAAAGGAAGAGCGGGGAGAGTCGTTCCTTAAAGAACAACCCCGGCCCGTCGAATCAGTAATTGTTGAATGTAGTCATGTGTCGTCTTCTCCTCATGTTAAAGTCCTAAAAAGATTAGAAAAAAATAACGAATTAGAAAACCATCCAATAATGACACACAAATTAAGATCGCTTCACGAACGAAAGCAAAATTATTATGAAGTTCGTTCTCGCATTATGGGAACTTCAAATAAATCTGTTAGTAAACAGATCCAGAAATGCAGGGATCGGTTTCGGAGTCGCCAACAGTTTCGCAAACTGATAGTGGAATCCATTATCTCTTCTGACACCGATGGGAGGATGTATACCAATGTACAGCTTGGTACTGAACAAGTTTACGGCTTGCTCGACAGCGGTGCATCCATCTCGGTGCTAGGTAGTGGGTGTTGGGAATTGGTAGAGAAGATAGGTGCAGTAGTGAAACCGTACAAAAACCATGTGCGTACTGCCGACGGAAAGGCACATGAAATCGTGGGCTATTGCGAGGTTCAAACCACGCTTAAGGGAGTAACTCAGCCTATTTCTTTCTACCTGATTCCTAACTTAACCCAGAAGTTATACCTAGGAATGGACTTTTGGAGAATATTCCATCTCGTTCCACAGATTTGCGAAATCCGATCCGATGTCTGCATGGATGAAGAAGGAGCAACAACAAAGGATAAGACAGATTTTATTGTTCTTAATGCCGAACAAAAACATATCCTAGAGGCCACAAAAAAGCTGTTTCCGAATTTCGTAGATCTTGGTCTTGGGAAAACTCATTTAGAAACCCATTCTATTGATGTTGGTAACGCAGTGCCAATTAAATCTAGACACTATCCATTGTCTCCAGTTAGGCAGGAGGAAGTTTTTAAAGAACTCGATCGCATGCTAGAACTTGGAGTTATTGAAGAGAGTAATTCTCCTTGGTGTTCCCCTACTGTATTGGTCAGGAAGCCAGGTAAAGTCCGACTGTGTTTGGACTTTAGGAAAGTAAACGCAGTGACAGTAAAAGATGCATATCCACTGCCACATATCGACGGTTTATTGAGTAGATTAAAGGACACATTCTTCATCACGGGAATTGACCTCAAAGATGCATTTTGGCAAATTCCGTTAGATAAAGAGTCCAAAAGCAAAACGGCATTTGCTGTACCTGGCCGGCCACTGTATGAATTTACAGTTATGCCCTTCGGGTTATGTAACGCCGCACAGAGGATGTGCCGTCTCATGGACCGTGTTATTCCATCACGGTTAAGAGAGCACGTCTTCGTTTATCTTGATGATTTGTTGATATGTTCAGCGGATTTTGCTTCACACGTCCAGACGTTGAAAGAAGTGGCTGGCTGTTTACGTAGGGCGAACCTAACCATAAACGTAGATAAAAGCAAGTTCTGCATGCGGGAGATAAAGTACTTAGGGTACATTGTCGGACAGGGTATTTTGAAGACGAATCCTGATAAAGTGGAGGCAATGGTAGAGTTCCCAGTTCCCAAGACTGCAAGACAAATTCGGAGGTTTTTAGGCTTAACCGGTTGGTATAGGAGGTTCATTAAGAACTATGCAGATTTGTCTGCTCCCTTAACGGATTGTCTAAAGAAGAGATCAAAATTCGAATTAACAACCGAAGCGATTGAGTCCTTCAATAAATTGAGACAGGCGCTTACGTCCGCTCCTGTGTTATCTCAGCCAGACTTTGGTAAACCATTTACGATTCAATGTGACGCATCGTCTGAAGGAGTTGGTGCTGTTCTCTTCCAACAGGATGAGAATCAAAATGAGACTCCGATTGCCTTTATGTCAAAGAAACTCAACAAAGCTCAGAGAAACTACACCGTGACCGAACTGGAATGTCTTGCCGCAGTCCTTAGCGTACAGAAGTTCAGGGCCTATGTTGAGGGTTTACCTTTCCGTGTTATAACCGATCATTCTAGTCTTAAGTGGCTCATGTCAGTTAAAGATTTGAATACCAGACTAGCCAGGTGGAGTTTAGAACTCCAAAAGTACGACTTTACGATCGAACATCGGAAGGGTTCCCTCAACGTAGTACCAGACGCTTTGTCGCGCGGGGATATGGAAGAGATTTCAGTAACGTCGATCGGTGTAGAGGTTGACTTGGCATCGGAGGACTTTGATTCGGAACAATATTCCCAGTTGAGAGAGAACATAACCAAAAATCAGTCTATTCTCCCGGACCTTGTTGTATCGGGAAAATTTATCTACAAAAGAGTGAGGTTTCGGAAGAATGAAGTTGGTGAGGAGGACTCTTTGTGGCGTCTATGGTTGCCGATCACACTCACACATACTGTTGTGCAAATGGCTCATGACAGTAGATTAAGTTGTCACAGTGGTTTCGCCAAAACGTTTGCTCGTATACGCGAAAAATATTACTGGCCAAAAATGGCAAGAGACATTAAACAGTATGTCAGTGAGTGTGAAACATGCAAAACAATTAAGGCACCAAACATCACTCTTCGTCCACCGATAATCAAACAGACTGTATCCCAAAGACCAATGCAAAGAATGTACATTGACCTTTTAGGACCATATCCTAGAACGAGAAGAGGTAATGCGTTTATTTTTATAGCGGTAGACCACTTTACAAAGTTTACTTTTTTGAAAGCATTGCCCAAAGCAACGTCTGCACGAATTGTGCAATACCTTGAGAGTGATGTGTTTCACGCATTTGGTACACCCGAAGTAATCCATTCGGACAATGGGAAACAATTTGTATCCAACGTGTTTAGAGAATTTTTGGCGGAGTATGGTGTTAAGCATGTGCGTACAGCACTATATTCTCCACAGGCAAACAACTCAGAAAGGGTCAACCGAAGTATTCTTAGCAAGTTGCGAGTACTAGTAGCGGAGGAACAAAACACATGGGATGTGCATTTAGCAAGTATTGCATGCGCATTGAGATCAGACACGCATGAATCGATTGGCTGTTCGCCTTATTATGCTATGTTCGGTCAAAACATGATCAGCCATGCCTCAGCCTACCCAGTACTTCGCGACTTGAACGCACTAGGTGACCCAGAGATTCTAGTAACACCACACGACGCCAAAATTCTACTAAACAGAAAACGTATCGAGAACAACCTTAAAAATGCACACGAAAAAGGTAAAAACACTTACAATTTGAGATCCAGACAGGTAAATTATCATGCAGGCCAAGAAGTTTTCCATCGCAATTTTGCTCAAAGCAATTTCGAAAAAGGGCAAAACGCCAAACTAATGCCCAAGTTCCTGAAGTCGAGAGTGAGTAAGGTGATTGGAAACTGCATGTATCAACTGGAAACTCGTGACGGCAAACCGATAGGGATTTACCATGCGAAAGATATCAGGCAATAACCTGTAATATAGAAAAAAAAAACACACAAAGAATCACACACAAAACAAATTATATGCAAACACTTATCTGATGCCCGGCTTGTTATCGGGATTCGCGCCCCACGTTTGTTTTCACAAATAGCACGTCCTGGTTCACGTTTTCACTTTAATTACAAGTGGGTTCGTTTTTGCACTTGTCAGATAAATTATTCTGACAAAAGCAAAGCCCTGTTACGAAAATTGTTTTAAAACATTTTATTTTAATTACGAACGATGTAACACGCGAGCAAAATCAAAACAAATGCTTGCGAGGAAGAGCTGTCACCTGACAGTTTACACTTGTTCTCAAAACGATGAATTAATTTGCTAGTTGAGTGGATAATTCATCCGGCGAGAATAAGAAGGGTTTAGGGACAGGATTGAAAAAAGTAGGGACTACAACCATTAAACAAAACACTCAAGCTAGTGGAAAAGTAGTTGTTTTTAAAACAGAGAATTTGATGTTCGGTTTCGGCGGGACGTTATTTGAACCGCAACCGACACTTCAAAATTCAAAGTGCCCGAAGGTAGACGTTGAAGAGCAACCCGAGAAACTACAAAGAACCTGACTACATATATAACAAGATTACAAAAAAAATAGGAATAATCCATATCTTGGTAAGCAATTAGAAGAAGAAAATAGTGACAAATTAGTGAAAGTGATTTTTCTAATTAGATAAATCAGCGGCCCAACAAAGTGTTGGCCGCTAAATGAAAAGTGGTAGAGCACCCGCCCAAAAAGAAAGCAGCAAGTCCCTAACACCCCGAACAGTGCAGAGTGGAAAACCACCTGCAAAAGGAGTAGCTGTTAGCACCATCTCAGGTTCAAACACCAGCGGAGTAGCAGAGTGGAACATTTTTTTTAAACGTTTAAAAGTCATAAAAACGATTAACAATCGATAAATTGATCGTAGTAAATAATCAAAAAAGAAAATTCCCTATATAAAAAAAAAAAAAATATATAGATTTAAAATCAAATCCTTATATATACGTAAAACCGCGCCATATATATTCTCGCATTAGCATAAAGGGATTTTGATAAAAGGGAGAAATTTTAATTTAAATTATATATACATTAAGTGAAAAGTGCAACGTTAATAGAATTCCACCAACAAAAGGAAGGAACCTGGATGCAGTGGCCACTACATCGCCAGTTTCGACCAAACAAAGGGTGAGTGAAGAAAAAGAATAAAAAAGTAACTATATTTATATATAAATAATTAAAACTTCGCGGGGGACTAATGAAAAAGTAGTGTAGAGATAAAATTTGTGACAAAAGACGGCAAAGAAGCCCAATTTAAGATATATATATATTTAACGGGTTAGATATATAAAAGGATTTGCGAGCAAAGTAAATCAAAGTCATCATAAACTGTCTTAATGGGAAGAATAAATAAACACGGAAATTGTTAAATAGCGAAAAGTTACAATGAGTTTTAATTAAACGGTTTTGTGAGGATGAGAAGGAGGTTTGGAAAGGGAAGTGAAATGGAGGGAACAAGGAATTGAAGATGCCATATTAAGGGACCTTCGAGGCGAGTAAGGAGGTCAAGGTAGGGTGGGTAAGAAAGTTTTCTCGCAGGCGAACAGTCATCTTTTGCCACAAGACTGGCATGATTTTTGTGACGTGTACGAGTCAAGGGCCTACGCCCTCCGACGAGCAGAAAGCCGGAACCAGCATGCCAGCAACGACTCGTGAACCAGCACGCAACAGTCTTTTGACATTTAATCAGTCACTTTCACACATCAAACGTAAACGATAAACTGAAAACATTTATCGAGAACGGAAAGAGAACAATAGGAACAAAATTCTATCAATAAATAAATTACTAAAATGAGATTGAATTCATTGGGTTACCGCATTATTTAGTCGTGCAGTTTTAGGGTCGTTCATGAAAAGTCGTCGTAAAATTATAATCTTTCTCACGTAGTAAAATTACGACGTTGCATGAATACCCTTATTATATTTCAAAGCGATTATATCAATATTCACTATTTTGATAAAAAAAAAATTAAAGGAAATGTCAGTAAACAACAATAAGTATCCAACAATATCTAAATTTGCAATATTTATGCTTACCGACATCTAATACTGCTTGTGAAACAATATTTTCGCAGGTAAATTCGTTAAAAACTAAAAAGCGTAATCGCTTCAGTAACGAAAATGTTGGTTTGCAAATAAAACCGAGGATTTCTTAAGGAGAAGGCTGTTATAACTTTGTTCTAACAAATAAAATGGTAACTTCAATAAATTCAAAGATTCTCTATAAAGATTCCGAACGTTGTAATTTAATAAATTTTTACATATTTAAATTTAAAAATTATCATCTTTTATAAATTATCATCTCATATTATCATCTCATATAACAAATGTAACTGTTTATGTATTTTTTGAACTAAAAAAAACGTATTTCTCAAGGAAAAATCGATCGCAGTTTTTTTTAGCATTTTTTTAAACGTCTGTCTAGCAGGTTTTGCAGTTTTTCGTCCTACCTTTAGGAGGTTTAAAAAAATTTATCTGGTAACGCTGAAACCTGATTTTTTCCACTAGGCGCCATTTTCATAAAATAAAAGTAAATTCATTTCCATGGACGACTGCCAGCCAGGTGCCACCAAGAAGAGCAGAGTAAGTGAAATAAATTTATAAAATTTAAAATGTATGTACATTGTAAAATCATATTATAGATTAAAACGACACATATTACCGACCGTGACCAAAAGCTGCGTTTTGGCGACAAACAAGTAAGACAAGGTAAAACCTTATACAGATATAAGAACAACAAAAAGGACTAAAATTTAATTTGTATTTATTCTTTGTTGTTTTAATACGTGTGTATAATAAAAATAAATACTTTGCAACATTAGCAAAGTATTTTCATCGAAACAGTGTTAGCATTTTTTTTTTAAATAAAACGATCCTAAAAAGTAAGATTGAAATATAGACATTTTCTTCATAAAAACGACCAAAAACAACGTTTTTCTGAAAATAAGGCGAAGTGGGAGTATTTGAAAAGGTTTACACATGTATGTGATGGTTGGGTGTTGTAGAACGAGGGTAGACTCTGATTGGCGTTAACTTGGCAATGCCCAGTGTTGCAACTTTGACTACACATCAAATGTGCTTATCTTTACCTCCAAGTGGTAACCATCGGATACTGGTCTCATCCAACCGGATTTGACTTGCTAAACGATAAGTGCGAGTGTTGATAACACGACGAAAAACAGCAACACTATAAACACCCTGGTGAGAATGGCACGGATGAATACCCGGCCTGCTGTCCCAGGCGAACCTAGATGAGCTGCTCTGACATATTCGGACAACAGGTTGTCTAGGACGTATATACTACGACCATATAGAGCAAATGTTACTCAAGTAGTTGTTCTGAGTCGATTCATATACTTAACGATATGTTTATATAAATTATTTTTCTATACAACAATTTTAATATCAAAACAAAAATGGGGGAAATTATTTAAATCATTGCCAAAAATATCGTACTCCATAACCCTGTCAGAAAAAACAACAATTTTGACAATACTGAATACACACGCGCAACGTTACTTTAAGATCATTTTGAAATTGAAGCTTAACGCCATTGAATGCATACCGTTGAAATAGGTGCGTCAGATAACGCAACGCGCCAAAGCGTGATTCTGTTTCATTAATTTTTTTTAAATTTGATATGAAATTCTTTTCATTGCAGGTATTGATATTTCGATCAAGTGAGTTGATTAACTAAATTGTTTTATAAATTTTATTAACAATAAAGTCAAAAATCAACAGTCTGTGAACTAACTAAGCAATATACCTAGTACTGTAATAAAATAATCCTCATAATAGGATGTCCCGGCAACAACTTGAGAAACGCTTAATCAATTGGGAGCTCTGGTCTAAATCCTCCTACAAAAACGAAATGGTCTCCCATCTATTTGTTGTGTATAGAGTACTTCTTGACAACGTCAGTCTGACAACCATATCATTTATATGAAGTAAAATTTATACAAAAACTAACCCCAACCCCTTGCCATCATACAAATGAAAATGACAAAAATTGTTTGATTTAAGTTGTGAAATAGAATGGCATTAAATGACACTTAAACTACATTTATGCCTGGTTTTGTCCACTGTTACTCCAAGTCAAAAAGTGATTAACAATAGGAAAATTACTTACTACCGGAATAAAATGCTATTTCATGAATAAATGTTCTTTATTAATAGTTGAGTAAATAAAAAAAATTAACGATAAAAAAACCTTTGTACACTCTCATTTTGGCACACTTAATAAAGTGGTTTCACTTAATGAAGTGGTTTCATTAAACTGAATTGATAAAAATAATATTCTCATATGTGTCGCGTCGATCCTTATTATTTATCGGTAGTTAGTTCAAAATTTTATTATGTAATCAATGACCAATATTGCTGTATTTCTTTCAATTTATTTTCTTGCAAAAGTGCAAATAATGAACTTACTTACCGACGTTACCCACTAACTACATTCTATGATAACACTACCACATCCTAGATGGCAGCATAAAATACCATCCCTGCTTTAATGATACCAACGCAACAAATCCAACTATTCGCCGGTCACCGGCGCAAAAAGCGAAGATGCCGTACGCTGATTGGTTACAAATTCCACCCCAAATTAAAACCAAGCCAATGCCCTACGCCATTTATTCATCCAAAGCCATTCTCGTTTTACAATTCGTTGGAGTCGGACGTGAACAAAAGTGCTGGTGAACAAAAAAGTGAAAAGTAAAGTTTTTTTTTTAATCACATCAGGTGCATCGCTGATCACCTTGAAAGAACCGGGGAAATTAGGCCCAACGGTAAAATTCTACACCCATTATATCAACAAAGATTGGAAAGATAAACAGAAAAAATTACCTAACGTTAAATTGTAATTTTCGAAGTTTTTTCTCCACTCCCTACTTCTATCCAAAAATACATATAGTATTTAGTTTTACAAAAAAAAAGAAAACTTTTATTTTTGTTCTTAGAGCGCCTTTAAAGTGCCTGTGCCTTGTTTTAGCTCATTATTCTGCTACAGAAAAATATCCCAAACTATCTCGCAAATTAATTCGTAAATTAACGCCGTTTTTTGTGGCTTCATCGCGTCGATTACACTGAAATCGCAAAGGAAAGCTGTTCTCAAAACGAAAAAAAAAAATATTGATGCATATACATATATCTTTTCCGAACGACGCCATCTTGAAATGGGGTGTTGTACCATCCGAGAATTATCTATCGCATCGAATTTTTCAATATCCGCCTGCGAAATAAAACTATAAAAAGCTGAATCAGACAGAACAAGACACAATCACCTTTGAAACGCCGTATATTCTAGAACGCATATAATTTATTTAAATGCTCCTCCCTTCTGGCTGCGCGAATGTTTTGAAAAAGAAAAAAAATAAGAACGAATGTTTAGCAATTACGACTCAAAATGGCTAACCAACAGCGACCGAAACAAAAATGTATAATTTCTCCTTCCTCACCACAAAAAAGCAATTATCCTCAGTATGTGGAAAACATGACGCATGCATTAATTTCTTCATGGTCACGACATAAATTTTGCGCAAATATTACATAAAAAAAAAACTTCATCCATCGATCGGCATTAATGTGTTAGGGTGTGGAACTGGAATTTTCGTCATCTCCAATGGATACATACTTTTCAGCTGTGGAAGAATTGTTAATTTATCCGGCGACATGCGCGTTACCTGTTCATTTTGGCGAAAATAAAGCCGCAAAGGACGCCATCTTTTTTATTGTGTGCTATCTCTTCACGATAACCAAACAAATAATAATTTTGAATTATGTGTATCTGCAGCTGAAAGCTATTTGATTTCATTTTCTGGACACCGCATGTGTTTGCACTTTCTGATCAATATTTAGCTAAACCGAAGTTGTTTGTATTTAGCGTTGTTTATTGTTGCTTAGAATCAAAGTCTGAACGGATGTTTGCATCCGTTTGTTTGTGTTTACGGCAAGCAGGAGAATACACAATCTTCCATTTATTTCTGTGAATTTCTTATAAATGCAATCTCACATTCCGAACTGAACAATATTCTAGTTCAACGTTTATCAGTAATCTGGAGCAATACGAAAGCTTTGTAAAAAGCTATAAACTCGATGCATAGTCGGCTGCGTATGCTCTAAGCAGCACTTCTGAGCTTTCATGGAAACACCTTAATTCCGTTGGCACTATCTCTCTAATTAAATGGGAATGTGCGCTTGATAGCAATCTAGATTACTGTAGGTTAATCTCCTAATCGCACGAAAAATAGCTGCATTTCCTCGCTTACGACAAAGAAAAAAAAAACTAAAACATCTGCCGATATCGATTCTGAGAACCCCTTTTGTTCAAAGCTCACCCTAAATAGAATCACAGATAAATCATGCACACAATCGCCACAGTATCCTGCAGGACCATCCCCTGAAAAGATACACATACTTTCAACCAAAATAAGGGTGGGTAGCAGATGTTTTCACACGCACTTCACCTACTAGAGAATTGTAGTTCCACACTCCGCTAACACAGTTTGCCTTCAACCAACACCACCACCGAGACAATTAGACGATCTTCTATTCATTCAATGTTTGTAGTTTGAACGCAAAGCAGAAAATTTCTCCTTTGGTACTGTACACACTTAATTTATTTCGCTGTTACTTTATTAAAAAATCACGTACGCCGAATTTTATGTTATACTGCTACTACTAGTACCTACTATTCTACATGCAAATAATCACATTTACTACTCATATCAAAGAACGAATACCTTTACCTACTATTATCAAAACATTTCACAGTCAAATCGAAGTCGTCGTAGCAACTGCGTGCACATCTTCGTAGGCAACGTTGTCGTCCTTCGTACCAAGCACACAAGCAGCGCACCTACTACAGCTCTACGTCAGCGTTTACAACACTACAACAGCGTATCTACGTCGAAACTACTACAACTACAAACATGAGCGACAGTCGAGGAACACGCGTCTACGTTGGTAATCTCACCGACAAAGTTAAAAAGGAGGATCTGGAAGGAGAATTCACCAAGTACGGTAAATTAAACTCTGTTTGGGTTGCTTTCAATCCCCCAGGTTTTGCATTCGTCGAATTCGAGAACCGCGATGAGGCTGAGAAAGCTTGCGACATCCTCAACGGCTCGGAAATCCTGGGCTCACAACTTCGTGTGGAAATCTCAAAGGGACACCCGAGACAGGGTCGTCGCGGTGGTGGCCGTGATTTCGGTCGTCGCCAGGGCGGCGGTGGTGGCGGCGGATTCCGCGGTCCACGCAGCAGCAGCGGTGGTTTCCGCTCCAGAGGACCACCCGGTCGCGGTTACAGCCAGGACAATGGCTATAGTTCAGGCGGACGACGAGGCGGAAGCGGCGGCGGCTACGGTGGTGGTAGCAGTCGGGATGGCGGCGGTTTCAGTGGTCGACGCGATGGTTTCGGTGGGGGTGGTCGCGACAGCGGCCGTTCCTACGGTGGCGGTGGCGGCGGCTTTAGCAGTGGCGGCCGAAGCGGTGGTAGCCAAGGCGGTCGTTTCCGATCTCGATCACCAGCCGGCGGTGGCCGAAGGTTTTAAATATCGCAATCTACTCACCACTTACTTATAATTGTAATACATAAGACATTGCTGTATGACTAAATACATATTGAATTTTATCTTACTGCGTAAAAACAAAACAAATAAAAGAAAATGCATACATATAACAAGAAACAAAAAACAAGAGAATGAAACACAGAAAAATGCCGTGCGTTGTACGCGCGGCTAGTATTTTAGATTTTATTTCGTAAATGTTAGGTTTTCGAGGGATTACTGATCAAGAATGATAGATGAGACGATCTTATTATACACGAACATAATTATCTCTTTGCCAAGAACATCTTGAAAATAAAATATAAAATATGTGTAAGGAAAGTATTAGATATTCATCTAAGGGAAAGTGATCTTAGTTTTGTGTCTAAATGATTTCCCCCTCTCCTAACAAGACTATTTAAACAGAATAAAAGGAAAAATTATAAAACTTATGCATTTGCTGTCTGGTGTTTTTCTAAGAACGATTTTCAGCACGTCGGTGGTGCGTAAGTATTCTGGTTGGATGTCTCCTACGGATTGAAACAGATAGTCAAGCTAAAAATAATCATTATTCGGCGAAATTGGATTTCATATCTATTTGTGAATTGAATATCGTAGAAAGTAGCAAATCTGGGTCATCATGAGCAGCTGCTCTTGTATGTTAATGGTTATTCATTGGTAATTAAACAGAACGTTCGTTCTTGGTCCAACGTTGGATTTGGTTTTTATGCAAGAAAATGTAGACGACAATGGTAATGAATGGGTCCCAGCGGTTATTGGAAATTTGAATTTCAGCTTACCATGATGCATTGCGGTCGAAAAACAGTTCCATATTGTCATGACGACGCATTCTAAGAATAACAATTCCGAAGGTAAACTAGTTCGACATTCGGATCTATGGAAACGAATAAAAACAGGCTAAGCAGCACAGACAAAATATCATTCACAAACGTTATCAGCTTTTTGTTTCATGAGAATGAGTTGGACAATCTAGAACACGTTTGTTAGTTTTGAATATCAATCTTTAGTTCCGTTTACCTTGGTGATGCCTACCAAAATCCGAGTCTCCTCCTGAGCTGCTCCAGCATAATCGAACAACAGAAACATGGGAACCATCAAGTGTTAGTCAGGCCATTTGAAAAGGGATGTTGGCGGATAAACCAACAACCAAATGCGCGGCGTTTCGCCTCTTGTGTCTGCAAATCAAGAGTTTAAAGTTGGCTAGTAGTGAAGTTCTCTAGAGTGAAGCAAACATCTATCAGCTAGGTTCTAGAAATCGAGTGAAATGAAAGTGAAATTACTTAAATTATCTTTCTTTTAATAATCTGAGATATCCCTCTCTGATGCTCATACAATATAGGTTTTTGCTGTTTGGAGCCTCTGATCTCTATGGAGTAGGCAACCATGGCCTCATGACTATAGCCGGCTTTAAATTTAAATATTAATAGAAGTGTTAGGAACTTCCACGCTGTTGCTGATCATGGGGCAATGACAAAGCAGGTGGGTAATGTCCTCCTCCACGTCTGGATCTCTGCATTTCCGGCATAGTTGGTATGCATCAGTTAATGAGTTATTTACCTGTGCGACCTGTTATCACTCTCATCACTATAGTAATAGAAGCTCTGTTCAGAGCTGTAAGCTTGTTTGATTTGCTACCACTTAATTCCGGCCAAAGGTCTTTGGTGTGTTATTGTTTTGTCACCTAGATTTTGTTATACTTTGCGTGTATTTTGTTATTGCCTGTTTTTTTTAAGCGAATAGGGGTCTAATAAGGAGATGCAGCTGGACGATCATAGGCTAGCTCGTCTGCCTTCACATTTCCAGGAATGTTATTGTCCTGGCACCTAGATAATTTGGACCTTATTCTGGTTGCATAGAACCTTTAGTTCTGTGCGGCAGCGTCCAACTATACGTGATTTTATATTGGATGTCAGAGCTTTTATGGCCGTTTGGCTATCTACGTAAATGGAGATATCCTCATGTGATAAGTCCAATACTCTAGCCGATTCGACAACTTCGAGTATAGCTAGGTTTGCTAGTCCAAGGGATGTGGATAGCCCGATTTCATTGGAGTATACCCCAGATCCCACTCCTACTTCGATTTTAGACCATCGATATATATTGCAATTTCATTGCTAGATACCACAATGTTTGACAACAATTCGTCTCTACTTGGTATTCTGATTGAATATTTTATATCAAAATCATGATATAGGATGGTGTAGTCAGATACCCCATTCTCGTATGCTGTGAAATTCAATATTGTGCTGTGACCATAGGGTTTGATACAGAGGTTACCTGTTTCTTTGAAACGTGATGCGCTTTACGCTGTGTGTCATTGCTGTGCTGCAGCGTTTTTACTTTTATGAACTCGGTAAATATTTCCAGTGTACCGGATCGTGATGACCCTGTATCTTAGCGGTATCTCATCAATTAGAACTGGCCGTTCATGTTGGAGGATCCCTGAAATATGATGTCCAGGCAGACAAGATGTTCTTCACATGTGTACGTGCATTCAATTCCGTTTCACCTCGTTCGTTCTGCGACGGACTTACTTAGCGAGGTATAGGATAGTTATTACTGCGGTTTCGGAAATACTATGGATAGGATCAGCCATATGAAACAATTGTGCGGAGAAATCCTAGGTCAAGAGTGAATGACTTAGCCGGTTAGTCGTCGCCTAGCTGTGCCCCGCACAAGAGTGTCCTTTTGCAAATCAGCCTGAGACTATCCCCATAAGGGATTTTATGTCATCATGGACAGAGCATATTTGGAATATGGTGTGAAAACCGTACTTACATATTTCAAGGCAAAAATCAAGAAGGAAATAACCAGAAACGCGATAGGGAGTAATGATGCATGCATCCGTTCGGATAGCATTTCTAAGCAAAGCAAATCCAGTCGGAGACTGAACGCATTCATTTGACATCAGCAAACCTCTTTGGTGACTGCTTGTCGAAATTCCTAGCTACGTCGGGTTTCTCATGCATCAACTCACCCAAGCGCTTGTTTATTTTTGTTATTCGAGTTTTTCCTAAAACACAAGTTTTCAACAAAAACTTAAACAAAATTATTTTAGTGCTTAAATTTTTGTTCACTTAAAAATATTTTTTTCGCGACGAGTAGATGTCTGAGACTGAAAGAAATTAAAGTGTGGCTGTTAAAACAAGGATGCACACATGAAACCCATCGCAATGAAACTTAGACCGCCGATATGCGTTACGCTTTGTCTGAAAAATTTTCCGAACAACTGATCGGAACGATTACCAGAAGCAATCTTTTCCGATACGTTCAAAACCGGAGAATTTTTCTTTCGAAATGGATACCATGTTACAGGGAATAATAACAGCTTTTCGATAAAGAAGCTGAAATAACGATAGCGATAAAGAAAAATGTTGGAAAATTTAAATAAATGAAATTAAGTTTAACCAGAATAGCGTCTAGATGAACAAACAATTTTAATGATGCCACAATCGGTGCTGTGGATCACGAAGACCCTCAAGCAGCCAGACCAAACATCCATTGAACAATCCATTTCATAACGACGTAAAAACTAAATGGCATAAAAATAGCAATATACTGATACTGAACTTAGCAGGAACAAGCCATTTGGGAATCTCAGAATCATTTGTTAGGAAGAAATTGCTTTAAGTTAGCCTGTTAAACACCTGAAAACGTTCACCAATCGCTACATATTAGTTTAGTTCTAGGCCAGCAACTGATAAAATCTTCACAGAAAGCCCACGAAATCTAAATCCATACCCACCCACCAACTGATTATCGATTTGAAAGACGCATACGATAGAGAAGAACTATACAGTGCCATGTCTAGTGTTAAGCTGCGCCATTAAGCAACTGCCTCACCGAGCATTTAGGCAACACAGTCCTTACAATTTTACCATTTTACTGAAGAAAATTGTGCAAAACTGACAAAACTTATATCTGTTCAACTAATAGGTCAAAGTTAAGTTTAACGACGAACATAAATAAAGTTCATTTAACTAAGGATTGGGATTCTGAGATAGCTAGGATACGTACAGCACATGGTAACTCTTGTCGGTTTGGGAGCGTAAAACTTGTTTATAAATATTTCTGCTACGTATTAGATACTTAATTTAAATTCTTACCAGGAAATCAAAAAAAAAAAACATTCGTCCTTAAGCTTTTAAAGCTTAGCAAATGTACATTTCACAAGATTGTATTAATGACCATTCTCAATTGTTTTACAGTAATTTAATAACCGCTCACTAAGGATTTTACTTTGTGGACGTGCGGGTACGCTTGTTCCATGAGAAGTTAACTCCGTAATTCTTCACACGATCCTTCTTCTTCGGTTCTTCGCTGTCAATGAACCACCTCAAACCATTCCTTTCGCAGTGTGTAATAGCTTCTTCCTTGGTGTTGAACTCAATCTGCATGTTCGATAGTGGGTCACCGCTATAATAATAGAAAATGGTAATTTAAGGAGAAAAACATAGATTTAATAATTTAAACTTACGTTGAGGTCCAACCCATAAGGGGATTCTCCCAGCGGTCGCGATTATCGAAATCAATTTGCCAATTTTGAATGTTGTTTGTACCACTCTGCATTGCATTCTTGGGTGGAATATGAATGCGTACGCGTCTGGTCTTGACATGCTCAGATGGTACGCCATTAATAGGACTAACGTCAACCTAAAATTAATGGAATTAGTTTTATTTGAATTTAATGCAATGTTGAAATAATTTAACTTGGACAGGAACTGTGATAGTACCACTCAATTTAATCTTTTCTTCGATTTCCTCAGGCTTTGCAAGTGCAGTGGCCACATCAATAAGTGGTGCCTCGCGTGCTCCGATCGACTTCCATCGCACTAAAGGGGCTGCTGCGATAGCCCTACCAAGAAAAATTGTGTTAACTAATTTTTTAATTGTAATAAGTTTTAATATTCTTTAAATTACCAATTATTTGCAACTTGGGGTTTAGCTAAAACTTTAAATAATGCAGACATCCTTTTATTTTTTTTCCCGATTATGTAAAGAATGACAGCTCCACTGACAGTATTTTCTTCTTGTTGGTTGAAATGTCAAAGTATGGTTCTTAGATCTGTTTTATTTAATCATTTAAACATTTTATTTGCTCCTAAGGGCTAGTATTGGAATCGTATAACAAAACATATGAAAAGGCTACAATCCGCTGTGCGGATCGATGAATACGCTATCCCATCCCATACCAAATTTCATCATTCTAGCTCAAATTTCAAGGCCCAAAAACTGGAGACGTACGGACGGACGGACAGACATGGCTAAATCGACTCAGCTATCGATTCTGAGTCGATCCATATACTTTGAGTATATTTAGCAAAATTATTTCTCTATGTTACAAACTTTGTATCAAAACTAATATACCCCTATGGGATAGGATATAAACATTCGTTGTAATTATGTGTGCTAATTTCTTCGCTTGTTACAATTCTTCATTAATCTTTGGTGTGAGCAGCAACTTCCCTCCACTACCACAGCTGTGAGTTTTGATTGGGCTTGCGCACACGAGTATGCTTTAACCGGTTGAACGTCATGTTTGACGGTTGGACGTGTGAGGAGGGAGCACAGTTTGAAAGCCACTGGAGAGCAATTTTTCACCCAAAATTAAGTGGTTGAAGAGGTTGAATCTACCAAAACATGCATGCGTTTCTGACAGGTGTGGTATTAAAAAAAAAGACGGCGGCTAGTTCGGTGTCAATCGAATTAAATAAAAAAAATCAACATCAAAACAAATCGGTGTCACTCAGTTTTAATGTGTTGTACATTATCGCGGAAAATAAAAGTTAAAACAAACCATGGAAGTACACATACATATAAAGTTGGTTATATTACACAAAATTCAACCAGTTGAACATATTCCCGTGTGTTTGGATAGTAACCATAATGACTACGGTTGAAGCATACTCGTGTGCGCAGGCCCATTAAGAAGAATAATATTCTCAGCAGAGAAAAACTTAGACAATATCCTTAGTGGCTACACGTTTATTGGAATAAAAGTCCCACGAGACGGTAAAAATGTTGTGTGAATCAAAAACAGAAGGGAAGATTGCATCAAAAATCCACTGAGAATCCATTTCAAACTGAATTATCTTTCAAACGTTTGTCTTTCAAACCTTATTTCGTTTTGGCAAAAAAATATTCATTTGAAATGTGTCTTTGCCGAGTGCATATCTCAATTTTGGTATCAGAGACACGGAAATATGTGAGGGTTGTTTCATATTTCCCCGTGTTCCAATGACGCTGTTTCTCTTTCTCTTTCACCGCGAGTTGGGCGTTAAATCAAATGCCAATCATGAGAGAATTTGACGATTTTCTTAATTTGGCAACTATACACAATAATATCCATATTTTGATGATTGATGCTACAAATTATATAAAGATTGTGTGTCGAAATATGATTATACGAACTTTTATTCCGGAAAGTTAAGGAATCGGTGTCAACGATTTTCCGTTATTGGCCAAAACTGAAAATTCTTTTTAGTGATAGTTGTTTAATAGTTGCAAATAGCAATAGTAGTATATATATAACTTAAATTCAATTGAAGAAATATATTTGACAAAATAGTTTGCGATAAATTGACAATTTTTTTAAATGGCCTAAATGCAAAAATCCGCTATATTGATTTTCTCGAAAAATTGAGTATGCAGTTTTGTTGGAACTATGCGCTTATAGTTTATATAAAATTTAATCAAAATTGTTAGTACCGTTTTCGAGAAATTGAGGTTTTGTCTATAATCTTTATTTGGCATACTTTTTATGTGGCATGTTTAATTTTATATGGCTAAAAGTAAAAAAATAATGGCCTTAAATGCTGAACAAAAAACCTTGGATACGAAGACATGAAGTTTGAAGAAAATCGGGCAAGCCGTTATTAGGCTGCTGGAGAGACTATTACGGACAGACGGATCGACAGACCGACCACTTTTTTGGGTTCCGCTTTCATCGTAATGTTAACTCAATCAAAATCTCGAAGTCGAATATTTTTACTAAATCAATATACCCTTCTCTCTGTAAGAGAAAGATAAAAAGCGAAACCAAAATTGGTATCAACTTTCAGCCAAATAACTGCTCGTCAATTTAACTACTTCGTTGAATTAGTTAATTTTATGTTAAACTACGCCAAATAACTTAATTTTTATACCCTATCCCATAGCGGTATATTAGTTTTGATACATAGCTTGTAACATAGAGAAATAATTTAGCTACATATACCTCAAAGTATATGGATCGACTCAGAATCGCTAGCTGAGTCGTTTAAGCCTTGTCTGTCCGTCTGTACGTCACCGATTTTTAGTCCTTAAATTTTGAGCTAGGATACTAAAATTTGGTAGATAGGATCAACATCCGTGCCTACAGAACAAGTGTACAAATTTTCAAAATCCGCCCACTGCCACGCCCCCTTTTAAGAAAAACTCAGTGGCCAAACCGTAAGGAATTTTAAAAAAGTGTCTGAGTAGCGTATTTAGAGAATCGTTATATCTATAAAAGTTTATATAAAGTTTTCTGCCACGCCCACTTTTTGGGGGCGTTTTCAATAAAAAACTGTTTTCGGTCAAATTTTAAATTTTTCGAAAAAAAAAATGTTGATGCAGAATCATTAATAATATTAATATGAACATTTCGTCTATATACCATTTTAACCCACGCCTACTTTTTGGGGGCGTTTTTATATAAAAACCATTTGTATACACTACCCCATAACATATGCAAGAGAATACCTTGTCTTTTGTAGAATCGTAAAAGTGTTTTAAGGCCTGCTCAGAATGCATATCTGTAGATGGTATCTGTAGCTGAGTGAAAGTTAAAAACAAGGCAACCCGTAAGCGCTTTCACAATGTGTATCTCCCGTGAATCTGTAGCTTGAAGTTGAATGGGGTTCAACTTCACGCTTCAGATTCACGTTTGACGTTTCACTCAGCTACAGATATGCATTCTGAGCAGGCCTTTAGAAACTGTCTGAAGAATTTGTTGTCACTATATCATTTTTCTATTTTATCCACATCGTGTTTTTAGCCATGCCCACTTTTTTTTGGGGATTTTAGTTTTACAGATAGGATGGGATAGGGTTTTCAACGATCCGCACAGCGGATTGTAGCCTTCTCATATGTTTCTTTTATTAATATCATTTCTCATTTAATTCGTAGATTAAAGATAATTTACCGTTAATTTGTTTTTGTTAAAATGGTTGTGTTTGACACACAAATGGAACAGAACTCGACAATGACAAATTGAGAAAGAGCATTTCGAAATCTGTGAGTCGAATATGGAAACTATCCACAGCTGACATTCCCTTTCACGACAATCGATTTGTATGCCACTGTCTTGTTGTTTTGATAAAAAATATTTATAATTATCCAAATCTGAATAGAAATGAAAAAAACAATGGAGCCACATCCAAAAAATCTTATTGATCGATACTTGAAAGCTTCCAATAAGTTAAAGAAGTTCGACAGAATTGTGTTCAAGTGAGCAAACGTTTTTTTTTTGTTTTAAATGTTCCCAATATTGTTTTTATTAGGCGATTTGCTCCAAATGTTTGCGAGGTCTTGGATGATTTTAACGAATTGTCCCTAAAATTCGAGGAGGCTGGGATTTATCAGTACGCTGCTATGTGCTATTTGGGTGCTGCTAAATGCGAAAAGAGTATAGGTAAATACAGCCTTTATTATTTGGCTTTCGTAGCGTTTCTACAGTTTCCCTTTAGGAAATCACCTGTCTGAAGTAAATTGCTACTTGAAGTCTGCGCGAGCGTTTTTGAAAGCCAACAATGTTACAGAAAATTTGAACATGCGATCAAATAAAGGCGAATACCGTGAAGTAGGTTTTTATAATATCATGCCGATGGTATTCTTAATTGATTTGTTCTTTTTTAAGGGTGCTCTGAAAGCTTATTACTTGGCCCTGTCAAGAGTCACCGACGATGGTGTGCTGAAAGCTGCCATCATTCGTGAGACGACTGCAATAAATCCGAATTTCGATGGAACAAGCACCTTCTCATCGCCAAGTCATCGAATTTTTGACTTGGAACTGTCCGCCAGGAAGAACGTTGAAAACGAAGATTATCTTGGAGCGCTAGAGCGGATGACAGACATATTCGATAATCTGTGTGAGCGTAAAAAGCAGCATTTGTACTCGGATTTGCTAAAAGAAATTGAAATATCGCGACTTTTGCTTTTGGTCATATTGAGCTTACCCCCTTCAAGACAGTCACCTTCTCACATTAAACTGATAGAGTACTACTATAATTTTCGAAAAGGTGACAAAAACGAATTGGATTCCATTTGCAATGACAATATGCATTCGATATCATTTGATTTAAAATGTGTACTTTCTGACGTGGTGGCTGCATGGCATGATGATAACAAGGAAGAGCTGAAGAGTGCCATCGACGAGCTTTGTAATCTGAGGGAGATGAGACCGGTGCAACGAATGCTTGTGGATCGTATTATGCGAGATTTAATTCTAGTTTAGTGCATAAGTAGTACATAAGAAGAAACAGTAATTAAACAAATAGATGTAAGTACAATATTTATAATTTTGTAGTCATTAGAGTTCGGGCTCAGTTGAGCGATGGTTAGTGCGATGAACTGCCACGAAGAAGGCCTGGGTTCGTACCGTACAATCATACGAGTAGTAATCAATCTAGGCCTTGGGTACTAAATAACATGGGGCGCCAGAAATTCGGTATTTGTTGCGGCATCTTATCATTTTGCATATGTGAGGAGAGCAAGCTTAATAGTACTTGGATGTGGCATATTTGGGATTCAGGCATACTTGCAAATAAATAGTCTTAAAGAAAAGAATCATAACACAAACTTGGCTGATATAGTCTGTTCTCTGGTTTTCTTGCGTTATGATCTACTTAGGGCTAGCTTTTCAGTGCAAGATCATTGCACTTTTAGAAATAACCTCGTTTCACCTTGAGAAACATGAGTTAACTATACATGAGCTGTAGAGTTAAACAGCATTACTTACTAAAGTGGCGCTACTGTTCGGGATGAACCTGGGCCTCAACCAACATGCCTCTCCAATTAGCCCTGTCCTAACCTAACTGCCTTCATTTGTGCACTCCAAGTTGGTTTTGCGCGCCACTTAAGGCGAGGTTTTCTTCTACTGCGTCCGACGTCTGGCTGGGAATCGAGGACTCCTCGAGATTAGCTACCCCACACTTAACACTAATTCTTACACCCGACACTACATCTCTACATTGCTGGCTCCCGCAGCCACATCACATCCATACTTATCTTTTTTTTATATTTCTCCTTGTTTTTTTTGTTTTTCGAACTTAGAGGAGAGAAGGATAGTATGGAAGTTGCGGCAGTTTTCTTCTAACAAGGAACAGCTGTCCTGGTCGTTCGCTTCCTTTTTTTTTTTGTTATTCTTTGTCGTCTTTTTTTAATAATAAAGTGGGCGGAGAGGCGTCTACTTGGGCCTTTCGCTTTAATTATATAATTCTTTTAACACTTTTGTTTGTTATCATAACTGCTTGGCTCGCAAGTCCCCAACTGAGTGACCGCTTGTCCGATCAAAATTTTGTTCAGACCCCAAAATCCTGTAGGCAAAAGGGTACGGTAGAAAGACAGTTCACGTAATTCGAACTCTTCTAACTACTCCCTATTTAGTCCCCTCTCATATTGTGGCACCATATTGCAATACCGTATTTAATTGCACTTTATTTATCTTCGTTCTCCCTCATAGTCTAGTGCCCTTTCATGATCGGACAATAGCCATTGCAGCAACCCTACTTTTTTCCTGTTATTAGGTGCACGAACCACGCAGTATGTAACTTGTTGGTTGCAACATTACAGAAGCAACAATATGGAAACAACAAATAAGCGGACATAAACCAAAAAATGTGGTTTCCCACAGTTTCCTTTATCTAGATTTTATTTGGTAATGGCTTACTAAACGCATTTCGATAATCCTATTCTAATTAGCTTAGCCGCTTCCTAGGTTCCAAATAACTTGGATCTAGTGCTAATTGCTTTGTGTGTAACTTTTGATTGTGCTTACCGAATCATTTATGGTTTAAATATCTAAATAGGTTGCGTAGTCTAGTAAATAGTGCATTGGACTCAGAATCGGGGTTTAACAGAAATCCATTCTTTGTGATAAAAATTCAACTTCGTAAACACAAATTAATAGAGAAGCTAGGGTTGAGGCCTATGAATATGGATATATATCCTCATGAAATGTGTCTTATTCTCTATTCCATTTGGGTGCTTTGATTAGGGCTAAGTTGCGTTAGGCACAGAGTTATGGATTTTAAAATACCAGTCTTATTAGACAAAACTCCAGAACCTACTCCGATTTCCATTTTTGATACTTCCGCATATATTTCTATTTGACAATCATTTGTATTTTGATTGAGTAGTTAGTCAATGAAGCCAGTGTAGAGTCTTTTTGTAATATTTGACCATGATCGCCATCTTCTAACCGTATATTCTGTTGCGCGATACAGTGCTACACTATATCATGAGGTTCTAATTCAAATTACTATCGAGAAATCAAATAGCTGGATTGATCCTTTTACAGACTTACTTACATATTGAGTACAGCTCAATTCCATATCAACCTGAACTTCAACCAATGTGACTCTCCAGTTAGATCGGTTCTTATCTAATTTCTGATAGTTGTGCAATTCAGTTTTTGAGGTGGGTTTTTACTTGCATGCGCCACTAATGGCGAGGTCATCCTGCGTTAACCAACTGGCTAAGAATCGAAGTAATTTATGGCTGCAAGCGCTAGTTGGCCTTATAACACGGACTTCTTGCAGGCGAGCGAGAGAAAACTAGCACATCCATTGAGGCCGATCTTATAGTTTGTTGGCATCGTCGCCATTAGTATTAATTCTGTAAAGGTCTGGCGACTGCCGTCTTTTGGTGTTAAAGTTCAAGCCGTTTTTGAAGAGCATTGAATGTCCAGATTCCTTATTTGGCGGCGAATAAGAAATGGTCCAAGTAGATGTTATAAAATTGCACGTCCAGATACGAACGTTGCTATCCATTTTTTTTATTTTCGCAGCTTGATAAAAAGTGTTTCCAATTTATTGAATACCCCAGAACATGAAGTCCGCTAATTCATCCGGTCGTTTGGTGAAAACGAAGAGGTGACTTTGGTAAAAGAAAATATTCACACCCACCCGCTTTTATCTGCACACAAAACGCGTGTGTTCTCATGTAATCGGAAGTCCTAACATAAGCTCACTGTTTATGTTTTCCTGTTTTGAATTTGAACACAACGAACTTCATAAATGATGCCAGCCTAGCTAATGGAGCATATGGTTATTAGTTTTTACTCCCCCGATAGACTTGTGTCTTTTCAACTTTAATTCCCACCTCATTGCAGGAATCTCGAAAAACTCGGAACATACTTCTAATTTCAAAGAGTTCATTCCTGCTTCCATTCCGAGGTCTGGTACAAAAATGCTTACGAACATCGAGATTAGGATGCATAATTACACAACAAATTACCGTATGCTCCTTAACTGTCGATAAATGAAAAGTTAATCGCTAAGAAATGATGTCCACAATTATAAACTACACAATCTCATCAGAATTCACATTAATTAACTGCTAACTGAGGCCATACGTTCGCAGGTTTGTTTATTTTTTGAAAATTCATATATTTAGACTTTTCTTTTTTTTTATTCACCCCCTCGATTGATTCGATCGAACGTCATTAGTTTATCAAAATAATACACGTTTCAATATGCAATTGTATTTGTTCAATATGTTGAATATTTATGTCATCTGAGTAATTTAATGAGCAGTTTTAGTAAATTGCAAAACCGCTGATGAATGACAAAATTCAGGTAACTCACTTGGGGGAACTCGTTTCGGGTAGATTTTGGTGAACTTGTTCACGTTCCTTCTTGGAAATAGTACGATACTAATTTTGTATAATTAAGAACAATGTGAATCATTTACCGACTCAAGCAAAAAATCACTCCCACAACGTGGCATTCGCCATTGTTTGTTAAATAGCAAAATGTTTATTTTTTTTTTTCGAAAGCATGATGCGAATTACTTTTTTGGCCACCTCCCCGCAGTGTCTGCTGGAAATTTATTTTACAGTAACAGACGATTGCCGGAATACTCATGTTGGATATAAATATAAGGTATAGATATAAATTTGATAATAAACTGACATGTTTAATGGTTCATCATGAAGTGTGCTGGTTGAACCGACTCGTATGTCGATCGGGAAACTACACATAAGAGCGAAGCCAATAGACTTCGGAAGAAATGATTCGGTTCCACCTTTCTTAATGATAAGGAATAGACAGAGATAAACATCTACTAAATATTGAACTAATTATAACCCAGGGTAATATACCCAGATTTACTAATGGTGGCTTGTACAACATTTTCATATTGTTTGTCTGGAGACATTCCTACGATGTTTACGCGAGACCAAAGAGTTCGCTATGGTTGAGTCTCCTATTAGTTTTATCGCACTCCTTTCTTTCCTTTCTAGTAGGCTCAAAGAGGTTTTTGATACACCTTACCAGTTATAAGCGTTGAACTCAAGTTTGGGGCGTATATACGTTATATATTGAGGACAGTTCAGAAGGGTTGAAATATTTCTTACATCGGTTAAGGAAACCTAGAATCGGAATTTAGTGAGCTTAACATATTTTACCGTTTTGGATCCACGTCCAAAGATAAAGGGAGTGGTTTCGAAATCAAAATAGAAGGATTTGAGAACACTAGCATTTCTTTAATGATTAGCAGACTTGAAATCGTCCAAAACAACTTTTATTCCGAGAGGTAGTAAACACATAGAAGAAGAGTTTCATCGATTCCAAAAGCCAAAACCTGTTAAATGCCTTTAAAATATCAAGTGCAATGATCTTGTTTTCGCCACCGAGTTAGACTGATCATTTAATCACCAGT
This sequence comes from Rhingia campestris, assembly GCA_932526625.1. Taxonomy (NCBI): domain Eukaryota; kingdom Metazoa; phylum Arthropoda; class Insecta; order Diptera; family Syrphidae; genus Rhingia; species Rhingia campestris. The sequence continues at coordinate 222,637,397 of OW052182.1, forward strand.
GGAGCTGTTGTAGGTCATGGGGGAGTTTTCGTGATTAAAGATTTTTTATAAGCTGACGTTTCCAAGATTCTAGTAAGAGGTAAGTGCTATTGATCGGTTATTTGACAGAGAAGAAGAATCGCCTTTTTTTTATTGACGGGATAGACAAATGCTATTTTCCATCTACTCGGGAATAGTCCTGATGAATATGATAGATGAAAAAGCTTAATCAGTACTGCCATCTGGACCAGAAGATTTGTGAATTTTAAGATTAAATAATACTCTTGCGACTGTATGAGTACAAAAGTGGGTTGGTTCTATAGAATGTTCTATCCTCAAGTGCAGGAATAGTATGAGTACAATCTCGAATTACGAACTGGCGGCAAAATGAGCAGCAGTCATGGCTTTGTCCAGAGAGGTGACAGCTGGAATGTAATTGTAAATCGAATTTTTAATGTTTTAATGTGATATAGTCGAATTTGACACGCTTAATTTCTGAGCTCGTTTGAACTCTATTCGGTCTTCCTCGGTAGGATTTTATATGACCGAAAACTTCACTCTTTAAACCTACTCAGCCTCTTTTTAGCTAGAGTCATACCACCCGTTAGTCTTAGGTTTGATACTTTTTACATGGTTAGGGATAAAGAATTTCATACCTCGGATAATAAAGGCAGCATAGTGACCAGTTCAAATTCTTTAAAAAAAATTGTATGGCAATACGAGAAAGTCAACTGGGAAGCTCTGAACGGTGCTTCCCAGTAGACTTTGTCGTATTGCCATACGGTTCTTTAAGGAATTCATTCTTTACATTGGTTGGGTACAAGAAATTAGGTCTGACGACCTGAAGATGTGAGATGTCAGGGTGTTAGCGGTTTGATTGTGAATGTTTGGAGGAGATCTGAAATACAGGGTGGCGCATCAATTGTGCTACAATAAGAAATTCAAATAACATTTTTTTTAGTCGATGTATTTCATTTTTTTTTATTGGTTAGAAAATTAAATTTTATTATTATTATTATTATTATTATTTATTACAATATAAATAAATTTACATTCTAATTTTTATACATTTGTAACAGCACTAGCAACATAGGCTTTCAGCTGGCATATTGAGATATGTGCGAACTAAAATTATACGAGTATAAGCTCTGGGGGCGATCTGAGATTGAAGGTACTACGACTTCAGAAGTTCGTAATCACCAATTCTCAGGTCCGTCAATCACTGATCGTCCCGAAAAAAAAACTAAGCATGATAATTCGGTTATATTATAGATACAATTTTTAGTCTTGACAGAATTGTGTATACATTTTTTATATTTTGAGAAGATTGTGTTGACAAAAGGTCTATTAGTTTTTGGTTATATAGTATTGAGGAAAGATATTTTACTTTAGAACAGTCGGATACAAGGTGTTTAATTGTTAAGATATGACTGGATTGGCAGAGGTGGCAAACTGGAGGGTTGTCTCTATTGAGAAGGTAGCTGTGTGTTAATTGAGTGTGTCCGAGTCGAAGTCGCACTATCCAAATTCTTTTCTCCGTATCCCAAGCATCGATTTTTATAAATCTAAATAGTAACCTACAAAATAAAAAAAAAATAAGCCGATTACTCACCCAGAAAAAAGTTATTACGTTTTATTTTTGTAGCACGATTCGTGCGCCACCCTGTACTATGGGTGACGTTACTTGACATTAGGTCTGTTCCCGTACAAAATAATATTTACTGATTCTTACTGATTTTTACTGCGGAAAATTATTTGCATGCAAAACTTGCGTAAGGGAACGGTTTTAAGTAAAAATCAGTAATAATCAGTAAATATTATTTTGTACGGGAACAGACCTTTTATCAATAAAGGTTTTCAATACAGTCGTAAAAAATATACAGGACTGTATCGAACACTAGCATTTAATTAGCCTTTGTGATGAGGTGCTTTGAAATCGAGGGTTTTGCGAACCATATGAGTTTTCTTGTCGTTATACTGTGTTCGCTTGTTAAATGTAAGGTTGTGCGTTCGATTCATGAAACCAAAAAATAAAAATGATAATGGTTCGAAGGTTACCTCGCAATAAGTAACACCAATATTAAAAAAATGTTTGTGAGAATTAAAACGAGCCCTAGATAGCGACTACTTGAAGCTGTAGTTCGGACATCGAAGATATGTTTGATCTGTCAATTTGTGAATCTGTAAATTTAGAATGTATGGGAGGTGTGGATGTATGGAGTTGGTCCAGATGTATCATTATCCTTATGTTGCACAATTCAGACACGATTTTGTTTTGTTTTCCTAGTTGGTATTGGTCACAGTGTTAGGTTACGTTTTGATGTTCCGAGCTCGAATATGCCAGAGAAATATACTACAGTAAGTAAAATAAAGTCCTCCTTGATATCTGGATCTGGATCACATATTTGATGTGCTGTGACCGAATGAATTTTATGGTTACATAGCCTGTAACCTACTGGCTTTTGTTGCGCATTTCGCTTCTTTATTTGTGATTTGTAAATCAATTGGTGTTATGTTTAAGATTGTTTTTAAACCTACTGCGGGCTATTACGCATGATTACATGCTGTTCATGTAAGGCATTCATATGTTTGGTCTAGCTGCGGCTGTGATTAGCAAGTTTGTGACCTCATCTTCTGGCACGATTCTGTTGAAACTGTAGTGTACAATATTATGCTTTCTTTACTCTTTCCTTCAAATTAAGATACCAGTTTAATTTGATATTAAGTAAAATAAATGAAATGTCTGGCATGTCTGGATTTGAACCAGAAACCCCAAGCTTAGTACTCCAACCACTAATCACTAAGCTTCTGCACCCCCAGTGATTTTAAGTTTGCTTAAACGACAACGCTACAAATTCGGGGATGATTTACTATTAATAAAGAGAACTAGCTGCGTTCTATGCTTACACTCAGTTTCCAGTATTCTGACCACATGCTGAGTGTGTTGAGGTTTGATTCCATGATTTCGCTCATGGTCGATGGGAATTTAAACATACCATCAGGACTACTTTATCTGTATATACCACCGTTTTTATTGGAGTTATTTGTAGCTTCGTTGACTAGTAAAATACCCTCTTGATCTCTTGACGTTTTCATCCGTTTCGAACAATCGTCTAGAGATGATGAAATGATACGGTTTTCATTGTTATTATCCAGTTGCCTATGCAGTATGCAGCTAATATCAGCTTCTACTAGAGCTCTTTAAATTGCTTCCGTTTTGACGTTATTTATTTAAGGTTTTATGGCTCATTGGATTATTTCTTTAAATATTAAAAAAAAATTGTACATACATATTACTAAAATGTTTTTTTGAGGAATATAGAAATATGAATCTACTGAAGAACGTATTGATGAGAAACCCAAGTAAAGGTCTGTACCTCAGTTAGTATTAAATAATTTAAATTGCCAACACATGTTTGTCAACTGTGATAATTTCAAAATAAATTTTTCTTGATTAAAACGCTCACCAATGTGTGTGACTCTTCAAAGACAAAGTATGAAAAGTAAACAGAAAGTCCTTTTTCCTAAATATATGCACATAATTCAAATAAGCCTTTGAAAACTATACAACCAACTGCGAAACCCTTTTTCAAGTGAACTTTTGAACTTTTCTCCATTTAATGCCCACCTCTAACACGAATAACCGTATGCAGAAAGGACAATAAAAAATGTACTCAATGAAAAACACACAAAAAATGTCTACATGGCAACTTGTAAAATTACCATCTGAATCGCTTATCCCTCGCACACCATTCTAGATGAGCTAATTAATTCTTTCAATAATGCCTACAGGTGCCCGAACAATTAGTATCAACATTTATCACTTGCGGGGAAACTTTCTCAAAAAGTTTAAGCGTTCAGCGGAAACTTTTCTCAAAGCAGCAGCTTACTGAAGTGTTTACACAAAAAGAGCTCCCGATTTAAAATTCAATAACGAAATCAAACCAAATCAAGCTGCCACCCTTCATGCAAAATTTCCATTTTACTTTTCCTGCAATTGACTCATAATCACATCAGTGTACCCTGCTCTGGATTAAGTGTATATATGCGCCTTCTCCGTGGACGTGAGTAAACATTTGGAGAGAAAAAAAAACCTTTTCAAGCTCCTCCACCATCACCATCCACCCACCGTAACAGTGGGGTCCATGGTGAACTTTTCATACGCATAAAGCAATGTGCGCCCCACGGTTGAATCAGTCGATTCAGGAGCTTTTCTCCATTTAAACGTTCCCTTAAAGCGGTGGTCTCCGTGTTGTTAGTCGCTTCAGAAGAGTGTATTTTTGTTTTGGGTGGCATTATACTGGTCAAGTGGACTCAACTGTTGTGTTTTTTATTTCCTTGAGTTGTACAAATTAGTAGAATAATTGCTTAATCCTTTGCTTGTCCTTTGCGCACTAAAAAAACACAAAAAAAAAACTACGAGAAAATAATGCTGTTCTAAGTGCAATGTATACACTTCCTGAGAAAAATTATCATCATCGTACCTGGGATATCACATTTTAAAACAACAATTTTCCGTAGGACGTGTAAGTAATCATCCTGCAAAGTCCAATCCATTACGAAATAGGTGCGGAAATATATAAAGTCGGGAACAGAAATCGACTAAATTCGGAAAAGAAATCCTCGTGAGTTGTGGACACATGAGTGTGCTGAAAAATCGATGCACAGTTTAATGACTGTGAAAATAAAATAATAACGAGAGGACAGACTAATCTGTCGACGAAGTGCTTCCTAGATATTTCCGAAAAATCGGTCATGTACTCGTGTGCTAGTTTTCGAAGCAGCGACGGGGTGCTTCGGATTTTTCTTTCGCTTGAACAATTATCTACTGTGGCTATGTTCGGGGGATTCCTTTCATTGCAACTGGGGATGATGTGATTTTTGTTCGGAACCTATTTTTACAGTCACAGCACAGTTTTATACTCCAAATACGCCTTTTTTATGTATCGATCGATCCGAGAGCTTTCCGCTCTTACACCCGACGTTGTCGTCGCGGTAAGTGGGGAGGTGGGTGGTGTGGTAGTGTTGACGGTGGGGATAGAGCTATAATTGAAATTATTTTCACATGGACGTGTACCTCATAGCATGGCATCCACATGCATACGTACACAAAGTGTTAAGTGTTAGTTCGCGCAGTTTGTTTATAAAATATGTCTGCTTGCCTTTTTTTAGACACTCGGTCTTCATTCAGTCTGTTCGGTAAAGATAGGCGGTGAAAGTGCGGAGAGAAGGCTTCGAAAATCTGTTGATTTGGGTGTCCGAGAAATCCAGTCATGCATTCGGTGCAATTCGAAGGCTACACAAAGTGTCATTCGGTGACTGTGGGTGCATTAATCTCCAAGTCATATAAACAATTGTGCGACGTGTGTAGAGTTGCAGGATAAGGTTTGTACGCAGGCCCGGCATATTCTGTTCGACTGGTGATTTCACTTGGCGAGCTTTGAATGCACGCGGGAAACCATGTGCGGTAGGTTACGTGAAGATACATCGGATCGCAAAATGATGTACAACTGAGATAAATAATTAGACTATTCGCAAACGCATCGATGACAACAGTGAATACTGCATTACAGACAGATCTGTTGGAATATCTAAAGCAAATGGACTTTTAAATGGCAGCCTTCAAGGTAACTGTTACGGTTGTTTTGGTTGTACAACGTTAATTGAAAGCTACGCTTGTTAAGATAGTTGCGTCAAATTTTGAATGTTTTTCAAAATATTGTACCGGCAAATTGAATTAACAAAATGTTTAAACAGACATGTATAACATTAAGTCCATGTAAGTACTTTTTTTGAATAAAAAGAAAACAGTCAAATCTCCAACATAGAGATAATTCTCTTGTTCCAACGGAACAAAATATCCGTACGCTTTTGCAAAGAAAATTGTTAAATGTCAAAGATTGATGATTTTATTTAGTCCGTTCAATTTTGCCAATTTTCACAGTGGAGGTTTATTACGTTCTGCTGAACCTTATCCTGAGTATAAATCATACGGTTATATAGTTTCATCTTAACTTGAATTAAATTGAACGTAGTTTAACTAAATTGTATGAATATTTGTCAGTATTGTACGTAGTTGCTACGTAATGTGAACAGTACGTAGATTTTGTCGGTTTTCCAAATTCTTTCACTTTCTCTGAAGCAAAGAACACGCGAAACAATACCAAATATTTTTTGCTGACAACCGAGGGTAGTTTGAAACATTTTGACCTGTGGCCATTGCGACCATTGTTTTCAAAATGTTCTGTGATTATTTCCTGGAAGCCATTACTTAAGAAATTTCGACATTCGAAATCTCTCGAAAAAATCAACATCGTCGCAATAATTGAAGGGTTTTTTCTCCAACCGATGAGTTCTTTCTTTCTTTCCTCGTCACTCAAAATCACTTTCCGACGGAAAAGTTAAGTAAAGTAAATTTATGTGGAATGAAATTTATTTCAAACCAAAACTTGGAATTTATTTTGACAGCAGAGATTTATTTAATTGCAGTCTTAGGACATAATAACTTTGGGTTCAGATAAAACATATCACCAAAATATCAATATTATGTTGATATTTGCAGCGATCATGTTTGCAGCGATCATGTTTGCAATGAAAGTCATGATTTTTCTCAAACAATTGTCTTAAAAAGTTTATTTCGACTCAACGATTCGGATTCGTCCTGAAATTTTGGATTCCACAATCGTGCAGAAAGTTCGTCATGAAAAGTCTATCCCTAAACACTTTTGATCGTAAGTTGCCTTGGAAAAAACTGATTCATGCATAATATTTTGTAATTCAGCGTTCATCCTAGCTTACGTTGATATGAGTGAATTCTCTTTTGATATTGGATATTTTTATTTTTCTTCACACAAAAGTACCCGAACGGACATACTCTCCTATTAAGGGTGAATCTTAAGACATCTGCTATTTACACTTACAATAACGCATTTGTTCAATTAACCAGTGGATAACTCAACTTTCTGGTGGATTTCGGGCAGCTATCAACTGTTAATTGAATAACGAGTAGATACTGTTGTCAAAATGATTTGGTGAAAGTGGGCCTTAGGGTTTCAGGTGACAAAAACCTGTCATTATTCGCAGCGTTCTATTAACAAAGCTATGAAATGGTCGGAAAAGAAAGCTATTCATTATAACAGCAACATAAAACATATGAGAAGGCTACAATCCGCTGTGCGGATAGTTGAATACCCTATCCCATCCCATCCTTAAAATTAATATCTTCAAAAAGTGGGCTTTATGGGCCTATAATATAGAAATTGACATTGTCACAACATATTGTTCAAACAGTTTATCAGCATCTTTTGTCCTGCATATGTTATGGGGCAAGGTATACAAACGGTTTTTGTAAGAAAACTCCCCCAAAAAGTGGGCGTGGGCTAAAATGGTCTATGGACGAAATGTGCATATTTATATTACTAATGATTCTGCATCAAAAGTTTTTTTTTCCAAAATTTGAAAATTTGACCGAAAAACGTTTTTTTATTAAAAACGCCCCCAAAAGTAACAAAAAAACTTTATATGAACGAAATACAGATATTCAGATTGTCAGAAACATTTTCAAAATTCCTTATGGTTTGGCCAAAAAATACGTTTCTCTAAAAAGGGGGCGTGGCAGTGGGCGGATTTCAAAAATGTTTAAACTTGTTCTGCTGGGAGCAACAAAGAGCACGTGTACCAAATTTCATCTTTCTTGCTCAAAATTTAAGACGTAAGGACGGACGGACGGACAGACATGGCTTAATCGACTCAGCTATCGATTCTGAGTCGATCCATATACTTTGAGGTATATATAGCTAAATTATTTCTCTATGTTACAAACTATGTATCAAAACTAATATACCCCTATGGGATAGGGTATAATGAACTACTGCCTATTTTTTTTAAATTTCAAATTTCCAACTTTTGGAATCGGTAGTAACAGTTTACCAATAAAAACATTATTTGTACGGGAATAGTAAAACTCATATTCGTAAATTTTGGTTATTTTTAATAACAACACCACATCAACCATAACAGGCAAATCTTTGTTTGCGACGATATGCTTTTTTTCCATTTCAGATCCACGAATGAATCCACAGCAAAAATGTTCCCAAGATAGGATTTAAAAACCTCGAATTACATTCACTTATGTAATTTGTTTCGAATTTTTTTTTTTGACCGAGAAGCAATAACCAAATCATAGAAAGGTATGACTCGTAGTACGTGTATTGTTTGATATTAAGATGTGGCCTGCTTTTAATGTCCATTTAATTTTCAGCAATGAATCTTATTAACATGGACTCTGAAAACCGTGTGGTTCTCAACGTGGGTGGGATCCGACACGAAACATACAAAGCCACCCTCAAGAAGATACCAGCCACTCGGCTTTCAAGACTTACAGAGGCTTTGGCCAACTATGATCCCATATTGAATGAGTATTTCTTCGATCGACACCCCGGAGTATTCGCCCAAGTATTGAACTATTACAGGTAAGTTGGCTATAAGCTTTGAAAAGTTCCATGATAAAGTCGGTTGCATTGGTAGAACTGGCAAACTGCACTATCCTACGGATGTGTGTGGTCCTCTTTTTGAGGAAGAGTTGGAGTTCTGGGGCCTCGATTCAAATCAGGTTGAGCCCTGTTGTTGGATGACTTATACTCAGGTAAGTAAATACATTATTCATTCGAGTGTGTTAATATTTTTAATGTTTGTATCTTCTCCAGCATCGTGATACTCAAGAGACTCTAGCAGTATTGGACAGACTGGACTTGGATACTGAAAAACCTTCAGAGGAAGAGTTAGCGCGTAAATTCGGCTTCGAGGAGGATTACTACAAGGGTACACTTTCTTGGTGGCAAGAAATGAAACCTCGTATTTGGTCCCTCTTCGATGAGCCATATAGTTCGAATGCAGCTAAGGCAAGTCCTAGATTTTATCTTCTTCCAATCGTTAATTCATTTGGTGTTTTTTTTTTACAGATAATTGGTGTTGTGTCAGTGTTCTTCATTTGCATTTCAATTCTATCATTTTGCCTTAAGACCCATCCTGATATGCGGGTGCCTGTTATTAGAAATATAACAGTTCGGACGGCAAATGGAAGCTCAGCTTGGGTGCTGGATAAAGGCCAAACGAATGCGCACATCGCATTTTTCTACATAGAATGCGTGTGCAATGCGTGGTTTACATTTGAAATTTTGGTAAGCATCTTGGTAGTATTGAAACGATTATATTTCTAGTACCTACCTATAATTGAATGTTATTGCCACATGTATGTTGACGTCCTCCCTCTCTTTCTTTTTCTTGTAGGTTAGATTCATTTCCTCACCAAATAAATGTGAATTCATAAAGTCATCTGTTAACATCATAGATTACATTGCAACGCTTAGCTTTTATATTGATTTAGTGCTTCAGAGATTTGCGTCACATCTTGAGAACGCTGACATTTTAGAATTCTTTTCCATTATAAGAATTATGCGGTTGTTCAAACTGACGCGCCATTCGTCAGGGCTGAAAATTCTAATACAAACGTTTCGGGCATCGGCCAAGGAGCTGACGCTTCTAGTATTCTTCTTAGTGTTAGGCATCGTCATATTTGCTAGTTTAGTTTATTATGCGGAGAGGATACAGACGAATCCGCATAATGATTTCAATAGTATACCGTTGGGTCTGTGGTGGGCGCTGGTCACAATGACTACTGTCGGTTATGGTGATATGGCTCCTAAGACATACATAGGAATGTTTGTTGGCGCACTGTGTGCGTTGGCCGGTGTACTAACAATTGCACTGCCAGTGCCGGTCATAGTAAGTAACTTTGCAATGTATTACTCGCACACACAAGCCCGAGCGAAGCTGCCCAAAAAACGACGAAGAGTACTTCCAGTTGAACAGCCTAGACCACCTAGACTTCCAGGTGAGTATTTTTGTTTGTTGTAATTGGATTTGAATGTGTGTGATATTAGAAAAATCGCTAAAATCTCATCTCTGTAAATTAAAAGTGTCCAATCATTCAAAGATATTAAAGTATCATTAATAGGGGTGGGTGGGAATGGTCCTATATTATACATTAATTTTGACAGGATTCCAAAATTCTGTTGAAGCTCTAGTTTCAAGTCTAGAAACGAAATAATTTCCGACAAGTATTATCAAACATCTTTTCAAACATGTATTTCAATCAGTATGTGTTTCACTTTCACTTTCAATATCCTTGTGAGTGTCACTTAAGGTGATGTCTTCTGTTTTTTATGTCTTTAGAGGGAATATTCACCACTATTACAGAATCTAAATGAAATTAAAAATCAATATTACTATTGACATTTGTAACAATGGTATTTTCACCCTTAATCAGTACCTCCGAATTTAGTATTAAGAGTTTTTATTATCATTATTTAAAGTCAAGCGCACTAGGAGTAAGTACGAAGGACCCAGTCGTGCCACCACTCGTTTTTGATCATGTCCAATTCATATCAGTTTCATTAATTGGTATTATTTCGACAAAATGTCTTCAAAATATATCACAGCCATAGGAAGGGGAGGTACAGTACAATCTCTTTCGTATTTATTGAAAACCATTTTTAACTTTCTCTTACAAAGAGAAAGATATTGTTTTCGTGAAAATTTTCGACCTCGAGATTTTAATTGATTCTAACATTACGATGATAGCGGAGCCTAAAAAAGTGGTTTTTGGAATTCCGTCCGTCGGTCCGTCGGTCCGTAATGGTCTCCCCAGCCTAAACGGCTAGACCGATTTTCTTCAAACTTCGTATCCAAGCTTATTTTAGTCATAATTCTAGGCCATTTTTTTTTGCTTATAGCCATGTTAATAACGGTACCTGCCATATAAAAATTACACATAACCTCAATTTTCTCGAAAACGGCTCTAACGATTTTGATTAAACTTTATATATACTATAACCATATTAGCTCCAACAAAACTGCATACCCAGTTTTTTCGAGAAAATCCATATAACGGATTTTGTCATTTAGGCCATATAAGGAAAATTGACAATTTCTCGCAAACTATTATGTCAAATTGAATGAAATTTAATATATATACTACTATTACTACTTGAAGCAATTTCACATAATTAGTTTTAGCCCAACTATCACTAAACGGAATTTTCAGTTTTGGCCAATAACGAAAAATCATTATTATTCCCATAGACACCGATTCCTTCAAATTTCGTAGTAAACGTTCGTATAATCATATTTCGACATTATTCATATCACTTTAAGCATTAATAATCAAAATGCGTTCTATTTGATCTAACTCGCTGTGAAAGAGAAAGTTGCGTACGACCCAGTCGTGCACCCACCACTCGTTTTTATGGTTTCCAGGCAGATTATTTTTATTGAAAACCATTTTTTATGATTGACTGGTAGACTATGACGGTTAAGTAATCACCACTGGTCTAGTATAGTATAGATTTTCGATGGATTCTATAACACAGCGAAGAAGTGATCATGAAATCAGCGAGTGAAGGGAAAATAAATTCCGCGGGATTCTCTTTGTGATTGTGATGTGATTTTGCGATGAAATGTATGCTCGAATATTTCAAGGATTTTATCATCCGCTTTTGTAAAGCCTTACATGATTTGCGACGTGGAAAAAAATTGAAAGGACGATGAAGGATCTCTTCAGTAGTTCGAGTTAGGACTTTATTACGCACTTGTCCTTTTATCAAAATAAATCATATGAGAAGGCTACAATCCGCTGTGCGGATCGTTGAATACCCTATCCCATCCCATCCTTAAAATTAATATCCCCAAAATGTGGGCTTCATGGCGATAAGATATTGAAAATGACGTTGTCACAACATTCAGACAGTTTATCAAAATATTTTATGGATCGACAAATAACAACGTTTTTCTATTGCATATACCTTGGGTTAGAGTATACAAATGTTTTTTGTAGGAAAACGCCCCCAAAAACTGGGCGTGGCAAAAAACTTTATGTTGACGAAATATAGATATACAGATTCTTCAAATAAGTTGCTCAGATGCTTTTTTCAAATTCATTACGGTTTGGCCAAAAACTGGGGGTTTAATCTTCCTTGTCGCGTGGAACCTGAAGGCTGAGATTCGAAGATTCTTTTGGCTGGAGCATTATTATTCATTCGCTTGATGTGAACGAGCCAATCTAGTCTACTTGTTTTTATCTTTTGTAGTACATCCACTTTTTGCTACAGCTCATAAAGTTCGCGGTTGTATATTTGCCTTCCTCACATACAAGACTAAAAGTTCGACGAAGAATTTTTCTTAGAGTAGAGTAAGCATTTGGACTTTCGGGTTACGAGTTTTTGTTCCCAATTGTTTTGCTAGGGATAGTCTGTCGTATCTATCTAAAGTGTTATTCGTTGGGTTCATGTTGAATCCGAGGTAGATGAACTCGTTAACTACCTCGCAATTTTTGCTATCAACAGTGACATTTTGTCCAAGGGTGTGCATCGCCAGTACTATATGTTTGTTGTTAGCTTATAATTTGTCTTGCCCACGTTAACAAAATGACTAATGCGTTTCACCCCATCCTCAACTGTCGTAAATGTTTCTACAACGGTAGGAATGATGTCGTCCAATGATGTCGACATCGTCTGTATACCTCAGAAGCTGAACGGATTTGTTGAAGCTCCTACTGTTCCAACATTAGATTGAAGATATCGCTTTTTAGAAAAGTTCGGATGAGCTGTTTCCAAACTGAACATTGCATCGCGTCCTCCAGTGTTGGGCGAAACAGTTGTATCAGAATCTAGGATATCCCAAATTCCGCCATCGCATTATAAAGCTCTAGTCGATGGATGCTTTCATATGCGGCCTTGAAGTCGATGATAAGATGACATGTTTTGAATTCGTTGGGATTTTCCTTTGTGTGAAAACTTGGTCTATGGTCTATCGGCCGTGCCAAAAGTCACACTGGTACGTGCTGATAAGTTTGTTTCGGAAAGGCTAAAGACACAGTACGTTGGATATGAATTTATTTGCGATATTTTCCAGGGATACAGGCTTTGTTGATGGTTTGGTGATTGCACACCTATTTATTTGAAGAGTTCTGATGGTAATCTATCTGAATCGTCTGCCTTGCTTTTCTTCCGTTTTTCGATGGCTGCACTAAGTTCGTTAATACTGGGAGGGAGCGTTACCTCTCTTCGTTGGCTGGAAGTGGGCCGGTTTCTCGCCCTCTCACTCTCTCGACATTATGTCAATTACATTGCCCTGCGCGTCAGTGACGACTAGATTGTCATTTTTATTTCGTAGAGCCTGCTATCCTACTTTTAAGTCATCTGCCAGTTGTTAAGCTTTTTTATAGAATTGACGGATATTCTGCTTGTCGCGAGACTCTCCGATTTCCCTAAGCTGGGAGGCTCCGTATTCTCTTTTTTTTTCCTAGGCAGGATTTTCTTTTCTGGTTCGAAACTCTACCCGAGCGTAACAGTAACAAGATTTGCACTGTACCGCTTTCCGGACGGGTCTTCAGTCTCATTGTAGGGCATTTGCACATATAAGACTGATGTTGCAAAACGTTGCTCTGATGCGGTCACATCCAGCCGATCACTGTTTTCTCTCTCATAACAAGATATTTGTTTAGCTTGCAATAATCCAGCTTGATGAAACTGCACACCTCACAAGGGATGATTTCTCTAAGCTCCTCCAAACATTAGATACTAATGGTGGGTTCGTATGTATTCGCTTGCACTACCTGAAAACTGTTATACATCTGTCAGTTTGTGTTTGAGATCAAAACTGAAACTCGGATTAACTCGGTTTAAGTGTAATTGGGGATAACTCTGTTTGTTAACTCGAGTTGACACATCACAAAACATGTGTGCATTAATTTCCGGTGCTTGTTGACGTTTCCCATGATGACTAGCGAAGCTCCTCCCAAAGACCACCTATATAAATTAATCTAGGTAGTATAATTTACACTTAGGGAGTAGACTGCTAGATCTAGTAAAGCCACTTTCTGAGTCACTTTCATCATTTCTCATACCCTAACATTCGGTTTGCTCTCTTTCTGTATTGGTCATATCACGATCCGATATCGGGGTGCTTAAGCGGAGCAATGTCGACGTACTCGTCGTTTGTAAGCCGCTTGTCTCGCGCTCCACGGTGGTGGTGGCACAATACAGGGATACCATGCCTAAAGTGTCGATGTTAATGAATGCTTCAGGTAGGATAAAGCCCGAAAAAAGCGTATACTCTCCATATTTGTGTTATTGGGGTACTAAGCCCCGAAGTTCCTTAATTAGGTAATTGAAAATTCTATTCAGCTGATACCCATCGTATAGAATCTTGTTGATATAGTATTATATTTTCGGTACAATGAGATAATGCTTGCAGATATTTATTAACTGCTCTTGAATTGTTGTAGATTGCATATTTGTGAAAATGATAACAAGGCTTCAGTTTTTGAGTTAATTTGATCATTCAAATGCAAAATTTGCAAAAATAAGCGACTGAGGCTATCAAAATTCCTGTGAATGGTATGCAATTGACTTATTTTACACATTCTTAACTAAAGCACCTTCAACTGGCACAGAAATATTCAATAGTAAATATGTGTCTATACACTGTCTGTCTGGTGGGACGATTTTTACGACCAAACAATGGAGAACGCTCTCTTAAAATGGCGACCAACAGTTTGCAGTCATTTTTAATAATTTTCAAACTTTGTTCTTTCTTGAACTTTACCTTGACAAAACCTGAAAATTAGTAAGGGTGGGTTTTTATTAAAACACAAAATCTGTATTGAAAACTCAATACTTAAAAAAACGTTGTATTATGGCTTTTACTTGAAGGCAGTAAAGTATAAAGAATAAGAGGAGAACAAAAAGTGTAAAATGGGTTAAAGAAATGCAATTACAAATCTATAGTTATTCGACAAATCGAATCTAACAATTTTTTAATTATATTTTATATATCCATTGCATTTACTAAAATTGTTTTATCTTTTCCCTCCCTATAGGTCAACCAGGTGCGGTGAGTGGTTGTGGAACTCCTGGTTCTGGTCCCCACTCAGGTCCAATGGGTTCAGGTGGCACCGGACCACGCAGAATGAATAACAAAACCAAAGATCTAGTTAGCCCAAAGTCAGGTATGTATTTCTGTCACATTTCCTATATAAAATTAGCAAAACACATCGAAGTGTAAATATGTATAGATATGATCTAGCTTATTGCCAAAAAACAAATGCAATTGTTTACCCAACAATACAAACGCAAAACAACAAAATTCAAAGACGAAATAATTATTAAAAAAAACACAACGCTTTGTATCCGAACACCTATTTCACGCGAACAGATTCAGATTCAAATCAAACAACACACAGTCAATATCTACTAATCAACAATCGTATCCTCTGCTTTGCTGAGTGTCTCGATGAAATGCTTACAATGCTTTGCGGATACAATTTTCTTCCTTATCGTAGTTTTTTTTAATATAACCTCACAATTTATCGATACACACATGACACGCTCCACACAACGCATCGACAGGGTTTTATGCCAATCGTAGGCAGAAGTCATCGATTTCCTGTTTCACATTTCTTTTTGTTTCGTTGTTATAATTATCAGATGAATATTCGGCTATGATTGGCAAGAACTCAAAAGATGGCAAAATGGCGCGGCTTCTTTGAAAATAGGACACTAAGCGCCGCCGCTGCTGCAGCTACCCTATGTCAGCATCCCAAATTAATTCACCCTCACAAAAGTAAAAATAATCAAAATAGAAAAAAAATAAAAACAAACACCTATAATATGTACTACCACCACCCACAAGTCACCGCAAAAGGATGATCTCCCATGCTTCCCTCAGCCACCTAGATTTCACTAATACAAATTAGCGCAAATTTATAACTGCCACTTGTTAGGAGCTCTCAGTTTGGACAGCGTACACCGTATGTACCTAATCATAACGGGCTTCGTGATACGAAGCTCCAAAGTATTCATCAGCTTTTAAATGTTGTGTGTTAAGTTATTGTGTGTAGCTGTGGCCGTATATGTGTATTAATTGTTTTAAGTAAAATATCTTGTATCTACACCATCGACAGTAGTTGTCTGCTGTCGATGACCCATGTGTTGATTCGATTTTCATATTTATGTTTTGTTTCTTTTCGTTTTCTCTTTATTATTAATTTCTTGGTTCTTGAAGTTGTTTATATTAGACAGTGTAGGTAATTCGCATCAAAGCTTGTTTACATGTTCTTAATAGGTGTCTGCATACGTATTTTCCAAAAAAATTCTTAATAGCTTCCATTTTGCGTACCTGATTTTGATCAGAATTTGTTTAGTGGGCCCGCATAGGAAATGACTAGGAAGAGCAACTGAATGGTAGCTTATTTGTAAGAATTTAACCTACAGAATTGCCACTTATTTTTATCGTCCATATATGGTTATTAAGCCTCGGTTACTAAAGGGTCGAATGGATGTTAACAGGAATCAGTGGCGTAGCTAGATAACCAAAGGCCCTGAGGAAAAAATAAAACTAGGGCTCTAACTAAACTATTTAACATCGTTCCATAAGTCGACTCCATAATAAAATTAAAAACCAAATACCAATCGTAACTTATTTTAATGAAAAAATTTAAACTATTTTATAACAACAAATGATAATAAATGCCTGTTACCGTTCAAAAAATACAGTCCTGTGACAGACACACAGACAGCGGAGGCACGTTAATAGGGTCCCGTTGAACACCCTTTGGGTACGGAATCCTAATTAAGTAGAGATTTTTAAATTTGTTATTGCGACTTTATTGGCCGACTATACGTTTTACGACGAATCTGGAGTATTACGAATCTGGGTTACGACAAATCTGGAGTGGGTCAAGTTCGGAAAACGACGAATACAGAACAGATCTTTAGAATTTTATCAATACAAGTCAAAATATAAAACGACGAATACGTCGTGTACCAAACATTCCTTTGCGAAGCAAATAGCCAGCAGGGTTGGCAGCATCTAGTATTTTAAAATAACACAACAAAAAACGATGAACTGGTCCATATTTAGAAGTTGAAAAGTTGTACGATTATGAAAAACACCTGTTGTCCTGGTGGGCGTCTTTTAGAAACTGACTCGAAGACTGTAAAGGTCCACGATCAAAACTTTGATTTTCTTATCTATTTCAGTAGGATTTTCAGGCTGCACAATCACATTGTCCAAAATATTTGGGCTAAAACTGCGTGTAGACGGCTGTCTAAGAAATGTGTCAATTTTCGGTAATTATTGTCTAGTATCTTCTCTTTCCTGACGTTGTCTGCGCTTAAAATCACCGCTAGGTTTCTTCTTTTTATTCATTATATAAGTTCTCTTACTTCTGCTAACTTATTATGTCATTAATATAAAACATTTATATCGATCGACAGATAAAACAAGCAAACTCATACTATAATGCTCGTGTAGTCGGATCATTCTATAAATGCGAAGAAACGAAAAAAAACAATTAAAAATGAGAAAAAGTTTGCTATAAAAAGTTTTTTGTTGCAATAAAGTTTTAATTAACTTAACGGATTACTTTTATAGACCGTATATTATAATTATTTTTATTTCCACGGATTCCCTTGTGGTACAACAAAAAAAAAATGACTTATTGAAAGTGAGCGTATAATATCGTTTTTAAAATCAGTCTGCTATAAGTACCACCGCTTCGGGGCGTGCAATATAAGGCTGGTTTCATAGCCATCGAGCGGCGCTGTCCAGAAGCGCGAATTACGGGTTGAGTACCGTAAGAAAGTAAAAAAAAAAAAACTTTTCGGTTCTACACATGAGTTTATTCTGATTGATTTAAAAAGTTGACAAAAGTATTTATAGGTTTAATATAAAAGGTTGACAGTTTTAATTAGGTCAATGCAAGTTAACAATTTGTTTTCTTAGAAATTGAAATTACGAAAGGTGTCTCGAAAATGTGCTGATGATTGTAGGTCAGTAACTCCTACATTCGTGTGGGCTTTGATGCAACTTGCTGAGCTTGCATATTAAGGTCGTTTGCCCTTTCATGTTGTCATCAGTCGTAGAGGCTTTGGTGGTGTGTGCGTAACTCGCGCGCTTGTAAATTCACTAGTAGCGTTTTATAGTCACGCTGTTGTTGTCGCGTTTCTCATAGGCCCACCTTGCGTCAAGCGCGTGCTGTTGAAAAGCGCCACGGCGTGACTGTGAAACCAGCCTAAGGATACAGGGGAGTTCCCCGCAAGTTTTATACAAAGATGTTGGAAACTTGTTGGGAAATCCCCTGTATTTTTTTTTTCAAATAAGTCGTCATTATTATAGTCGTGTTCCTAGAATCTGATTTATTTATATTCCGAATGTGGCAGAAATGTTCACTAGTTCAATTTATAGTCAGACTCCGAGTGGGCCCCAGAGCCCCGGGGTACTGCCCCGTCCTACGGTAGCTACGCCACTGACACGAATCAACATAACTTTTTTGTGATAACTGATCTCTTTATTGAATCATTTTATCTGGTATTGGACAATTAAGTTTGGAGGCTCTACACAAGGGTTGGCGACATATCTGCATATTTGCTCTACGATCATACTAATATACCTTATTACCTCCTCCTTTTGGTGTTTAAGGCTCATTCACATTTAACATTTTAAGGATCGACAAGACAGACAGTTGAAAAACATAGACATACAGTATAACAAAAACACCAACAACCCAATACCAAAACTCACTTTGTTACAAAACAATCAGATAATAGAAGGAATTACCAAAAGACATATTATGTGCACCAATGTACATCTTTAATATTTAAGAATGGCATTTCGGGGGTAGCTTAAGCGCCATAGGAGGAAGTGTGTAAAAAACATATGAGAAGGCTTCAATCCGCTGTGCGGATCGTTGAATACCCTATCCCATCCCATCTTTAAAATTAATATCTCCAAAAAGTGGGCTTTATGGGCCTATGATATAGAAAATGAAATTCTCACAACATATTGTTCAAACAGTTTATCAGAATCTTTTGTTGTTTGACAAAAAACATCGTTTTTCTCCTGCATATGCTATGGGGTAAGGTATACAAACGGTTTTCGTAAGAAAATGCCCCCAAAAAGTGGGCGTGGGTTAAAATGGTCTATAGACGAAATGTTCATATTAATATTACTAATGATTCTGCATCAACATTTTTTTTCTAAATATTTAAAATTTGACCGAAAAAAGTTTTTTATTAAAACCGCCCCCAAAAAGTGGGCGTGGCAAAAAACTTTATATGAACGAAATATAAATATTATGATTGTCTAACTACGCTTGTCAGAAACTTTTTTAAAATTCCCTATGGTTTGGCCAAAAAATATGTTTTTCTAAAAAGGGGCGTGGCAGTGGGCGGATTTCCAAAATTTTTACACTTGTTCTGCTGGGAGCAACAAAGAGCACGTGTACCAAACGTGACAGACATGGCTAAATCGACTCAGCTAGCGATTCTGAGTCGATCCATATACTTTGAGGTATATGTAGCTAAATTATTTCTCTATGTTACAAGCTATGTATCAAAACTAATATACCCCTATGGGATAGGATATAAAAATGACATCGGTTCGTCTTATTTGAACATTAGTACTAACACTAGCTTCCTGCTTCCTAAAAGTAGATGCTACGAGTTCCTTGTGTAACTTGCAATTGCAATAAGATACAGATAATTCCTGTTATCTTTTAGAATTGTTGCGTTAACCGATTTAAATACCTTTATCCAAAATATATGGCTAGTCAATGGAGGGGTCGGTGTCAGAATTTATAATAGAGCCGAGGAAGACAAAGTCCTTTTACATCTCAAAGCTATGAATGCTGATTTTAAGGTATTTTTTATGAACAAATCGAAAAAGAAAGCTCTCTGGCAGATCCAACTGAAGAGAAAAGATTAGAATAACAAAGAATGCCTTTAACGAATGGGTAACCAACCAACTTCTAGAGGCTCACGGACATTTTCAATAGTAATAGTAGTCACTTAGTAAGTAATCATTTTACACACTCTTCATTAATCAAAATTATTGGCTACAACACAAAAAGAAAAACCTGACTTATTCGGTAAAATATTTTGAAGAAAATCAAGATTGAATTTGAACAAGCAGCGTCACCAAAAATAGTGCACGTACCGTCAATGATGATTAAAGTGAAATTTCGACATGAAAAATAAGACGCATTCTGAACAATTTAGTCTGTAAAAGCCACTGGGCCTGAGGGGAATTCACCTATTGTACTTACAAAAATGCACACCCGAAATTGCCCACGCTCTCTGCACATTATTTTCAAAGTCTTATGATCATCAACAGGGTTTCCTCAGTTGCTGGAAAATTGCTCGAATCCAACCGATTCCCAAAAAAATGGAAGAAAATACATGTCTGAAAACTACTAACCCATTGCTTTACTATCCAAATATTTAAAGGTAGTGGACAAAACAATATTGTCGATATCCTACAATGGAATGATTTAATAAGTGGTCGGTAAAATGGGTTAACAAGCAGTGATGCTAACAAATCGTTCTAAAAACGAAGAACCTCTATTCAATTCAAGGAAAACGTAGTGTACAACATTTACAAAACAGTTCCGCAAATCGATATCGAGAATACAGTCCTCAGATCAAAAGAATGCATGTATTGTCTGGGCATCACAATTGGATCAGTTGTATTATGGCAACATCATGTAACCTCTATTACCAAATCAGCAGCGTCCAAATTAATTTACCTTTTCGAGCTAGGATATTTTGTAAACCAGCCCAGCTTCTACTTCTCTATAAAGCCCAAGTACGATCAGGTCTTCAAAACTGTTCTTATGTTTGGAGTTTGGCCCCGAAAAAGACACTGACCTTACTCCTTATAGAAGATTCTTCATTTACTTTAAAGCTGCAACATTTGGCATAGCGGCAGATGTTCGATTAAGCTCAGCTAAATCATCCCTAGACTCGTTGCATTTCAACGACCGACAAGACACGCAGTTTCAGCTCACTGTCCATTTATGAAGGACACGAACAACGCTATCAGGGCGCTCATTTTAATTTTTTTATTTATTTTTATAGCTAAAATGTCACATGTACTGTAGAACACAGGATGTGTTCGATCCAACAAAATTATTTTTGCGAAGCGGTTAGGTCGTAATAGTTCGTTTCCACTAAACGGAAACTCGTCATTACATTTACGAAATTCAACATTTAAAAATAGTGTTCCCACCAAAAAAAGCTCTGGGTACTAACAATCGTGTTACCCCAAACGAATTGTATTTTTTTTGCTTATGGGATCAAGAAAACAAATACCAGGCACAACGGGTATCGCGCAAATCTGGCCCATGTTCAACAATTTCATGTTTAGTTATTCCGAATATATAACATATAAGTACCTATCCCTATACGAATCTTTTCAATAGACCTACTCGCAGATTAGGCCGTGCTACCAATGTCATTTGCAGAAGCTTTTTGGACAAGAGTAAGCAAGAAAACACCATTCGAATGTTCATTATTTAAAAGTATTTTGAATTATTTCTTAAATTAAGTAGCTGTCTGAAAGATTTTTTTTAAACAAACATTTACAGAGCAATTTGAGGTTTATAGGAGAAAAAAATGTTTTTTATAGGAAAAAAAGTAATGGTTGATTTCACATAATTCTGTTAGACCTCGTTTGGAATAAAATTCCAGCGGAATTTCGGAATGTATCGCATTTCGGCTGAAATCACGAATTTCGCTGAAATGATGCACTTTGGAAACCTACAAATTTTCGAAAAGTAAAAATGATTGAAAAAACTTCAGTTTTCGGTGGAATTTTGTTTTTCTTTAGCGAAAAGCTGGATTTAAGTGTGATGGGAAAGCCATATAAATTCTTAACTAGAAAACTGATTCCAAAGTAGTCGGTCAGCTAAAAAAGTCGTAGGTACAGTTAAACTAGGAGTTAGGGACACTTTCTTCTTCTTCAGCTAAGCCAAGATGTTTTATTTTAGTATCGCATATTGTTTCGGTTGGTTGTCGAACTAATTTACAACTGTTTCAAATATCTTGTTTGCAATTTATTTTAGACTTATTATTTTTTAGATTTTTATAATTTTCATTAAGAAATTACATTCGCATATTAGCAGAAGACCAGAACTATCGTTATGGATATTGATGGGTTCTTGACGCTTAAATAAGATGTCAAGTTCGCATACGCCTGATCAAGCCTTCAGCTATTATAGTACGTTAGAAATAAGTACCCCGTGTATTCGTTTGAAGTAGTTAGTAAATCATATTTTGAATAATAAAACAACTCTACAATATGTTCTAAGATATCTTTACAGTGGTATCCCGTTCAAACTTCCGTTTCAGATATGGCGTTCAGTTTTGATTAAAACCTCATTTATGAACACAAAAATATTTCTCGCGCTGGAAACACTGGGCAGTTTTGCAAATGTATACATATAAGATTTTTAAGGAAACCCGTTCTCATTTTGATTTTATTTTTTTATTTCCTTACCCATGTTACCAGTTACTGAACACGCACTTTAGAATTTCAAAAAAAAAAAAATCAAAAATATTACCCTAGTTTAAAGTTACAAGCTGCATCACTACCCCCGCCCAAAGAGCATGTAAATTTACCACACTTTTATTTGTAATGCACCCCCACATTGTGTACGTAGTAGTTTTGCATGCCATTTACATACATATAGCTTTGTGTTTGTCGTACAGGTCTTCAGGTTAGATCTACATATGTTTGTTCAATTTCCACAGGTCCGATTGGCGCCAGCATAGTCGCAATGAGTCCAAGAACCATGTTAGATCTAAATCCAGCCCTAGCAATGAGCAAACCAAATTTTGAATCCAAGGGTCCACCGATTACTACAAAAGATAAAGACGGAGTTCGGAATCCGCTCGACAACTCTACTAAGAAGAATTTCCTTTAATTTCGCGCAGCAACGACGTAATCAAAATAGTCGTACCGCCATGCTATAATAGACCACAATATGACTTAAAGTGCTTTGTTGCAGATTAAATATTTTCTTCTGTTCTTGTTTTGTTTGTGCATCTGCAATTAAAAATATGCCTGTAAAAAAAAACAAAAAATAAATACATACATATATTAAAAGTAAACTTTAAAGAAATACTGTAAATCTACATACTCACCCACTCATACGAACATAGTAAACAAAATATGATATTTTCAAAAACCTACTTACATATCTTAAACCATATTCATATTTATGAAGTTTGTAAAATCTAAATTTACATTTTAAACAAACAAAAACAAAACAACAACAAAGCAAAAATATATACAAATTTAAATTAGTTCCTAGTTCTTAAGTGCAGACCAAGCCCAGAGTTGGAGGAAGGTTGACTAAATACAGGACTACCGGACGACGACGACGACCATAGCATGCCAGAGATGTTGAACGGCTACAGAAGATTGATTTGTATTGTATATTTAATTAGGAGAAACTTGTAGGTTATAAGTTAGGATCATTTTTTTGTATATAAGCATTTACGTAACCTTCAAAAAAACTTATTCATTCACAGCTACGAGTAGATGTAGTTTTATTTGTTAAATGCCTCCTTGTTAATTATTGACAACGTCCGATCTAGTTTTATAATATTTTTTTTATTAATAATAAATTTTAAATTGTTAAGCATTTATCAAACATTAAGTCCAAAATTAAAAAAAAAACGGATTTGTATATAAAATGCTCTTATAGAATAATAGACCTACGAAAAAAATACTCAACGAACATAATTTTGTGTTGCATTTTGTTTTCGAAAAAAAAAAAACAAAAATAAATCTTCTGTAACAATTCAAATGCATTATTGTCATCTTACGTGGGTTGAAGGGTGTTATTTTTTTTAATTTTGTTACACCATTATACGAATTCATATTTACAAATGCTTATGATTACAAATAAATTACGAAGCTCAAGTATACATATTTCAAGGATCGGGAGGTTATATCATGACACTCTGTTTCTAGATAGCAATTTTTAAAATTATCCAACCAAATATTAAAGTCTAGTTGAAAAGGTTAAGTTTTATCATCCCCCTTTAATATAAACCAAAGAAGAAACCAACAAAATAAGTAAATTATATTAATAGGTTAATCAATTGTCAATAATAATTTTTAATATAAAGCGAATATTTATTAAAAATAAAACTCTTCATATTTATATTGAATTGACTTTTTATTACAATAATGGCTGGTATGCAACTTTCTCTTTACCTCACCGATCGTAACCAAATTGTGAAAAAAAATAATAAAAATTGTATGTAATTACAATAGAAAGTAAAGTATTTGCCATCAGTTAGTCAAACAGGAAGAACTTTGTAAAAATCATGGACAAGAACGGGTAGGAGATTTTCGTATCTTAGATAGATATTTTCAAAATTAAGCGATTTGAAACTGAAGAAGAAGAAGACACATTTTCTTTTAATTTCGATAAAAAAATGTTAGCACATGCGAATTCATTTTTATCTTTATCTTTAACTGTTGTAGGCGTATGACAACAAATTTTTTTTACAGCTCAATATGGAAGAAGAGAAATCGATATCCGTTCAAGTGAAATCAAAAATTGAAGCTTACACCTACAATTAGTGAAGGCTCTCAATGAGTGATATATCCAAAAAAAAAACATATGAGAAGGCTACAATCCGCTGTGCGGATCGTTGAATACCCTATCCCATCCTATCCATAAAACTAAAATCCCCAAAAAAGGGGGCATGGCAAAAAACACGATGTGGATAAATAGAAAAAATGATATAGTGACAACAAATTCTTCAGACTGCTTACAAAACACTTTAACGGTTCTACAAAAGACAAGGTTTTCTCTTGCATATGTTATGGGGTAGTGTATAAAAATGGTTTTTATATAAAAACGCCCCCAAAAAGTGGGCGTGGGTTAAAATGGTATATAGACGAAATGTTCATATTAATAATGTTAATGATTTTGCATCAAATTTTTTTTCGAAAATTTTCAAATTTGGCCAAAAAAAGTTTTTTATAGGAAACGCCCCCAAAAAGTGGGCGTGGCAAAAAACTTTGTATTGACGAAATATAGATATTACGATTCTCTAAATATGCTTTTCAGACACATTTTTAAAATTCCTTACGGTTTGGCCAAAAACTGAGTTTATCTTAAAAGGGGGCGTGGCAGTGGGCGGATTTCAAAAATGTTTACACTTGTTCTGTAGGCACGGGCGAGGATCCCATATACCAAATTTCATTATCCTAGTTCAAAATTTAAGGCCTAAAAATCGGTGACGTACAGACGGACGGACGGACAGACAGACATGGCTTAATCGACTCAGCTTGCGATTCTGAGTCGATCCATATACTTTGAGGTATATGTAGCTAAATTATTTCTCTTTGTTACAAACTAAGTATCAAAACTAATATACCCCTATGGGATAGGGTATAAAAATCGGTAAGATTCATAAGGTTATACATCCCGAAGTCCTATATTAGAGTAACTTCCAATGATGATAACAGAGCTATTTTGAGAAAAGTACCGATCTCTCATGATTGCCGCAAATATCAGTCCAAATGTTGGTGTTAAAGCGAGCTTATCTTTTATTCAAGGAGTTGTAAGTAATGCTATCTAACCTTTAAGAAAAAACTCCAACTTTAAGTGGTCCGAATGTCATGCGCTCTTATTTCGCACGTGTGAATAGGTCCACACGGATACAATTGCTACTTTGATGTTCTTCGAAAGGAGCAAAATCAGTTGGATCGCCGTCAAAGTCCAGTGGGGGCTGTGATGGTGTGGGGAGCCATCTACGAATATGGTACGTGCGAGTTATGTCCATTCGTGCGAAATTCAAGCTCATATCATTCGGAGCCACTTAAAGTGGGAGTGATAAAATTTAGAAAGTCTGAGCACCGAATTTCGGTATGAGACGTTGTATGCTTGTTATCCGCTCCTTAGTTTTAAGCAATTCTAAATAATAAGTTTAGCTAGTGGCTCCATCGCCGCCGATTGGCACCCAATTCTTTCTGCAAAGCGTTGGAGACGGAACTTAGGCTCTGGAGAAGTTCTAGAAGTTTTGTTTGAATATATATGTTGGATTTAGGATGATTCCTATTCACTCACCATCATCTAATGCATCCAAGAAAGTTCATTCTTTTCTACGAATTTTGGTTTGGCGGATCACTGTCAAAGCACAATCTTGCGGGACAAATAATAAGAATTTTAAGATGGTTAATGAGTTCATTTACCTAGCAGTCGAGATCAATCCCACGAATGATACCTTACTGGAGTTACGAAGAAGGCCTACCCTAGGAAACTGATGCGTTTTTGGCTTATAGCGAAACAAATGGGATCAAAACTCATCACCTCGGACACTAATCCTACCAGTTCCATTTCAATGCGCCGAGTGTTGAACAATAAGGAGGAAAGCTGAGCAAATATTAGGGAATTTCGAACGAAAAATTCTTGGTCCTGTATGTGAGAAAGGCGAATGGGGCTAATGACACAACCTCGAACTTTACGAGCTGTACCAAGATGTGTATGTGGTACAAAAGGTAAAAACAAGTCGACTACATTCGATTGGCCACATCGAGCAAATACTGCTCTAGCCAAGAGAATCTCCAAATCTCAACCTTCAGTTTTGAGGCGATGCCGTAAAGCGCTTCATTAATAACCAGATTCCACAAAGCGTATTCCTCGTTGATTTGCTACTTATCGCTGATATCGTGCGTTTTAACACATTTAGACTTCTTCCTACATCGCAAGTTATTGTGAATAAACTGCAAACTCACTAAAACGTATGCCATCAAGCAAATTTATCAAAAATGGTGCACTATGAATATAAACGCTACTTTTTGTAACTTTCGTACACGTATACACGGTGTTTTTGGTCACAATTCAAGGCCTTTTTTAATCTTATCCATTCTATTACCGATACCTCCCATATGAAAATTATAGGTAACGTCAATTTTCTCAAAAATGGCTCTTACGATTTTGATTAAAATAAATATATCTTATGAATTAAGTGTATCTGGAGTTTTGTTGGAGAAATTTAATTTTTTTCGAGAAAATACATATAACGAATTTTTGGATTTAGGCAATATACTGAAAATGGTCAATTTCTCCAAAACTATTTATTCGAATTGAAAGCAATTTTGCATATTCCTGTTTGCAACAATTCTACATAATTAGTTTTGGGCCAACTATTCCTTAATGAAATTTTCAGTTTTGGGAATTAAAGGGAAATCATTATAATACACATGCACACCAATTACCTTCGAAATTAGGTATATGACTTCTTATAATCATATTTTACCATAATGTTTATCTTTTAGCTTTTACATCAGTAACCAAAATGAATGTAAGGGATTTTTTTTGGCCAAACTATGAAAATTTTTCGTATGCTTGGTATTTGATATTATGCACCCACCATATGTTTGTTTGGTGTTTAGGCCAATCGATCATGCTAAGATAAAAAGTCCGCAGTTACATAACTCTGAGTATCATTGAAATCGTTACGAAAAAGCATAAATACATGAACCTATATATCAAATTCAAGTGTCAACATTATTGTTTTATATGTCTCAATGTTGCTACAGTCTGAAAATGTCCCTCCACCAGCCTCTTAAAACTTCAAGATGTTTATATATCGATTCGACACAACCAAAAATAAAACGAAGGTCAATATTATTATTAGAAAAATTTCGTTGTAAATCCGTGTTTTGTACTCCGAATAAAGTCGAAATTCAACATGGCTCAAGTGGAATTCAAGCCCAACTTCTCCAACCTTAAAAATGAATATATCAACGAATTTCGGTTAGAATAACACATACACCTTACCTTCTGGTAGAACTTGGATTGCTCACTAATATCGTCAACCATGGATATCAGTCTATGCATCCTGTTGACAGTTGTGGCAACAAAAAGTACCATTGAATAAGCGATGGTTGGGTGTTGTAGAACGAGGGTAGACTCTGATTGGCGTTAACTTGGCAATGCCCAGTGACTACACATCAAATGTGCTTATTTTTACCTCCAAGTGGTAACCATCGGGTACTGGTCTCATCCAACCGGATTTGACTTGCTAAACGATAAGTGCGAGTGCTGATAACACGACGAAAAACAGCAACACTATAAACACCCTGGTGGGAATGGCACGGATGAATACCCGGCCTGCTGTCCCAGGCGAACCTAGATGAGCTGCTCTGACATATTCGGACAACAGGTTTCAAGGGTTAGTCAGGCCCCTTGAACAGAGATGGTGGCGGATGAACCGAAAGGCCAAAAAAAGAAGAAGAAAGAAAAAAGGACAACGACGATTGTATCTGCACCTGGAATGTGAGAACATTAAACAGGAGAGGTGCAGGCGAACAACTAGCGGAAGCCCTAAACTGCTACAAAGCAGACATTACTGCCATCCAGGAAATACGATGGGATGGGCCGGGCAAAAAGAGGATGAAAAACTGTGATATCTACTACGGACCGTGTTATAGTGAGCAGAAACAGCGACTATTCGGATGCGGATTTGTTATAAGTGCCAGACTTAGGCAAGAAGTCTTATTTTTCCAAGACATTAGCGAACGCATAGTAACAATCCGCATCAAGGCCAAATTCGCCAACATAAGCCTTATATGCGCTCACGCTCCGAAGGAAGAAAAAGATGATATAGCTAAGGATTGCTTCTACGAGCTCCTTGACAAAACCTATGAGCGACTACCGAAGTACGATGTTAAAATCGTGCTGGGAGATTTTAACGCAAAGGTAGGAAGAGAAGACATCTTTAGAAGTATTGTCCGAAAACATAGCCTACACGACAACACGTCGAGTAACGGACTTAGGCTAATTGATTTCGCTACGGAACGAAATGCCACTTGGGCCACTATAGCCAGCACACGGTTTCCTCACCTCGATATCCATAAGGGGACATGGCGGTCTCCAGATCCTCTTCCGAGGAGCTAACATCGACTCGGTTCACTACCTTGTAGCAGCCAAGGTAAGAATGCGGATATCCACCACGCCACAACAATCCAGAAATACTGTGAAAAAATTTAATGTCGGAAGACTGCAATCGCAAGAGACCGCCAAGACCTTCGCACAACGCGTATCCCTTAACCTCTCGATTAACACCATACCACCAGCATCGAATGTCGAAGAGCAATGGCAACGATGCCAAAAGGCCATTAGATCAGCCGCAACTGATGTGCTAGGTTTCTCACGCCCACCAGCAAGAAACCCCTGGTTTGATGAGGAATGCCGACAGATGCTCGCAGCCAAGAACGAGGCCTACAAGGCTAAGCTGCAGGTGAAGACGAGAGCTGCCATTGAGCTCTATAGGCAAAGAAGAAGGGAAGAACATCGGCTTTTCAGAAAGAAGAAAAAAGAGCAAGAAAAGCGCGCGATCGAGGATATAGAGAGGTGCCACTCCATGAACGATGTTCGCAAGTTTTACCAAAGTGTAAAACGTCAAAGCCAAGGATATGCAAGGCTACAGAATCCTGTCGAGATGAACAAGGAAATATTGTAGTTGAGACACAGTCGATGCTGAGGATATGGAAGAACCACTTCTGCAGACTGTTAAACGGCGATGACGAACAACATTCCGCTGTCAGGCAGAACGAACCATTCAATATTGGCAACGACAGCGAAAACTGCCAACCACCCGACCTGAGTGAAGTGAGGATAGAAATATCTAAACTCAAGCTTAATAAGGTTGCCGGAAATGACGGCCTTCCCCCTGAGCTCTATAAGGCCGGCGGAGATGACTTGGTAAGTAACATCCACCAACTCATAAGCGAAATCTGGTCGGATGAAAATATACCTGAAGAATGGAACCTCAGCATCGTTTGCCCGATCCACAAAAAAGGAGACCCTCTGAACTGCGCCAACTACAGAGGCATAAGTCTCCTCAACATCGCCTACAAGATCCTATCTGCCGTAATATGTGAACGCCTGAAACCGTTTACCAACAACCTGATTGGCCCTTATAAGTGTGGTTTTAGGCCAGGAAAGTCCACAACCGATCAAATTTTCACACTTGGGCAGATCCTGGAAAAAACTCAAGAAGTCCAAATCGATACCCACCACCTATTCATCGATTTCAAAGCCGCATATGACAGCATTTATAGAGACGAACTGTACAGAGCCATGTCTAGTTTTGGAATACCGCCCAAACTCGTCCCTGTGTGTAGGATGACGATAGAGAATTCTCGCTGCTCCATCAGGGTCGGAAACGACCTCACCGACACATTCGATACCAAAAAAAGATTTAGGCAAGGCGATGCGCTGTCATGTGACTTCTTTAATCTGATTCCTGAGAGGATTGTGCAAAACTCCAAAGCCAACAACAGAGGCACAATTTTCCAAAAGTCGGTGCAACTACTAGCATACGCTGACGATATTGACATCATTGGTAGGACTCAACGTGATGTCATAGCCACGTTTGCTAGTATAGAGAAGGACGCGGCGAAAATGGGTTTAGCAGTAAATGAGGGTAAGACTAAGTATATGCAGTCATCACGAAAGGACTCACAACATCGACGAATTGGACAGAACGTCACCATTGACAGATATAACTTTGAGGTAGTACGGGACTTTGTCTACCTCGGCTCCGCTATTAACTCTGACAACAACATCTCGTCAGAAATTAAACGAAGAATTACTCTTGCCAACCGCTGTTTCTTCGGGCTAAGTAGGCAATTTAGTAGTAAAGCCCTCACTCGAACTACTAAGGAGATCCTATATAAGACCCTGATCATCCCAGTCCTGCTCTACGGCGCTGAAGCATGGACCGTATTAAAAGCGGATGAAGAAATCCTTGGTAGATTCGAGAGGAAAATTCTTCGAAAAATCTTCGGTCCCGTTTGAGTTGACGGGCTATGGAGACGAAGATTCAACCAAGAACTATACGAGCTGTACAGCGACATGCCCCTGGTCAAAAAACTCCGCATTGGACGTTTAAGATGGCTAGGACATGTAGAACGAATGGACTCCAATACTCCGGCTCGCAGAGTCTTCGATTCCCAGCCAGACTTCGGACGCAGTAGAGGAAGACCTCGCCTTAAGTGGCGCGCACAAGTGGAAACCGACCTCAACCAACTTGGAGTGCGCAACTGGAGGCAGTTAGCTAAGGACCGGGCTAATTGGAGAGGCATGTTGGTTGAGGCCCAGGTTCATTCCGGACTGTAGCGCCACTTATTGAGTAAGTATTGACTAAGCTGCTGTCAAACATTGCAATGGGAGATGAAACACAAAAATAAGCACCAGCGAAGGAAGTATCCCATCAATAGCTTTTTCAATTTTCCGTAAAACGGTTAAATTAGAAGTACACCTTTGAATAATGGGCAGTTTTCTTAATCCTTGGAAGCGGTAAAAAAATATTCTAGTGTTCGTACATTTTTCTTACGATGTACAGAACAAGGTACATCGATTAATGCAGATTCTCAACCAAAATCAGCAGCAAATCAAAAGTCAACGCAGCCAATATTGCATCTAGCTAGATGGGATGTTATGTTGTCTTTACAACTTCAATTATCATAAAAAATGGAATAACTGTCAATAGGACTATTACAACAAACATTTTCGTAAAGACAATACTGTGAACTTTTTTTCAAAATACGAGGGGATGCATTGAGCAAGGTAAGGTTAGAAGTTCCCTAACATAGTAGTTCTTAAGATATGTTAAGAGGAAGAGATTAACATGGCCCACAGTTATAGATAATAGAAGCAATCTCTACTATGCAATCAGGAAATACTATTTAAAGCAAAAAAATAGTATACCATATCGAATGTGGGACTAAGTCGTTTTCACAGTTTTGGGATGCAAATGTTTTTCTTCTCGTCGTATTAAAATATAGGAATATGCAACTTCCGTAAATCATCAAATACACTTTGAACAGATTAACGACCTATCGACTGAGGTATGTTTCCATTATTACGAAAAATTAAAACTATATATGTATCAATTTAACATAGTACATATTGCTTTCGGGAGGATAGGTTAATGGTTGATAGATTATGCACGATGAGTGCGTGAAATTCGTCGTTTTTATTACACAGACCTTTAATGGGTACATGTCTGTGTAATACAAATTATAAATAATTAAAGCTTTAGCCCAATTACTACTTTATCAGCTAATGACTCACCTATACACCCACGTCCTAAAAACAACAAGACTTGGTTGTCTTTCAATCCCATCAATTGTCGCAAGACGGACTTGCAAGAAAAAAAAAAACTCGAAACCCTTCGTGTAGCTCGACTCCTAAATGATATCAATCACAAAAAAAGCTTAAGGAGTTCGAATGGAATTCTTTTGAGATAATTAAAATAACGACATTCTCTTTAGGTGCTTAATGACTGTTTAGCTTAAACCATTGAGAATCTTTTGAAAATTCAAAATCCAAGATGTCCAAATTCGTAACCAAAGAAGGATTATGACAAGGTGACGTAGTTTCATGTGTGTTCTTTGAGTTAGATAGGGTCCAGGGACACTATCTTTCATAAATCTAGCATATTCCCACGATATTACATCACTGGTCGAACTCAACGAGATGTGACCACCATGTTTGTTAGTATAGAGAAGGAAGAGTAAAACATGGGCTTGACAGCAAATGAGTGCAAGACCAACTATATGTTCGAAATCGACGAATTGGACAGAACGTCACCATCGACAACAACATATAGTTATTAATCAAACGAAGAAATATTCTTGACAACCGTTGTCCCATTAGGCTAAAAAGACAAATTTGTAATAAAGCCTTCACTCGAAATACTAAGTAGATCTTATAATAAATCATGATCATACTGATCATACCAGTTTAGTTCTTTGGCGCAGAAGCTTGGACAATATTAAAATGATATGAAGAAATCTTTGGTCGTTTTAAAAAAAAATAATTAAGTGACATAGATCTGGTCTATGGAAGGGACGTGTAGAAAGAATCTGTAACAATACTTCTGCCCGCAGAGTCTTCTATTCTCAGTGCCCACGTTGAGGCAATCAGCTAGGTCCCTGCGAATCCACGATTTTGTATTTGTAGCACTGTCTCTATCAGTGAACAGGAGGAAACGTTTGGAGGTTTCACCTCCCGATTTAACCGCTTGCACTTTTTCATGCTTAGGGAAATCTGACATTTTCATTTTTGTTTCATCTTTCGTAAAGTTAAATTGCGCAAATAATTTAAGTGATATGACGATTTTTCGTTTTGAAGGATTAAGTATTGGGCGACATGGCATAGACTCTCTTCTAAATAGGCGAAACACAAATTCGACAAATTTACTGTTATTTGGTTTTGGATATCATGTTGGTATAAATTATCATTTTTTATTTGTTGTATGTTTAAAGCGGCCTGTTTGGCAGTGTAAATCAATTGACATCATGCATCGTGTATGTGTGGATTGACGCTACCCCTTACACAGTTCAATCGATTGACGTGAACTTTTTATTTTTTGCTAGTTTTCGTATGTGCGATGAGTGCTCGGTCTTCATCGACCTTCAGTTTTCCGCTAGTGCCAATCATGTTTTCTCTTCCGCGACACAAAACACAATCAAGTAATAACGTGAATCCAACCCTTACACATATCAATTAGCATGATGTCCACATGCAAAATCAAACATATACATATTCACAAACACATGTTAGTGATTGATGTCAATTGATTGACCGTGTAAGGGCCGCTAGATTAAGAAGTAACTTTTTCATTTGTCTGTCGAACACGGAACAACGCAGTTGAATTCCTAAACAAAATATATTTAAATTTTATATGTTATCCCACATAGGTAATTGTTAGCCCCCTTTGTGAGGATAGTGAGTCTAGTTGTAGAAGACTCTTAGAACACAAGCTAAGTCTGTAGACGTGCTACAACATTCTACCAAGCTCAAATGATTCGAATGCCCTATAGCAACCGTTCTTGGCCTGCGGATGGTATATTATTCAACATCAAGCTTGAACAAAGGTACGAAACTTCAATAACAAAGGGTCGGTTCTAAGTGAAGTGGCTCAACTGTTCGATTTCAGCGGCTTGCTATCATTAGTTGGGATGCCAAAATCCCTAATGAGCTTTTTGAGCGGTGGATTGCCTTTCGTGATGAGCTTGTTGCTCTTTGTGTTTAATATCACGTTGGTTTGGTATGGATGAAGGGGAAACAACAGAGTTCTTCATGGCTTTTGTGACGCTGGCGCTGGTTCAAAGGGCTACGCTGATGGAGTAGGTATACGTCAAGACTCAAGACCACTGGATCCAAGACTGGTGTGCATGAAAGTAGCGCCATTGAAAGGAAACACAATACTTTGGCTTGAGCTGTGCTGGTTCGCATCGCATTGCAGCTAACAGATACACCACACAATCTATGGTCTCATTTCAGGATTATATTTTTTTTAAATTCAGTAAACGATCAACAACAGTGAAAAAATAATATTCAATGGGTATTGCTCATATATGACGAAAATGCATTTAAAAAAATCGAATTTCAGTTATCTACGTTTCATACAGCTAATTAGATGTTTTTGTTATTTCATATTTCTTACAGTATGAGTGTATTATGTTGATATACAAGTAACGCTTTAAACATATCCCGCCCATAATAAAATAAAGTCCCGCATAATGACACACATTCACATACAAAAGGACCCAAGCTCAAAGTATGTTCGATTAGTAAAATGTGAAAAAAAATGTAATTCAACCTTGCTCTCTTGACTGTAATCCTATTTACACAAATCCCTCATTTCGACAAGTAGGTAGGTACATTCAAGGATTCATATTAAATTGAATGTGTTGCCGTGTTCGGTTGAAACTGAAAGCTGAACTGAAAAATGATAAAATAAAACGAAGTTTCGGTTTCGGGTGCTCCGTGGATTTGGTCCTAAACAGTTGATTTCCATTTTCCAATTAGTGTAAGTCTATATAGTGAATATAAGTTTAATCATTTGAAATATATGTTTAGCACACTTCAGTGAATTATCATGCGAAGACTAACGCCCGTCAATAATCGTGCATTTTTCCCTTGATAAATCCCAATTGAAATTAAATTGTCTTACAACAACCGACGGCGACGTCTACATCGAGATAATGATGACAATTGCTCTAGTTTAGCGGATATTCTAATCCCAGCACGAGACGCAGTCTTCCATCCTCTACGATCCCGGGCTCGCTGCTTCCAGTTGTCTAGACCAAGCGCTTTGGCATCCGCGATGGCTTTGGCTTTTTGGACTACATCCAAATCTTGGTACAGCTCATAGATTTCGCGTTTGTATCTTCTCCTCCATTCGCCCTCCTCGTGCACAGGACCAAAAATCCGCCGAAGTCTTTTTCTTCCGAAGGAGCCCAGTATCAGCTCTCCCTTCTTGCTTACCGTCCAGCACTCGGCAGCATAAAGCAGAACTGGAAGGATAAGGGTTTTGTAGAGCACACATTTCGTCCTTCGAGTTAGGAGTTTTGAACCCAGTTGTTTCCCAAAGGCATGTTGGGAGCGACCGATGATGTCAATATCGTCCGCATAGCCCAGCAACTGGACGGACCTGTTGAAAATAGTGCCTTCCGTATTAACACCTGCCCTGCGCACTATCTGCTCCAGTACGAGATTGAAGAAGTCACATTATAGCGTCACCTTGTCGAAATCCGGTGCACGTTTGGAATAGTTCGGAGGAGCTACTTCCAAACTGCGCGTGTTTTCCAGCGTCACGCGACACAACTGAATCAGTTGTGTCGGCTTGAAGTCGATGAATAGGTGGTGAGTTTCGACTTGAAATTCGTTGGTTTTTTCCAGGATTTGCCTCAGCGTGAAAATTTGGTCTATAGTCGATCTGCCGGGCCGGAAGCCACACTGGTACGTGTAGATTAGTGTGTTGCAGAACGGTTTTAGACGTTCACACAGTACGTTGGATAGGATCTTGTATGTTCTTAAGCTTTTTTATAGCTAGGCCAACTTCTTCTATACTAGGTAGTGGAACTAGTTCTTCATTGACTGGACGTGGGTCTTGCCCTATCACTCTCTCTACATGATGCCCATTTAGCAGCTGTTGGAAATGCTGCTTAAACACATCTACTATTTCCTGCGCTTCGATGACTAGGTTTCCTTCGCAGTCTAGAAGAGCCCGCGTTCCGGTTTTGTAGCCAGCAGCCAGTTGCTTGGCTTTATCGCG
Source organism: Rhingia campestris (assembly GCA_932526625.1). NCBI lineage: Eukaryota > Metazoa > Arthropoda > Insecta > Diptera > Syrphidae > Rhingia > Rhingia campestris. The sequence goes on from OW052182.1 coordinate 222,673,378, forward strand.
CGACTCTTCAATCTCCTTAAGCTGGGAGGCTGTGTATGCTCTCTTCTTTCTACGCAGGGTCTTCTTTTCCTGCCATTTCCTGGCTCGATACTCTTCTCGCTGCCCTTTTTTTGCGCTGCAGCGCTTTCTTGTGTGCATCTTCTGTCACCTTTTTCTTGTACACGCATTCATCATCATACCACGGGCTCTTTCTCGGGGGTGGCTAGACCCAGTCGCAGTGGTTTCGGCTACCTCCTTGATGATGTCGCGATACTGGCACCAATGATTGTTGGCGTCTGTGGTAGGTGAGTGCACAGAGGAGAGTTTCATACTCAGGCGCTCACTGTAGGCTCTCTCTGGCTACTCCAGGTTTGCTATGGCGTCCAACGTCGAATTTCTTCTTCTGGGCAGCTCGCAGCTTCTTCTCGTTGGACAGTTGAGCTCTGAATTAAGCCGCGAAAAAAAATGGTCAGAGTCGACGTTTGCTCCTCGGAATGTATGCACGTCGAGGATGTTGGATGCGTGTCTCGCATCGATTAGCACACGGTCGATTTGGTTGGCAGTTCGACCGTCTGGAGAGCGCCAGGTTGCTGTGTGGATCCTTAGCCTTGGGATCCACAACTAGTCTATCAAAATTTCGGAACGCTTAGAGTTAATAATTAAAGGCTGTATGTTCCGTAAACATTTTAAAGAGCGACCTTACACCCTATTGCGAACGCACCCTTAAACATCACTGACAGCTTAAAAATGGCACCCATCTTGTGTCAACGGCAACCATGAAAAAAAATCATTCCTTTTTTGACAGATGACCAAGCGGGACTTTAACATAAAAGTAAAATCAAAACTTAAATACATTTGTAAGTCGAATTAATTAGTTTAATAAATGAAAACAAAATAAAATTGAATTTAAATCGCGTCATAACAAATTTGAAACATTTGGCACAGTAAAAAATGTTTTTTGTAAGAAAACGCCATCAAAAAGCGGAAGTGAGTCAAAATGATATTTGAACGAAATGCAGCTTACATTTTTTTCGAAGTATTTGCTAAAAACTTTATATGGATAAAATATAGACAATGACTTAGTCTTAATATCATATTCAGACACTTTTTTAAAATATCTTTGATTTGATCAGAAATAACGTTTATTAAAATAGTGGGCATGGCAGTAGGCGGATTTTTTTTATCGAATATTTGAAAATAAAAAGTTGGTACCAGTATTATTTGGGTACATTAACAAACGAGTGGTGGGTGCACGACTGGGTCGTACGCAACTTTCTCTTTCACAGCGAGTTGGGCGTTAGATCAAATAGTACGCATTTTGATTATTAATACTAAAAATTAAATAAAATGTCGAAAAGTGATTATTCGAACGTTTACTCCGAAATTTGAAGGAATCGGTGTCTATGTGAAAAATAATTACTTTTCTTTATTGGCCAAAACTGAAAATTCAGTTAAGTGAGTTGGGCTAAAACTAATTATGTGGAATTGTTTAAAACTATAATAGTAGTGTATATATTAAATTTTATTCAATTTGACATAGTAGTTTGCGAGAAATTAAGAATTTTCTTTATATGGCCTGAATGACAAAATCCGTTAAATGGATTTTCTTGAAAAAAACTGGGTATGAAGTTTTGTTGGAACTAATAAAAAAGTTTAATCAAAATCGTTAGAGCCGTTTCCGGTAAAATTTAGGTTATGTGTAATTTTATATGGCAGGTACCGTTAATAACATAGCTAAAAGCAAACAAAGAAAACGGCCTAGAATTATAGCCAAAAGAAACTTGGATACGAAATTTGAATTCAATCGGTCAAGCCGTTTAGGCTGGGGAGACCATTACTTACAGACGGACCGACGGACGGAGTTCCAAAAACCACTTTTTTGGGTTCCGCTATCTTCATAATGTTAAAATAAATCAAAATCTCGACGTCGATAATTTTCACGAAAACAATATCTTTCTCTTTGTAAGAGAAAGTTAAAAAAGCGGCACTTGCTAGAGCTATATGAACAATTAGAGCTCTGCAATAAGCAATAATAAAAATAAATGAATATGAATAATCGGTGTTCGTCGGTTCGTGGGTCTAGGGTTAAATTGGCGTAGCACAGTGTTCCGTAATAGAATTTTTTGGATACAAAGTTTTTAGATGAAGCGTAGAAAAAATCATTATCGAAATTTTGCTTCGATACTTTTTTTAATTTATTTTATTTTTTTTTTTCAATATTTTCTTAATATAATGCTTCAAAATATTATTTCTTTCAACATTTCTCATAAAATAACAAAAAAAAATCTAACAAATTAAAAAAAAAAACATTTGATATGCATGTTTAATGGTGTTTTCCATTAGTAATTTCAGATTTTGATATTTTTTATTGCCAATGAAATATGATTTCAGATTATTTTTTGTCATTGTTTTTCTAATTACACATATTTTACTGATACAATTATAATGATTTATGTTTAACGAAAATCACTCTTGTCAAACTTAGGTAAGGCTATCAATTGTATTGGTGTTAGTGCAAAAATCCAGATCTGCAAAATTGATCTGAGATAAAAACATATGAGAAAGCTACAATCCGCTGTGCGGATCGTTGAATACCCTATCCCATCCTCGAAATTAATATCCCAAAATGTGGGTTTTATGAAGATTAAATATATAGAAAATGTCACAACATATTGTTTAGACAGTTTATCAAAACCTTGGGGTAGGGTATTTGTAGGAAAACGCCCCCAAAAAGTGGGCGTGGCAAAGTTTTTATAGACGAAATATAGATAATGAGATAGTCTAAATATGCTCTTCAGACACGTTTTTCTTTAATTCTCAACAATTCTTAACCGTTTGAATAAAAATTATGTTTTCTAAAAAGTGGGCGTTGCGGTGGGCGGATTTTTACAATGTTTACATTTGTTCGAACAGGACGTACAAGGATCACACATACCAAATTTCATCATCCTAGCTGAAAATTTAAGGCCTAAAAACCGGTGACCCACAGAAGGATGGACGGACGGACAGACAGACTGGCTTAATCGACTCGGCTAGCCATTCTGAGTCGATCCATATACTTTGAGGTATATTAAGCTAAATTATTTCTCTATGTTACAAACTATGTAACATCCCTACGGGATAGGGTATAAAAAAGAAATGGCATTTGTTGGCCCAATGGAGCACAACAACTGTCAAAATCGGTCTTTTGACAGACCTAAATAAAAAAAAATGAAAAACACTATAAGATATTTAAACAGTTTCTTCTTTTCTATACATTATTATCTGTGTAGTGTTAAATATTTCCAACTTATAAATGAACCTGCACTCTTTGCACCTGTTACCCGTACCGTGATGAATATAAAAAAATACTAAAATATAGCACATTTCTGGTACCGAAAGAATCCCACGGCAACACTATTTTGGAGCCTAAATAGCCAACTTGGAAAAACCAACCCTCTTGCTTATTCATTCCTTACCCCCACTAACACTCTTCAAAGATTTTCAAAATCAACATCAAACTTTGATATGTTGTTGGAGCAACCACTTCATACAGGACGAACTTTAATTAATGCACACTGCACAGTGTCCACTTCAGATGTTTAATTTGAAATACGATCTATCTACTCGTTCTTGATTTGTTGTCATTTACCCTCGGATGTGTGTTGTATGTGCGCGCATATGTGTGTGTATTTGTCTCGTATATAACTCGATAAACGCTTTTAAAATAAACACTTTTCGATTACACTCGGATACCATAACCATGAATCGTTAAAATGCTGTCATCCATGAGATAGTCCCACACATGTGTACACACTCTCGTGCATACACATTTAATATGATATCGGTCGGCAAAAGGACCATCATATGTAGGTTGGCATATTATTCGCCTCAGGCGATTTCAAGTCACCTCATACGCCTTTCAAAATTCTAATTATACGCAACCACATCAGATATGAACACTAAGTGCATTAGTTTTCACCATTAGGAGCCTTCACATGATTTCAGGATTTCAGGGATTTCAGGAATAACCATTAGTATACCACCAGCTTTATGTGCTGAGTATTCAAATGGACATTGTTCTTTTGAAAACTTTAATTTACTCACATCGCATAGTGGGGCACGTACGGCCTGTTGTACTCGGGCTGTTGTAAGCGTCGTCGTCGTCGTTCTCATCGTCCTTGATTGCATTTATGCCACAATATGCATGTTTGTCGGAAATGTTGTTAGTTCCGGAGAATTCTCCTAAGCAAAATAGGCCACTGTGAGTGTGCAAGGAATATTAGAAGGAGCGCCTTCCACACCCAACCCAGTGCGGAAAAGTGGGAAACTTAAAAACAATTAAAGTACGTGAGTGTACGGAAAGTCGGTCAGGAGGGACAAAGGTCCCTGGAATTTTTGTCAGCAAACATATGGAATTAGAAGTTTAGCGGGAACGTTCAACTGAAGGAATGCACTCCTCTAATGCCACATTGGACTGGGCGACGAATTATGAAAGTTGAACACGATGCGATGAGATAACCGCGCGTCATAACAAAATACAAAATACATTCCATCGCCCGGGGGCAAAATCATAGAAATTGTATGGTGGGCCCCTTCCCCATTCATAACGATGTAGCTTTGAAATCAAAATTTAGCCACAGCGCCACGTGAGGCATGTATCGAGGCAATGAGCGAGCGCTGTACGGAAAAGCTGTATGCCCCAGAGTTACGAGTTACGACGAGTACTCGTCTCGTCTTGTATACAAACGTATACTCTCGTACTAGCAGCAGGTGATGGAATAGAGATTCGATGGAGAAATTACAGGAAAATCAGTCCGCATGCCCCAACAGCAACGCCAGAGAAAGAACTTTCACAGTATCTACAGCTTTGTGAGGTGGCGCTGGCTATGGTACGGATGGAGCTTTACCCGTTGCAATATGCTCCAGAAATCGTCGTCCACCGTCGACCGTCGTCGCTCGTCTTTACAAATCCGAGATACGAAAAATTTGTCTCTGCAAGTTTTGCGGCGTGTGTGGTGGCGGAGAGTCTGACTCCTCTCTGTGCTGCGGGTGTTGTGTGGCGCGGAACTATAGCATACGTTTCTTGTTCATATTTTTCCTCTGGTGCTCTGCTGAGGCTGACTCCTGCTGTCTTTTTGTCGAGGGTTTTTCTTATTGTTTCCGTACCTGGGCCCTGAGAGCTGGTATCCACGGTTCATCGTCGCCGCAGTACGAGTGCTATAAAAGTGCGTGCGGGTTTTTCAATTTTCCGGTATATTTTCCATCTATTCAGTGCGACACAAAAAAGACACAAACAACAACAAAAATAAACTTGAGGCTTTCCAGGGTAAAGGTGGTGGTTGCTGATTTTGCGTGTATCTGCAAAAGTGTATCTCTAAAGCAAAAACTCGGGAAAATTGCAAAAAAAAAAAACATTTTTTGTTCGCAAAATACAATCTCTAAAACTGCTAATGGTGTACACGTCGTGACCTTAATTAAAGACAGTGATGGGGTGAATTCCGTCGACACTTTGTGGAAGCTGCTTTCTGCTGCTGCTGGTGGTACTGCCACTGCTGATAGAGAGAAAAATCACAAACACAAATCGAATCAATACGCGCTGATTGTGAATGAGTGTGCCTAGATACGACACGAGAGTATCCATCTCGTCGTCGTCGTGTGTAGTGGGACTCGTTCGCTGTGACTGTGACTGTTAAGCCCGAAGACCTATGAAAATCCCAGGCAATTGAATAAATAATAGAAAGTGTTATTGTTATCGTTATAACAATAAAAATAAATTGTATCTAAAGGAGCAAAGTTTTCGAACGTCGTCGGTCGTGTGTATCTTACACACATTACACGGTGTTAGGTGTTTGTGTGTGTGTGTATAGTGCATAGAACAGTAGAATTTATTGACCCGAGTTAGAAATGGTAGTTGTCGTATTTGCGTCCTTGTTCCATCGGAGATAATAGGGTGAATGAGCGACGACAACGAAACACTCTTTAAGCGCGGTGATGTATCTGCGGAGCATTACTTTCGGGGGTTGCTGCATATATAACTCGACTACAACAGGATCGACTACCGCAAAGCCAACAGCAGAGCATCGACAACGACGACGTCGACTTCTGTTTGCTTGGTATGTGTTTGTTCACCTGCTTAAGACTTACATTTAAATCAGTGTTTTGTGTTTGTGCTGCTCTTTTTGTAGGTTCTCGTTGGTTGGTTGGGCTCTTGCCTCTTTTTGTAATTTATAAATTCTGTGCTGAGTACATATTCGGATGCAGTACGTATGAAATTTTAATTAATTTCTGCAGAGACCGCAGTGTGTACACAATCCGTTCACTCTGTTAATTCGTTTATGTTGGCACGTCATTTTCGGCATGTTTATCATAACCGCATACACATCACCAAAACGAAACCACCCCTACCGCTGGCTAGATCCTCCCGAAGCTCGAGTCCTTTCCTGCGGTTGATGGTTACTATAAAAATCTTGGGGCGTGCTGGGTTTCCGCTCTAGAAAGCCCCAATGGACTAGTGGATTTCTTGACTACGTGTGTTCGCAAAGTAGGTACTGCCATAGGATGACTTTTGAATGGCCTACCTAGCTACCCTGGTATACATACCAAATAAGAATTCAACAAATTGGTCTTTGTCGGTCGTCATTGTACCGCTGAGCGCAAAAGGCCAACATAATAACTTTTACAAATTAATGGAGTCCCCTTCATTAATAAGCTGCCGCCAGGGAGAATCATCTGACATCTCATAATAGCTGGTGCTTAAGTGCCTGCATACCTTGTATACTCTCGTCGTGTATTTCTATGTAAGGATGTGCCCTCCATAATATAATCGCTGTGATGAGCTGCAAGCATAACAAAGCAAGTGTGTCAGTTCCCTGCTTCATATTTTATAGAACACACTCAAAACCGTAATTGACATCAATAGCTGTCATTTGGTGTAATTCGTTATGTAGGACGGAGTTCAGTCATAAATAGATTAGCAATTTTTTTTGTAAAGGAAAAGGACCATAGGTCGTTGACTTTCTGGCGTTGACGTTGATGATGTCAACTACTACTACTACTACTACCACCACCTACATGGGTCGGGGTCGGGGGAGTTTAATAAATTTGCATGGCCTTGCATTAGGTGGCCATCATTGAAAACGAAACGTTTACGCCAAATGAGCTCGACTATCTCCAGCGTACGACCGACGACCGACCGCGACGACGCTGCCTTGCCACAAACACCATGCCACAGCTACTAGTGTGCGGTTGCAATTGGCCTAATTACAATTTTTCTGCGGCGGCGGTGGCGGTCGTTCGTTCGCCTCCTAGAGTCGTAAAATTTTCTATTTTATGTCACAGAAAATTGGATCGCACCATTATTCACATTTTTAATGGTACTGCTGGCTTGTCTCCGATCTAGGTCTGTACGCTAAATGAGTTTTTTCTTGGTTCTTATAATTTTTCTTGTTGACGTTGCATATTTATTAAATGAGTTCGCTGAAGATGATGGTGTGTTTGCCATTTGCCGACGAGAACACAAATCGATTTTCGAAAAAAAAAAAAGCAATTGCGGGGGCTCTCCTTGTGCTGGGTCTGCTGCTTCGTACAAGGCTTTCACGAAATCTTATGAATTTGTATGCCAGCGGAGCATGGCCACTTGTATTCGTTTCCATCTGTCCCTTCCAAGGTCATATGAGATGGAAATAGACGGAATGACCTTCGCCTATTTTTTTTCGGTTTCGAATTAAGTGCGCTTAGTCGAAAGTGGATGGTAATGCCAAGTTCTCTTCATTTGTTTCACGTTCGGTCCTTGAGTGCGAATTGTGCAAGTGGTTTCTATGAATGTTGATTAAATGGGTTTTCAATTTGTTTCCATTTTCAATTTTCAATAATTTGCTTCTCAAGTGGAAGACTGGCTTTTATGGTGTGATGGCTATACATTGTATGCGCCTTATAATACTTTTTGAGGGAATTTCGAGTTAAGGTAGGTGGTGCCTATACCTAGTTTTGTAATGACTTTTGTTGGAGTAGGTACAAGTTGAGTATCGATTTCATATAATGCTCGCTTTTAAGTGTTTCATTATGACAGAAATTCATGAATTGTTACAATGGAGAAGGGGCAATGGCAATCGGATGAAAATTGAATTATTAGGATGCCGGAGGGTATGGGAAAGTATCGAAATTTATTTGAAGTATATTCATCGCTGGAGGTAGTACATTTGGAATCACTTGAATGCTTTACTTAATTAAATTGAATAATTTAAAGAACCGTTGGTTGTGATGAAATAAGGGTTTCATTAGGTCTACATTTGTCTTGCATTTAGAAATCCAGGAGGAGTGTTCATTGAAGGAATGTAGCCTATATCATGCCGTTCTTGCGTTCGAATATAGCATAGGTACATACCAGAATGTTTTCGTTTAAACGGTCAATAATCTTATCATTCGTTTTACAAGCATTTCATGCTTTAACGAGGTAAATAGGAAGTGGGGATGATCAACAATTTGTACAGGATCTATAATTGAGTACCTAAAATTGAGGGAGCAGCAGGAATTCTTTATCGGCTTGCATATAACAGACAAGGTGTAAGGTGTAGGCATATACATACCAAAACAATGCTTTAGTCTGCATAGTTCGTCTCTTTAAATGCTATTATATCTTCATCACCCTATATTGATCGGCCTGTTATCTGGATAACCGTTAACTGTTCTATTTCATTGCATAATATCTCATTGGCCGTATGTAGGGTTTGCCAGTTCGGGAAAATAATGAAGATAATCAAATTCTGTTGTTTTTACTTTCTTCTTATAGAGCAAGTATTCATTGGTTCTATAAAAACAAAATTGAACTCGAGATAACAATAATGAGAGAGGCTAAAAAATGGGTCTGCGCGCAGTTTTAGGCTTTAAATATGTTATACTATAATATTAGGGGTATTCATGCAACGTCGGAAAGTCGTCGTAAACGTAGTAAACGTGATAACATTACGACGTCAAAATGTGTATGCGAAATCTTTTCTAACAATATCGGAATTTTCTCACTGGAATTCGGTGCTTAAACTGAGATAGTAATCGCTGGAAACTTTTGAAATGCTATTTTGACATTAAATCAGTTACTTCCACACATTAAACGTATGCGCTAAACTGGCACAACAGTCTCGTTAGCACCCAGGGCCTAACTTTCTCAAAACCATTCATGTGTGCGTGTGTACTTCTTGATGACGGGACCTCCTGTTTTATGCCGACTCCGATATGCTAAGTTGAGATAAGCTTTTCTTGACAATTGATACTACTCGGATGATTTGTCAGATCATCACGAGATGTGAAAAATCATTAAGGTGTTGCTACGGCTGAGAATCTAAAGCAGACCTTATGCGCGGCAGTTCATCGCACCACTGAGCCCGTCATATATAATATTAAGACAAGTTAAACTATGGTTTTAACATGCAGGGAACTTGTAACTTGTAATTCAGTTAATATCTTCATTTTTGTTATAAAGTCTACTCATGCTATAAAGCATACCATAGTTACTTTTATGCTTAGATTTATACAGAAGATTAGATTTACGAAGATTATGGGATCCTTCTCGAGTGTAATATCCAAAACTATATCAGGATCGTCGATAAGTTCGGATTTAAGTTGGTGTGGAAAAACAATGTCACTGTTAAGTCTACGCTGAGACAAAGGTAACAGATTCGACTCCTATACCGAGGCATATTACGAAGACCATTTCATCGGAGTCCTCTTAAGGCAAATCTAATGAATTTACGTTGAACTGTTTCCTTGTTGAACTGTGTAAGGTCTTAAACCCCATAATGAAAAGTTAAATTGGAAAATTATTTAGGTCGGTTTGAAGTGCTATCGAATCGCTTAGATCTTCTACACATTTATAAATTTTCATGTCATCAGAATATACCAAAATGTGTATATAAGCTTTTAAATCGATTATAGCAGTATAAAGGTCCAGTTATAGCTATCATTGAAAACCCACATTGGAAATTTTCTTCAACTTCTTGCGGCTTTTTTATAAGCTCAATCGGCGAGTTGGTGTCAAAACGAAGCTTATGAATTTAAAACAAGATTATCCAACAATATTTTAATTTTGAATTAAAATCTTCGAAGAAAATCCTTTTTTATTTTTCACTGATCAAATTTTGTTTTTCTGAAGTAATGTTTGTCGTTTCATCGAAATGAAACGGAATTTTCCAATGATTTCTATTAATCAGCTAGGTGGTAAAATTTCAATTCCATCATGTTTTGTGTTCCAATGATTCCTTTTTATAACCAGCTATGGAGGTCAAATTTCAATTCCACCATGTTTTGTGTTCCAATGAAGTTGTTCAATGATAGCCATAACTGGATACTAAAAAGAATAGGACCCAAGTAACTTCATTGGTGTACTCCAGATTAGGAAATGAAGGGGTTCGACATGTAAACTCTAAATTGTACCTGTTATGTTTTAAGGGGTAAATGAAATTCCACCCGATTAATTAATTCTGAAGGGAATCCATATGCCTCAAGCTTAAAATGTTGACGCTATGTGATAACTGATCGAATGCTTTAGAGAAGTCACTGTATGTATAAACAATTGTCAAAAGATTCGTGACAGTCGGTCTTTAACAAATCCATGCTGTTCCTAACAAATAATCCTTCGACCGAGGAATTTAATAATTTTTCACAAAAGCATCGGATTGCAGAGAAGTTTTGAAATTAGTCTATAAATTAGTGATATCACCTTGGGGATCCGGGTTACCCTGGCTCACATCTTGTGACTTTTTGAGATCTGTAAGATCCAAGAGTATTCAACTGCAATGATAAGCTTTTGGAAGTTCGGATTCGGCGTTTAATTGTAGGTCCCATTGCTTGGGCCAACAATATGACACATTTATTAAAGCAGAATACCGGTTTGAGGGTCAGTGTGATTTAATGACTTAATTAATTTCTCATATTTGATTGAATTTAATGATGGGAGGACCATAATAAGAGTATCGTTAAACTATATAACGGGTCCGCCATCTAACGTTTTTTTTTCAACTAGTGCTGATTTGACAGATAATTAGTTTTATCCTTCCGCTGAACGAATATGGTTGTGTTTACGCTTGAACAACGCTGGGAAATATTGCGACATTACTTTGAAAATCATGGTAATGTTGCAGAATGTTTTAAAGGACAATATTCGTGAAGCCATTGGTGAAATACAGCTGCACACAATTGATAATGTGCTTAAAAATTGGACCGATCGTGTAGGCTACTGCATGGCCAGCCGAGGCAGCCATTTGAATGAAATTATTTTCCATTATTAACCGGAAGGATTGTACTTTCAAATAAAAAAATAAATTTGAGAAAATATTCAGTAGTTTTTTTTATAGCATTTTCAAAAAAAAAGTTATTTGGTTGTAGTTAATGGTTGTACGTAATAAAGCCCCAGCGTTGTCTTATAGTTAAATTGAACAAGACATTTTCTCACTTTACAACTTTCAGCAAGTTTATTTATGGAATTAATTTGATCGTATCTGTTATGATGTGCTGTGTAGCAATGTAAAAAAGAAGACACGCCGTTACGCTTAAACATATCTGTACTTTAGAAAACTTCCTATCCAGACACAGAGAGTTTGTTTTAGTCTATTTGATATTTACTGGTCTATCTGCGCTATCAGCCAAAGCTCCCGATTTGTCATATTGTTTCATTGCTGATGTCCTCATAAATCGGTAGCCTTTGTTGTCGATCGCTTATTCATTTCATTAGTATGTTCCCATATAGTTATTTTTAAAAGTTTGGATAGTGAAGCAATGTTTCTTTCTTTTTTGATCATATAGTTAACATTGATATAAACATGCATTGAAAAACATATAATATAACTAGAGAAACATAGGAACCTACGGAATAAAATTTGATAGGGAATACCAATTAACATCGAGCGCAGCAGCAAACATAATTACACTTCGCAATGTTAATGGATTTGTAGCTTAAAAATCGTATAAAAATCTGAACTTTAAGAAAATCAGACATATGTTAAATATTTTTTTTTATATATATGACTACCTTTTAAATGAGGCTTTTCAGGTAGTTTCGAATACGGTGTCCTGCATCACCCATAGCATCTTTCTACTGGGCCAGACGTACTTGTTTTTTTTTTTGCGCAATTTTATAAACCCGTGGCGTATATATTAAAAAAATGTGATTTTGTTGTTTAATCTAATAAGATTAATCTAAATGGTTAGAGTCGTTAGAGAAATGTTGGTTTAACCAAAACCATTATGTGGTATGTATGTCCTTTTAAAGTCAATTCCAAAATCTCCACTGGGTATTGATTCAAGAACCTCGCATATCAAATGTGAAGTAAATCCATTGTGATCTCGCAATAACAGAATTGCCAGACGCATTCTTCCGGATTTCTCCATCTTCGAAAACTTTGGTTTAATTAAAATCTCGAGTTAATTTTTTTTTCACGAAACTAATACTTGCTCTATCTATTACTAACGAAAAGGAATGCATTTTATAACAGGTATAGGTAAACTAAACATCAGTTTTTTTGACGGTAATTAGAAATATATATTATCAGTGTCCAAACACTAAAGCTAAAAACCAATGCGAAAGTCCTGGCTACACTTGGTCGGCATTTAAAATTCATGTTACTTATATCCATTTTGGTTTCACAAGAACACAAATATTTACATTAAACGACAGCTCCATGGGAAACTTAAAATATAATAAAGATTAAATAAAATGAGTAAGGTAACCTAAAAATCATGAATTTTCATTATTGTTAGCTTTCATCAAATTTATGGTAATTTAGCATTATTTAGATCAAGAGAGCTGTCAGGATTTGGCTCAACTTTACACCACACCATGTCACTTGCCTTAGCTTATAAAATTTATCTAACACGATTTGTCACCCCGCTCAACTTTATTCTGTTCGCAACAGGGCTGAACTTATTTCAGATAAGGGTTGACGGATTGAAGGTCGTGCATTAATATAACATCAGGTATGTAGGTTGGTAAAGGTAGGTACTTCAAAGTGACTGCCATCATTTATTTAAATGATATAACCAATTTTCACCTTTTTGTAAGGGAATCAAAAAGGAGCTTAATATGTAATTAAATTACAAATTTATAAATGTACTGGTATTTCAAACATAAAGAGAACGATTTAATGTACATAAGCGTATTTATTCCCTTGACAATGGTCGGTGCCTTATAAGCCTTTGATACTTGCGAATCGGCTCATGAATGGGAGGATATCTAAGGGATTTAAAAGTCGACTAACTCTTTATGGAGGTTAGATGTCTATAAATGTCAATGCTATTCCAAAGCATTAAAAAGAAATGAATAAGAAGCTATTTAAACAGAATATTTAAGAGATTAATGTCTATTTAAGCAGTAGACAATCTTCATGAATTAAATGCGTGGGTTGTAAATATTTGATTTCTTTATTTTATGCTTATAATAAAGGAACGAGAATACAGATTAAGTAACCAAGATAGGATCCGCTCTAAGTAACGGGTGATTTTTTAGCTGGTTTGGTTTTGGCAACACTGGTTTTGACAGCTGACGTGTGTTTAGTACCTTGTGTCACTGTCAAACAGCTTCAGTTTGGTTTGCAATTTAACCATGGATCGTCTTACAAATGAACAACGCTTGCAAATTATTGAATTTTACTATCAAAATTCGTGCTCGGTTCGAAATGTTCATCGCGCGCTGCTTCCATTTTATGATCGGCATTCTCGACCTTCTGAGCAGTCTATTCGGAAGATTGTGACCAAATTTCGCACCAAATTTACTTTGTTGGACATTAAACCACCAACACGTATACGTACTGTGCGTAGTGAAGAAAATATTGCGGCCGTATCAGCTAGTGTGACAGAAGACCGCGAAATGTCGATTCGGCGCCGTTCCCAGCAGTTAGGCCTTTGTTACAGCACTACGTGGAAAATTTTGCGGAAGGATTTGGGCGTAAAGCCTTTTAAGATACAGCTGGTGCAAGAACTAAAGCCAGCCGACCTACCACAACGCCGAATTTTTGGTGAATGGGCTCTTGGAAAGCTGGCGATGAGGCTCATTTTTGGTTGAATGGGTACGTAAATAAGCAAAATTGCCGCATTTGGAGTGAAGATCAGCCAGAAGCATTGCAACAGCTACCAATGCATCCCGAAAAAGACACTGTTTGGTGCGGTTTATGGGCCGGCGGCATTATTGGGCCATATTTCTTCAAAGATGATGCGAATCGCAGCGTTACTGTCAATGGTGAACGCTACCGAGCGATGATAACAAACTTTTTTTTGCCCGAAATGGAAGTTCTTGACTTGCATGATATGTGGTTTCAACAAGACGGTGCCACATGCCACACAGCACGCGAAACAATGGCGCAATTGCGAGGCGAGTTTGGTGAACAGTTAATTTCACGTTTCGGGCCGGTCAATTGGCCGCCTAGATCGTTCGATTTGACACCATTAGATTATTTTTTGTGGGGGTATGTTAAGGCTAATGTCTATAGGGACAAGCCCGCTTCGATTGACGCACTGGAAGCCAACATCCATGCATTCATTCGTGAGATACCGGCCGATATGTGTGAAAGAGTATGCCAAATTGGACTCAGCGGATGGGCTACCTGAGACGCAGCCGCGGTCAACATTTGCATGAAATTATCTTTAAACATTAAATTGCAAGGTTCAAACTATCGATTCAAATAAATATTTCATTCATTTTTTCGAATTTTTTGTTTAATTTTTTTTTTAAAAAAAAGTTCTAAACCTCTTAAAAAATCACCCGTTACAATGCACATACAAATGTATGTTGATTCTCCAGATCAAGCGCTCTTGCATTCTAAATATATAGCCTGATCCATTGATGGTTGTTGAAGTCTTCCGTTAGGTCTATAGTATGGGGTCATGATGCGAAAATCTCAACTCTCATCTAGCCAAGAATATTCCACTTACGGATACCTCCGATCTCCGTAAGTCGAACACGATTTCTGCAATATGCTTCAAATTGATTTTGTTGGATTCACCTGCAGCTGCATTGTGCTAAAAAGAGTACCTTCAGCTGGTTATTTTGTATGTATACTGTGGGGAATTTATTATTGTAGTACACAGGTAGTATTCGATGTCGTCGCCAAAATTACATTTTTCTATCTGCTTGTCAGCGGAAGATTGTTCGTCATCATCGATCTACAGAAGTGCTTCTTTTATATTCTCAGTATCTCTACTATGATATTTCCTTGATCATCTCGATAAGATTCTGTGCAGGGCTTTTATCCTTGGTTATGACGGTTTACACTTCAGTAAAACTTACGAAAGTCATTGCTTGAGTGACACCCTCTATATATTCGACAGCGGGCTTATCTTCTGTTGTATGTTCTTCCCTCCTAATTTGCCAATAAAGGCCAATGGGCAACTTTGCTTTGTAGGCTTGATTTTTGGCTGCTAGCATCTTTCAAGAAACCCCTGGTTGCTGAGGTATGAGCAACCAGGGGTTTTTTTTCTGGTGGATGCGAAAAACCTTGTGGCTGATCATATGGCTTATTATCATCATCGCCATGGTTTTTCGATATTAGATGGTCGTATTTCATTAATCGAGAGACAAAAGGAAAGTTTAAAGAACTTGGCTTGCGAATCCAGTCTTTCGACATTACATTTTAAACATTTGTTGTGCAATGCTGTATATCTCCGCATATCACCGTGGCTGCAATAATGTAGTGGTCGACATCTACCCCCTCTATTGCAATTCCAACTAACAATTTCGCTTCGATAAAGCAGTATCGAAGCTATTTCCCCTCCAGCAGCAGCATTACCTGTTTGAAGTCTTATGGAAAAAATTATTGTCTATTGGCTATATTTACTATATTTACATTGGCTTTATTTACACGAACTATATATTCGAACACCTGTTCTCTCGAACGGTAGTCCAACACGCTATACACTAGGCTGTACTGTAGAACATGAAAAACCAGTAAGAACAACAAAGTACTTGAATCCCGATATTTTCCCTTTTTCCCGATCGTTGCAAGGTAGTTCATCGCCTAACATACACTATAGTCAGAGCTTTTTTAAGACTTCACTCGTAAGCTCTATACATGCTGTGCTTCGCTCTACCGAAACATCTTAACGTATGGTACATGTACACACATCTCCGGTGTTAAACATCATAATTTCAGTTATGCTTGTGAATTTTCCTGCAAAATGTCTTAAACAGGCTTCTACCCAAACAATCGACTACAAAAATGCTCAAACTTTGCGCACAAGTACCATATAAGGCCTATAGAATAAATTGCTGGTGGAAATTAAATTTCGTTGCCTTATAGAGGAGTATTGTTAGTTGGGATGTGGTTAGTTTAAATGACTCTTCATCTGGAGACCACCATGTCCCCTTATTTATATCAAGGACAGGAAAACGTGTGCTGGTTATAATAGCTTTTCACTGCGCAGTGAAGTTTTTTAGCCTAAGTCTGTTACCAGGTGTTGATACGAAAATCGTTGTCCTCTTTTCGTTCTCAACAGTAAAATCCTCCCTTTTCGAGGCTTTTGGTTGCTTCGGAACAATAAGGTTATTCTGATTGAATTGTAAATCCAAAACAAAACCCCCAAACCTGGAAAACCAGACCCATGTTTTGGCCTGAAACAAAAATAAAATTTCTGTGAGTGGTTTCGTGTCGATTTTTTTGCACAATACTTTATGCATCCTCACGTTTCGTAATTTCGATTGCAAAATTTGTCCAATCAGAACAATATTTGGAAAATAAAGAGCATCGCTCTAAACAATCCTACACGATGCATCCTTTTCTATTAAATTTTATGAAAATAACACCCGTCTAACATGCGATGCAAGTTCTTAAGCTTATTGTTTCTATAAAATACACCAAAAAGTTTAGCACTATTTTGTTATCTCTGCAACTGCGCCAACATCCCTGTAACCGATTGAAACAATTATTCTATACCTACCCCTTCACTTCGAGTTCAATTACACGCAAACTAATAGGAGAAATTTACCTGATGCACGTTATTTACGTTATGGAATTTTTCAATTTATTCAATTTGCCCTCGAGAAATTGTATCGTTCGGTGTAGCGTGTTTTCCATAGATAAGACCGAAAAACAAGGGGTGAAACTTAACCCCAAAATAATATCAAACCACCCACCGCATAGGTATGCAAACTCTGCACAGCTCCAGCTTTTGCCCGTATTGTTTTCCCCCAAAATATGTATAAGCTGTTTGCAAATTGTTTCTTTTGTTGTCTTTTATTTACACAGATACAGGATGAAGTACACCGTTCACTTAAACTAGAAGTTAAATTGAAAACCTTCACGTGATGGAAGAACATTCGAGGAAGAGGTTCATAGATTGTCGTCAATATACGTCTCTCTTCATTAACGATTTAATTGAATCATCCAGCTCAATTGCTGTGCACTGAGAGTAGATCAACAGTTTCGCCCTCTACCTCTGTACTATCCACTTATTATTATTAGATTATAGATCAATTAATAGTCTTAAAATTTAAATCGCAAATTTAAAGGTTTTCTTTTGAATTTTGAATCACCTTAGATACACATCTCGCTTCGAGGAGATAATGAACTGGACATCTTGAACAAAAGTCAATTAAAATGATTGAGAAGTGCACATGCAATCGTAGAGAGAAAATAGACTTTTCGACCACACAACAAACGATGAATGGATGTCCTCTCATCCAAAGGCAGCACAAACCGGCACCGGAAAATCCTATATCCCATAGTTGTCCACAACTGACACAAATTCAGCCCGGCAGCAACAACAACGACTACAACTATCAGCAATACCACCACCATCAGTTTAATAGACCACAATGCATGTGTGCAAACGATAGTCTTCGGCTCCAACAGTTCAACAACAATTATTACATCCAACCACCTCACCATTGGCCATCGAATACAGTGTGACAAAACCAGTGTTCCAGTAGTATCGACCTTCGTCAACCTGAGAAGAACCGGTCGCTGACTGCCACTGCTGCTGCTACCGCAACAGCCACCACCATCACCTCGTGCAATCCTGGAGGTGCTGCTGCTCCTAATGCACTCACCACGAATAGATACGTTTGTTGTCATTGTAGTTTTAATAATAGACCCATCATATGGTGGGAGTCCTGTCCTCGGTTGTCTTCCATCGCATCGTCATCGAAATTAGATTTAAAACCAAGTGAATCACATTTGGACTTGCGTCGTCAGCAGAACCCTGCTACATCCGCCATGAATAATTTTTACAACTCATACAACGCCTACAATAACCAGCAGCATCATCACCATCACCATCATTTGCACTCGAATGATCCTGAGCTGCCAGCTGCAGTCCCCTTGCCACCTACATCCCACCTGAGAAGGCAGCAATCCAGATCCATCTACGGCAATGGCAACCTATCTAATCAGCACTCCCAATCAATCACAGCCTTATCCAATGTCTTCGATAATCACTACGGGAACAGTTTTATGTGTCAATGTCATGGACATGGAGGCGCGGCTAAGATATCCGATCAGTGGTTCGGTGACCAGAAGTCCAGAGAGATGCCCAGTTGCTATTCGGGTACGTAATCGAAGATTATTTTAAATTTTGAATTTCTTTCTAAGAAGGGAGCTTTTAGGATATGATCGAGGCAACAGACTGACAGATGACGAGGACTCAGCATTTCCGGCTGGACTGCTCGAACGAGAATTCCACATGCTTCATAGGAACATACCAGCACTGAGAAGGTCGGGCGTTGATACGACTACGATTCGTCAACATTTCTATCCAGACGGAGGATGGGGCTGGATCATTTGCGGACTTTCATTCCTAGCTCATGTGCTGACATCAGGCCTTCAACTCTCCTATGGACTGCTGTTGTTTTATGCCACTCAACATTTGGGACACAAAAGCGAAATTGGTAAATTCGTGGTGCTCTTTCAAAGCATTTTATCCAATTAGGACTTCTTTTCAGATTGGCTAGGAGCCTTAAGCTGGTCGGTTTCGACAATTGCTATTCCGGTAGTCATAGCATTTTGTAGGAAGAAATCAACTAGACTTCTGGCAGTCATAGGAGGACTAGTGCTTCCACTAGGTGTCCTTTTCACGTCGTTTGCAACTCAACTGAGTCAGATGTCTTTTAGCTATGGCAAGGGGGGCTTTAAAATCTTTTATATATCTATACTGAAAACATTTCATTGCAGGAGTATTGGTGGGGCTGGGTGTGTCAATGGTACGGGAGTCATCGATCATAATGATTGGGAATTATTTTAAGAAACGTCGTCAATTCGTGGAAATGGTCGCTATGTCTGGAGAGGGAGTCGGCTTGGCGTTGTTCTCTGTTATCCTGAAAGAAGGAGTGGGGTAAGTTAATCCCAACTTTGTCTTGGGGATGCCGGAATTTTCGGAATTTGGAATTTTTATTTATTTCAGAAAAATGGGTTGGAGACTTGGACTACAAATAATTACTGGAATGGTGTCGATTAGCTTTTTTATGGGTCTTTTATATAGACCCGCTTCGTTATACCATCCACAAAGAAGGGCTATTCAACATCTGAAAAATCAGAGGAAGAAAGTAAGTTTTTGGTTGTTTACGATTTCCTTTGCTCTATGTTTTGCTTCTTTTTCCAGGTCAAGGAGAAAAAGACAGCCGTTCAGAGTCCAAAGAAATGTTTCATAGATCTCGTTCCAGCCAAGTCTACTACTGTTAGAGTGCTGATCATAACGTCGGCCGTATCTGCGCTGGGGATTTACGCTCCGATATTTTCAATGGTAAGCCCCACAAAATAAAATTTTTCGTGCTGGTTTGGCGTTAACATCTCCATTTTATTAATTGTGAATATTAGTACAGGCGCACACAAAAATGTTATAAGAAAGGGCAAGTCCTTAGTCCCATCTGAGCCCATGTACCATTCCGTTTCATTGTCACATCTAATGCAGAAGTCTTATTCGTTGTGCAGTTATTCGTTATAAATCACCAGTTTCTTAAAAGCACCACTTGAAGAAATTGGCAGCAAGACTTCTAAAATTTGCTACTTAGAATCGGCATTAAATTGTAATTCCCTTATATGTGTCAAAAATGTTAACTCGCGCACAAGCTAGACTTTTTTGATCTTGGATAGAACAATATTGCCTCATAATACCCTCATTCGCCTTTTACCGCTGTCTTTGTAAGCACGGTTAATCTTTATCGCTTCCTCATCAGATAATTAAATTACTTATTAATTAAATAATAGCTGATCGTGGTATATGATTTTCCACGCATACATATTGGAGTGTCTAATTGACTCTCAAAAGGAATGAATTTAAAAAAAATACTCACATTTCTGCGATTTTCACTTATTACCCACCTCACCTTTATTCACTGCTCTTGCCCATATAATTTGTTTAACCTTTTAACTTTTTTACCCAACTTGAAACAGACATTTGTTCAATTTCCTTTCGGGCCTTAGTTCATATTTCATTCAAATTTCCCATAAGTGCATCACCGACTCTCCTCCGTACTTAAAACTTTCTACACACTATCTTTATCTTGTATTTTGTGATATCTTTTGGTAATATTTGGCATTTGGGCGTGTATTTCATATGGTTGAAACAATTAATATAGTCACCGGATAAAAAAAAATAACCGTTATGTTATCTAATCTAATACCAAAATTTATTCTTTCTAGTCCCTTCATGCTGCTAAAGAGGGTTGTGACATCCAGGATCTAGTCCTCTTACAAACATTTTTGGGACTTTCAACAACACTGGGTGTCGTTGCAGCTGGTTCAATAATAAGGAGATCTTGCAGAATCAGAAATACCTTCATCTCGATACAGATCGTTTCTCAAGTAAGTTGAAATTCTATAAGATCACAGCCCTATCCATAACTTTCTGTTTTCAAAAAGGCCTCCCTGGTAGCCGTTGCTGTATCCATATTGTTCCTTTCCTTTGTATTGGGCTTTAGGGCGCTGTGCGTTTTATGTTGGATATACGGCATTGGATTTGGAGGATTTAGATATTCATTCAAGATGTTGGCCCTGCAGCGAGTTAAGGCGAAATATTTTACAAAAGCGTGGGGTAAGTAGTATCTATGATGGGTACATTTAGGAGAACATTTCGTTTTGTTTTAAAGAAACACAGTTGGTTAGAGACGACAAGTATTTACTCTGCAATAACTCTGTTTCCGTACTTTTGCAGTAAATGTTTATAATGTCTCAATTTTTATACAGATCTGATAAATTCTGGTAAATAAAAAACTAAAACGCGATTAGGTAAAGAAAAGACTGTAATGTTACAAAATTAATTTGTTTAAACATAACAGGCTCGTTAGGATCCAGGCTTGCATTTATTTTTCATAAACAGTGATGATTGCGTGTTTCCGTCTTGCAATATAGCGGGATCTCTAATCGTATGCCGAAAACGAGTGGCTGAGTTGAGATAAGCTTTTCTTAAAAGTTGATACTATTCGGATAATTTGTCAGATCATGCATTGCGCCATTGAGCACGACGATAATGTAGCAATTGTCTTGGAAGTTGATTGTCACTTGTCAGGAATTAGTTGAGTTCTTACCAAAAGAAAGCTCTCTGGGGTGTATTTTTACTGATTTCAATGTAGTGTTAGTTTTATCCTCTTACATTTGCTCCATCTTTTATGATTTGTTTGGTACTGGAACTATTATACCGTGCAATTTGATTTTTGCGTATAAGAAATTAGTTTCATCACGTAGAGTAGAAGTTAAGGACAATCTTGGATAAAAGTATTTTGAATTTCGCGCCAGTTTTTCTGCCAATGGCACAGAGTTGTGGTTTGAGAATTGTCATGTGTCATAGGAAAATCGTTCCTTCATGTGGAGATGAAATTAAGGACACTATTTGGTAGCATTGACTAAAATCTACCTCCTATTTGTATTTATTTTCAAGCTGTCATGGGTGAACATAAATGTTCAGACAACCGACCTACGTAAAACGCATAGAAATTGTGGAAATCATCCACAATCGAAATGTTAAAATTTTTAATTGACGTTTTGAAATGACATGGATTTTTGGTCACCATAATGCAGCTTCCTGATGTACAGGGATCAGTTTAAACCCACAAGAAACCTATCCGCGATGTTGCAGCTTGGTGTAATGAAACGTTGCAACAGTACCTATTTGAGATTTTTGACTAACGATTTGTTATTGGCTGCTCACAAGTTGAGAAGACACAACATTTGAAGCCAGTAGAGCATGCGATCGTTTACAGAATGGATTTCACAGTAACAACAAGGGAATGGGGAATTTTCGAAATTTCAAAATTAAAATAATTCCTCAACCCAAATACGATATTCGATGCACTAATTCAAATGCGTTTTCACTATGCAATATGTCACCAAATTTCACAAAAAAGGAGTGTTTTAGTTATATACATCCTCTACGTCTAAACATTTTGTTTTAATTAAAGGGACGCCCACTATATTCCTAGTTCGATAAGGGAAAATTAATTTATGTATCATCATCAAGTTCTTCTTATTATTATTATTTATTACAATATAAATAAATTTACATTCTAATTTCTATACATTTGTAACAGCACTAGCAACATAGGCTTTCAGCTGGGATAAGTTCTTCTTAATTCCGCGCTGCAAAAAGAAAAATCTTAGTTCACCTTAGACACCGAAATCCAAAAGAGGTTGAGGTTTTGTAACCAATGTGTTTTTTACGATGTTTTTTACAATTCCAAATGTTCACCAAAAATTCTGAAATATAACATAACCATATTTGTTTTTTCCCCTAGGTCTCATAAGAGGAGCAGAATCATTGCCTGTGATAATTAGCGTGCCACTAACGATGTTCTTAAACGACTACTCACTGAAGTACGGACGAGCTGGGTACTACATATGTTCAGCAGCAGCTGCTATTGCAGTAGTCTTAATATTCTTCATCGGATATTCTAGCACCAGGCAAAGTGCAACTTTGAAAGGCTGCACGAATGGCACTCTGCGGTCACAGTATTCTACTGCGAATAGTAATTTCACTGGAGACCTAATCAATCGCAGTTACCTCAACTTGCCTGGTGGGGGTGCTGCAGCTTCTGTTGCTGGATGTAAATGCATGGGACAATGTAGCTGTCAGGCCTGCCTAAGTCTCATGCAGAGGAGTTGTTATAATTGTCACCAAGTACCTAATATCACTTCCAGATATCATGGTGGTGGAACTAGTCATTTTCATCCCTATACCAATCAATACTGCTTCAACGAGGGTATGATGTATTCCCAAAAATGTAGTGCTGGGGCGACTCGAGAGAATCAGGCTCGATACCAAACACGAAAATACACATTTGGATCCGGTAGCATAGGAGCGCACATGGGCAGGCGGCTTCAGAAGAGCTTTTCATTTGTAACCAACCCGTGCAGTGTTCAATGCATATGTACTTATCCAGAGCAGTATTGTCTGCCCTGTACTCCCAAAAGGTTAGTATTAGTACCAAAACTCACACAGTTTCATTTTGATACTCATTTTTCAATTTCAGACCAAAACCAGCTGTCCAACCCAGTTCGTTCACAAGAAACTACTGCGGAGCTGGATCGCTACGTCATTCGTCGAAAAGCCGTAGCGTGCCTGAGGGCTTATCAACGATGGCGGCATGTCGATGTCCCACGATGAATTGTCAAAGTTACAACGTCTATCGTCAACGATCGCATTCTCTATCGAAACCAGTTCACTTTGTGGAACAAATAACAACATCTGTCTGACCCATTGCATAGTATTAAAGTAAACCCTTAGTGATCCCTATAAAGCCACCCAAAGATTCGAGGTTACCTTAGCGAAGAAATCATTGGCACATACAGAAAAAAAAACTAACACAGAAGCAGAAATGGAAAGAACGATATACACTATTGTGTTCATCAATATCAGGCATATCGAAAAGTTCAAGTATTAGAATGTATTGTATATAGAACTCGATATAGGATTTTTATATATACATATATATATATATTAGGAGCTAAATCAATGTTAATGTAATCACTTTTTTTTAAATAAACAAAATTTAATGAATACCTTGTTCTAATGTGTCCTAAAATGATGGAGATTTATGCATTTGATTAGATAGTAGGACCGGGGTAAGTGCCAAAATTAACGATTAGAATGAAAATATCAACGCTGGCTCTACAGTGTCAGTTACGCCGAACAAGTTGGCTAACACCAACTGACGTACAACGTCACAAACAATATTCCCGGCAAGGCTGAGATTTATTGTTGGCAATCACGCTAAATTAAAAAAAAACACAGTAACGACAGGTTGAGAAACATTCGTAAAGCTGCCTCCGATTGATTGGTTGTCAGCAAAAAGCGGTGTAAAATATATATATATACATGTCATTAATGGCCCATGCAGGGCCTCAAACACAGCTTCTTCCTTCATTCGTGTGCGAAATTATTATTTTTGACACAAAGAAGGGGACATCCTGTTTAACGCCGAATCCGAACTGGAACTGCAAATTTGAGAAGCTTTTCATGAGAGTTTTACTATTGTTTTCACTTAGGTGTTGTCACTTTCGGTATTTGAAACAGGGACTCCGCGCTTAGTAGTCCGACGCACTAATTACAAAGCCATAACTTCCAGATTCGTATAAACATTGCATAAAATCGTGCGGGTCTAAAATGGAAATTGAAGAAGGCTCTGAAATCCTCTGGGAAATATAGGTCTAACCAAATCCCAAAGTTTAGCAAACATGTGTAATGCATTCCAAGCCAAGATCCTAGCCACACGTTAAGAGGCGATAAAAGCTCTGGAATCCAAAGGACAATGTTAAAAAAATTATTTTTTTTAAATTCATTTCTATTTTTCTTTATCTAAACGAACTTACATGCTAGACAAAAATTAATGAAACAAACTAGCCTACTTATCTACTAATTAACTAACTTACTGGCCCTATGCGGGCGCTCTAAATTAAACAATAACAACTAAATTCTAATGCCTTTCGGCCTACAATCTAACATGGGAATTTTATATAATGTAATTAATTTTAATTACATTATTTTAAGCCGGTGCTTAAGGATAGTGATGCGATTATATGAGAACACAAGCGTTCTCACTCTAGCCTCTCACTATCAACTCCTACTCTCACCTCCACGCTGGTGACTGGTGGGTGCCTAGTACCTCGACTGGAGATGGGGTATTAAACCCCTGTGGAAAGTCGTTGGTGGCAGCAAACGAGAGAGGAGTGTCCTCTCACTAAGGCACTCCCTTTTAGGCGGCAGCGGAGGAATTCCCTAGATGGAGTCAACGGTGGCGCCTACAGCTCCAGTTTGATCGAACTGGTAGTGAAATCCCTATATGAGCTGCTTCGACATATTTGAACACCAGGTCCTCCAGGAGTGTCCTCTCACTAAGGCACTCACTTTTAGGCGGCAGCGGAGGAATTCCCTAGATGGAGTCAACGGGGGCGCCTGCAGCTCCAGTTTGATTGAACTGGTAGTGAAATCCCTATATGAGCTGCTTCGACATATTTGAACACCAGGTCTATAGGGATTTCCAATACTGAGCCAGGGTGTTGGAAAAGAGTTGGTGGCGGAGTAGCCCTCAATGGGGCCCGCTGTCCTAGGGACAAAATAAGGGCCTGGCCCACCAGGTTGGGGGTTGTGCTTTGGGTTAACTACCCATCCAAAGGAAAAGAGATTATGTTACGAAGCAACCAATAGCCCCGGAAAGGACTGATATTATTCTTGACTACCATGCTAAACGAAAAAGGACAACGACGTTCGTATCTGCACCTGGAATGTGAGAACATTAAGCAGGAGAGGAGCAGGCGAATAATTAGCGGAAGTCCTAAATTGCTACAAAGCAGACATTACTGCTATCCAGGAAATACGATGGGATGGGCCGGGCAAAAAGAGGATGAAAAACTGTGACATCTACTATGGACCGTGTTATAGTGAGCAGAAACAGCGACTATTTGGATGTGGATTTGTTATAAGTGCCGGACTTAGGCAAGAAGTCTTATGTTTCCAAGAAATTGGCGAACGCATTGTAACAATCCGCATCAAGGCCAAATTCGCCAACATAAGCCTTATATGCGCTCATGGTTCGACGGAGGAAAAAGATGATATAACTAAGGATTGCTTCTACGAGCTCCTCGACAAAACCTATGAGCGACTACCAAAGTACGATGTTAAAATCGTAATGCAAGATTTTAACGCAAAGGTAGGAAGAGAAGACATCTTTAGCAGTACAGTCGGAAAATATAGCCAACACGACAACACGTCTGGTAATGAACTTAGGCTAATTGACTTTGCTACGGAACGAAATGCCACCATAGCCAGCACACGGTTTCCTTACCTCGATATCCATAAGGGGACATGGCGGTCTCCAGATCAACGAACAGTCAACCAAATTGATCACATTGCGATAGACAAGAGGCACGCATCCAGTATTTTAGATGTCCGAACATTCCGAGGGGCTAACATCGACTCGGACCATACCACTACCACTATCCAACACGCCACAAAAAAACAGAAATACTGTGAAAAAATTTAATATAGAAAGACTGCAATCGCCAGAGACCGCCAAGACCTTCGCGCAACGTGTATCCCTTAACCTCTCGACTGTGTTGTTAGTCGAGCATCTAATGTCGAAGAACAATGGCAACGATGCCAACAAGTCATTAGATCAGTCGCAACTGATGTGCTAGGTTTCTCGCGGCCACCAGCTATATCTAAACTCAAGCTTAATAAGGCTGCCGGAAATGAAGGCCTTCCCGCTGAGCTTTATAAAGCTGGCGGAGATGACTTGGTAGGCAACATCCACCAACTCATAAGCCAAATCTGGTCGGTTGAAAGCATGCCTGAAGAATGGAACCTCAGCATCGTTTACCCGATCCACAAAAAAGGAGACCCTCTGAACTGCGCCAACTACAGAGGCATAAGTCTACTCAACATCGCCTTCAAGATCCTATCTGTCGTTATATGTGAACGCCTGAAACCGTTTACCAACAACCTGATCGGCCCTTATCAGTGTGGTTTTATGCCAGGAAAGTCCACAATCGATCAAATGTTCACACTTCGGCAGATCCTGGAAAAAACCTAAGAACTCCAAATCGATACCCACCACCTATTTATCGATTTCAAAGCCGCATACGACAGCATTTATAGAGACGAACTATACAGAGCCATGTCTAGTTTTGGTATACCGCCCAAACTCGTCCGTTTGTGTAGGATGACGATGGAGAATTCTTGCTGCATCATCAGGGTCGGAAACGACCTCACCGACACATTCGATACCAAAAAAGGATTTAGGCAAGGCGATGCGCTGTCATGTGACTTTTTCAATTTGATTCTTAAGAGGATTGTGCAAAACTCCCGAGCCAACACCAGAGGCACAATTCTCCAAAAATCGGTGCAACTTCTAGCATACGCCGACGATATTGACATCCTACCAATGATGTCTCAACGTGATGTCATAGCCACGTTTGCTAG
Organism: Rhingia campestris; assembly: GCA_932526625.1. Taxonomy (NCBI): domain Eukaryota; kingdom Metazoa; phylum Arthropoda; class Insecta; order Diptera; family Syrphidae; genus Rhingia; species Rhingia campestris. The sequence continues at coordinate 222,700,720 of OW052182.1, forward strand.
TTTGCTACTCTGACAGCAACATCTCGTCAGAAATCAAACAAAGAATTACTCTTGCCAATCGCTGTAGATCCTGATCATCCCAGTCCTGCTCTACGGCGCTGAAGCATGGACAGTATCAAAAGCGGATGAAGAAATCCTTGGTCGATTCGAGAGAAAAATTCTTCGGAAAATCTTCGGTCCCGTTTGCATTGACTGGCTATGGAGACGAAGATTCAACCACGAACTATACGAGCTGTACAGCGACATACCCCTAGTCCAAAAACTCCGCAGTGGAAGTTTAAAATGCTAGGACATGTAGAAAGAATGGACACCAATACTCTGGCTCGCAGAGTCTTCGATTCCCAGCCAGACGTCGGACGCAGTAGAGGAAGACCTCGCCTTAAGTGGCGCGCACAAGTGGAAACCGACCTCAACCAACTTGGAGTGCGCAACTGGAGGCAGTTAGCTAAGGACCGGGCTAATTGGAGAGGCATGTTGGTTGAGGCCCAGGTTCATTCCGGACTGTAGCGCCACTTAATTTTAACCAAGAAACATTTTTTAAAAAAAAACTTGGTTTCGTATCATTTTTAATATTTAAACTTAATTAATAATTAAAACTACTTATGAAGTAACTAAAACTACCTTCCTGCTAGCATGACATGAAACGACAAAGCACAAGAGATATATAGACTAGGACCATCCAGCTACTCGTTAATCGAGAGTAAGGGCTAACACCCTATCTAGTTTCAATAAAAGCGGGTTATAACCAAACATACACAAAAAGATACATTAATGTGCACTGCCGCGCCATCAACAGAAGTTGTAGCCAACTTTAGACAACGGACCTGCATCCCAATTATGCATAGGAATTTTTTTTTTGCCGATTTAAAAAAAATCGACCGTCATAATGTCGACTTTCGGAAAGTGGATAGGTAAAAATACCGACTGCTCAAAATGTCGACTCTTATAAGGTCGATTTTGAAAATATCGACTCGTAAAGGTCGACAAGCAAAGTGAATGATTAGATTAGAGTAGATTTATTTTATTGAATTTAATATATTAACAATATTCATATTATGATTTAGGATAAATTAGAAACAATAAAATCGATAGGCTTGGCGTTGCCGTCTGCCTGATTGACTCGCTAAAATGTGTGTGTGTGTATATAAATTAAAACAAAACTTTTTAACATATTTAACAATAAAAACAAGTTTTTTTTTTTTTTTTTTTTTTTTTTTTTTTTTTTTTTTTTTTTTTTTACTATCTAAATTCCGTGATGATATTATATCGGTACGGAAAAGCGGTTTCGATAAACCTATAGAGAGCATGCCAATTTTCCCCGTTAAGAATAATCTTTGTTTGTTCCATTGTCAATGATCGCTTTCCAAAATAAATAAGTCGTATTTCTTTGTAGATTGGACATATTGCCAAAAAATGAAATGTATCTTGTTGTATCTGTATGTATCGTTTAGATTCAACATTTCACTTCTTGCTCTACATATCAAGGATATCGCATTTAGGCTGCAGCAGTCATTAAAATAATTTTTGCTTTTTAGATCGTAGTTTAGTTCGGGGTATATCAATCTGTTTAAGGAAGATATGGCTTGAGACTTGCTTTCGTTGCGATTGTGGATGTCAGATAGCTCCAAAAGATTATAGAATTGTTGTTTCAGAAGTAATAGATTGTCGTGCTGGATATTTAGGGTTGACTGACATTTATCTGCCAGAGCTACCCAATGATTAGTCCATTCCAATTTATTTTCAATGGTGTATTTTGCGAGAATGAGTGGGAGTCTATGCGCTGGATATTTAAGCACTTTGAGTATATAATTAAAATGTAATTTGAGGGTATAACTGAAAAGACTTGGGAGACCTGTTTCTAGACATAAGACGTAGTTAGGTGTGTTCATTGGAAGGCGGAATAATTTTTTTTATAAAAAAACGAAGAAGCTTTTCTACTTCCTCGTATTGTTTAAAACCCCAAGTTTGACAGCTATAACACATAACTGAGCGCATAACCGCTTCAAACACACGATACTTGGCTGATATTGGTATTTCATTTTTAGAAATTATATTTTTCCACGAAGCGTTTATAAGGCTTTTGGATGCTGATAGCTTCTTTTCAAGGTGTTGCGTTATTTTCATGTTGGGCTCTAAAATTATGCCGAGATAATTATATTGGGTGACAACTTCTATTGTTTCACTATCATAAAACCACTTTTCATTCTCACCCAGTTTAGTTTGCCTGTTACGTACAATCATGATCTTTGATTTTTCCAAGTTGACTCTCAGATTCCACATTTTGCAGTAGTTATGCATTTTATTGATCATAAGTTGTAGGCTATGAGGTGATTCCGCTAGTAAAACAATATCATCTGCGTATAGTAGAACCTTAATGGTTTGTTGTGCGATTCTTATACCTGCAGGCAGGTGTTCCGATATGTCATCTATAAACAGAGCAAAGAGAACTGCGCTAAGTAAGCAACCTTGTTTCACTCCAGATTTAGTTTTAAACCATTCGGATATATTTCTTCCGTCCCATACTGTTTGCCGGGTGTTCTTATACATATTTTTTTTACGACCTTCAGCATTTGAGATGACATGCCTTTTTGCGAAAGTTTATAAAAGAGTGCGTTTCGGTCAATTGAATCAAAAGCAGCTCTGAAGTCCACAAAAAACACGTATAATTTTCTATTTTGCCTAAGGAAGTATTGGGCGATCGTTGTCAGTGAAAATATATTGTCAACAGTAGAGTAACCTTTGCGAAATCCTGCTTGATATTCACTCAGTATTTTATTTCTTTCTACCCAGCAGTTAATTCTGTTAAGTGTGATAGATGAAAAAACTTTAGCAATCGAGTTCATGAAAGATATTCCTCTGTAATTAGATGGTGTATTAACATCTCCCTTTTTGTATATTGGGTGTGAATGATGTTCACTGCCGATCAACAAGCCACTCTCCGAGGGAGGACGTCGGTAAGTCGAAAAAAAATCTCAATTTTACTGTGCATTCCATTATTAAAAAATGTCATAAAAGTTTGACCGCCGAACTAAAATATCGACTTTGAAAGAAGTAGTTTGCTGAAATCTAGATTTGAAAAATTGAATGTCGGTAAAAATGTTTGCTTCTTTCAGAGGAACTATGAGCAACGTGTTGCTTAATTAATAATATAAAAAACGTATACATAAAATGTATTTATGAATTGGTTCAAATGCAATCGTAGTAAACAAGTTCATACAGCCGTTCGATTTTTAAAGAGATAAGAAATAAACTATATTTATATTATATTTTTTACCAACAACTTTTCAATCGAAATTTTAATGGTATGGATTATAAACTGTCAACTTTTTTTTTGTCGATCAAACATCAGTCGATGAAATTTATATTTGTCCAGTCGACATATAATATTGTAAATTTCTCAATATTACATACTCTATATGAAGGATGATCAATCAAGAGGTGTTTTCAAATATATGGTGAAAATATCAAATATATGGTGAAATCTTTATTATTAATCTAAAGAACCATTTTTGACATTCACTTTAAAAAGATAATTAATTTCTAATTTTGGCCACAACTGCGCCGTAGCTCGTCGATGCAGACGTTCCAATTTTCGGTAAAGCGTAAAATGAATTGTTTACCTAAGCGGTCTCTCAATATGTCCATTGTTTTACGGTCTTTGGTAAGTAGTGCCATCTTGATGGAACCAAATTTTATCGAGATCACGGGCTTCAATTTCAGGAAAAAAATAGTCCGGTAACGAACCCAATTTACAGTACCGTTGGCGCCAGCATCATTTTTTTAAGAAATACGGATGGATTATTCCACCGGCCCATAAACCACACATCACACGGTTATTTTTAGTAGATGTAACTGCAACTCTTGAACCTCTTCCGGTTGTTCTTAGGCCCAAATACGTCAGTTTTGCTTATTGACATATCCATTGTCCCAGATATGGGCCTCATCGCTGAACAAAATAATGGTCGAAAACAGTGGATCTTTAAGAAGCTAATTCTCGTAATATATATTTGCACACGTTACTCGGTTTGTAAGTCTATCCATGATGAAATGACAATGTCATGAATCACGCGCCATCTGTCAAAAAAACCCCCTTTTGAAAAAAATACCTCTTGGTTGATCACCCTTATATTCTAAATACTTGATCGAAAATTATACATAACAACTTATGTTGTTATGAAATATCCGTCACTGAAAAAGATTAGTTTTTAAAAATGAAAAACATTTTTTCCATTGCGTTGAAGATTTAGAAGGACGGTAATTTAATTTGGAATCAATTAAATAAGTAAAAATAACCTTAGTTGTCTAGATTTTGAAAAACAAAAAAATCTATTTCAACCAAACTTAAACATAAATTAAAGCAGAGCAAGGGAAGGCAGAAAGAACTTAGATATAAAAAGAAAAGCTATATCATTGAAGAAGAAGCCTTGTATTCCGTTAAAGCAGAAAAGTGTGGTGCAGGAAGTAATATTTCAATACATTAATAGTAATTGATTAAAGAATAACAAAATAAGAAACAACAGGACCATTTTGTTTTAGTAATTATAAAAGTATTAATCATTAAGGCCGTGTGCCAATTGCGGTAAAATTTTAGCCAGTGGATAATTTTTGACATTTGGTATACCTACAAAGGAGTGAGAGTGATGGAAAGCACACCCTGGTTCACATGTGTGGGAAAATAGCACATCGTTTCAGATTATTAAATAAAAAGCTTAGAATGTGTTGAAACAAACAAAAATTGGGTTTTTGAAAAAGGATGGTTACAAAAATGTTATGACTGCATTTGTTTAAATGTCAATAATAAATAATTAAGGTTTTTTGTATGAAATCTCTGAAGTCTATTCGGTATTATTTTATAACAAGAAAATATATAGAAGGCAATTTTATTCCAATTCTTTTGGGAAACTGACAAAGCAAAATGCCAAATTTTGTTTACCCCAGCAGAAATGTCAAAAATTACCAGATAGATAAAATTTAATCCCTATTTAATGCAATTGGCACACGGCCAATAATTTATTTACCAACATTTAAATTGCATTTTATTTATTATTTTTTCAATTTTACCAACCTATAACTTATAAAAAATTATTTAATATTAATTTATCAATTCATGAATTTTTAATTTAATTTATATACCCATTTTTTACGCTTTCTAATATATTAAAAATATAAATTGTAATATTAAATTAATAATGCGTTGTGTTTGGATATACCGCCCAAACTCGTCTGTTTGTGTAGGATGACGATGGAGAGTTCTCGCTGCTCCATTAGGGTCGGAAACGACCTCACCGACACATTTGATACCAAAAAAGGATTTAGACAAGGCGATGCGCTGTCATGTGACTTCTTTAATCTGATTCTTGAGAGAATTGTGCAAAACTCCAAAGCCAACACCAGAGGCACAATTTTCCTAAAGTCGGTGCAACTACTAGCATACGCTGACGATATTGACATCATTGGTAGGACTCAACGTGATGTCATAGCCACGTTTGGTAGTATAGAGAAGGAAGCGGCAAAAATGGGTTTAGCAGTAAATGAGGATAAGACAAATTATAGATTTTGTCTTCATCGGCTCCGCTATCAACTTTGACAACAACATCTCGTCAGAAAGCAAACAAAGACTTACTCTTGCCAATCGCTGTTTCTTCGGGCTAAAAAGGCAATTTGTAGTAAAGCCCTCACTCGAACTGCTAAGGAGATCCTATATAAGACCCTGATCGTCCCAGTCCTGCTCTACGGCGCTGAAGAAATCCTTGGTCTATTCGAGAGAAAAATTCTTCGAAAAATCTTCGGCCCCATTTGCGTTGACGGGCTATGGAGACGAAGATTCAACCACGAACTATACGAGCTGTACAGCGACATACCCCTGGTCAAAAAACCCGCATTGGACGTTTAAGATGGCTAGAACATGTAGAACGAATGGGCACCAATACTCCGGCTCGCAGAGTCTTCGATTCCCAGCCAGACGTCGCGTCGGACGCAGTAGTGAAAGACCTCGCCAGAGGTGGCGCGCAGAAGTAGAAACCGACCTCAACCAACTTGGAGTGCGCAACTGGATGCAGTTAGCTAAGGACCGGGTAATTGGAGAGGTATGTTGGTTGGTTAAGTAAGTAAGTAAGTAATGCGTTGCATTGGTTTCTTTTATATGTAAGTTTAATTTAGATGGAACAGTTAGGGACACTTTGCGATCGCGGTATTTCGTTAACTGGGAGGCAAATCAAGTACTCCAAGAAACTGAAAATCTGTTGTCCCGCAAAAGCTGTAATGCTAGGTAAGTGAGTTTCGCCCGATTGCTATAATTTAATCTTGGCATTTAAAAAAAATATTTTGTTATCTGCCTCTGACTACCTTGAGACTAAAATCCAAATATATTGTAGCAGAAGTTATCCAACTAAGAGAATTCAATTGCAGACATGCTGAGTATATAGACTTGAAAACTAGCTAGGAAACTAGGAGGAGACTTACGAACATCTCAGTCTGGTGATGGCTCACATTTCAGTGTCCGAACTAAAGATCGAAAAGAGCAGCAACGCAAATCTACGAGAAATAGTCGTAGACGGATGAGCAAATTCCGGGTAATTCACGATATATATACGTTCACCGTCCGACGAAAGAAAAAGACATGAGTCATGTGGTGATATGCCACTTCAGGAATATTGTTCGTTTAAAAAAAAAAAAATTCAATAAAAATTTGAGGATATCAAGATGGGCTAGGAACAATCGTATTTGAGTCATAGTAGATGCTATAAATATAGAAGAACCACTTCTCCAGACTGTTCAGCGAATAAACACCCAGGCAAGAAACTTGTAAAACCATTCACAAATAACCTGATTGCCCCCTATGTGGGATCAAATCCAAGAATTCTAAATACATACACCGATAGCTAATTATCGGTCTTAAAGCTTCATATGATATCATTTGGTATACTCCCAAAGTGATCTGCATGTAAAGAATGGAGATAAAGAATCATCGCTGCAAACTCTAGGGAGACGACGATATCAATCAAGACATGTGATGCGCCTGTCATATGATACGTTAAACATTGTCAGTAAATCCACCAAAGTATAAACACACAACATAAACATTGACTTATCGGAACGACAGCTTTAACTATGGTGAACTAAGGGTTGTTGTCTACCATGGATCCGCTTTTAATTCTGACAAAGTTACTCTTCCATATCGCTAAGAAGATCATGTACTACACACTCTCCATCCCAATCCTACTTTACATCATTTCTGTACAAGGCAAAAATCGTATCAACATTTTTTTCGCTACCATTTGCATTCACAGCCACTTAAGACGAAAATATAACGAGGAGCTTTTCGATCTTTATGGACACAAATCCCTAGTTATGATAGCCTAGGGTTTTGTGTCCAATCCAATCGACTTGCAGACTAATGATCAAAGCAGTATGGACAACTCGCAATAATTGGAAAGCATAAGTAAAAACCGACCTCAACTTAGTGGAGTGTATAACTGGAGGCAGTTAGCCTAAGATTGATTTACTGCTTGGTATGTTGGTTGAGGTTAAGTTGCACCCCAAACTAAATAAACCCTTAATTAGGGATGCAATAAAAAATGCTTTCATTGATTAAGAAATATTCCGGTCAAAAAATGGGCTTAAGCAAATCCTTGGGATATGACAAAAAATGTGTTTTTTCAACTGAACAAAGCGTGAGCTGTGATAAAAGTTTTGATAGTTAAGATACCTATTACACCAGAATCAATGTGTACAAGGACCTTCTAAAAAACTTTAATTATGACGAATATAAAAAATGTCCACTCTACTTTACTAGATGGTTGACCAAACTTATTATACGAATGCTATCATTGTCAATTGCAATTTTGAAATGTTTGCGCCTTAAGTTGTGGGTGGTCTGAAAAGTCACCTTTTTTTTTAATTGCGTGCAAACTTCCACCAGCATACAAGCGGGGAGCAGCATAAAACCTTTTCCTAATTCCTACAATTCACTGAAAGCTTTTTTTTGCAATTATAAAAGTATCCTCAAGTCACATTAAATCCTTAAAAAGACTCACCGTTAATCCCCGAAATAAAAACATTCTTTATACCTACCCTTTTGACAAAAAAAAAACATTAATCAAAGGACCGGCTAAAGCCTATATTTGCCAGTTCACAGCTTAATATAGAAACCCAGTTGCGAGTCGGCCCTCCATGTGATAACCGATAGCCCTATACACCATTAGGATGCTCGCAAAATGATTTCAACCAGAAGACACGTTTTATTGCCATAGTTACACAACGAATAACAATTTTCCACTCGACGAACTACATATGCCTTCCGCCTGCAGCATTTGACAGTCGACGACAATAATACGGTGGGGGGGATACCTACCTAGGATAAATTCGGCACCCTCCGCTCCATGAGGAGAAACTTTGGAGCGGCGTTTGCGCTCTCCCAAAAATCACTTCGCCAAAGAAAATATTTAACTGCTTTTCGCTGCACTTGAGATGAAAGGACGACTCGATGGCACTTCATTCAGTGTCGAGGATTTTGCGTTAAGGGTGTAAGGGCTGCTGCGAAACGAAATATACACAAAGAAAAAAAAGAAATAGACCACATAACTCTTTTTAAGTTGAAACTTTTTTGCGTTTTCCAAACTCCCTCCGAAACATTTTGCACGCGTTAAAGTCGTTTTTTTGTTTAGATTCCTTTTGTTGGTGTCCTCTCGGTATGGTTTTTCGAGGACCTTTGGCGAATCGTGTCGGGCATTTTATCTGTACCAGCGAAAACGATTTACATTACGTAAAGGATCATTGATCGGAGTTCAAGTGTTTTTTAGTGTTTGTGAACACCCAATTTTTACGCAATGTCCTGGTGTTCTGTGGATGGTGAAGTTTAACAAAAAAGAAGTTTTTTTTAAAGTGTGATTTTTTCCAACTCCTAATCTATACTAATTGGGATTAAATATTGATGCAGATTATTGCAATAGCCCATAGCGATGACTACCACGACTTTACGCTCAAATGGTGAGTTTTGGGGAAAGGGGTTTTCGATTTGGATAGTATTTTTATGTTTTTCAAAGTCAATCATCAATGCATAAGGATTCGGATTTTTTTCGTGGCTTTAAAATATTTCTATGGGTACAGAGAACTTCCCTGATAAATCAGCTGTATCTGTGAACAAGAGGGGATGCTTGACTGTTTGATAGCACTTTGCAGCTTCCCCGCATCTCGCACACGCGTACTGACATCCTTATTGTGCTGTATGCAGGAGTTTCGCTCGCGCTCTCCTTAACTGTTACACTTGTGTCAAACAAAAGTTTATTGTTTTTCCCATTGAATTTTGCAACTATAAACAGTTGGACTCGGTTAATAGGTGCTCTGTGGGTTTTCTAGCTGGTGCGTATTTTTTCCTCAATTTTGTTTCCAGTTGAGTTTCTCTTTGTTTTCTCAGATGAATTTTAGAGTAAACAGTTTTCAAAGAAAACATATTTTATTTATGAACTTTATTGCGTATGTGTGTGTGTGCGATGTTGTTGTTCTTCTGAGAAAGTCTAATGCAAGAAAGTGCAATGACGTCATTCGTAACGTGTGGACCCATCTTGTGCTCTATTAACCTCAATTAAGAACCATTTAAATCTTATCGATTGCTGAAAATTTGTTGTCTGTTTCAGGGCTGCATCATGCAATCTCACTAGGGAATATTGAAACGTCCGGAAAGGTATTTAGTAGAATGCTCCAAACAGGGCTCTGAGATAGTAATACAGTTTTGGAATTTTCAGTCAAACTCATATCCAGTGGAGAGATGTTATGATTCGGAGGATGAAAATATGGGAAGACGAAGGACACGAAATCCATCTCCATCGGACCTGTATCCCAAGGCATCGGTTTACTCCAAAGGTGATATTCGAGAGCAGGTTAGTTATAAAGATATTGTTACCCTCATGCATCTAATGGCAAGCATCTTTCAAGTACTGTCTTACGGATAGACAACTCAACACGATAGAGCGACCAAGGCGTGAGCGTTTTTTCGGCTGTTTCTCTAGCCGTGCAACACCACAATCATTCCTGGGCGTCTGTGTTGGCCGCAGAGCGCCATCCGACGAGAATATAGCAGACTATGCACCATTTTACAAATATCCACGGTAAGCAACTAAATCACATGTATCCCAATTGGCGCCTATTTACAGTTATCACCATTCATTTTAGTTATCAACACCAATGTGGTCAGCAGGAGATTAAATCGCCCGAAGACGACCACGATAGTTCCTATTTTCGAAGACAACCGGCTTCCATACTTATTACAGCCAAATGTGGCACGGAAACGCCACAAAATCGGTACTCCTGGATCGAGCCAGAGACCCAAATGGACGAGTCCTCCTTGCGACCAAAAGATCTGGGGTTTGTACAGCCATTTATCGATGTACAGTAGCTTCCAAACAGTTTTATAAGCCTAGACCCCGCAGTAGATTGCCACCTAAATAGCAAAAGTGGTGTTCAGTGCCTATTGTAATCCCGCCCTCTTTATATGCTTGCTTGGCTACAAATCTGTTTCTACAGCCAAAACGCTTAGTTTTCCCTATTTTATCGCATACTATCCTACTAGAGAACAGACATTCATGTGTTTTGTTATAAAATTTGTCATTTGCCGGAATCCAGCTTCCAGCAAGAAGCCTTCATTGTGAGAGGCTACAATCAGGTGCCGTACTTGAGCCAGAATTCAGAACATGTTACCTGGTATGTACACTTCTGTTAGAGACCTTTTTGCCTTATGCCACATTGTACCTGGGTATTTTCATGACACACACATGCATGTACACATGATGGAGTCAAATCCCAATAAGTATAAAGTGTGAACGCGAACATTTAGGGAGATAGAGTTTCTTAAACGTTCATCCAGATTTTGTTGTTGTGATGTACTAAAGATACCTTATACTAGACTTCATTCCATTTTGACAGTGTGTATCGATGTCCAGCGCATGTTGGTCTCCCGCCACCTCCTCCCCCACCAACTAATGCCCCTAGTGGACCACCAACTCCCAGGTAAACCATTTTTTAAAAGCGAAATATTATTTTTTAAATGTGTGTGTCCATATAGGACGAAACATGTTAGCTTTGCCAGATCACACACTCTGACATCCTTTGACGAAGCATCACTGGGGCTGCGATCATCTGGCAGAATGAAAACGGCTAGAAGTCAAGAGCGTCTTATCGGTGGAAAGAAGCCTATCATCAATGCGGGTCCTATTTACGAGCCTCAACATCAGCCCGCATTTGTTACAAGGACATCGCATCATCACATAATGCCGCATCCACATCAACACACGCAAATAATACAGCAGCCGGCATATCACATTCATCATCCAAATATACTCATTCCAATGCATCAACATGAGATCGCTGCTCAACATCCGAGTGGCGAGGAATTGATTTCCCTGATGCAGGTCAACCGCAGTGCTGTCGCTGGTGATTATGGAGGGGCTGGTGTAAGTGGCCTAGGAGCTCCATCTCCGTCAGCCGCAGAAGTTGTCCTAGTGGAGAAAATCAAACGAAATGCTATGAAGACACAGGCAACGCAAACCGAATGTTATGCCGCGGCAAAGAAGGAGGGTATCCCCTACAATTTGGCCCTCAGTCCAAGGACTGTGCATAGAGTAAGTTTTGAATATTTTCCTTAGACTTGCTATTTAAAATATAGAAGTATTTAGTTCTTTAAAGCAATTACCATTAAATATTGATTGGTTTCACTAGTCTAACATAGAATGTTAGGTTATTTTTGAGAATTCTAACTGCACAGGTTCAGAGGATTCAAATCCATTTGTAAGCTTTCAGATACAACGGTGCGAAACCAGTTCGGAAATGGTGCCACTGGAGATATCTTAAATTGTATTTGTTCGTACCAACATTTGTTGACACCGGACTGCACATATCTCTCTGTAAACCAGAATCACATTACTAATTTAGCATAAATACGATAATATGAACAAAAAGGACATTGCGACTTGGACGATAGTTATAGAACAAACCAAAAAATGTTCTCATAAATACAACAGATCCTCCAGAATTGCAGAGATTGATTTAACATGAACAATGCTATACGCATTCATACCCTGCAGACCCAAGCTCTTTTTCTTAACCACTATAAGTTAACATCATCTTTCCCTCTTCCCCGAAAAAGACCAACTACATACCTGCATAGCTGTTGTTTAACATGCAAAAACAAATTTTTATTCTGGAAGAGCTATGCAGAAAAAAAATTGTTTACCTGGAAAAGCTAAAGAAAAAAGTTGTTTTTCTGGAATTTAGTTTGTAAAGCGTTAGAGCATATTTAGTTTTATGTTTAGTCTGATAATGTATTCGAGTCAGGAAGGTTCTCATAGAGAACATTGAAATTGTGTGACTTAGAAAATAAATAATTAAAATTTATAAAAAGACTCTTGATTGTTTGTGTTAGTGGTTTCAAAAATTCTCATAAAAGAATAATAGAACCATCGTATTTTTGCCTGGACTCACGCGATTAAATTTATGGAAATAATCTGCCGTACTAATTAAAGAAACGACGAACAACACATCATAAATTAATTGGAATACAACACATCACATCATCACACATCATCAGGACAGAAGCTGGTAAAAAGCGACGATTCTTTAAGGATTTATCATAAAATAATTCAAAATTGTGTGAAAGTGGAGTTTTATATTATGTTAATTTGCTAAAAGCAATTTATCAAAAAAAAAGACAACGATTGTTGCAGTGTTTTGATTGTTTGTAGCTTAAGTGAATTTGATTTTTGTTTATTTCGTATAAATTTGTGGTTTTAATTTAAAAAAATTATTATTATTATTTCAATAAGATTTATTTAGTATTATTATTGTAAATTGCTACAACAAAAGCTTGATTAGAAATGGATGAAACTCATTTACGTGCTGTTATGACCGTTGCAATACGAACCGCAGTGGAAGCAACAACACAATCTTTTCAGACTGCAATTACCGAATTAACGAATAGGCTTACGAATTTAGAAACACCATCTCGGGTGGTACAATATAACGCCGTGACGATTGACCCCAAAATAATATGTGAAGAGTCTTTGGATCTCATCAAATCTCTACCAGAGTTTTTTGGTGATCAAGTAAGATACGTTTCTTGGAGACAAGCGGTTTTTGCGGCTCACAAACTCTTCGAAGGGTATGAAGGAAGCTCCAAATATTACCAGGCTGTAGCAATCATAAGAAACAAAATTGTTGGGCCTGCTGATTCGGTGCTATCGTCTTTTAATACCGTGCTTAATTTCAGGGCAATAATTGCTCGTTTAGATTTCACGTACGCCGATAAACGACCAGTTTATCTAATTGAGCAAGAGATGTCTACCCTTAAGCAGGGAAGGATGTCTATTATTGAGTTTTATGATGAAGTGGAACGTAAATTAACGTTAATTGTTAACAAAACTATAATGACACATGAGGGAAATACTGAGCTAATTGCTTCACTAAACCAAAAGTACCGGCAAGACGCTCTGAGGATTTTTATATCCGGTCTACGAAGGCCAATGAGCGATATTTTATTTTCCTCAAGACCTTCTGATATGCCTACTGCATTGGCTCTCGCACAAGAGCTAGAGGCTAACCAAATGCGATATATGTTTGCAAATTCATTTTTCAATCAGAATGAACGTTTAAATTTAAAACATGATTTCGATCCATACACTCCCCCTACTAGGACGTCTCAGACACAACAATCTCGACCTGTTCCAATGGAAACTGGTCCTTCCACCTCACGCTTCCGACAGCATAGGCCAGGTCCTATTCAGAACCAAAATAATTCAAATGAAATAACTCATAATGGCGCTTACAACTCTCTTCATTATATTAAACCACCTGTGAATGGACAAGGTCCTTCCAATTTAAATTTCCAAAACGGAACCCTGAAGAGACAAAACGAATCTGCCAGACAACCACTGCCAAAGGTTCAGAGAATCAATAACGTGATTCAGCAAGAAACTTTGTCACAAGATCCACTGACTGCTGAGGAACATTATGACTCTGACAACTTTGGTAACGAGACTTATGTTGACACATTTTCTTACGATTATAATAACACCTATAATAATAACCTAGATGTAGCAGACGAGATTAATTTTTTAGGGCCAGGTCCCTCCTTCCGTATGTCAGCCGAACATTAGCTGGAAAGGAGATTAAATTACTGATAGATACCGGTGCCGCTAAAAACTATATTAAAAATCTAATAAATTTAAAAGCAATAAGACCCGTTAAGGAACCATTTTATGTAAAATCTATACATGGAACAAATGAAATTAAGTTCAAATATCTCATAAACATATTTAATAAAACAACACCCTTCTTTGTACTACCCCATCTAAATACATTTGACGGAATTATTGGATGTGACTTTCTGCAGGATATTAGGGCAGTACTTGACCTTAAGAAAGGAATCCTTAGATTTGATGGCGGAGAAGAAAAGCTGTTGTACTACTACTGTAGGGATGTAAGTAACCTGATTTTAGATAATGAAACTGTACCTCCAGAAATGCGTGAAGAATTTTTATCTGTAATGCAAAAACAATTAAAAGTATTTGCTGACCCTAACGAAGCCTTACCATTTAACACTAAAATAGTCGCCACTATCAGGACAACTGACAATGAGCCGGTATTTTCAAAATTCTATCCTTATCCAACAGCGGCAGCTAAATTCATTAATAGAGAAATTTCCGATCTCCTTAATGATGGTATTATAAGACCTTCACGTTCACCCTATAATAATCCCATTTGGGTTGTTGAGAAAAAAGGATATGATGATGATGGAAATCGTAAAATGCGACTTGTAATTGATTTCAGAAAACTCAATGAAAAAACTATCAATGATAAGTACCCGATTCCTGATACATCAATTATTCTAGCTAATCTAGGGAAATCGTCCTTTTTTTCCACTTTGGACTTAAAATCTGGGTTTCATCAGATTAACCTATGTGAACGCGATAGAGAAAAAACAGCTTTTTCTATCAACAATGCCAAATACGAATTCTGCAGACTTCCATTTGGACTGAAAAATGCGCCCAGTATATTTCAGAGGGCCATTGATGATGTTCTTAGAGAAGAAATCGGTAATTGTTGTCACGTCTATATTGATGATGTTATTGTTTTTTCAAGGACAAAAGAACAACATCTCAAAGATATTAATAAGATCTTAATGAGGCTTTCTGAAGCAAACATGCGTGTTTCTTCAGAAAAATCTAATTTTTTTAGACAGGAGGTTGAGTTTTTGGGATTCATAGTATCCGTTAATGGAATCAAAACCTGTCCAGACAAAGTCAGGGATATCATTGAATATGAGACTCCCAAGACTCTTCGTAGTCTAAGATCATTTCTTGGACTCTCCGGATATTATAGGAGGTTCATCAAAGACTACGCCCAAATTGCTAAGCCCCTTACTAAATATTTACGTGGACAAAATGGTAATGCAAGTTCAAGACAATCGAAAAAAATTGCTGTGGAACTCGATGTAGATGCAATTGATGCATTTTGCCGAATTAAGAGGATATTGGCTTCGGAAGATGTTCTTCTTCTCTATCCCGATTATGAAAAGGCATTCGATTTGACTACTGATGCTTCTTCACATGCATTAGGTGCTGTCTTATCGCAAGGTGGCAGACCTATTACAATGATATCGAGGACTCTATCTTCGGCAGAGGAGAACTACGCAACGAATGAAAGAGAACTTTTAGCTATTGTTTGGTCTCTGCAAAAACTTCGCAATTATTTGTATGGTGTTAAGCAACTTAATATATATACAGATCATCAACCCCTGACCTTCGCGATTTCGGATAAAAATCCCAATTCAAAAATTAAACGATGGAAGTCGTTTGTAGAAGAGTTTTCTCCGAAATTTTTTTACAAACCGGGGAAAGAGAATTATGTCGCTGATGCCTTATCCAGGCAACATATAAATGCATTGCAAGAACTAGATGAAACGGCCTCTGGTACGGTACATAGCGAAGAATCTTTAACTAAAACGATTCGTACTATAAAGAACTCTATTAATTCATTTCGAAATCAAATTATTCTGAATAACACCTCAGAAACAAAAATTGTGACAAAAATAGTATTTAGGAGCAAGGTTAGGCACACAATAACATTCGGTTGTGTAAATGAACTTATCAAAATACTCAAAGATGCTGTTAATCCAAACGTTGTTAATGGTATTTATTGTGACTTGCAAATTTTGGCGCAAATTCAGGATAAGCTGGTAACAATGTTCCCTTCTACCAAGTTTCTCCACACAGAGAAACTTGTGATAGATGTTTTTAACCAAAATGATCAAGATGAAATTCTCGCAGTAGAACATAATCGAGCTCATCGATCCCTACACGAGAACATACAACAGATTCTTCGGGACTATTATTTTCCTGGAATCCGGAAGAAACTGAAAGTAATTATTTCCAATTGCAAAGTATGTCTTGAGGCGAAATATCAAAGACACCCTCCAAAAGCAGAGATTGGTAAGTCTCCTATACCATCATATGCAGGTGAAATACTGCATATTGATATTTACACGACAGACAAAGTGCATTTCCTTACATGTTTGGATAAATTTTCCAAATTTGCCACTGTATTTCCCATAAAATCCCGATCAATCATTGATATCAAGGAACCCTTAATTGAAACCCTTAATTTCTTTAAAATTACAAAAACAATTGTTTGTGATAATGAAAAGTCATTTAACTCACAAACAATAACAACCTTGTTAAGGGACCACTTTGGGATAACGATTTTTACTGTTCCAGCATTCCATAGTACGACAAATGGCCAAGTAGAGAGGTTTCATAGCACTCTAACGGAAATTGCTAGATGCTCCAAATTGGATGAGGTTGCTACTGATACATCTGAACTTATATTACTAGCTACATATAAATACAATAGAACAATTCATTCAATTACAAAAGAAAGACCAATCGATATTATACATTCTATAAGCACCGCATTACAGGATAGAATCAGAAAAAGAATCGGTGAAACGCAAGATATGGACTTAAAGTACCATAACAAAGGTAGTCTAACTCGAACATATAACCCAGGTGATAAAGTCTTTGTTCGAACAAATAAACGAATAGGAAACAAATTTACAAAAGTTTTTGTTCAAAAAACTGTTCAACAAGATTGGGGAACTACTGTCCAAATAGATAACAAACGGGTTCATAAAAATAACCTCAGATAGTTCAAATAAAAATACCGTCTCACCAATATCTTATGTTTTAGTCTAAGTAGGTAACTGTCGTCAGTCAACAATCTTCACGTCAATGATATGTTAAGCACAATTATTATGGCAACTAAATTCATAACATATTTCGGATCTTGGTCTAGATTAAAGAGGCAACAAAATAATGGCTAGAACGACTTGATCAGCTTTGTTGTGGTAGTAAACGTTGTAAATTAAAATCGTATCGAAAATTTAACTAAAATTGTTTGAACAAAAAAAGTTTTTATATTATAAAATATGAACGTTTAGTAATAATTTACATTGTTTACATGCATTAAAATATTTTTGTTTGGAATTTCGTTTATTTTTCTCTCGTTTTTTTTTTACTTAAACGAATTATTAACTTCACAGATAAATTTATCATAAGATAGTTAAGAAGTTAATTGTACAATGTTAGTAATTTGTGAAATAAAATAAATATGTAAATAAGCTTTATTTAGGTATGTATGCTCAATGCTCATGTAATTTAAAAACAAAATATGTAAACAATTAAGTGACATAGCTTCCGGTGAATGAAATTATTTGTTATCAGCGAAGAAGCAAGAATTATGAAGACAACATTTTTTTTTTCGGAAGTCCATCCAGTAACAAATAAACACTTGATAGCAACAACTTGGTAAAAGCTGCATACCATCATAGAAACAGCCATCATCACATCTCAAAAGAACATTATCAATGCTTGTGCAGTTTCGTACAGACAGCCGGGACGGCTTTTTTTAAAGGGGGGAACAGTTAACATCATCTTTCCCTCTTCCCCGAAAAAGACCAACTACATGCCTGCATAGCTGTTGTTTAACATGCAAAAACAAATTTTTATTCTGCAAGAGCTATGCAGAAAAAAAATTGTTTACCTGGAAAAGCTAAAGAAAAAAGTTGTTTTTCTGGAATTTAGTTTGTAAAGCGTTAGAGCATATTTAGTTTTATGTTTAGTCTGATAATGTATTCGAGTCAGGAAGGTTCTCATAGAGAACATTGAAATTGTGTGACTTAGAAAATAAATAATTAAAATTTATAAAAAGACTCTTGATTGTTTAATTTATACAATGTACCTATGGGAAAATCAGGTCATCGTTTTGCTCTATTCACCTTCCAAGAGCTGCCAGTGCATACAGCTAGAACCCTTGGTCTATATTTCATCAAAAATGAGGTACGAACGTAACTTCAATTGGCGTCCGTTATCACGTCATGAACATCCACGAAATATTTTTCCAACAAGATAGCGCGACGGATTTAATCCAAGATTTTATGCCCAAAACAAATGGTATCTACAATATAACGGGTTTGGTAAAATCGAAATGTATCAAAAACCGCTCCAGGTGTCAATATCCAACACAACATCGTATATTAAATTTGAAGAAAATCCTTCGAACCATTTAGCATGTGCAATTGTGCACAGTTTGACAGACCAATTTCTATAAATTCAGAACTAAATAGAACATTTGTTCCTTTTCTGTGGGAGCAATAAGCCATCACACTATTGTTAAAACAGTAAAACTGCCAACTCTGGCAAGAGCAGATCTTTTGAGTTAAGATCTGATCAGGAATTGTTATTTTAAAACAAACAATAAAAAAATGTGATCAATGTTATTGTAGATATTTTGAAAGAGAGACAAAAAATCTATTCTTCATTGAAAATGGCCTTGAAAAAAAATTCTTTTAAGATAAGTTTTGTGTATATAGATGTTATACGTTCAGTTGAGGAAGCCGGCTTTTTTATTAAAACAAAATGGACCTATTTAAAAAGAGAAAGAACCTTTTTTCAGTTCTGCTTTGCAGATATTTTACTAATGCTTATCACAAATTAATTACTAACCACAAAAAAAATTACCCCATTTCAGGTAAAAGTGGTTTCGCAAGGCGCTCAAACAAATGGTATTCAAAATGGAAGGAAGCTAACAAAAAGTCTATCTGAAATGACAAATGGGCGTGCAGTGGGTCCATCGAATGAATATCTGACAGCTGATAAAAACAAACTGTACGATTTTTGACAAGCCAAGTCAAATACTTTTTAACAACCTTTCCTATTGCAGATCCATGGATCACGAGCTACTTCATCGTACACAATCCGAAGAGCCTCCTCGATCACCATCAATGGTAAAACAACCCGATATTGCAGATGACCAAAACAACATTAAATACTACGAACCTCCACCGCCAATAAACATATCTTCCCATCTGAAGACCGTCGACTCAAATGAGCTGTATATGCGAGAATTGCCTCGAAAACAGTCTCAGGATAGTGCTTTCTCCTATCGAGCTACGGACACCGACTCAGCGAAGTCGTTCAGCACCAGAGACAGGGCGGATGATCGATTGCAATATGTTCCTAGATCCAGATCGTCATCACAAAGCATACAAGCCTCCCAAAGTATTTATGGTGCAGGATCCTCAAAAGCCGGCAGTGTGACTGACTTTGAAGGCCCAAACATTGATTTCGAAAGAAACAGTCTGCCACGACGTTCTTGTACTCAACATCGGTTGGATGTGGAATCGTATACCCATAGTTTGCCACGTCGTGAACACATGCATGCCCAAGAAGTGTGCCGCCACATTACAGAGTGTCCAGAACTGCTGAGAGATGATGTTCGTGAGTATAGAGGTGACGATCTCTTAGAGAAGCTCGAAATACACCGGCAATCTTGGAGTGAACATCGAAGGTCATCAATGTTGGATCCACACGGAGAGGGGTCGTTTTCACGAGATTCGATTCGACGCCAGTCAATGCCTATGCAGCCATTTATCATACCGTATCCCGGGCCAACTACCGCACTGGTGAAGATATGTAAACCTAAACCGCAGCCTGTTGAAAAGGAACCAGAGGCCGATGAAGAGCAGGAGATCTTTATTGATTTCAAACCCCACATGTCTCCAAAGCCGAGTCCTAAGGTCAACCGGAAGAAGCTTATTAAAACCCTGTCCGATGGGGAAATTCTTGTGGAAAAACAACGAAAGCTAGAATCTCAACGAGCCACCAATCAACCTTCGATTTCAACAAGTGGTGAAGGTTTTCAGTCATCGAGTACAGCCGAGGAGGAAGAAGGAGGCGATTATTTGTACCAAAATCTCCCAATAAAAGACGAAGGTATCTTTGAGGCTAAACCTGTGCCTAAAGTTTCTTCATTGAGTCCACCACAGACTACCATTAAAAGAGACAGATTCCGCAAGCGATCTATAAGCTTGGAAGATCAAAGTACAACTAACGATATGCGGCTGGCAAAGTCCGCTCCACCCTCACCTTGCCAGGAAGAGCTTCTAGTGAATACGTCCACCTATCCATCGTCAGATTCGCTGGCTAATGATCTAACACGGGACCATTCTGACGGGCTCTGGAACGACTCGCAGGTGACTGTTTTAACTGCCGAACCCCGAGAACAAAGCGACACCGGTTCCAACCATTTACTGACACCATCTGCGAAGAGGAAAAACCTGCTTCTTCAGCACCAACAGCGAAGTTCCATAGACACAGATGCTCTGGACTTCGATGACCAGATGTCCGACCAAAGTCCAACTTACTTAGTTCCTCCTCACATGGGCAAGCCCGTTTCTACTCAAACCTCGAAGGCCGTCAAAGAGCAAGTCGGCAATAGTCTGACTGTACCGGGGCTCTTGCCCTCGCCATCGATTGCGGTCACACCAACAATTTCCATAAGAGGCGAGGTATTATCTTCACCTAAGAAGGGACTACCATCGCCTGCTATCACCAGGCGTATTTCTAAGACGTTATCGCCAGTACAAGACAATGGCCATCTCTCACATAGGTAGAAATCAGCTGATTAGTCGTTTTTTTTTTGACTTAATTTTTTTTAGATTTCTGGATATGTCTGCTGTTACTGCTTGCCAAGTACCACCATTACCCGATTACCACACCTACAGCAGGCGGGACTCAGCGGTTAAAACTAACAATACCGATCTTTCCGAGTGCAGCACCAACACTGATGAGTACATCACGTGCACGGACACCTCTAGGCGCACGCCAGGTATAAAGACTCCACCAACTACGACAAGCTCGTCATCAACCACACAAGTACCAGGTTTGCAAACTTTTCCCAATACTAATTGATGTTTGTGTGTTTCTCTGTTGAACTCGAGCCCTTAGTTGCTATTAGGTCCGACCACTTATTCGGTGGTATTTGCTGTTGTTTGGTGAACTGCTTGCAGTGTAGTCTTGTGCTTTCGATAGGAAAGCGAACTCGTTTGTTTGACGCGAATCCTATTTTTTCAGTTTCAGCTCAAAGCTCGCAGACCGAACGCACTCATGATGGGTCTTCATTTGAGAGTGCTTCTTCTTTGTATTCCACACGCGGCGATGGTCTCTCTGAAGACGCACCCACAATAGATGAACAATTGCCGGGTGTTCTACCCCAGTCACCTTCCTTGCCGAATGCAGCAGCGGGGAAGGCATCACCGTCCCATTCGGTCTGCAGCACTTCGTCGGGTAGCTACAACGTGGCAGGGGGAAACCAGTCGACAACGGTCACACCTCTTAAGGAGGAGAGACCTCCAGTACCGGTCACAGCATCACCTGTCAAGGCTGTGAGTATTGCAGCCAAACAAAGCGCAGCAACCGCTTCAAAGAAGAAGGCAGAATCCGTCTCAGACGATGAACGCAGCGAAATGCGGTACTCGTCCTCTGGATACTATGAAAGCCCACCTCACGACGAAGATCCTAAACTGTCCAAGTTTCGACGACATCGAGCAGAAGAAGAACGTCGTAGAAGAAAAACCACCATGAAGCTGGACATTGAACGCGAGAACATTCGCGCACTTACTAGCCCCATTAAGAAAACTATAGTTGCTCCGAAGCCCATAACTCAAGTGGTGCCCGAAAGTCAGGTTGCAACGAATGTTACCGCCATCGACGGCACAAGTCCTAGCAAGATTAAAAGATTCCGTCCTAAAATACGACGACAGTTTCGCCGATCATCGAGAGAAGAGTGCACCCCACGTAAGCAGAAGTCGACAAGTGTGCCCGGAAGAAATACCGACAAGCTTGCGGACTTTGGTCAGGAAACAGCACCAACGATCTCCAGCAGTCCACCGAAATCGCAGAGCTCGGTCAATCAGCTTAAAGCTAAGTCGATCGAGTCGTTGCGGTCTGTTTCGCCCGGCTCGGATTCAGTGTTTTACAGCGAGGTCGGCGATGGAGGCGTTGATCAGCAAGTACATTGTTTACACTGTGGAAAGGAAGTTGAGATTGTTAATGCTTCTGGATCTCAGGAATCGATACCGGCCATAGAACAGGATGACGATGAACAGGACATTGTGAAGCCACCGGCTGATTTTGCAGACTCACCGGTTACAACGAAAACCTCTCAGCGCTTGTACAAGAAAATGGACAAGCGATTCCGTTCCGAAGAGAGACATGGTGATCGTGGAAGGCACTACAAGAGTCGCCAGGAAAATATTAGAGCCAAGGTAGAGGCGCCGAAAAAAATGTTTAAATTATGGTTAACGTTATGTTCCTTTTATAGAGCGAAGAACGCGGTAAGGATAACAGTTCACAGAGCCCTCCAGTTCTGCGTCCTGCCGGTTCGAGTCCTTGTGTTCTTCCCAATGAACCGGTCGCTGTTGATAAAGATCACTGTGTATATCGTGGCAGCTATGATAGCAGCCACTACACCCGCCTGACCGACATTGATGTGTGGATCCAATTGGATCATCAAACCTTTGGTAAAGTTATGAAATCATGATTCTTGGTTTTAGTTGGTTTATGTGTTCTAATTTATAGATCGTCATCGAGATCGTCGAGGATCCACCGACTCTGAGAAGAACTTCCACTCAAAGTACCAAGTTATTCTTCACAGGTTGGTTCAAAGAAGATGCACACTGGAAATGTATCACCGTCAGAAGACCAACTCGTTCAGTAAGTTAAAAATATCTCGAACTCAATTTTGATATTTCGATTCTCAGGAAAATCAGGTCTTCTTATGGTTAGTCTAAAGAACACCTTACACCTTTTTATCAGATGACTAAAATAATGTCGAGCAGGGATTTGTATCAGTTTCCGGTGAAATCGGTTACAAGAGTTAGAATCCAAATCACCATTGTTGTCTTCATCCCTGTGTTAATATCTGATTTTTTTTGTTTTGGTTTTTTGAAAAAGAAGGTTCCATTGTCATATACAAGTATCTATAATGATTTTATATTCGTTTTTCTATGAGAGCTAACCTGAGCATTAACTATGTTTTTTTTTTTGGGTCAAATAGGTTCCCTTACAACTCCCTTAAAACTCAACTCTTCTTCTTCGTCCAAAGAGCTTCTGCAGAATTTATTTCCATTTATTTGCAGTTGTCTTTCTCACTTTTTCTGCTAAAAGGGTACAGCTAGTTATTTTTATGTATTTTATTTGTATTTTAAGCTGCGAAGTTAGGATTTTGTTATCAAAAAATCACAACAGAGGCAGCGGAGAAAATCTCTGAGGGATCCGTAGGTAGAACACGCCTATTGTTGGAATGCTATACGTGGTCTAAAAATCCTTTACTGTCATACTAATTTTAGCTGGCGTATTGTAGGATTTTCCATAAATTTATTTAAGATTGTGGCATAAAACATTGCTCAATCCTCTCAAAAATAGTGTGAAGACTCTCCACTAAATCATTTTTTTTTGGAATAGAAGATTTGGGTTATTCCAACATTGATGGAGCAGCGAGAGTTTACTATCTTAATCTCGTACAAACTCACGAGGCTACACCAAAACCAGACATGGACCTGTATAGATTATCCCTAAAAACGCTTTCGTATGTGGTAAGGTCGATAAATAAGTTATGGTTTTAGACGGTTCGGAAATATTCTTCAACGACAGCTTAACATCATACACGCGAGCACTTTTCAACGCTACCAAGCAGATCAAAATAGAAAAAAAATTTAAGTATATATGGATGAGAAATGGCATTATATTTTTGCGTAAGGATGAGGGTGTTACTTCTATCAAAGTGAGGTGTTTTGAAGACCTCAGTAATATATAATTTATATTTTTTTTTTACATCATAATATGAAGAAAAATACCTCAAATTATGTTAAAGATAATGCCATTTCCATAAGTTCTACACTTTTAATTCATCAAAATATACGTAGTATGAGATCAAACTTTAACTCACTATTAGCACATTTAAGTGGCTGTGAAATTGATGCACATTTTATTGTTTTAACTGAAATTTGGTTGTACGACTATGAACTATCTAACTATAATATTCCTGGCTATGAATCCTATTTTAACTGTAACAATTCTTACAGCGCGGGCGGTGTCGTTGTTTATATAAAAAAAGAATACGATTGTGAAGTTGAGAATTTTAGTTTGAGCAGTGCCGATGTTTTGAAAGTTAGTTGTCATATTTGTAATGAAAAGTTTACAATTGTTTGTGTATACCGATTGCATGAACGAAACTTAAGCAAGGGCATTTTTATAGACCAAATGAAAATATTACTTAAAGATATAAAGACGAAGAATTTATTAGTTTTAGGAGATATAAATATAGATATTTTAAAAAACAGTACCGACACAGATAATTATTTAATGATGATGTCATCATATGGCTTAAAGTCCCTAATCTCCGAACCTACCCGGATCACAGATAAATCAAAAACATGTATTGATCATATATTCGTAAGGCTAAATTCGTCCTTTATACATAGACTTTCTGCAGAAGTATTAAATTACAAAATAACCGACCACTGCATGACAAATCTCAACATGGAACAATTAACCGATAAATACATTAATAAATATATACCTTTTCCAGTTACACATAAAATAGACTATGTTAAATTGGTTGAATGCTTAAAGTTTGAATTCTGGGAACCTGTTTTTGTAGAAAATAACCCCTCTGAGGCCTATGATATATTTATGCAGATTTTAAAAGGACATATTGATAGTTGTACGGTCGCTAAAACACAAAATAATTTTAAACTAAAACGACTTAGGCCATGGATAAATAAAGGTTTACTAGCGAAAATATATAAGAAAAATTTGATAAGGAAACAATGTAAACGCTATCCACATAATCCAAGCTTAAAAAAATACTATACCAAATTAAGCGAAGAAGTAACAGAAAAAGTAAAATCTTGTAAGGATAAGTATTATTGTGATAAAATTCAAAATTGTAAAGGAAACATTAAGGAAGAATGGAGGGTTGTTAATGACATTCTTAACAAACAAAATGAAAAAGAAAACACACTTAAAATTGAAATCGATGGTGTCATATCGTCAAATCCTGTGGAAATAGCAAATCATTTTAATGAGTTTTTTGTGTCCATTGCATCAAAGTCGAAGCCATCTAATATTCAAGTTAGCTGCGATTGTGATTTGTATGCGGACCTTATTGAAGATTCATTTCACTTAAATAGCTTTGTATTTGACCACTTTACACCAATTGAAATCCATAAACAAATAATGTCGCTGGACAATAAACATTCAAGTACTTCAGATAAAATTACCAACTTTCTTTTAAAACAAATTTCATTTTTTATTGTCGATGTTTTATGTCATCTTTTTAATCTAAGTGTAAATTGTGGTGTCTTTCCCTCGTCTTTGAAAACTGCAGAAGTTATTCCTCTGTTTAAAAAAGGAAATCGAAGCCTTATGACACAATATAGGCCGATTTCTTTACTTCCAACTTTTTCAAAACTATTTGAAAAGTTGATAAAAAAGCGAACTGTACAATTTCTGGACAAAAATAATTTTTTTAGTAACGAACAATTTGGTTTTCGAGAGAAAAGATCAACTGAAGACGCAATATTAAAACTCTGCAGCGAAATTCATGAAGGTTTTAATAATAATTTAGGTTGTGTAGCTCTATTTGTAGACATGACAAAAGCGTTTGATATGGTCAATCATAGCATACTTTTAGATAAATTATACAAAGTTGGTTTTAGAGGTGTAATTTTCAAATGGTTTTCGTCTTACTTAACAGGCAGAAGTCAACGTGTAAGACTAAATGGTACTTATAGTAATTCAGCATTAATAAATATTGGTGTACCTCAAGGTTCAGTCTTGGGTCCAATTTTGTTCTTAATTTATATAAATTCAGTATTCAATCAAAACTTTAATGGCAAGGTTACAGCTTTTGCTGATGATTTAGCATTTTCTTATACTGATAAGTGCGTTTTTAAGTCAGTAACTAATCTTCAAGCTGATTTACAAATATTACGACAATGGTTTGCAAAACACGAATTGCTTATAAGCGAAAAAACTAAGTTAATGTTGTGTAACTTGAAAAGTTCCGGTCCTCTTAGCTGTGATATTGTATTTCATTCTTCTTCATGTCCGAAATTGTCATTATGTTCTCACACATGTGGCAAAGAAAATTATATTAACCAATTGTCCTGCAGTTCTAGTTGTTTTATAATTGATGTCGTCGAAAGTTTTAAGTATCTTGGTGTTTTAATCGACAAAAACTTAAATTGGAAGGCTCATGTGGACGAACTTAAAAAATATATGTTGTCTGTTACTCGTAAATTGTATTTGTTAAGACCACATTGTTCTAAAAAAATTCTGAAAATGATATATTATGGACTTGCTCACTCTAAATTACAGTATGGCATTACAACTTGGGGTGGGACTTATAATAGCACCATTGATGTTATTAAAATAGCACAAAAACATCTCATTAGAATTATCTCTGGAAGTACTAGACTAACCCATACTTGGCCTCTATTTTATAAGCTTCGAATTTTACCAATAAACCATCTTTATGTCTTTAAGGTCATGAAAGTGTTCTTTTTGCGTAGTGGTTACAGTTCCAATCTCAGGAGTTCAAATTCCTATAGGTTGAGAGTAAACAACTCTGGGTTTGTTAATATTCCGGTTTCTAACAGAACTCATTTCTCAAAATTCTTCACTGCGACAGCGCCCAGGCTTTTTAATAAACTACCGCGTGAAATAAGAACTATTAGAGTATCCACGTTATTCTTAAATAAAGTACAAAATTGGCTTTTTAGTTTAGATAGTTCTGAAGTCAAATTATTGCTCATATCTATTTAGTTAAATTTATAGTTACATAATTAACAAACCATAATGTATAATTTTATTTTTGAATCTTAAATTTGCATTTCTAAATGAATACTGTTACCCCACACATACAAAATTTGAATTAATCCTTGAAAGGATCATTCGCCTCTAGCCTTTATATGCTACAGAATGATGTCGATTTATTTATTTCAATTATTTAAAATGTTTACTAAAATGTTGTTTCGTTGTAAACTACACACATTTGTTAATTATAAGTCAACTGTTTTTGTCTACTAAATAATGATTAAATAAGTAAATAATAAAAAAAAAAAAAAAAAAAAAAAAAAAAAGATTTGGACTTTTCGGAATTTTTCTAAGATCTTGTCAGTTTTGGGATTTTCTGGCTATAGACCATACTTATAAGGACTGATAATCGGTTTCAGGCATTTCGGCAGACAGTATGAAATTTCTTTTGAAATTTCCGCAGTTCAGAGGTTTGAAAAATGCTGATGTTCTATTATTAAGTCATACTTTCATCCGAGTTGGTGTATGAGTATGCTACTTATCAAGTCATCTCCCACGGCTTAATATAGCATCGACCCTGAATCAATGATGTAGCTTATATTGTTCTTGGAGAATCATCTCTCTGTATCCTCTGTCTTGTCTCTTTTCTTGTTCTCATTGTTTTTTTTAAGCCGATGCTTATCTTCTATTCTTTGTTTTTAAAACTCAATGGACGATTTTCAGCAGCTCTTGTTTTTGCCTGTATTGTTGGAGTGTAGGCCTCATTCTTGACTGAAGAATTCGTCGATATTGCTCAAACTAGTAGTTTCATGCTTATGGAAGGGGAATTCCCTAGATCATATTTATTAGTTTTATTTCACAACAAAAATATAAAAATACAAATTTTTGGCGCAGCAGGATCGTTAGTACCCAGGGCCTAGCTTTCTCACAACCATTCATGTGTGCGTGTGTACTTTTTGCACGATGGCGGGACCTCCTGTTTTATGCCGACTCTGAACGGCTAAGTTGAGATAAGCTATTCTTGACAATTGATACTACTCGGATAATTTGTCAGATCATCACGAGAGGAGGGCCAGTGAAAAATCATTTAGGTGTTGCTACGGCTGGGAATCGAACCCAGACCTTCTGCGCGGCAGTTCATCGCCTTAACCATCGCTCCACTGAGCCACAACAAAGTTAACAAAAGTTGACTTTCCAAAGACACTATTCCATCTTCGAAAAGTCTCTTTAGATCAAATAATTTAAAAGTACGTTTTCGAAAAACATCAAAAATATGAAAATCAAGTCGATTAATTTTTAAAAAGGTGTCTCCAAATCAAATTTTTTAGCCTTACTTTCCGACAGATATTTCATCATTGTAGGCGGAACTATAGCAATATATTTTATTTAATCAAACTGCCGCTCATCTCTTAAACAGATGCCAGGGCTTCCAGCTTTCCTGAATAGGTGAGCATAGTAAATTAAAAAGCGGGTGAGCTTATTATAAATGAAACTGCAATAATAATCGTATTCGTAGGGCTACACGTGTTATTCCTACTGCTTACTGTAACTTGTTTCAGTTCAGCAAGGTATAACAGAGCTAAAGATATATGGAACAGCGGTAAAACGTCGAAGGTTGGCCGAAAATGTATCTGAAACGGTCTAAGAATTTGATCGCGTTAAAGCTTTCCTATATACCATTAGACCCACATTATTTTAGACAGGTTCGCAACGCAACTTGGCCTTGAGAAAGAAAATGAAGAAACAAATCATCACACTCACCCGTCTTAAAAAAATATTCCTCTTCGAAAATATTGTCTAACACAGAGAAAAGATGTTCGTCCATTTTTTTCCCAGTTCTTTGGTTGATGGTGGAACCGGGGAAAATTTGGTATAACAAGGTTACCGCTGACAGCCACTATAACCTACCTTAACCACTATCGCTTCTGGCAAAACTCTTCTAAACATAACATCTCAATTTTGAAGATGTGATGATTTTGCAAAGAAACTACTGATTTTAATTACATAAATTTGAAATCACTTTTTGTCATCTACGAGTAGCTACACGTATTAATTATCTAAAGCTTAAACGTTCAACATATGTATATTCTGTGTATTTCTTTGGGTGACGTCAGCATTTAATATCGTCATATCTTGGAATTAGATTATTTGCCAAAAAAAAGCGTAATCAACTTTAATGGCCTGGAAAACTTTGAAAACACTTTTATTACGTTTATGGCCTGCAAGTCAATAAAAAAGTTTTGTGACTCATTTTGTGCTTGAGTTAATTCTTGTAGGCATGTAAAAATACATTAGCCTGGCCCTATTTCATAATTACCTTGGGCAAAAACACTCTCACGGGTCGCACTTTACGCACTCATTCAACTCTCTCGGAATGAGCACGTTTTCAGCAATAGTAGTAGTAAAGTATTAGTATCTGTATCTTCACCGCAAAAAAACTCTCTATTTTCGGCTGCAGTTGATAAGAATAGGCCGATGGGTGAAGATCACGTCGTGCGGACAATCAAGCGACGCAGAATAGAGCGGTTGAATTTTCCAAATCTACTTTCTAAAAATAGTGTAGCGGTCGACGCATTGTCTAATAATACCACGTGTACTATCTATCACCTCGTAACGTACTAAATTCTATTTGCACAAGTTATGAACTCGTGAGTTTGCAGTTGGACAAGATGTTGGGTATGTTGTGCACACACACCTCTTACAATGAGATAAACGAATTCGAATACAATTTCTAGACCTTATAACAGCAAAATCCACTGTGGAACCATTTCGAGGGAAACTCGAAGAGATTTTAAAGCTTATGCTGATAGTATGGGCGCGGGAAGGGCAGGTATTGTCAAGGATAAGCAGCAAGACCAATGGTACCCAATTGCAAACTAAGTTTTTTTTTTTATTTTTTGTTATCAATTTATTGACCTTTCTATAAATTGTTTTGTTTCAGAAATTGACAAAACAATTGTTGTCAAAAGTGATTCCGGGGAATTTGGATTCAGGATACATGGCTCGAAACCGGTGGTGGTAGCCGCTATCGAACCAGATACACCCGCGGAAAGTTCGGGCCTGGAAGTTGGTGATATTATTATTTCAGTGAATGGTGTATCTGTGCTAGATAAACACCATACTGAGGTGGTAAAGATTGCACATGCAGGATGCGAAACACTGGAGCTGGAAGTAGCTCGCACTATCGGGGTGCTGATGAACGAGAAACAAGATTCTCCTAGTCCAATCGTACACAAGGGATACTTGTGGCGACAAAGTGGACACGCCAAGGGAACTCCAAATCCAAAGAAGTGGGTGAGAAGATGGTTTTGCCTAAGGCCTGATCATTGCTTATATTATTACAAGACTGAAGATGTAAGTACATAAATATAATTTTTTATTCGATTATAGTGTGCGTGATATTTTGAGAAGGAAATAAGTGGAAACAGATGTAGGTCATTGGGATACAAATCTGCAATTTTAAATTTCATTCTAAAATTAGCGTCAGACATTTTTGGTGCCCTTAGGTGCCACAAGTTGCATTATTTTTCATTGAAAATAAGAATTTTGTATGTCTCGCATTGAGCAACATATTTGACGTCACTAGAACTTTGAGAAGGAAAATGTTAGCATGAAGCCAACGCATGCCGGAGTTGAATAAATAAATAAAGAAATTCTAAACAATTTAGATTGTTCTCTTCAGTTTTAATTTTAACCATAGATACAAGTTGAAGCTTTGCCAAAACAATAATTCATGGAACCAATCAGATGTATGAGAGTTAAAGTCAAGTTAATTTTTTAAGTTAAGTCCATTTGAGATTTGTGTATCCATGTTTGTATTTATTCAAGACTGTGAACTTTTGTATGTTTTTTTTTTTAAACACAAAATGTTCCGTCGAAGTTAAGAAAACGACTATATTCCAGTGGTGTTCCTATAAGCCAGCCGATTCTTTTGGCTTTTCTTTTATAACTGATAAAATATTTATATGTGCGATACATGTTTGTTATATAGAATGCTCAAAATGTACAATATTTTTTTTTAATGCATTAATGTGATTGAGATTAGGTTGATTATATTGTGTACAGCAGGATGATATCAATTGCACAATAATGTTAATTTTCATATAAGAAACCACGATATAGAGGACTTAGAATAATTGAGATATCGGGTTTGAATTTGGTTCCTAAAATGGAATTCGATCTTCCACACGTCTAGCCAAAAAGTTGGTAATTTTACGTTCGATTGGCATAAACCAACGTTTTGATATAACCCCATAACGAAATCCAACGATGTTAAATAGCTTAAGCTAGGTGACCATTCCACCTGACCGCCCCTAGATTACACGACTACAAACTAAACCATCTTGTTGGAATAACATATTACTGATGCCAAGTCCATTCAATTCTGACCAATTTAACAAATACAAGATTTTCTTCAAACCTTCACATAGCCCAATCGGAAGAAGTTTCGGTGGTTCAAATGAAGAGGCTTCAGTGCTACTTACTTACTTAACTGGCACTACAGCCAGGAATGAACTTAAGCCTCAATCAACATGCCTCTGAAATTAGCCGGCCCAGCTTAAGTAAATTTTATCTTGTAAGAGTGTAGTCCAAGATCTTTACACAAATTTGACACAATGTGGCTGAAAAACTCCTGTGAACGGCGGGGAATCGATAGATTTTTTAAACTAAAGCGCTTACTGCTGTGATGTTTTCGGTACATTGTCTAACTGGAACATTCAAAAGTGAGTATATTTACTCAAATTTATCAACAGCCTGTCTGGAACGATTAATAAAATCGAAAATTTGAGGAAGCGCTCGTAAAATAATTGCGACCACCGACTCAGAATAATAAAAAAAATAATTTCCCAACATTGCTAGTTCATGAACTTAACAAATGTAAAACTTGTCTGAGGTTTTGACATTAACAGATCATAAGGAAAAGTTCAATTGTTATGTCCCTATTGAAAAACCTAATGTTAACCTTCGTTTGTGAGTTACATACTTTTTTGAAATGAAAAGAAAGTCAAACTTTGCCCCAACCATTTGTGCAACTAATACCCAGTCAGAGAGCCTATATAGAACAAAATGCCACATTATAATGTTGGTTAATTTGGTGGCAGTAAACTAAGACCTATAGCTATCAAGTATGCTGTCTAAATGCCGGTACATATTGCAGTAGTGGACAAAGCTTAATTGTGATTTTGTATTTAATAAAAACCAAAGGCGGATTAACGTAGTTAATATGTTTATTATTCAAGTTTTGCGAGCCTTGTCTTGGCAGTTTATCAGCAGTCCAATTCTCTGATTCTAGTGTCTAAACCAACCCAAACGAGTGTGAGGTTGTGGTGTTGGCCAATCTCGTTTAGAGATTTGTTTTCGTCTTTCACTACCCTAGATTTTAGGCCATGCTGATGGGGTAGATATTGTTATAAATCACAATATTTTGATTTGGTGAAGAGCTATCCGATATCACGTAGAGATATCCTCTATTTAAATAAATATTTTAATCCATTCACCAGTATGGATAAAGATTCGCTTAATTGAGCTTCCAACTGTTTCTAGTAGCTTCTTCAAATACCTTTCTACAAATACAAATTTTTGGCGCAACAAAGCCTCGTAAGTACCTAGAGCCTAGCATTCTCACTACCATTCATGTGTGCGTGTGTAATTCTTTCACGACAGGACCTCCGGTTTTATGCCGACTCCAAACGGCTAAGTTGAAATAATATTTTCTTTTCGGATGATTTGTCAAAGCATCACGAGAGTAGGGTCTATGAAAAATCTTTTAGATGTTGCTACGGCTGAGAATCGAACCCAGACCTTCTGCGCGGCAGTTCATCGCACTAACCATCGCGCCACTGAGCCCGTTGCTTTCAAGAGCGACTTGGGCTAAAAGATATTTTAAACCAGCCCAGCTTCTACTTCTCAATAAAGCCCAAGTACGACCAAGTATCGAATTAATTGAGCCCCAAAACATATTCAACGAACTTGCAGTGTTAGAAACATTCATAGAAACATTCTTTATCTAGTTAGTTTGTTGGACCTCCTCTTGCTTTTTTACAGCTGCACATATAGGCGAGACATTGGGATAGGTTTTTCCATGTGGAAACAGGTATTGTGATCCTGGTCTGGATAAGTATTTTTTTAGGTTTTCAATTGACTCTGAACACTTCTTCGCAACCTTCAGTTTCATAATTGACCAGTTATTCTCAATTGGATTGAGATTTGGACTGTAGGGAGGCCAACTTAATACATCGACATTATTTTCTTCTTTTTACCCTAAGAAATAAAAAAAAATTTAAACATTAGTTTTAGCCATAAAAGTTCTAGCTATTTAAAACCTTGATAAGTTCATACTTACAATTTTGGCTGTATGGCAAAGGGCACTGTCCTGTTGAGAGCGCAAAGGGCTCTAATACCTTTTCCGTAGGTAACTTCTGCAGTGACTTCGATCCCAGGAGTACCTATCTAATCGGAGTAGCATCCCCAGACCATCACACCTCCAGTTTTGGGGGGGCATCCGTAAGATGCATTTAAAGTTCCGACTTTCCTTTGGTTCTCTTGGCGCAAGAATCCTCCCATTTCCAACATGCAACTTAAACTTTGATTCGTCGGAAAAGATAACATTGTTTCCCATGTCTTGAGTCGAATTAGGTTGCTCTTGAACCCAGAGCAATCGTTTTTCTCTGAATCTTTTTGAAAAATCCGTCTTCAGTACTGGCTTGTGTGCTCTTAGTCCTAAGTCTTTTCCTCACGAAGCTTGACGAAATTATTTTTCCCGTAGCTCGACACAGACCGTTTTTAAGAACCACCGAAGTCTCGAACCAATCTTCCACTGGGAACGGCACTGTATGTACAGCACAATGTAAGAAAATTAGGTTAGGTTTGGTCAATAAAAGAGACGAGGTCAACATTCATTTATATCGCCAATGTCTATTTAGTACCTTTCCAATCATTATAATGTTATTGAAAATCTAAGGTCTTGGTAAATAAGATGCCGTTTATCCTCATATTATTATCTTTTTCTACTACATGTACCAATGTACTT
The DNA here is from genome assembly GCA_932526625.1 of Rhingia campestris. Lineage (NCBI taxonomy): Eukaryota > Metazoa > Arthropoda > Insecta > Diptera > Syrphidae > Rhingia > Rhingia campestris. The sequence goes on from OW052182.1 coordinate 222,734,956, forward strand.
TTTAATAAGAATATGGTTTAATAGATAGTTTTTGAGTACTGTCCATGCCACTATTGCCTTAACTTCTTGAATATTCTACATAATGCCAATTAGACTGCTCGTAATTTAACTGTTATCTGCGTTTATTTAGTCGCTGACTTATGTTCAGTGTGTTTAACTTTAATTTCATTGGCAGAAAAAAATGTAACGGTATTTTTATACTATTAGGAGTGAATAGTGTCAGGATATGGAGTTTAAAAAAAAAAAACGTAATTATTCTTTTGAGTAAACAAAAATCGACAAATCTGAATCTTCATCTGTTTCTCCGTTCTAGCTCTTACTTAGTTAATTACACTAGGGCGGATTTTTCATATTTGTAATGGATGAATGAGAATATATGTCCAAAGATATATGTCAAATTTACTTAATCTAATAGAATATATTTTTTGTAAATTGTTTATGCTCTGAAAGGACACTCAACCTGTGGGCGCCATAATACTGGCCAAACATGCCATTGAGCGATGCGACACAAGTAGTGGAAAGCCGTTTGCTTTTAAGATAGATTCCGGCGAAGGAATTCCAATGTATCTAGCGGCGGATACCGATGAGCTTTTGGCACGATGGATTGCAGTTATGCGGCATTCGGCTGCCCAAGCAGATCCTTGGTTAGATATGAGGTAAGATAGACTTCAGCACTGTGCATAGAAGTTCTAATTCAACTGATTTTCTTTTCAGCTCAAGGAATTTGAAACTCCCGCCCAGCGGAATTGATCGACCAGATTGCTTTGGTTACCTGATGAAGTTGGGTTCGCGTTGGTGTGGGTGGTCTAAGAGGTACTGTGTACTTAAGGATGCATGCTTGTATTTCTATCAAGATGCAAACAGCAAGGTTGCTTTCGGTAATATTTTTCATTTAACTATTGACGATTAAACTTACTAATCACTCTTATTTTAGGTATGGCATGTCTACAGGGCTACAAAGTAGCGTCTATGTCAACCAATTCGTCGGGCCGTAAAAACTCGTTCGAAATTATCCCACCAGAGTCAAAACTTCGACACTATTACTTTAGCACTGAGTCAGAGATGGATAAAAAGCGGTAAGATATTTTAAATTATTTATTATATCAGTAAAGCAATAGGATTAAGTCCAAGGAATCATTTTGGTTTAAGGCGACTTGAGAGACTGCCATTCTGAAATTGCATTCTATACAGTTAGGAGGGTGTATGATTCATCAATAATCCCGACAATCGTCGGGCCCTTAAAAAATACACGTTGGGCCGTCTTATACGGCCAATGTTAGCGTATCGCGTATTGTAGTCGTTGTCGGTGGTCATGCCGAAGCATTGCTGGCACAATTTGAGTTTTGTATGGGTACAACATTAAAATGCTTTGCAATGTTCTTCTGGACATTCCCAATTGACCTGAATGACGACGAGTTGAGACAGATGAATAACTTGAAACACTCCGCCATACAGCTTCCACCTTGGCTATAGTTCGAATATTCCGATGAGCACCTCTGGATCAGAATAAGTGATCTTTGACAAGAATATAAAAATCAATATTTTGTTGTTATTTCCGAGAACTCATTTGTATCCTGAAAAAGGAAAACAAATAATTATATTGGGAAATAAAAAAAGGTTATTCGTATTAGCATTAATTAGAATTAAGGATGCGAATTTTCTTGACCTTTATTCAATTTTTGTCTGAGTCTGTCGCTTATTATTTTTCCACATTCGAATAGTCACCGATTCTAATCACTACAACAGGGATTATAGTAAAAGTCACGGATTTTCTGCATAAATTTGCCCTTCGCATCCCTTTATATATCCTGGATGGCAGTTTTGTCTATTTTATCAGCTGACTCTACCTTGGAATTCTTCTGCTTCCGTCATGGCAAAGGAAAGGGTTTTTATTAGAAGGATACCTACTAGCCATCCAGGAGTCTCCATGTGAGGCTAAGAGCTAGAGTTGGTGGGCATCAGTTAGGTGAAAACGGTTGTGCACTTATATAATGACATTTTATTCTATTTTACCACCTGAGATGCTACACACAGGACAAGCCACTGAACCGAAAGAAGTTTTGATTGTACAAGGTGGGCCTCCCGAATATCGGTTGTGGCTCGCGCAGTGTGTGCCGTTGCTCTGTCCTGTTGGAACCACATGTCCTCCAGTCCTAATTCGTCAAATTGTGGCAGAAAAAACTCGGTTAACATGGCCCTATAGCGCGCACCGTCGGACCGTCCACTTTTGACCAGCGGCGTTCTCGAAAAAAAATAACCCGATGATTCCTCCAGCGTGAACAGCGCCCCCATGCAGTAACTTTGAGCGGGTGTAATGGCTCCTGGTGTATTCCTCGTAGATTTTCGGTGCCCCAGAAGCGATAGTTTTGCTTGTTCACGTACTCGCTGAGGTGGAAATGAGCCTCATCGCTCATTATGATTATGGTCGAAAAATCGTCCACTTCATCCTCGAGATTGAGGATTGCTTGGGCGTAGGTTACACGCGTTTGGCGGTCGACAGGCAGCAGCTGATGCACAGACTGGACTTTGTACGGGAACATGCGCAAGTCTTTGACCAAAATTCGCCTTAGGGACGACCGGCTGATGGCTAATTGCGAGCGGCTTTATTCTCGGCACAACGGGCGCCCCGGAGCCGGTAACTCTTGGCAACGTCTCGTGTGATCCCATACTCTTCAAGGTTGGTGGCCAAACGACGCAGTGTTTGCGCAGTCGGTGTCGGACGGCAGAGGAATCGGCGACGGAATTCGCGCTGCGCCAACACTACAGACGAATTACGCAAAAAAAATAGACACGATTATTCCGCGTTCTTAGGGAGTGTATCTGATCTCGTTTGGCCCACCTCGTATATTTATATTATGTTATCATATTAAAATAGGATTTTTCGAAAAACCATTAAATTTAAAAAAAAATGTCTAACTGGATTTTATTTTCATTTCAGTTGGATATCCGCTTTGGAGTATTCGATAGATAGATGGATCAAGACAGGGTAACTAGCGGCCAAGTGCAAGCCCCAAAAGAAGAAACGACGCAGTATCAGCAAGGCCATTTACTCTTAATATACAGAAGCCCTAGTGAGACAGGCATAGATTTGAGATTAGCCACGTACATAACGTGCTACGATTGAAGTTATCCATCTAGTTGTTGTGTCACTGTTACTTTATTATTCATGTGTGTATGTAATATTGTGAAACAAAGCAAAATTAAATTGATCAAGCATTGTACAAAGAGTTAAAAAAAAGAAACTTAAAAACCAAACAAACTAATGCCCCACAAATAAAAATATTTTTACTAAAACAAACATTAAAACGACGAGTATAGCGAACAAAAATTATAAATAAACAATGAATTACACTAAACCAAAGGACCAATTGGTCAATAAAAATAATCCAGGAAGGTCCGTCCTTTGTCCTGGTAACAAAATGTCTTATGCGAACATTTTTATGTATACATTTAATTAGTTAGAAATTGTACAATGTATTTTTTAATGCCTCAATGTGTTATAATTACGTATATAGTATATGTTAAACTAAGTTATCACAAGCTAGGGGAAATAAAGATGTATATCAATATATTGTTCAAAAAACAGAAAAAAACGATATTGTATATGTATATATAGAATATGTTGATTATTTTTATGCCAAATTCGTATACACCTAGAAAGCTTTAAAAGAAATTCATGTACTCAACAGTAGTGAAGCACTTCTTGCATAAAAAAAAAACAAACAAACAAAACTTTCTGGTGACACCCAATTGTGTTGATTAATTGAATTATTTTTTAATTATTTAAAAAAGTACTATGTTAGCAAAAAAACGGTTGATTTTATGACGAATCACTGCTCTATTGACATTTTTTACGACTGACAGTGGAATGTAACAAAAAAACGAGTTCGAAAGTAAAATAATTACTTTGGCCATACCAAGGCCGTGTTTTTGGGACTGAAATTTGCATGTTAACCCTAGATAACATCTTCGGGGGACGTAAAGCAAGCTTACACATTTATTAGAGTACCACAGCGATTTATCTGCGATCAAGGTGCTTTATTTAGAATGACTTTGTTTTGATCAACAACTACAAGGCTGAATAAATTAATAATGGTCCACAGTTTTATTTGCCTGCATTGATGGATGTAGTAAGTCCACTAACTGGTAAACAACGGGACAGGACGTTAGTTTATGTTAGCATTTACGTTCATTACTATGATCAGTTACTTGGTACTGTTGAGAAAAAATAAAATCAAGATCGTATGACACTGAGTTTGTATATAGTTACAGGTTATCCTGTGAGTTTGGAAGTTTTTGCGTAAATATAATCGAATACAATTCTCGAATAGGTGCATTTAGCACATTAAGTGAATTTTTGAACAACACGATTGACTTTCGAGTTCTGCACCTTCCATTGGTTGATTGGGAATTTCAGTGAAAATACCATTCCATTCTGTGTAACAACAAAATGTGAATCCTAAATTCGAGCATGTGCCGACTGTGAAAGTGGCATTTTGCAAGTTTACTTAATTTTTTAAACATAATTGACATGTGGAAATCGGCCTCCTGAGTTCTGAATAGGAACGATGCGCCCATCTGGAAAAGATGCAGTATGGAATTTTTTCGTCAACATAATTGGCCCTCTAAATCACCTATCCTATAGCAAAAAAATAGCAAATAGCACTTCGCAAATTCCGTGATATATTAGTCCAAACAATCGCCGGTCTGCAAAAGTGGTATTAAAAACATCTGTGGTCAACATAATAGACCTTCTTAGTCCCGAATTCGGGAGTCCTGAGTCCTGAATAGGAGTAATGCGCCGATATGTGAAGGTTGCAGTATGCAAATTTTTCGTCAGAATAATTGACCATTTCAATCCCTCCTTCCTAGCAAAGGAGTAGATTTCGTTTAATATAATCGGCATCCTGAGAATTTCGCAACCGATGACGGATCGGCTAATTAAATTTGAGGTTGGCAAGTGTAAACCTTATAATGATTTCTGACGATGTTTCGTTAGATTTAGCATTCACAGCGGAGCCGAGAAAGAAAGAAGGGATCTTGTTATCTTAAAGTTTTTTTTACATTTTTTTTTTATTTTTTATTTATGTAAATATGCCGTTGAATCAATTGCTGTAACAAATGAAGCAAGGATAATGGTGTTTTTCTTATATACCTCACCAAGAAGGCTATCATTTGCGGTAGTCTGATTAAGTTTGGATTTTGTGATCCACAGTTCATTTAGTCTGGGTGGACTTAAGTTTTCACTACCATCGTCAATATAAAATTGTGCGTACTGCACAATAATTAAGAGTCCCATTCTTTTTGGACATACTCCTATTTGTTAAATATCCTTGAAATCATTTCCTTCCTTTCATCATTTGACTGTCATCATTTTGACTATTTGGGACTAAGACCTGTTGAAGAAAATTCAAAAAAAGTAGTATCTAGATAGCATCAACTTTGACCCCACTTGTTTGGTTTTTATCTACAGAACTACAATATGTTATGCTTCACATGCCTTGTATTCCTCATTCTTGTCTTTGAACATCTATCGGTTTTCCTTATAAGAGCAAGATTTTTTGGATGTTTTTTTGTAAAAAAAATATCATCTTAAGGTTTTTTTAAATGCTGTTTGAAAGTTTCGCCATTGCTCTCTCCCATTTAACGGTAGCAGAATGGGACTCATTAACATATTTGCTTTTAGAAATGATCGGTCTCTTACGGTAGCAGCATTTCGATATTGAATTTCCTCATAATATTTGTACATTGTTTCCAAGTTATATGGATGACCGTAATGTGTTCGCTGTTATGTGGAAAGTTGTGCGTTCAATCCAAACAGAAATCCATGAATCTTATAATTCAATGAACTAAGTATAATTAACTATAAAGTTCGTTTAATGTTTGCTTATAAGTAATACCAACATTACAAAAACAATTGTGCAAATTTAGGAAACTCACTCATGAATTAAGTCTTGACCAAACCCAACATCTTTTCCACTTTTCTTAAATACCCACTCTTGTAAAAACCCTATAAAGGCATTTACTTTTTGTTAGGATAGAAATATTTGTCCATTTTGAGACTATGCATTGCTTTCTGAGAGTCTATTTTTTACATTAATAGGTGATTACCCCCAATCCTAATCTGCAGAACCAGGCTGTTTAGACTGAGGGTCCATTCTTCGCCTTTGAACCGAAAACATCGAAGTAACTCAACAAAAATTGTTGCCTTGTAGTTTTTTTAGTGGAACCTGTTGACTAAGTGAGCACATTCTTCTGTTGCGAGATTCGACATTGGGATCACGAATAACCCTTCCGCAAAAACAAGTTCTGCAACTGCATGGTTTTGAATCATTGTGAAAGTTTTCTCAATTATGATATTTTAACGAAAGGCAAAGCCTTGCTTTATAAGTGAATGCGTCAAGACATCGCCCAAAATATTATTTTCTCATTTTAAAATTGTTTTTAAAATATTTGTTTAACGAAATGTTATTTAAATAATTAAAATTTTGCAATAACACAAACCCTATTTTTTGTTTGTAAATGTCACCGAATGGGATGTTTCTTAATATAGGTACAAAAACGAAAAGATTTAAAAAAAAATAAATATATATCGAAATATAATTAATTTTTATGTTTACAATAATTTCAGCAATTATAACACCAATTAGTATTATTATAATAATAATTACACTGAAATTTATTCGTAAACCAAAATATTAATGTTCCCAGTTTTTTTTTTTACTCTTTTCTATGTCAGCATATTTAGGGTGACAAATTAAACAAAATCATAAAATAATAAACTTATTGGATAACAGTAGTCAGCACTGCCAATGGATTCAATGAACATAAACATAAACAAAAAGAAAATTCTTAATATTTAATAAAAATGTTTTAATTAATAATACAGATGGCATATGTTTTATAAAAATAACCATCAAGTGAGTATGCATACAGGTTGCCTACAAAAGTAAAAACCTCGAAGAGCCATTGTCCAACACCACTATAATGATTGATGATAATGCAACATCGATTTTTCTTAATTAAAAATAAATGTACATAAGAGGAAAACCAACCGCCCCGGATTCCTAAATCAGAATTCACAAGATACTCTGGCAGCTACTTAATCTTCAAAACTACAAACTCACCACTGTTGACATCCTTCCCAGAAGAAGCAGCATTCGTTCTTCATATACGTATATGTATGCACATAATCATATTGGCAGACAGACAAGTGCATTATCAAACTCTTAATAGGCTGAGCTCATTGACACCGTGCATAAATTTTTATTCACTGCCACTACCTTTTTTATTCAGTTGCTGGTACAGAAGTCAAAACTATAACATTTTGCTCCTGCTCGGCAGACTGCTGGTGGTAAAACCACGGCAGCTAACTCTGCAGTGTGCAAGAAGGAAGAGGAAGGTAAAAAACAACAAAAATTAAAAAAAAAACATTAAATAAAAAACAAAGAAGAAAACGAAAAATAAAAAAATCTTTGGCGGTCCAAACCGGCTCCAGAATCATGGACTTTTTTCCAACGAGTACTTTATACTTTACCTGTATATATGGAAGAAAGGCAAACCATCTACCTTTACCTTTTCTCTCACTACCTTCTTTTGTGGAGTTTCTGGTTTTCCAAGATTAAAGTAAGCAACTTAAAGAATTCGGAGGTACACACAACACTACCACCATCACCACCACTACCATCATCAACCGAACATGCAAGAAAAAACGAAATGGAAAAAAGGTATAAGCAATGAAACAAAAACAAATTAAAGAACGTTGAAGATGACGATGATGATAATGATAATGCCTCCACTTCTACCTGTAGGAATTGACTTAAAAATTTTCACCGTCGGTTTACTTCTCAATTCTGCAGAGGAAAGTGAGTGAACTCCTGGGGTAGTTTGTGAATGAGTGTTATTTTTTATCCAATTAGTGAAGGGGTGCACATGAAAGATCTGATATTACCATAATCGTCGAAAGTAAAATTCAAAGTCAATTCGAAAATTCCACCTTTTGAATGATCGACAAAATTCTTCGATTTAATTTTTGATACCCTATCCCATAAGGGCATATTAGTTTTGACATTAAATTTGTAACATAGAGAAATAGTTAAGACTGCTATAGCGTAAAGTATATGGATCGACTCAGAATCGATAGCCGATCTACCAACGGCTGTCTGTCCTTCCGTATACGCCACTGATTTTCGAGTCTTAAGTTTTGAGCTAAAAGGATGAAATTTTGTATATAGAGAGTCTATTCGACGACGCATAATGAGTTTAAAAATCCATCCACTTCCAGGTCCGCTTTTTAAATGACGTTATTTTCTGGTGAAAACATAATAAATTAAAAAAAAATATGTCAGAGCCATATATTTAGGTTCTGCCGTTGTCTAATTTCATCCACTTTTTGGGGATGTGTTATTAAAAAAGTTTTTGGCATAAGTTTAAAATAATGTAATAAATAAAAGATATGATTTTGGTACCTAATCATATAGCATAATCCATAGAGGAATATTAGTTTGTCCAGAAATTCGAGGCGAATAATGATGTTATGTATATAATTAACTTGTTCATGACGCAGTTTAAAATCTTAGAGATGGTAATGAATTCTCAAATACGTGAGTATCTTTCTAAAAATAGCGTGCTTTTCTCCAAACAGACTGGCTTTCGTCCTAAACACAGCTGCACAACAGCTTCATTTAAAGTAATAGAAGATAATAAAAGGCAACATTACAGCAGCTGTAGACTTCTCCAGGTCGAAAATGGTGCCTGTGAAGATAACAAATATATTAATTATTTTTTCTTTGGGCAGAAACAAACTGTCTTGCATAATCTCACCAAAATCAATTGCCTTATAATTACAAGGACTTTAGACATAGATTGGAACCCAATCTACGGTCAAGGTACTAGGCAGTCGCCACGGGAAGGCAGAAATTCAAAGTTTGTATGCATGAGCTACGTGAAAACTCCAGGTTTCATTAAGCTAACTGATAATAACAAAGGGCCTTTCAATAGGTGTGCTTAAAATTTTGTTTTAACGCTCATATAGCTAAAACAACATCTATCAACATCTTTGCAACTTGTTTAGTATTGTATGTACAATCACCATGCAAGGTTATGGCGTTGAACAACTAATAGGATTCATAAAATTTTATGAGCCTTCTATTCGACATTTTTTGGTTTAATTCGAGTCAATTGGTTCGATAACTAATCATTTTACTCTTCATTGAAATACATGGGCTGCTGAATACATAGCTGCTGGGCATATTACCGTCGTTCACAAGAACTTGGTCTTCTGCGACATCAGCTTGGGAAATTTTGCTTTAATTCTTGGGTCTGCAAATATCAAATATCGAACTGATCCCGGCATTCCTCATCAATCCAGCAAGAAACCCCTAGTTGGATGAGGAATGCCGACAGATGCTCCCAGCCAAGAACGAGGCCTACAAGGCTAAGCAGGTGAAAACGAGAGCTGCCATTGAGTTCTATAGGCAGACAAGGGGGGAATAACACTGTCTTTTCAGAAAGAAGAAAAAAAAAGCAAGAAAAGTGCGCGATCGAAGATATAAAGAGATGCCACTCCAGAAGCGATGTTCGCAAGTTTTACCGAAGTGTGAAACGTCAAAGCCAAGGATACAAGGCTCGAACAGAATTCTGTCGAGATGACCAAGGAAATATCGTAGTTGAGACACAGTCGATGCTGAGGATATAGAAGAACCACTTCTGCAGACTGTTAAACGGCGATGACGAACAACATTCCGCTGTCAGGCAGAACGAACCATTTAATATTGACAACGGCATCGAAAACTGCCAACCACCCGACCTAAGTGAAGTGAGAATAGCAATATCTTAACTTCCCGCTGAGCTCTATAAAGCTGGGGGTGATAACTTGGTAAGTAACATCTACCAACTCATAAGCCGAATCTGGTGGGATGAAGAATGGAACCTCAGCATCGTTTGACCCTCTGAACTACAAGATCCTATCTGCCGTAAGATCCTATCTGCCGTAATATTTGAACGCCTGAAACGGTTTACCAACAACCTGATCGGCCGGCTCGCAGAGTCTTCGATTCCCAGCCAGACGTCGGACGCAGTAGAGGAAGACCTCGCCTTAAGTAGCGCGCACAAGTGGAAACCGACCTCAACCAACTTGGAGTGCGCAACTGGAGGCAGTTAGCTAAGGACCGGGCTAATTGGAGAGGCATGTTGGTTGAGGCCCAGGTTCATTCCGAACTGTAGCGCCACTTAACGACAACGAAGACAAGTGAATGTGTTGTAACTTCTGAAAACGGATACTGTGAACCAGTCTCCGATTGGACTTGCGTTGCGTAGAAAATAACTCTCCGAACAGATACATAATAGGGCCGAATATTTTGCTATCTGACAGAGTCAAAAGAAAAATGGTTCGGATTATTTAATATGCTTAGTTAGAGGGGAACTATAGTCGAGCCTAAAATTAAATTTCAGAACGAAAGAGTTGAGCTGCAAACTGGTACACAAATTCCAAAAATGATTAGATACATATCGCATCTTCTTAATGATGCTGGTATGGTTACATTTTAACATTTTTGTTGGTTTAAGTGAAAAGGAAACACAAGAGGGTTTCCAAAAAAAGGTTTAGTATACAAAACTGTGCCTCGCAGACGATTTATATCGCAAAAGATCTGTCTTTTTTTTGCGATATAAATCGTCTGCCCCATAATAATCACAAAAATACCCCTGTTCGCTGTTCAACTCTTTTGTATATGCGGAAAGTACATCTCTGTGAAAGCAATGACCACCTCAACAAGTAATCTGCTCTAAGTCACACTTTATTAAATTGCTTATACAAACTCACTTAGACAAAATGGTAATGTACAACTTATGCATGTAGCTCCGACTAATGAAGCTGACGATTTTTTTTTGTTAGTTATCGCACTCTACGCACACGGCAAAGAAAAGAGAGCTCAGCTTCGAATAGCTACGGGCCACCACAGACAGGTTATACACTATTTCTTTACCTACCTATATACCTAGGCAGTGTCGTATCTCGATATGAATCGAAAACTGAACGACAACAAAAACAACAACACAACACCGTAAAGAGAAACAACACAAACGACAAAAGGCAAGCTAAACAAAAACCTTATTTTGAGCTCGGGACTCGGGTCGAGTCTCAGCAGCAGCAACAACAGCAGCAACAGCACACACGTTCACTTTTCAAATATTCTTATTCTCCAAACCCAACCAAATATGAGGTAGCTCAAACCGTCTCACTCTTCCAATAGGAATTACATACTACCCGATTCACTCTGGCTTATGGTGCACGTACCTACTTGGTAGCAAGACCTAATCTCTCGCCAGTGTATGCCCCCAACAGAGTTTCGAGTTTGCTCTTCGATCAGTCTTAAAGAGTTGATCGTACCTTGCGCACCTGTAAATTAACTGTTTCGAGCGTCTTGAGGCGTATATGTATACGTATTGGCAACGGTTCGAGTGTTAGTGTGATCGCGTCTGTATGCGCCGTATCTAGTTTTAAGTCTGTCCCGTTCCGGCCTGAAATTCCCTCCTGCTCGCACCCAATTGGCATACTGGCGTGTGGGAAGAGATTGGGACTACTTGAGGAGCAAATTGGTAGCGCTAGCGTCAGCTCCCATTGAATTCATGCGAGGCACAAATCTCAGATACCTACCGAATGAAATTCCAAAACCTGATCCACTACACCACTACATAACATCTGGATTACTGTGTGATGAAGCTCGAAATGGATTTTTTGAATTAAGTGTGCGATATATGAGAAGTGCGCGACGACAATTCAAGTGAATTTTATTAATAAATTTAATTCAGTGTTTAGTAAATTGAATTATGCAAAGACGTTCTTGCATTTGTACTTGAATTTGAGTGTAAAAAGATACAAAAGTATCTGACAGTAAAACGCGTGTATCTGTAGAGGCACACACTAGCCCGAAGGGATTTAAACTGACCGTTTTAGTTGTGCGTGTTTTTTTTGCGTGTTTTCACATAGTTAAAGGTTAAAAATAAATTTAAATATAAAAGCAAATAATTAAATTTACTTTAGTGCATTTGAATTGAGTTGAGTAGTGGCCTGAACGTGTAAAGAAAAGTTAACAATTCTGGTGCGATCGTGTGTGTCTGTGTTGGTGTTTGCTGCCACTGCCATTGCCACCGAACACAGTGTGATGCCATGTTGGGCTTTTGATCCCAAAATGCTACTAGAGTAGGCCGCAGTGCGGAGTGTCTTGAATATTTTTTTTTTGTTTTCTTCTCAAACTGAATGTGCATGGATACACTTGGAGATATCTACTTTTCAATAACACAGACATGGATTTTGGATTTTAATACATTCTTGAGCGTAAGTTAAAAATTTTATTTTTTCCTCTTAAATTGAGCATACACAAAAATCCACTTAGATGTGCAAATAAATGAAAATGAGAAGAGAACCTAGGTACACACACTAAGTTGCACATTGTTTGCGCAGCTCGAGACGGTGAAGTTATTTACAGATACGAACGAGCGAAGATGATGGAAGGAAATGTTAAAAAATGCTTTGTCCAGCCTTCGATCGGGAGTATCCGTGATGGCCAGAGTTAGCCCAGCACCAGCACCAATTCGATGTGCCTACCTAATTTCTGAGACTATCATGATCGGGGGGCTAGTGCACTGCGCCACGTCATACGCATGCCCGGGCTCGTAGTACTTGCACCGCACGATGCGCATGTGACACAGGAAGACTAGTTCTGCTGTGCTCGCCTAATGGGTTCCTGATTACGATTATTCAGTATATTCACCTACCAGAAAAGCACCTCTAACGCAACGGGCGGCAGCCATCATTATTTTACTATGTATGTGTGTGCATAAAAAATATTAAGCCTTTCGACTTGGACCCTCTCTGGGCATCGGCATCGATCTCTGTTTACTTATTCCTTCTTCTCTGCCACTTCATTTTCTCGTCGTTTCGTTTTTTTTTTTTTCATTTTAATTCGTTTTATTGAATCTGGGTCCAGCAGAGGATGCTGGTGGTGTGGCTGTAGCTATAATCCACACTGACACTACACACGTACCAACTCGCATATGCGGTTGCTCTAGAGTTTATTGTTATTGTTATTTTCTCCGTTCGGTTCGGGGATCCATTTCTGTGAGTTCTCTCTTTGGGATGGCTTATTGATCCACTTTGTTGTTCCCCCATTTTTATCATGACGCTGCAAACTGCAAGTATCTGAACGTTTTTGTTTATCCTCCGTCTGTTGCCCGCTTAAGAATGTGCAAGGTTTGCGATCATAGCTCGGCGAGAAGTTGCATCTTGTGACGGTAAACGTATTCTTATCGACTTGCTTGATTCATTGTTGGTTAATTAGAGAATTTGTCATGCCTAAAGTGAAGATTATCGTTGAAGATACCAAGATACGCTCTTTTCGTATTCAACAAGCACGACTCTGCCTTAGCTATCCCCATGCAAAGTTGCATGCTTATAATCGAAAAGAAAATAACAATTAACATAATCTCTGGAGTGGAAGCAAGAAAGAGGAGATAATCTCTGGCGAGTTGGGGCTTAATGTCTTCCTAAGTTATTAGCGTAATATATTGTAAACGTTAAGCTTCATCTGGGCTTCTAAGTGAAAAAATTAACCGTTAACGGTACATTTAAGCAGTTTTGAAATCCATATTTTAACGAAATTCCATACACAGATGTTAATAGACTTTCCACTTCGTTTTGAAATGTTTCCTAAAAACGTTTTACTATGAATTAAAAAAAAAGTCATTTATGAAACCTCCACGTTTTTAACTTCAAAACGAAAGACTTGAAAGGTTGCTTATGTAGATTCTGATCTCTGAAACGTCGATCCGAAATTAATTATCTTGACAGACATCTGTGACACTACTTTCACAAAATGTCAAAAGAAATACACGGTAAATTAATATTCCTAGAAGGGCTCAACAAAAATTTGACAAATTTTACATCAAAAAATTAAAATTTAAATCACAAGTGGCATGCAAATCTATGGGTTGAAAAAAGCAGTTGAATGGGAGGAGTATTATCCCTCTGTACACAGTAGACATTTATGAATTTAAATAAAACACAGAATAATTTATATATCGGGCTAACATTAATGCCATTAAGCTAAATGTGAGCTTCATTGCTGAAAATATTTTTTCTATAGAATTCAGTATTTTTTTCAAAATATAGCTGCGACACAAAATTAAGAACCAAAAACCTAAGAAAATCGTAATGAAATAGTTCCTTTAAAGATTTGGTTAAAAGGCTGTCGGCGAGGAGCTCTGACAAATTTTGAACACAAAATGTTTCTGATACCTATGATGTATTTGATTGAGGCATCAAACTTTTGAGTCACCTCACACTCCCTTCAAAAAAATACTCCTCGGGTCAATTCTCTCACCGGATCTTTTTTCAATTTTGAGTACCAACCTTCTCCTTCGGCTTCTTATCCAATCCATTCATTTTCGGCAGTTACTTTTATTACTTTAATTTATTCCAAGACAAATCCGCTACATAATTCCCAATTTGTCAAATCGAAATATCAGCAAATGTCAATCTGATTTCCTGTTTTTTCCAAGCAGATACGAATGGTGTGAAAATGAACTCACGAAAAATAAATCTATTTCCATCTAAAGGGATAGATGAAAGATGGAACGGGGAAACGGTGCTGGTATATTATCAAAGAAACTGGTAATAAGAAGAGCAATCAGGCTTCCCGATCGCAGCAGTGGTTTCTTAACTGAGGTGCTGGCAATCGCTTAAGCAGCCTCCATAATATAAATAATGGCAATTCCAGCGAAGTGGACATTAAACAGTATCTGTTGGTGCCTTGAAATAACGCCGAGTGAAATAAAGTCGATTCTAAAATTCGGCGTTATTTGACTTTTACAAAGTAAAATAAAGACGAATTTTGGAATACGGCGTTATTTCAAAATTACAAAGTGAAATAACGCCGAACATTTCTTGTGAAATAAAGCCGAATTCAGAGGGGTTCATACTTTGTACACATCGGAGTGCGAGTTTGGGTGTACACACCCCCCGCTTGGGCTCACTGTAGCACGCAATCTAAATGTGAAATGAGGCCGAATTTTGGAATACGGCGTTATTTCGCTCGGCTTTATTATTTCTGCTACTGAAATAAAATCCAAGCTTGATCGCAGCTATCGCAAAGAGCTCAGGCTCTTGGTTCACAGCATAACGTAAAAATCGGATGTGTTCCTGATCACAGAGATACAGCCGAAACGAGATGGCGAATGAACTTGCAAAAGTATACTCTTATTCATTTTAACCCTTTTTTTATTGAAATATCACCTAAGTGTCTTAAGTGTTAAAGGATATTAACAAACAAAATTAAATTAATTACAAGTGTTTGTGTCGCCCCATCCCTAGTCGCGGTTCATACTTTATTGTCATTAATTAGCAGGGTTATATTCCGGAAAAAACGTTCACTTACCCAAATGTGTTTTTTTCAAGTGCTTTTGTTCGATTAACACTACACTAGATTTCAGCTACGCAATAATAACGTTTTATTGTATTAAATATACGTTCTGAATCTAAAAGTTAAAATGCTTCTTAATTCTTCATTAGGGGAAATATATATATTTTGATGATAGTTAAGATCATACCTATTTCGATAAGTTTGAAAGCCTTGGAATGGAAAATCAATTCTAGTTAAGAAAAAAGAAAAAACTGCAGCGGTTTGGGTTGAGAAGGTAACTTCTGACTCTCGAGCAGAAATTATACTTTTACAGCCGTATCCTAATCCGTCTTTTGATAAAGTCCGGAAAGAAGGCTTTAGAATAAATTGAACTAAATACTTCCCCGCAAATTCTGAATTACTCAGATTATTTCGAGCTGCCAATATTCTTAACTTTAGAAAATAATGGTGTACCGCATAGAAACGTACTTGGTAAAGACATTTTAATTTTATTCCATTACTCTATTTGTTAACATTCAGTTTATCATGTAGAACTAAATAGTACAGTTAGTCTTGTATACCTTTTATATGGGGCCCCATTTATATTGAGGATAAAACCAACAAAATTGTGCAACTTCGATTACAAGAACTATGAATTGAGAATATGAATAAAATCAGTAAATTTAGTTAGTAGGATAAAACTGAAAATTTTTGTTGAGAGATATTTTGGTAATAACTCTTTTTAAGACGTTATTAATAATGGTAAAAGTAAATGAGATATTTAATCTTATTTAACTAGAAAATACAGTGTGAGAAATTAATGATTTATTTTTTTAATTTTGTCTTAATAGAAAAATCAGATATAGGTACGCATTTTTAGGGAAAATCTGAATTATTCAGTTTTGAAACATTAACTTTCTTGTTTTTATTAATTTGAGGCATTTAACAAAATATATTTTACCAGCACTAAGAAACGGCCATCGGTTGTGAAGACTTTCCAATATCTGCTGGTAGGCATTTGACTAATACTAAATTGTCTTCTTCATCTTGAATCGGTCCCAAATCACAACGAAATTTCTGTAATGCTCTGTTTCAACTCATTTCAAATAATTCGCGGGGTATAGATAAAGTTTGTATTGCTTAAAGCATTGCTGGATTAAGTCACCCCAATCCTTCCTTCTTAATTGTCTGGACCGCTATAATGGTTCGATGGCATCTTTCAACGTGATTATCATCAGTGATATGGAGATTAAGAACGTATAGAGAAGTTTCTTCTATAACCCGCTTATAATTCACTGGGTTCACAAGGCTGATAAGCAGCTTCCTTTCACTATCAGCACATTGGTTTCTCAGAGACTACCTTGAACTCACTACCTAATGAATTAAACCAAATATATTGAGACTACCGGCGATGGCTTACACCTCAAACTCTTATTAATTGTATGCACTTGGTTTTGTTTACCCAGAACTTAAGGCTGTAAAAGTGACGATGTGTCCGCATGGTATTGAAACATAGAATAGTGTAGCGCCATATAATTTAAATAACAAGTCCAAATCAGCCGTTATTTTGTTGCGCACTCATGAATGATTCCATTATGGCCTATCAGATACACAGTAACATTTTAAAATCATATGAGAAGTCTACAATGCACCTTGAGTATCGTCGGATACAGGGATTAGGTATTAGGTATAAAACGATCCTTGTAGCCTTCTGATATGTTTTGAAAATGTGCTCATCTATCAATTTCATTTCATCTATTTCCTTTAAATTTTTTTCAAATAACTGTTTTCATAAATAAACTTCCAAAAAGTAGGCTTGGCCTAAGAATATCATTAGACGAGCGATATCAATAGCTCAGATAGGTTAAGTTAGTCTTGTAAGTTTTAGTTTTATATAAAACAAAAAAAAAGTTGCAACTGTCTTCTAATAGGTTTTGACTCACATTTTCCTATTTTCAAAAAAAAAATATATATAGTACATAACAATAATAAAAAATTCACAAAAAAATATAAAATTAAATTAAACAAACAAATTATATATCATGTAATGCGAACCATAAAAGTCTTTTACTTTGGCAAAAGTTAAAAATGTATAGTCTTTAAGTTTATTTAGGCTATTAAGTAGTATTAAAGAAATTGTGAATAAATAGACGTTAAAAAAAATATATATCAATAGCCCAGAATTGTATAAATATTTTACTCTCATGTATCTACATTTTTTCTTGAACATTCCTTAAAAAAGTGGGAACAGTCTATTAACGTAATATAAAGTTGTATAGACCTTTTTTTAACTTTTACGTGAATTGTTTTTTTTTATAATTAGAAAACTCCACCATAAAGGTAGTGTGTCTCAAATCTATCTATTCATGAACTGCTTTAGTGACTCTTTGTACTACCAACTAAGGTTAACAGACTGTATTGGATAGTATTGTTAGCTATAAATCGTTCACCTTTTCAAAACGTTCACTACTGGAATGTGGATACTTTATTTTATAGAGATGTTTGTGTGCTATACAATTTAGTCAGACTTTTCTTATATTGCTGGGTAGATAAACACTTCACACCATATGCTGCAAGTGACATTAATGATCGTCATTTTTACATTTATAATTGCTAAATGTTTATTCCGCATATTTCTCCTGTTAAATGTATTCTTTATATACAAGTTTATGATTGAAGGCCCAACAAATGGTAACATAGATATAGACGACAGACAGACAGAGCTGATAAGATCCCCTCATACAATGCTGATTCGTGTTTTTCAATAGAGACATACAAATTGTGTGTATTTAATAATAAAATATAAGAAACCTCAGTCAAAGTTTACCCTTTATATCATAGTTAAACTAACAAACAAGCAAAATTTATGTTAAGTTTTTGGGTTATACCACCACTCCAACAATGTTAGAAGCTCTTCTATTGAGCTTCGCGTGCAAAAAATTGCCAAAGTTCCGGCCGACACTTGAGAGAGTGGCATTTATTTGTCATCTGTGTTTTATTTATATAAACACAAATGTCCTTATTAAAAACACCGATTGAAGTCCATCTTATATACGGGAAAAAGATCGAGCGTAGACCGATAGACACACAGAATTCTTAGACATACCTTTTCGGATTTCTCAATCATCCTAGTGTCGATATTGTGTTTTTTGTCCAAAAACTCAATTCTTGTAGTAGGAGCATGTTTTCTGAAAGTAAAAACAGTTTTAGCGTTGAAATTTGGTCTTATATAGCTTTTAAAAAATCGACCTTGTTTCGCTTTGTGTTATTTCACATAACCACATTGTTCTTTGTTACAAACTGTATACCAACACACCCTATGGAGTAGGGTATAAAAATTCCATTAAAATCCCATAAGACCAATCTAAATCACCTTCCTACCGCAATTGCAACCACACAGTGCTCGTTTTCTAGTGTTAAATCGTGACGCTTGGCTTCCACTCGCACCAGGTTTGCTAACAAATAACGCTCTCGCACAATTCCTCACTATCTAACGCTAGTCTCGAAATCCCATATATAACTCAAGGCAAGAGCAGGTTCGTTTCAAATGTTTGGATATAGAAGCCACTGCATGTTTTTCTTATCTACGACCATTCGATTATCATAAGCCAATAAAGATACGAGATACTCGTACTTATGTCTCAAAAAAACTACCAACATATACCTTGCTTCCATATGCTTCTACGATAGCTAAATCATTGTAGCGCTGCGTCTTATCGGCCACCAACAATACTGGAAAAGGGGGCAGGTAATAAGGCAGGCACTGAAAACATAAAAAAAACGAGAGCAAATAACAACACGTCAACATATAATTAACTTTCCAGAACGTAGTTGTTGTACAAAATTTTGAAAGTTCCTTAGAAAAATATTTTTTTTGATAAGATTACGAGCAAACTATTTATCTAATTGGTTTGTGTACCTCTTTTTTTCTTGCAGATAGAGGCTTCTGGTTACTGTGCAAGAGCGTAGGAGACAGCACCGCTTTTAAGTGTTTTAAGTACGTGAAATGAAAACGGGACCATGCCGACAGAAAAGTCAGTAATTGACCATGGGAGTGTGCCACTGGTGCGTTCATCACGAATGGAGCAGTTTCTCCAGTCGCCGACTAGTTCAAATTCCGGCTCAGATGTGCAGCGCAGTTCGTCGGGCGGTCGTGGCTCCTCGGTCCTAACGCCGGGCTCCTCGTATGAGTCACAGCTAGCCTACCAACATCATTTGGCCGCAGCGGCGGGGATAATGCAATCGTCTGGCCCCCAATCGAGTCACCATCGGGAGATATCAGCGTTTGTGCCAGTGCTGCCATCGCGAAACATCCGCGGTCCAGGTGCTCTTTATTCAGGAATAATGGATGGGCCAGACGGGCTGGGCAAAGATGTGATTGGGCAGGCAAAGCGTGGATCCAGCTACGAAATAATCGCAATGATGGCTGACAAACGTAAAGAGCTGGCGCTTAGGGAGGCCGCAGCCGCTGCTATGCTTCTGCCACGTCCTGGTCAGGGACCAGGCGGTCCCCCGCCAGTAATGTACTCTCCAGCGTACCTCGGAGGACCTGGGCCATCGCCCACATCAGCCGGTTCATTTGCCTTTCCACCCTCGGCAGCCGCAAGCGGTCTCTTCCCACCAGGAGTGCCGCCCAGCATGCATGCCGGTCTGGATCGAAGACTTCTGCGTGCACCTGGACGTGCGTCGCGACCCAAGAAGCAATTCATATGCAAATTCTGCAATCGTCAATTCACAAAGTCATACAACTTGCTCATTCACGAGCGCACCCACACCGACGAGCGACCCTACTCCTGTGATATCTGCGGAAAGGCCTTCCGTCGCCAGGACCATCTTAGAGATCATAGGTAAGTCTGTTCTTGTTTGTCGTTGAACATTAAGTCTGTGTGTTGGATTTTATTACTCAACTACCAACTTGAGCTAGATTAATGGTGTTTGTCTTATCGACCGGAATGCGCGTGCATGTCGAAGAGTTTTATGACTACTTCGGCAGTTAAAGAAAAAAAATTGAATCTGCTTCTAAACACTCTCGAGAAGAGATAGCCAACAAATTAATGTAGAGGATAGAGCGTGTTTCGCGTTTTACGAGCCCAAAACAAGCCCATACCAGAAAACCTGTTCCAATTTCAATGATCGCCCGCCATCGCCATTGGTGATTGAATGTATATAGTGTAAGGCATTCAGGGCAAGTGCCTCGTGAACTGAAGTTACCTGTGCTCTGGTACCATCCAGGTAAAAAAAAAAAACTGAAAACATGTCTAATGGTTAATTTATGCCAACTTGACGGTAATGGACAGACGCAGGGTGTGCGTTTGTCTTCCAGTAATTATGGTACTTCTCTGCTGCGAGTATCGATTCGCGAACATTAAATTGAGTTGAGTAATCAAGCAAGTCACCAGGCCATCGTTTTGCTAATAGGTAGTAAATTAAAAATCAAGAACATTCATTCGACAGATTTTTAAAATTGGATTCCATTGAAAAAGCATCGCATAATCGATTTTAACGATCTAGATATTTATGTACATGTACGTACTACGTATGGTTGCACGCATGGGAATAATTCATTGGAATTCATTGTTTGTCTGAATAATAAGTGTGTACATTAAGTTTGCAATTGATGCAAATACATGGCATTCCAAAAGATAGGGTCACTTAGGCCCGGTTTTTAATGCAACATCATCCTATAGTTTCGGGAATAAACTCGAGAAAATTGTTTTTTAGCCCATTTAAGTCCAGAATTAACCCAGCAAGTTTGGTTATTTAACGCTGGGTTAGATTATCAAATGATAAAGTAGCATGCGAACAATTATTTTCAATTCTATTTATGTGAACATTTTATTAAATTATTAAGAAAAGGAATACGTGTACGGTATATTCAGATGTAGATCTAAGCGACTCGAAATTGTTTAAAGTTTAACCCCAAGGGAATCTCGACGGATGTTGAAATGTCAAAAACACATTTAGCTTATGGGGATATGTGTAAGATGGAAACGTGACGCAATGGGCGTTAGCTACACAGAAAAGTTTATTCTTCAACTTTCTGCGTACCTCTTATATTTGCGAGAATCTTTAAATTATTCCATAGGTTATAATATATGGAATAAGCAGCATAGATTAAAAGTACGGAATTAATAATGTGTTGTGTGATGAACTTCTTTATTACATAAATGATGCCTCATAAAATCCAAACATGGATGTCAACTCAGTAGCTAATTCATCAATGAAACGGGATTTTTACTAAGAACGCCCATTTCACATTCCTGATTCTATTTTAAAAACAGTCCTTTTCATACGGTCTTAAAATATCAATCTCTCTAATGTGCTGACAAGAACTTGAAAAACATTTGGGAAATTTGTAATCAAAAAAGAAAGCTTTAGACTTGCTAGTGCTACCGTCTGTTGGAAGATGTTACAATGTAACTCCATTTCCACGGTATGAATTACACTAAAGTTCTACAATGCTGTCTTATTTTTTCGTTCTGGAATATCTATATAATTTTACATCAGGAGCAAAATCGTTGGAACCCACTTTAAAACTTTTCGAACACACTGAAAAGTTTATTAATATCGTACTTTTTTCCTGAAATTATGCTTCGTATATATTGTTAATTCAATTCAGCTATCCACTTAATTATTTTATAACTTAATAGTTTTTATGCAATTAAATTATACACTTGATGATTTCCAATAGCAATATGCGTAGCAAGCTGTGAAAATATATAGGTAGCACTCGCCCGATGCGAGTATGCGACACCAAGTGACCAAGTGTTTGCTCTCAGTCGGAAAACAAATTCGCTTGTTGCTCAGGATAATTAAAAAAAAAACATTTCAAACACAATACATTTCACAACTCCATTACGTCAGTCAGTTTGAAATTTTCATTTCGATTCGTATTCGGTAAACAATTTTGTTGAATGATGAATTTAGGCTGAAATAAGATAGTCGAATTGCTCATTTCTGAAATACCGATCTAATTCACTTAGATCGATAGACAACATTAGTTCTAAAAGGATTTGTAAGAAAATTCATTTGATCACAAAAAATAAACAACAGGAACATAGCGTCTCCTTGGCGATTGCTTTTTTGTTTGTACCCTATCCCATAGGAGTATATTAGTTTTGATACATAGTTTGTAACATAGAGAAATAATGTAGCTAGATATACCTAAAAGAATTTAGATCGTCTCAGAATCGATAGCTGAGTCGACTTAGCCATGTCTGTCTGTCCGTCCGTACGTCACCAGGTTTTGGGCCATAAATTGTGAGCTAGAATGATGAAATTTGGTACACGTGTTCTTTGCTGCTCCCAGCAGAACAAGTGAAATTTTTTTTTAAATCCGCCCACTGCCACGCCCCCTTTTTAGAAAAACGAAGTTTTTTATCAAACCATAAGGAATTTTGAAAATGTTTCTGAACAACATATTTAGAATATGAATTTTCGGAAACACTTTTAATGCACAATCATTAGTCATATTAATATGAACATTTCATCTATAGACCATTTTAACCCACGCTCACTTTTTGAGGCCGTTTTTATATAAAAACCATTTTTATACACTACCCCATAACATATGCAGGAGAAAAACCTTGTCTTTTGTAGAACCGTAAAATTTGTTGTGACAATGCCATTTTTTATATTTAATCCCAATCGTGTTTTAAGCCATGTCCACTTTTTGGGTATATTAGTTTTACAGATGGGATGCGATAGGGTATTCAACGATCCGCACAGCGAATTGTAACCTTTTCATATGTTTTTTTTTCAAATTGAATTGAATTTTTTTAAAACAATAAACAATCTGTAAAACTCATTGATAGTTGCTTCCCTTCACAAAGTACCTACTATTATAGACCACTTATGAAAATGACAAAACTGAAGTTAAGTTTTAACGTTGAAATTTGACATAAGCTTCGGATTGTTACCAACTATTATAGTTCAGTCATTAGTCTGTGAAAATGATGTTTGATTATATCAAGATAATAATAGATATTATTATTTTTATTTAAGAATATATGGAAATCAAAAAACCAACAAACTTTAAAATGATTTTTGAAAGCTAAATCTGTAACCCGAACCAAAACGCTATTAGTATTCATAAAAATCCTTTTTTATTCAAATTCGGTATATATTTTTCAAATCTAGCCATCTAAAGGACGAGGGAATCTGTCCAGACTTTTGGGTTAGTAATACAAAAACGATGTAGTCGTGCACACACACCTCATTTTGAATATGCTTATGGCCAAGGCAAAGGAAAAATTAATATGTACCTTTTTGAAAAAAAAAATTTGTTAATTACTTTACTTTTATATTACTTAATGATAATTCCTTAGGAAAGCTCCTAACCAAATTTATAACAATGCAGAATAGAATGAAAATTTATATCACCAGATTACCAGATGGCTCTCAAATTAAGGTTATACATATTTGGCAAAAGTTGGTTGTTTATCTGTATATTTATTTAGGTTTATCTGTATATTTAGCATTATTTTAAATCTCAAAAACTGTATTCTCTTTCAAATAAAACAAAAAACAGTTGCCGAATCATTATTTATTTGGAAGCATGTACACATCGCACCTTTAATAAGTAGTCATGTTGTCGGTATTATTTAGATAACAATTTATATTAAGTAGATTTTCAAAAGGCGAAACAAAATCTAAATGAGGTACAGGCTTTTAAGAAAGAAAAAATCTCAGGCATATAAATTACTACTTTTTAAAGTAGTTATCATTGTTTGCCAATTGCTAGGTGTAGGTACATGATATTTTTAGTAGGGTTTAAACCACAATGATTTGTTTTCGTATTTTGCGTATTTTGCACACTTTCTGGAAAACGTTGTTTTTGGCCAAACGTAAGGAATTGAAAATTGGCAATATGTTTATATGTATTTTCGAACTTTTTGAAATTTTCATAAAAGTTTAATGAGTTTCGAAAATGTTATCAACTATTTATTTAGTCAATATTAAAATACATATATCGTTGTCTATAGAACCACTTCCGCTTTTTGGTATTTTAATAAGATAAAGAAATATTATCATATGTTTAAAATTTCTTAGCAACCATGATCTTTAAATGTTGCCCAAAGAAAATCCCAGACCACAGTCATTTGTTATGTGCGTTTTCCAGATTTTAAAATTGCAGTTTTTATAATTTCGCCATAAGAAAAATTTTTGCTACGTACTCTTTCGACGTTAGCGTTAGCATTACAAAATAAAACGGCAAAGCCAATTTACACTCGCACAGCAAACTTAAGCCTTCGCCAGTTTTTGGGCTTTAAATTTTGTGCCAGAAAGATGTAAACTTTTCAAATAAAAATGAAGTTTTTAGTTAAACCATAAGGATGAAAATACACCGATAATATAGGTTATAGATATGAAAATTTCGTCTATAGGTCATATGCCAACTCTATATGGGACATTTTTCTGTTGAATAATAAAATTTGTTCTAAAATATCTTTGTTCATGAATTCAGTACAGGAGTAAACATTCAAACATCTAATATCCGCCCCTGCCATACCCATTTTCAGAAAAAAACGTAGATTTCGGTCAAACCAAGAGATTTGATAAAGTATCTATTTCAGACAATCTCATTTGGTATATTTCATCAATAAAATTTTTGCGAATGATTAATTTAAGGATGGAATGGAATAGTTTATTAAACGATTGGCGCGGCGGAGTGTAGTCTTTTCATATGTTCTTTTTTGCAATTGCACTCATTTAAGTTCGATCTTCATACAGACATCGATATTGGCCCATTCTTCTTGAAAAACGGTGGCATTAATACTTTAACCACATATTGTGGAATGTATCTGTTGACAAGTATTCATGTGATGGGGCTAGAAATGACTGATCTAACTCAGATATGCGATCTTATCGGAATTTGGCTATTGTGCGCTATTTCGGATATTTATTTTCGTCTAAGTTTTTCGGATTTGAAAAAGCGGATTATTTAAGGGGGTACACCTTACCCACCACTTTGACGTGTTAATCGACCAGCAGGTAATCGATGTTAATTAAAACAAAATTGTTTAATACAATTAAAAATTACGATAATGGGTTTTAATTAATAAAACTTTCCGTATTGCTTAAATGTGTATAATTTAATTTCAACTATTGGTATCATAGTGCACGGCTAGACCTTACTAGATAGGTGTGTGCTCGATCTCGTCGTTATTGGCAATCTATTAATAACATTTTATAATATAATCGAACACTTTTTTTCTGCAAAAGGATGTTATAAAATAAGAAAAAAATAATTGTATTATATATATAATTATTGGAATACTAAAAATTCGACTAACGCATACATTTCTTCCTCACCCCTCGGCTGTCACCGACTCATCTCCATACAAAACTATATTTCCACCCGACCTTCAGCCTGTAGTGATACCTATTTACATCTATTAGGATTGTTCTTGACAGAGTGTTGCTTAGCTGTTCTGTTTTCGTTTTAAAATCCGATAACAAAAAAAAAACAATTTTTTGGCGCAACAGGCTTGTTAGTACCCAGGGCCGAGCGAAGTACGTGTGTACTTCTTGCACGATGTTCTGTTTTAGGCCGAATCCGAACGGCTAAGTTGAGACAATTGACAATTATACTATTCAGATAATCACGAGAGAAGGGCAGTGAAAAATCATTTTGGTGTTGCTACGGTTGGGACTCGAACCCAGTTCATCGCACTAACCGATAAGCAAATGTATGTTCATATTTTTAATAATAAAATATTTTTTTTACTTAGGCATAGTATTACGAAATACCCTCTATAGGTAAGCGATTACCTTGGTCAGAAAATTAAAGTACAGTAAAATGTTTAGTTCTTTAGATATAGCGGTTAAGACTGTGCGTAGTCGGTCACTTACCCAAACAACCCTTTTTTATACTAGATAATGTGTCATAATTTGCAAATGGTGTCAAATGCATTAATCTATATATATAAAAATGGATCTTGGTTTGTTCGGATGCTTAAAACTCGAAAACGACTGGACCAAATTGGATACTTCCTTCTGCGGATTTGTTCGTAATTGCTCCGCGGAGGTTTAGGTAAAAAGAAAAATTGAAAAATTCTCAACAGGTGGCGCTGTAGGCGGTCATTCCATTTGATAGGACAGTAATAATAAATAAATAAATAATTTATATGGCAAAACAACGTTTGACGGGCCAGCTTGTATTGTATAATTAAGAAAAACAACGAAGCGATATACACCTGAATAACCCAAACATACATACATTTGACGTATTCCGGACTGTTGTTTTAACGCAGCGTCAATTTCTCCAGACTTCTTCCTTTGGGGATATCGAAATATCGTTTTTATAACAACAAACCACAAACCTCGCAAGTCTGCCGATACGCGAAAAGATTTGATTAGTTATGGACTAAAAAAGTTATGGCAAAAAACTGGAGTTGAGGTTAGGGTTGATTATACAAAAAACTTAGGATGTACTAAAGCAATCGAAACAATGAACACATATAAATCGTGAGAACAAATGTGCTCCTTTTTTTTATTAATCACAATCATCTGTGAAGAAAAGTGAAACTTGGTCATTAAAAAGAAAAGTGATTTTGGTTGAATTATATTAATAACGAATTTACATTTTCCGAAGTCTCAGTTAATTACATTTTCCGAAGTCTCAGTTAATTACTGATCCGAAGTCTCAGTATATAACTGAATAACTGATGCTGGTTCTAAATATTCAGCAAATTATGTAATAATGATTTTTTATGATGGCTTTATCTAGGTCTTACTAAGACCCGATTTAATTATTCAGGGTTGTTTATACTCTAATAAATGGTATTCAAATTATATTTTAATTTATAAGAAATATTTATATTTTGATAAATGCTTTGTTAAATGAGTCGGAAAAAGTAAAAGTAGATATATACAATATTTTCCATGTAATAAGCAGTATATTTCTGTTTATATTATTCAGCTCGGACTCATTAAACCACTCTAACAACATCGATATACATTTCAAAACATTGCCAAGCTTCTGCAAATGTTTGGCACGTTGTTCTTTAATTTTTTTATGTGTGATGTTCTAACATGCTGCACAAGCGCATAAGAAAATTATAAAATTAATATTTCTAGCTTTAGAATAAAATACATAGGTACCTAGGTTACTTAGGACCACCTGCATGGATGCATTTTATTTAACTAAACAGTGGTTAGCTCAACTATTTTGTTAACCACCTCAAATCTATGCGATTCAAGCAAATAATTAAAAAATCTGTATTCACCTTCCATCGCATTATTGTGTACCCTCTTTAACTTTCTAATGAATGCCACGATAGATGTAACATCAATGACGTGCGACGGATTCGTATACCCGATACGAATCAAAGGCGAGCCGCCTCGTCGCCGATTGTCATTAGCATTTCGGATGAAAAATATGGCCGATGAGTAAACAGTTCCTCCGAAAATTCAATTATTCTGTGTGTACTTTGATGTTTGCTCGTTTTTTGCTATTTGCTATTAAATTCCGAGTTGGTAGCCACCCAAAAAAAAAAAAACAAAAAATGTTTTCGAACAATATTTAATTTTCATTTTCTATTTAATTTCAGATACATTCACTCAAAGGAAAAACCCTTCAAATGCACAGAATGCGGCAAAGGATTTTGTCAATCAAGGACGCTGGCTGTTCACAAGATCCTACATATGGAAGAATCGCCACACAAGTGCCCAGTGTGCAGCAGGAGTTTCAATCAGCGTTCTAATTTAAAAACCCATCTTTTGACGCACACCGATCATAAACCGTATGAGTGTTCCTCATGTGGAAAGGTCTTCCGTCGAAACTGCGATCTACGAAGACACGCGTTGACGCATGCCGTAGGTGACGTTCCAACAGAAGTCTTGGATGTCGGCGAGGAGGATGGCCAAAATGGAACCGATGACGAAGACGATTCACTCTTAGAGGTTGATTCCCCAAGACAGTCTCCCGTCCAGAGGCACAGATCGCCATCACCTGATATTGTGGTGCCAGAAGTTGAGGAGAATAACTCAAATTGTGGAGAGAAGGCTATCAGTAATATACAGCTAAAAGGCAACGAAAGCGTAATTAATAATGAGAGTTGCGAGTTAGACGACCACGATGATGACGAACTCGATGAAGACGATGAAATTGTCGATGAAGATGAGCAGCGCTTTATAGAGCAACTGAATGCGGAGAAACGAAGGGAACGCGAAGAGGCAGTCACGCATTGTCACCACGAAGGGGGCGAGACATATACAATGCGGCCTAATTTCTCTGATAAAGACCGAGAGTACAATGATTTTCTATGCAGTGGTCTTTTGCCGCCACCTTATGGTGCAACCATGAATGCACATCCACATCTTCCGGCTAGACCTCCACTCATATCAGGTCTAGCGCAATCTATACATTCGCCATCTTCAAATAAGCCGCCCGAGCCTTATATTCCAATGCTACATGTTCGTCGAGATCTACACCACCAGAAAAATCCATCCACTCCTCCAGTGTCCACAGAGACGCTGTCAGCCCATTCTACAATGGATTCTATGCCAAGTTTCCTTGGATCTATTCCCATACGTAAGAGACCAATCGGACTAGATGGTGAACCGCATTTGATATCGCATAGATCACCACAATTCAGCAGCCACACACATATGGCCATCAATATGACTCGACAGCATCACTCTCTCATGAAGACTAAGGACGATATACCCTTGCACGACATGGCACCTCCATTGTCGACAAAACAAAGAGATCACGTTCAACCCATTATTCATCCGGCTACGGTCACGTCGCAAATTCTGATCGAACCAGGTCCACCACCCGACATCTCCATGCACATTACCCCAGTGCCTAGTGTCCTTTCGAACCCAGCACAGCAACCGCCGCCACCACCGGTACAACCTACGCACCAAGCCCCCAGGGCCAACCATCAACCACCACCTAGACGGACTGGTTTCAGCATAGAGGACATCATGCGCCGCTAAGGCGTTTCACACTACATATACCTTCCTACCAGCGAGCTATCATCATTTTAAGAAGGGCAGCTAGCCACCTAGATAATAATAAAAGCCTATTAGATATGTGATTCAAAATTTATCTGTATACAATAAAGTCTAGCCTAAGTAGAGCCGCTGTTGCCTTTTGCAACATATGCGCTCATATATAGATATTTTAAAGTGCCCAGCCCATTCCGTTAGGGGCTATATTATTAATGTTACGTTTTCTTTAGTATAAGTCGTTATTAAGGCTTGCCAAACACTAAGTGTTTACTTTACATATATTTTGTATTAACTTCCTAGCAAAGGGTCGCCTTTGTCCAAGTAGTAATGTAGCTGATGGACGCACCTTCGGTGAACAAGTTGTGAACGCGCAATGTAAGATTAGTTTTGCACACTTAGTTAGTAGGTCTAGATATACATAGTATATAAGTTAAGGGCTTAGATGGAGTTTCGAAAGTATTTTATTTGCCTCTGTAAACTTTTAAAGTTTTTCCATCGCTAATTATACAAAATAAAGTCTACTAAGAATTAATGATAGATGAGTTTTTATTTGGTCTACAAGCTATCTTAAAGTTAAAAGTACAACCCGAAGTTTAGTCCTTGACCACTGTTTTTTCGATTCCCAGTCAGATGGTAGACGCAGTAGTCAAAGACCTTGTCATACTGAACTTTAAGACCAGATTTTTTCAGTAAGATGATCTAGTTTCTGGATTTAACTTAAGAAACTTGCTTTTCAGTCAATATTAATCCAAAGTTAACCTCGAGTTGACCAGTAAGTTTGGTGAGTTAACCCTGGATTAAATGATCATGGGTGCCAGCACGTAAATTGATACAATCGAGGATTGTTGATCGACCTGCAACTCTAAACAAATGTTTCTTGGCAGCACGTAACTTGAAACGAGTTTGTGAATTGTACTTTAAATGTCATTGTGAACTATAATAGGTATGTTCCCGTACAAAAAAAATTTTACTGATTCTTACTGATTTTTACTGCGGAAAAATAATTGCATGCAAAACTTGCGTACGGGAACGGTTTTATGTAAAAATCAGTAAGAATCAGTAAATATTATACTGTACGGGAACAGACCTAATGTGAAGTGTCAAATGAGTATTTTTGAATTCGTAAATCATTTTCCAAGTTCAAATAAAAAATCATATTCTTTGAGTCGGAAAGTGAGGACGAAGAAGGACCTAATACTAAAATTCGAAGGATGTGTTTCAGAGATAAAAGCAACCCGCTAGAATTATGTGAAAATAAATAAGTTTTCACAAAAGAACAACATAGACAAATTTTAAAATTGATTTTTTTTCTTAGCTCTGTGCAGCAGGGTAGGGTCTTCAAAGAATGTTCCTGATGATACTAAACTCATTAAGGGCCGGTTTGTTCACTGTCGGTCAACTTTAACGGACGGTTATTCCAGCCGATAACCGACGAATGCTTTTGTTCACAAAAAATTAAACCGGAGAATCCACGGTTAGGTTAGTTAACCGGATAAATCTGTAACCGCACGATTTTGTTCGGTTAATGGCATATAACCCATGGTTTTCTGGAATTTCATTAAGGAACAACATTCTGTGCAACATCAGTGAATTATTCCTATGCTACAAAAAAAAAAAATTAAATAATAATAAATATTACTATTAATATGGAGTCATTTGTATTTGTGTGTATTCAACATTTTTTTATATGAATTACAAATTTAGTGCATTTGGAAATTGCATTAAGGATTCGTGGAGTATAGTAATGAGAGTGAGAACGATCCCTACCAATTGTTGGTTGAACGGCGGCAGTATCACCTATAGGTACGATTGGATCACTTCAATAAATGGGACGAAGTTGAATTCCCAGTTTATCTGTCAGAATGAGTTTGACAGATAAACTGGAAAATGGAACGATTTATCGCACATCCACGGTTAGGTTACCGAAGCGAAAAATCTAGTGAACAAACCCTCCTCGTTAACCGCAGATTCTTAATCGTTGGTTGAATCAAAACTGCGTTAACCTAAACGTCGATTTAACCGGCAGTGAACAAACCGGGCCTATGTTTTACAAGAAACATACGAAGCCCATCACTTCCACCAGTATTACACTTTGTGCAACATTTCTCCTAGCTAGTGGGTGTTACGAAAGTAATGTCGGGACTAATGTAGGTATTGCTGAGTGTGGCACAGACAACAATTTTCAAAGTTCCATTTTGATGTTGGAACTCCCTCAACAGCTGCTTCCAGGCCGGCGCACTATATGCATATTTTTTTCCTTCTTGCACGTTTTAAGTACCTCTTATAAAAATGGTAAACATTTAATTATGTTTGTTGTAACTATTTTCTATCGAGCGATAGCGATTTTTGTTTCAAACGTCATGTTCAAGATTGTGTGCTACCAAATCTGTTGATACAATCGAGGAATCGACTATCCTCGATTGTATCAACAGATTTGTTTCCAAAATATGTGCTGCCAACCGTCGATTGTTTCGATAAAACTCGATTGTATCAAGTTAAGTGTTGGCACCCCAGATAATAAAATAGCAAGCGAACAATTATTTTGAATTTAATGTACGTCAACATTTATTTAAATTGTCAAGAAGCTTATTCTTGAAAAGGTGTATTTACTGGCAAAATCACAGCGTAAGTGTTTCCGTCTGTCTGGATGGTCCTCAATAGATAGAAAAATCTTCTGAATGACCTACAATTCGGGTTTTGAATTTGGTGATTTGATGTCATATTTCAACGAAAAGATGAAAACCAATAAATCGACACATAATCATAATACACAATACCAAATTTGAGAATCGACATCGATAAATATCGATTGTCGTTCTCCAATCGACACTCCCAATAAAGGTCTAAGGACATTGAAACGCTAATAAACTCTGATATCAGCCTATATTTGACAGTGCTTGCTATAAAGTCCTTTTGTCGAAAATGGGTGATTTTAGCATACATACCTACTAATAACGTTCTTAACAACCCTCAGAGCTAGTTTTGGTCTAAGTATTTCTCAACAGATTTTTCACTTTTGCTCAACAACGAAAACGCGTCAGAATGTTTTCCATTGGTAAATCTAGATTTTGAGCTTTCAGATCGATTTTTTTGCCATTGTATTGTTGTTTCGTGGCTGTGACAATACTTTTTCACAGCTGAAATAATAAGTAAAACGAAAATAGCTCTTGTCGAACTCTATCATTTGTATTTTTGTAAATGCAAGGTGGGGCAGATCTGCCGAAAAATCCAGATCTGCAAAATTGATCTGAGATAAAAACATATGAGAAGGCTACAATCCGCTGTGCGGGTCGTTTAATACCATATCCCAATCTATCTTACAATTAATATCCACAAAAAGTGACATTGTCACCACATCAAGTTCAGAAAGTTTATCTTAATCTCTTAGGGTTTGACGAAAAAAAGGTTTTTTTATGGAATAGGTTTTACAACTATGTTTCTTAGGAAAACGCCCCCAAAAATTAAAAGTGGGTTAAAATTATCTACATTAGAAATGTTTATAGTATTATTCTAGAAATATTTTCATCAAAAGTTTTTTCATTTTTATTTTTAAATTGTACAAAAACGTTTTTTACTGAAATCTCCCCAAAAAATGGGCGTCACTAAAAACTTTATTTAGACGAAATATAGATATTAGAATTGTCTAAATATGTTGTTCAGATACTTTTTTTCAAATTCTTAACCGTTTGGCCAAAATCAACGTTTTAATGAAAAGTGTGCGAAGCAGTGGGCGGGTTTTGAATTTTTTTGGAACAGCACGCACAAGGATCACATATACCAACTTTCACTATCTTAGCTCAATGTAAGCCCTAAAAACGGGTGACCTACAGAAAGACATGGCTAAATCGACTCAGATAGTGATTCTAAGTCGATCCATATACTTTGAGGTGTATCTATCTACCTAAATTATTTCTCTATGTTACAAACTATGTATCAAAACAAACAAAACAAAACCTTAAAGTATATGGATCAACTCAGAATCGCTAGCTGAGTCGATTAATCTATGTCCGTTTTCCTATGAAACGATCCGCACAGCCTTCTTATATGATTTTATCAGCTTGTGATACCGTCCATGCTTCCATGTATCTAGTTTCTCCCTAGTAAGTCGAATTAGGGCTTTCTTACTTAATTGCCTTCTTAGACTGAAGAAACAGCGATTGGCAAGGGGAATCCTTCGTTTGATATCAGACGAGGTGTAATTGTAAGAATTAATATCGAAGCCGATGTATACAGACCCCTTTACTACTACCAAGTTATACCTGTCAATTGTAACGTTATGTCCGAATTATTGATGTTGTTCCCCCCTTCTTGTTGGCAACCTATCTTGATCTTCCATTCCACTTCATCGACCGACGATAAAGAAGAACTTCCTTTTTCCAAATTAACAACATTTTTAGCGACTTCGAATATATGGTCGTTCCATCAGGGTCATTACTAACATACCGAGCAAGGGAAATTTTTCGGTTTCGACAATGCAAGTGACATTCATGGCTAATGGCTGTAAATGGACAATGGCTGTAAATGTGGGTTTCGCCTAGAAGACAAAGACAGCATTGTGTTTTGGAGGCATTAGATTTACCAGATTTAATTATGCTGCCAAGATCGGAATTTAATGAGATTAAAATATTTTGTCGTTTTTGTTCCACTTCCGAGTATCGGAGACAGAACGGAGCCTCGGGGAACACCAGCATTAATTTGGTGAGTAGCAGACTTGAAACTGTCCAAAACAACTTGAATTGAACGTTTCGAGAGATAGTGTCTAATCCATAGAAGAAGAGTTTCATCGATCCCAAAAGCACGCATTTTCGACAAAAGTTCTTTATGCCTGTCAAATGCCTTTGAAAAACCGTACTGAAGGTCATTTAGGAGTTTTCGTGATTGAAGATATTTCTTAAGCTGACGGTTTATCAGCGTTTCCATGACCTTAGAAAGAACCAATTGTACTTACATCAATTGGTCGGTAGTTGGGGAGAGAGAACAGACGATTTGTGAATGTTAAGATAAAGTAATTTTCTTGCTACTGTACGAGAACGGAAGTGGATTGGTCCCAATGCTCTATGTTCTCAAGTACAGGAGGAGACTGTGCACAAACTGGTTACAAGAAACTGGCTGCAAAGGAGTAGCAAGCAGATTGGCTTTGTCTGTTGAGGTGACAGCTGGAATGTCACTGTAGATGAGCGTCGGGATTTAAGATGAGGTCTAATTCTTAATGTTTTTGACAAACGACCAAAAGTGTTCTCAAGTACGGAAGGAGACTGGGCACAATCTGGTTACAATATTGGGACATAGTCGACTTATTTTTGCTTTTAGTCGTGGGAGAATTTGACAAGCTTAATGTGGGCATTACAGTCGTTTCTGGCTCGTTTGAACTTCAGTCGGTTTTCCTCAGTAGGATTGGTCTTACTTAATACTAAAGTGGCGCTACAGTCCGGAATGAGCCTGGGCCTCAACCGAAATGCTTCTCCAATTAGCCTGGTCCTTAGCTAACTGAAATCAGTTGTGCACTCCAAGTCGATTTCTACTTCTGAGCCCCACTTTAGGCGAGGTCTTCCTCTACTACGGCCGGCGTGTGGCTGGAAATCGAAGACTCTGCGAGCCGGAGTATTGGTGTCCATTCGTTCAACATGTCCTAGCCACCTTAAACTCCAATGCAGAGTTTTTTGACTAGCGACATGTCGCTGTACAGCTCGTATAGTTCTTGGCTGAATCTTCGTCTCCATAGCCCGCCAACGCAAACGGGACCGAAGATTTTTTCTCTCGAATCGACCGCACAGATTTCTTCATCCGCTTTTGATACGGTCCATGCTCCAACGCCGTAGAGCAAGACTGAGATAATCAGGGTCTTATATAGGATATCCTTAGTAGTAGGATTGGTCTTATATGACCAAAAACAGACCTCTTTCAACGTAACAGCCTCTTTGCAGCTCGAGTTTTACCACCCGTTTGCCTTTGACACTCGTTACCCGGTGAGGGATAAAGAATTTTCACCCAGGAGAATGGTGTTGGTTATTGCAACGGCAATAGCATCCACATCACTATCGAGAAAGCATAATGACCAGTTAAAATTCTTAAAGAAACCGTTAAGAGCTTCCCAGTTGGCTTTCTCTTTTTGCCATACGGTTCTTTTAGGAATTTGTTTTTAAACTACGTGGTAAGAGTGCGAGAAATTAGCCAATACGATACAGTGGCCAGGCGAGCCTAGAGGCGATAAAACATTGATAGTGTATTTATTAGGATGTGAGTTTAGAAACAATCCCAGAGTATTAGCGGCTTGACTGTGAATGTCCGGAATTCGTGTTGACTCATTTACAAGCTGAGTTAAGTTGTTTACCTCAGCAAAGATCTCAATAAACTTTCCTTCAGGTGTTAACTGTCCAGAATGTCGAAGCCAGGAAGAATTGTGTGCAACCACTTGATAAATATTTTAAGTCATTATTCATTAATCATGAAGATCGTTAAATATAAAAATTAGTCATTCGGTAAGGTAGTGATCCCAATTACGGTTTAAAATTAAATCAACGCCGAAATTTGCTATTATACCTGCAACAGACTGAGTTCCTCTTAAAAAAAATAGAAGAGACAAATCTCCCTATCCTAAATAGTTCAGTGTTATAAAAGGTCAAGTTGCGAGTTTAAAACAATGCTATACCTTGGTTACTCTTCAAAAGCCCTGACTTTAAAAAATAAAAAAAATAAAGATAACAATTATGACATATTCTATTCTAACAGCTTCACTAATATTTTCTATTCTAATTCGAAAAAAAAACTGTGTTTGTATAACAGTTAACATTAGTTAACTTAAGTTAACTGTCTCCGGTTGCATACTGAAATTGGTTTTGGTCGCCTTTCAATAAAGGGATCCTCCGTATGTTCAAAGTATCCGTGGGATATGGGAATAGCCCATATTGATGCTTTTTTGAACAGTTTGGTTATTGTGTAGTAACTTTTGTATCTCTCTAGACCGTTTAGTTATACAAATAAATAATTGACTTCTGTACGCAGTAAATCATGCCTTTAATAATAACAACAATGCTGTATACCAAAAAAACACTCCAAATTAAATAATCGTATTAAGTTTCCCTTTGTATGTCTACCCTTTCCTTGCTTACACGAGCAGAACAAGAGAAGCTCCTGCTTCACCATCACTTATGTATATTAACTGCAAATTCATTAATATAACCATTTAAGCACACAGGAGTACCAACTCGCAGTAGGTGCCTACTTAACATTGAGCCGTGTTTATGAACCGGATCACGTAAGATGAGTGGCTTGCGATTCCGTCATATTTTGTTTCCCCGAACTGGGCATGGCGAGAGCTGCGGTTACCATTCGCAAATGGGTTAACCTGAAGGAAGCACACGTACTTGCATCTGTACGTGAAATCATAAAACGAAAATTTAAAAATCAATTTCACTAAGTGAGATGAATACTTTCCGCTTTTGATTTTGTCATCCATCGGTAGGTAACAATTAAAACACAGTCATGCGATATGAATAATTGCATTTGTTGAACACACGTACATACACGCAAACACTCGAATATCAAAGTTATTTTTAAAGAAAACCGATATCTCATTTTTCAAAAATATGTAGGGTTGTCAGTAAAAGGGTTCTTATCAGTAGCGCTGAGTTCAAATAAAACAAAAATTGTTTGCAAACTACTAATATATTGAGTTATTAGCCAAGAGAATCTCAGCATCTATCAACTTGTTGAGGTCTTTATCAAGCTTATCTTCTAAATATTTCAGTTTTCGTTTTCATTTCCACAGTAACCGAAGCATTGAGAAGTGCGACTAATGCTTCAGTTCTCAAGCCCCCTGTGTGAAAAATACTGCCCATATGTTTCCATCATAGGAATCAAAGGTGTTAAATTTGTGGTTAAAAAAAGAAGAATGAAATGCTTAACTGAAGTACACAGCTCTTCACTTCTTAACATCTGCGATAGAACAACATGAATAATCGAGAGCTGTTCTAGTGCTAGAACTTTGGATAGCAGCATATGGACTGGACCCAAATTATGTTTCACTGGAACTCAAGACTCAATAATTTACCAAATCTGTTCAGTTCAACATATATGCGCAGTACACAGGAAGAATCGTCTGTAAGGCGGATTGCTAGTCTTCGCATAGAGTGCAGTCAATGTATGCTTCGGAGCCGAACTCCAAACATCAGAATAGTATTCCAGACCTAGTCTAGTTACATCTAACATAGTTTGAACTCTGCTGATTTGACAGTATTGCTTTCATGTTGCTGCCATGATACCACATACTTAATTGTGATGCCTATCAGATGCATCTTCTTATATAATGACTGTATTTTTCATTTCGATTTGCGAAGGGTCTTCGTTTATAGAACAAATTTTGTTGATATAGACAAACACTTAGCATCTCTGCGCTAATAGGCGTGCCATTTGTGTTAGCCGCTATCAGAGTATTCCAAAAATAAAACAAACGGTTATTAGTTGCCCCAAATAAACCATTAATGTGCAGCAAAAATAGAGTGGGTGAGAGAATAGATCCTTGTAGCAGGTTTTAGGAAATCTATCTGACGAAACGATATCTATTACTTCTTCGAAAGATCTGTCTTTAAGAAAGATTCATCCATATGCATATTTGAGGCAGTCAAAATGCTGTCAATTTGACAAGCAAGAACACATATTGCCGATCGATTATTCATTTATCCCTTTCTAGGCAATCAATAATCATCAAAAGTAATCAGCTTGCATTTTTCTCATTTTTTAGGAATGGGTTGGAAAATCTGTTAAACATACGAAAAGTTCGGGTGCGCATTTTAAGTACAATAGATAAAATTCCGTTGCGCTCTTGCCCAGTTGTGCGTTTTTTACAGAACAAATATTGTTAAATATTAAAATTTATTAGTTATTTACTAGTTAAACCAGGGACCAAAGTTTTAACATATACTTAGGAAGAAGTTATATTTTGAACAAATACGAGACATTCGACATTTTTGGAGCAGCAGGCTCATTAGTACCCAGGCAGGGATTAATTTTTCCTTACAACAACGATGGTAGGACCTCATTTTTTATGCCGAATCCGAAGATTTTATTGAAAATTGATACTAATCGAATGATTTGTCAGATCATCACGAGAGGAGGGCAAAAAATCATTTAGGTGTTGCTACGGCTGGAAATCAATCAGATCTTCTGCGCGGAAGTTCATCGTGCCATTGAGCCTGTATACGGGACATCAACTTTATTTCATATTTTATAAAGTTATATAAAAAAATAACACCACAGGAAATATGTAGCTTAGGGTAAATTCAGGAACGCATCACTGGCATCATGATACTAATGATACTTTGTAAATTGTAAATTTGAACTAAATCCAACTAGCCGTTTAGCCTCCAGATGGGTGTACAGAACAACAGAGGGGCAGAATTGCGATACCTTCATGGCATTAAATAATACGTTTATTTAAATGAAATTTTTAAAATGATATATCCTAATAGCCCGATTCTCCCCA
The DNA here is from genome assembly GCA_932526625.1 of Rhingia campestris. Classification (NCBI taxonomy): domain Eukaryota; kingdom Metazoa; phylum Arthropoda; class Insecta; order Diptera; family Syrphidae; genus Rhingia; species Rhingia campestris. The sequence continues at coordinate 222,773,797 of OW052182.1, forward strand.
TCATCACTGATACCTCACAAGTCACAAGGAGAGGTGAAATGATTTTGTGACTTTTTCGTATTCTCCCCCACAGTCACAACTTGTGAGAGTCACATAAACAATCGAAATTGTGATCTCCTTCAAAGCAGGTCACAGCTAGAAAATTATTTGAGATTTGATATTTTGATTGTTGAGTAGTGTAAAACATGGAAGTTGAAATGAATATGGCGCATATTATTGACGAAGTTTCCTCCGTAAATGAAATTTGTAACAAACTAATAACATTGATACGATTGCAGCGAAGACGGCTTTTAACTTCCAACTTCCTTGCCTTTTGTACTTCGAGTATAACATTTTGTTCTTAGTAAGTTCTCATTGCAGTTTTATTAAATTTGTTTTGAATAGTTTCTTTCAGTGCTATATTTCCTTGCACATGGCTGTTATCAGAAGTGAATACCAAATAACTTCACAATACCTCTCAGCCAAGTCACAATTTGCAGAAACGTTGCTTATATATATTCACCTTTGCTGTGGTGAGTTTCGTTGTGACTTTTCTTGTGAGGATTATCGGAGAATCCGACAAATGTTATCGAGTCACAATAATCCTCACAATGAATAGTCACAAGAGGTTGTGACTTTTGTTTCCTCACAAGGGGGGGAATCGGGCTATAAGTGTCCGGCAAAATTTCATCAGGAAAGCGAATTATATTTTCTTCAGAAATAGAGCCTTAAATTGCTTTTTCACACAATTATAATTCTACAATATTGGGAAAATTGAATTGCTGTTATCAGTTAATTCATAAAAAGTTTCTCAGAGTTTACTTTAAGATGTTTTGTGTCAAATTGAACAAAAAGAAGATTTAATTGTTCTAATAGTATTAGTGTGCCATTTAACACCATTTTTGTGTTATTTTTGTCATTTTTTTGCAGTTTGTCGCAAAAAACTGAACAAATTAGGACTATTATTAGCATATGAAAACCATTTTTTTTTCGGTAAACGCTCAAAAAAAGTATGCATTGGTTAAAATGATGTCATCTATATATATGAGGTTTGCTACATTATTTTCGAAGTACTTTTATCAAAATCTTTTTGAATTTCATTAAATCTTTATTACAAAATTGTAAAAGTTTTGTCCAAAAAGTTTTCATGGGTAAAAACGTTAGTGAATTAAATATTGTCATAGTCTAAATATCTTGTTCAGACACTTTAATATATCTGTGCCTAAAAGGTATAACACATTATATCAGTTTTGTACACGAGCATTTTTAAATTTTAAATTGTGTTCTAAAAAAATTAGCTATAGGAAACGGAAAATTCATTCGGAAAAATATAGCAAATTTATTTTAAAATAAAATAAACAAAATCATTTTTAATAGATTGACGAGTTATTTAAACAAATTTAGACTTTTTTGACTTACGTCGTTTTACCAAAACAAATATGATTACATTTTTAATCTAAAGTCGACCTTAGAACTACAAACTAGTCACTAGTTTCGCGGTATCTTAGGTTTGTATAAGCTTTCTTACTGTAACTTTAGTTAGGGAATTAATACAGATATAAAATGTTTTACTGCAACAGTTTCCGCGATATTTTTTTAAAGAATAGAAAATATTGGTAGGTACAAACCCTGTTTTACCTTCTAAAGTAATAAACATAAACAATGGATTAAATGAGAAAGTTAAATTGAAGTTAAGTGACGTTGATAAACATAAAATTAACTAATTCACCGTTGTAGGGTTATTAACCTTATATTAAATTGAAATTAGACGGAAAGTGTATGTCAATTGCGATTTCAATTTAATTTTGTTTAAGTAGAGTAAAAGAAAAGAATGGTTTCAAGGTTTAGTGAATTTTTAACAATTTTACATTTATTTTCAATAATTGAGGCACAAAGTTCCGGGAATAAACTACATGACGTTTTATTTATTTGCTATATTTTTTTGTAAATTATTTTACACATATCTTGTCGGTTGTATCCAATTAACGGTTATTTTTCTTTGTTCTTTGCGGTTTTCATTTATATTAAATTCTCACAAACAGAGTGTGTTGCTTTGACAAAGGAGTGAAAAAAAAAAACATAAATAATAGCTGATGAAAATGAATACTGTACTGATTGTAATAGATTCAGTAATAGATTTGTCAAAAAACGTCAATCAGCTATTACATGGGCATTCATTTTTATTAATAAGGAATCTTAATTAATAAATTAACTTTTAATCCACAGATGATATAATTTTTTTTTTTTTGTGGGTAACAAGTCATTTTTTATAGATACGGCGGAAGCTGTTTTACCTTATGTAAGGCTTTACATTGATGACTTAAGCTCTTTTATAAACAGTTATAACTTCCCCGTTTCTTTAATATTTTTTACCTAGATTAGATTAAACAATAGAGAAAGGAGAATATAATTCAAATTTAAGTTATTTGAATTATATTCTCCTTTCTCTATAAAACATTAAAAAAAAATAAAACAACTTAAGCCGACTTAAGCAGCCGTATTTATAAAAACATTTTAGAGTACTGCCTAAGTGCATAATCGGTATTTATAATCGATTTTCACATTTAGGAAACGTTGCCTAAAGGCCGCCTAACTTAAGCGCGAGCGAACCCTACCTAGAGGCTGCCTAAGGAATTTTCATTTCATTTTCATTTTGACGTTTACGAGAATTTCAATCTGGAAATTGATTTTGAGATTTTGTGTGGTGATTTGCAATAAAGTAAAAATATTTTAATAAGAATGGACTCAAGCTACATTTCATTTGTGAATGATTTAAGTGTAGTTAATATTATATATTCATACAGGCCAACTAGTAGGAGACCAAAATTATACAAAACAAGATTAAATCCAAGATTAAAATGTTTGAGGGCTCCATGTTCTTCCTTTAAGATATTTGTTGACAAATAACATATGCTGTCAAATTCAAAAAAAAAAAAAACAAAGAAAATCTGATGTAAACAAGGTACAAGAATCTTAATTTTTAATACTAGATTTGTAAATTCTACTACTTCTTTTGACATAAACTTCGCCTAGTTAGGCAGCAATGGAAAATCGATTATAGATAAGAATTTAAGCAACGTTGCCAACTTAAAAATTTAGGCATGCCTAACTAGGCAACCTCTGAGTCCCCGCCTAAGGAAATCTAATATATACGGCTGAAGATGTTTTACTTTTTAAACAATAATATTGCTGAATACAACCACCGACTAAGATCGTAATGCACGCTCTGGTGACAAACACCAACCATACTTAAATAAAAGTTAAATACCCAAACCGCTGAAGTACATATAGCTAACGAAGTGGAAAGTTGAACGCTAGCAAAATTTAAGGTTTTACTGGTTTGGAAAAAAGATGCTCCTAATCTACTGACACGCCATCTATTGATTAGCTTTGAACGTTGAGAAAATCAAGTTCATGAACCAATAGCGTGGGAATCCACCAATAACCTCAGGTGGATGTCTTCGAAAGTACTTTTTATTATTGTTGCTCAATTTATCCTAAGCGCCAGTATCGGTAAAGACATCGTTTATATATTCTAGGTATGTTTGTTTCAAATATTTATACCCTATCCTATAGGAGTATATTAATTTTGACTTTAATTTGTAATAGTGCTTACACACCGAATCATAAACAGAGTTTTTGGCAAAAAGTTTACGTAAACCACTGATTGCTTTCACACCGACTCTGACCAGATTTCGTTTGACATTTCAATCAGCTGTAAATTGTGATACTAGCTGCAACATTTGTGTGTGAAAATATTGTAATTGAATAATAAATTTAATTCTAATGTAATCAAACTAATATTAGCATTTGAAGTTCAAAATTAAACAAATCTAAAAATTTTGACAACAGTTTTTGACTCTCAAGCCCGCCCCTTGTTTTGTTGTGTAAATTTCTGAAAAAAAAACATTTGTTTTGACAGCGAGTTCATCAGCTGTTTTGTGGGACGTGTGGAACACGTGTAGAATATATGAAAAGGTGTGTTCTTTCCAACAACCTGCAACGAGATGACGTCTGCGAAGTGATTATGAGAAGGTTACGTCGTAACCTACTAGGTTTTGAGAACTGACAATGTATGAGAAAACTCGGTTTTCGATGAAGGTTTCATATTTTTTTGAAAACTCAGTTTATGGTTCGGTGTGAATGCACTATAATATAGAGAAATAATTTCGATATTAACCTTAAAAAATATGGATCAACTCAGAATCGCTAGCTGAGTCTATCTAGCCATGTCTTTCTGTCCGTCCGTCCATGATGTGAGTGATGAAATTTGCTATATAGACCCCGAAGAAGCAGTTCAAGTAAAAACATTTTCAAAATCCGCCCACTGAAACGTCCACTTTTCAGGAAAACGCTGTTTTTGGCCAAACGGTAGGAAATTTTTTAGAAAGTCTCTGAAGAAAATATTTAGACTTTCATTTTGTCATAGAAAGATTTTTGTCATGACCACTTTTTTGGGCGTTTTCAATAAAAAAAAACATTTTCCAGTCAAATTTGAAGATATGTAAAAAAAAACTTGTGATGCAAAATCATTGGTAAATTAACATGAATATTTCGTCTTTAAATCTTTTTAGACCACGTCCACTTTTGAGGGCGGTTTCTTAACGAAACGATTTGTATGCCCTACTCCATAGCATATGCAATAGAAAAACGTCGTTTGATGTCGAACCATAAAATATTTTGATCAACTGTGAACAGTATGTTGTGACAATGTCATTTTCTAATTTCATCCCCATATAGTTTTTAGCCAAGCTTACTTTTTTGGGACATTTATTATTAGGACAGGAAGGGTATTCAACTGTTCGCACATTGGATTGTAGTCTTCTCATAATTATGTTTTTTTTTTGAAAATTAAGAAAATGTTAGTAAAATGTAGAGTTCGTTATTATGTATGACTAATAAAACAGATTTTTTGAACACAATAATTGTTAATCGCTGTGTTTTAGTAGTTTATTCAAAATCTTTCATATTATTCATTCATTACAGTAAGTATATGTACATGAATATAGTAATAAATGTAAATATAATATAAATGTAAGCATATATACTACAATAACATTGTTTTAGTGAAAATTAAGTAAAGCAAATTAAAAGCTTTTCACAAACGTGTAATTGTAACGGGTGATTTTTTAGCTGGTTTGGTTTTGGCAACACTGGTTTTGACAGCTGACGTGTGTTTAGTACCTTGTGTCACTGTCAAACAGCTTCAGTTTGGTTTGCAATTTAACCATGGATCGTCTTACAAATGAACAACGCTTGCAAATTATTGAATTTTACTATCAAAATTCGTGCTCGGTTCGAAATGTTCATCGCGCGCTGCTTCCATTTTATGATCGGCATTCTCGACCTTCTGAGCAGTCTATTCGGAAGATTGTGACCAAATTTCGCACCAAATTTACTTTGTTGGACATTAAACCACCAACACGTTTACGTACTGTGCGTAGTGAAGAAAATATTGCGGCCGTATCAGCTAGTGTGACAGAAGACCGCGAAATGTCGATTCGGCGCCGTTCCCAGCAGTTAGGCCTTTGTTACAGCACTACGTGGAAAATTTTGCGGAAGGATTTGGGCGTAAAGCCTTTTAAGATACAGCTGGTGCAAGAACTAAAGCCAGCCGACCTACCACAACGCCGAATTTTTGGTGAATGGGCTCTTGGAAAGCTGGCCGAGGATCCGCTTTTTTATCGAAAAATTGTGTTCAGCGATGAGGCTCATTTTTGGTTGAATGGGTACGTAAATAAGCAAAATTGCCGCATTTGGAGTGAAGATCAGCCAGAAGCATTGCAACAGCTACCAATGCATCCCGAAAAAGCCACTGTTTGGTGCGGTTTATGGGCCGGCGGCATTATTGGGCCATATTTCTTCAAAGATGATGCGAATCGCAGCGTTACTGTCAATGGTGAACGCTACCGAGCGATGATAACAAACTTTTTTTTGCCCGAAATGGAAGTTCTTGACTTGCATGATATGTGGTTTCAACAAGACGGTGCCACATGCCACACAGCACGCGAAACAATGGCGCAATTGCGAGGCGAGTTTGGTGAACAGTTAATTTCACGTTTCGGGCCGGTCAATTGGCCGCCTAGATCGTGCGATTTGACACCATTAGATTATTTTTTGTAGGGGTATGTCAAGGCTAATGTCTATAGGGACAAGCCCGCTTCGATTGACGCACTGGAAGCCAACATCCATGCATTCATTCGTGAGATACCGGCCGATATGTGTGAAAGAGTATTAAATTGCAAGGTTCAAACTATCGATTCAAATAAATATTTCATTCATTTTTTCGAATTTTTTGTGTTTTTTTTTAAAAAAGTTCTAAACCTCTTAAAAAATCACCCGTTATAAAAAAAAGAAGATATATCTACTTTTGATTAAATAAAAAAGCTAACGTAGTTACCGGTATAGGTTTGTTATTATGTGCGGATAAGATTATTAGGTACTTAACAAGGATGTAATATTGCGTCACTCACCAAATCAATTTTGACTTAAGAGTGGAAGAACTGTATACATGCAATGGGACATGGGATGATTATGATTTAAGAAAGTATTTTATTTACGAAGGGCATTTTTAAATGTTTAGACACTTTCAACTTGGTTCAGCAAACTCAAATCAAATTTTTAATAATTGTAGATCGATGATCCAACACCTTGAAATTTTGATTCCCATATTGTATTCATTATTTACATGGTTACATATTAAATCTTTTATTAAATTCGACCGATTTTTTTTGTGTCAAGTATCGATAACAAGCTCTAAATCACAGACCATACTACAGACTTCAGCTTGTAGATAAACATTTTCTAAAAAAGCAATGTTTGGACTCAGGGCAGCTCAAAGGTGAATATTTATCAAAATTGGAACATTTAACTTTCGCGCCATTACTTAGAACAAATTTTAATTTGGAGGGTCCCGATGGCTATGTTTACTACTTTCATGATCATCGAAAGAAAGAGCATACTTTAGATCGACTACCTAAAATGCCACAGCACATATTGTTGTATTGACAACAGCTTTCCCAGCAATTAACGATATGTTTGGGTCTTTGGAATGGAGGTTTTAGCAGGATAACGTATCTACCCCACTAGAATTGTAAAGTATTGCGTTGAGCTCCAAAACGAGCCTTTACTGACCTGGCCGCATTTCCGCCTGAACTTAATATTATAGAAAATATTTAGGGATAGTTAGCACGCAAAGTATACGAGTCTAAATCGAAACTAATTGAAGGAATAAAAAGTGCCTAGGAGACTGTTTCACCTGATTATATGTAAAAAGATTCCTTATAACTCCTTTCCCAAAAAGGATATACGAGGTCATGGTTAACCGTGGTGGCAATACACAATATTAATTCTTTTATGAATAAATTATGACATTAATGCACAACAAATAAAAAACAACAATTATGTGGGGGTGTTCTGGGCCCATTTTATTATGTTATTTGACATTAACAAGTGGGAGTTCTAATCAAATGTCCGATAAAATTGAATTTTTCATATTATATTTGTTAAAATTCTGTTAAATTGTTAGTAATTGAATTACTACCGTAACTGCACGATATTATACACTTTCAGTGGCAAAAAAATAATTTTATTCGATTTATTTGACTGACTTGTATTAAGCTCCAATGTCAAGAAGCATATGAGTGCTAATCAGTCGTCGGGTAGTGTATTTTATATTTAAGCAGTTGATTTATTATCAGGTCAAATATTGAATGTAGTTCTTTCATTTTCATTTTTTTGTGAGGAAATGAAACATATTTTTATTCTTAATACTTTTTAATTTTGTTTTAGGTACGCCTACTAGCCATTTTGAAAATCCGCATAAACAAATAAAACTGCTTTCAGCAACTTCTCAAAAGCATCTAAGTGTTTATACCCTATCACATGGGGGTATATTAGTTTTGATACATAGTTTGTAACATAGAGAAATAATTTAGGTAGATATACCTCAAAGTATATGGATCGACTCAGAATCGCTAGCTGAGTTGATTTAGCCATGTCTGTCCGTCCGTCCGTCACCAGTTTTTGGGCCTTAAATTTTGAACAAGAATTATACGTAGTTTTTGCCAAACCGTAAGAATATCTATATTTCGTCTTTATAAAGTTTTTTGCCACGCCAACTTGGGTTTTTTTTTCAGTAAAAAATAAAACTGTTTTCGGTACAATTTTAAAATATTTGAAAAAAAACTTTTGATGTATACCCTACTCCATAGCATATGCAGGAGAAACGCGTTGTTTTTTTGTCGAACTATAAAATATTTTTTTAAACAGTCTGAACAATATGTTGCGTCAGCACAATATGTTGTCATTTTCTATATATTTCATCTTTATATAACCTACATTTTGGGGATATTAATTTTGAAGATGGGAAGGGATAGGGTATCAAACGATCCGCACAGAGGATTGTAACCACCTCATATGTATTTTTTGTGATTTCACTCCTCCACAAGTTTGAATAACGCTGATTGCAACCCCCCTGCTTGGGCTCAATGCTGAATATGGGTTGCGTGAGAGGTTGGGTGTGTGATAAATTTCTTTGTATTCATGATTATTTTTTCTCAACAATTTTGGGTTTATAATTATCTTAATTTCGGGACATATATAAATGCCTTTGATATTTTTAAACAGCGTGTTCACAAAACGTATGTTTAGCAGTACGAGAAATTTACTCAAAAGATGAGCATGAAATCGGATGGATTACGAAAATATTAACTAGCAGTTTGCTTGTCTACAAGAACCAAGAAAATGAAAAAGATCTTTTGTGCGAACATTTTTTTTATTTTTGCCACACAAAAATATGACATTTTTTAAAGACGATCCTGAACGACAAATTAAAGAAGCATTTCATGACAATTTTATGCTCTTAGCTGTATGTCAGATTTTTGCAAGAGGTGGGCCAGTGAAAAAATCTAAGGCGCTGTTAAACCAGAAACCCTGCGAATTCAAAGTTATTCCCGTAACATCGTATTTGTACTGTTACAGAACCTAATTGCTTATTCCAAGACCATTCGGAACCCTTCTCTTTCCTCTTCTTCTGCCAGAAATACTAAAAATTGTCTTGTGGTAAATTTTCAAAAGTCATTGTGGTTAAAGATATAGTTGTTCAACTTCCACAAACCCATCCTAATATCGCTTCATAGTTCAAACATATCTATACGCACACCTCAGATGATGTAGATCCCTATTCACAAAATTCCTTATCAATAAGGACCAGATTAAAGCCTAATCAAACAACTGCATTGCAACACATCATCACGTTTCTCTTGTTTCGTTGTGCCATTTGTTTTTTTGTTTAAAAAAAGCCACTTGAATAATTGCCGCCCAAGTATCGATCGCTACACTCCATCACTTTGGTTTTTTCCACGTCTGACAGGATTATTGATCCTCAATTGATAAACACGGATCCGCTCGTTATCCCATTGTTGAGGGAGTTTATTTTTTAATACGACATAAGTATCAAAAGAATCACTTGAGTGCGGATAATGGCCGCATTCATATACCAACAACCAGCACACGACATTTTTGTTTGTATATTTTTTGTTCCACAACACAAACACTTGGAGACAATTGTTAGTTTCAGTGTGGTTCTCCAATTGCGTACGCACATCCCGACCACAGCGACTGACACACAATACGAAAGGAAAGTCAACTGTCATTTCGCACCTTTAAAATGCAACCTACTGTGTAGATGTCGTCCTGCGATTGTATAAACCTCAATGGGCGATATTCGATCTATGAATTCCTTGAAAAAGTTTCATTTTTTTCTATAATTTCTCGGTAAGGATATGCAGCACAGCACCCAACTGGAATCTAATCTCCGAAGAAATTGAAACCCTGTCAGTCAGTCTGGTTGTGTTGTGGTCTTCATATACCTAAACAAAGGACCCATGGAAAAAGGGAAACACATAAAAAAAATCTTGTCCTCAATGTTTAGGCAATTTTAGGACAATTAGGAACAAACACCATCCAATGGCCATGTAATGGAGTGCATTTTGCAGCCGAGGCAAGCAATTGTGAACACTGCATAGGAACATGCGTGTGGTCCCTCGCATGGTCATACATTTGTCTACAATGAGCTAGTCCTATGTTTAATGAGGCGTAGAGAATAAGTGATAGAGAGAAAAAGGTATGACAGAGTATCCTTGTTGATGGCTGATTGCCTTGTAACTGCTATTAACAGCAAGAAAGGATGGATATGGGGTCCTTCTTTTAAGATATGAATGAATAGGTTTCGTAAACAAATCAATTTTTGGTGCAAGGCACCTATGTTTTTCTGAGGTTTGGGTATTTGGACGAAAAAACGATTATACTGCGTGACATTTCATTTTGGGCATCTTAAGTACAGTTTTGGAAACCTAATAGCCGAAAAATCCACATTATCATTACGTAGATAAGGCGACTTTAAGAAACACGACTGAAGAGGGTTATCTGTCGAACACGGTGGGATTCATTTCAATTGAGTTTGTTCTGTTTGTAACTTATTTATGTGGAGAGCTAAAGCTAGGATAATGTATGCACGTATATTGATATGAGATACTGTTACTACACTTTCTATGGGAAAAAGGTGGAAAAGGCAATCGACACTATTATCATCTGCTACAGTTATGACCCTTCAGCAATTTGCGTGTAGTTTTAAATTCGAGATAGGTGTTAATTAAGTGGTCAAAACAAACCATTATACAAAACAAGGCGCCATAAAGGATGATCTTAATCTTAGTCGTCAAGCAGGTGTATAATGGAGACTGCTCCATTACGATATAAGTTGACATTTGTTAAGTGTTTTTGTTGAAATATTGCACTTCTCTCATATAAGGCAAATTGTGGACCTCAATGATGGAGGTATTGGTGTTGCATAAAAGCTATATAAAATATCAATAAAATAGATTCACCAATGTATGAGGATCTTACATAATTATGGTATTTTATATGATTCACTTATCTGTTTCATCAGCATATGTCCAAACGACTCTCTAGCAGCACGACTACATGGGAGCCAGGCGGCCAGGAAAATGTGCACGAAAAAAACGTTGCGCCGAAATCACCATTTATTCCGCAATGTAAAAAAAATATAGCATTTTTATGCATACAAACATTTATTCTGTTTGCTTTACAAATATTAAAATCTAATTGATATACGACTTAATTTTCAAAATCAATGACACTTTTCATACACTATGGCCACTGATCCAACGGATGGTAAATCGTCTTCTTTCGGTCATATTACAGAGGAATTATTGCGAATTTTATCATGCGTATTTTCATTCTGTTATTTAAAGTGTTAGCTTCGTTTTGGTACTATTTCGAAAGTATTCCGTAGCGTTGTTATTTCACATGTTGTATGAAAAATTTCTCACTCTTTGTTTTGTCGATAGAAGTTTTCCTTATTTACGTAAGGAAGTTCAAGTCTATAAGGTTTGACTTGAACTGGGTTATAAGGTTTATATATACTATCATCGATAACGGCCAAACACACTTTATGGAATTGGGCGGGACATATCTCTATAATACAGGACCAAAGATGGACCAAAATTGTAACTAAATGGACACCACCACCAAAGCAGAAGATCAGTTGGGAGACAAAAGAATGGATGGCCTGACAATTTACTGAACCATTGAAGAAATTGGTACAACGACGTAAATGACAGGGAGTATTGGGGGAGGCTTTCGCCAGATCATAAATTTTGATTTTTTTTATTGATTATTTATTCAGACTTTGCATTACTTTTATTTGTTAACACATAGATTAAAAACCATAAGTTATGATTTATTAGACATATTAAATAATTATTCGGGATTTTCAAAAAGTACTGAAAACACCACTTAATTTCCTTCCCAAGAATTGTTTGTACAAGAGCTAGCTTGATACAGTGCTCACCGATTAAGTCAATCAAGAATATCTTAAGAATGCTTATGTAAAGTGGAGTAAAGTACAGACGTCATATAATATTTAGACTTCAACAGAACCTTCATTTCTTCCTTTCCTTACACTACAAAATTGAATGCAAAACATAGTAAGAAGAAGAAAGTCCACAGATGATTTAAAGGTGGATATCGGATTAGGTGCTATGGATTCTTCTGGGTTCTCAAAATCAATGAATCAGACTCCCAAAGTAAAGCAGTGATTTTTAGGCGGGAGTTTTCGCAGTAAGAATGTCTCTTATAGCACACTAACCATCTGTAGTCACCTTAAAACACGCAACATCTTACAGAATAGATCTCTAACTACTCTGGAATTTTCACTTATGGTCAGTACACACTTTGACGCAGAATCCTAATTTAAATGACCCTTTCACAGGATATGGCGAGATAAAGGTACATTGTGACACACAACACATTTTATATCATTGTTCCAGTTTCTATATCAAACTATTTATAACCCCAGAACTTAACTGAACTTTCCGCCTTGTATAGTCTCAGAATGCCCAAGATTTAGTAAGGCAATTTACTCATCTTCCAAAAAACGATCAATCAAAAACCAGCGGACAAATGAAGTTGATCATGGATCAAGCAAATCTACAAACTTAAATCGTTCAAATAAAATTCATTCTATTAATGTTTATTATCAAAATGCTGGTGGTCTTCGAACAAAAACCAATGAATTGTTTATTTCGAGTTCTATGTATGAATATGATGTGATTATTATAACAGAAACATGGTTAAATTCAAGTTATTCTTCCTCTGAGATTTTTGCTTCTAATTATAGTGTTTATCGCTTAGACAGATGTTATACTGAATATTTAAAAAGAGGTGGAGGAGTTTTAATTGCTGTAAAAATTGTTTATCCAAGTAAACGCGTTAAATTACCTAAGATTGGAGAAAACATAGAACAGATGTGTATAAACGTTAGTTTTTTTGAAAAAGAATTATTGTTTATAGTAAGCTATATACCTCCAAATAGCTCAATAGATATATATGAAAACCATATTTATAATATAGAATATATTGTTTGCAATCTATTGGAAAATCAGTACCCATTTATTGTTGGGGATTTTAATCTAGGAAACGTAACATGGAATTATTCAAATAATGATAAATGTCTTATCCCTTATAATATGAAAAAAGATTATGAGTATAGTTTTATTGATTCAATGTTTTCTATGGATATTTTTCAAGTAAATCATATTCACAATTCTTTAAACAGATTGTTAGACCTAATTTTTATAAATAATACTAATTTTGAAATTATTCAAGTTCAATTTCCATTGCTAAGAAACTCAGTTCATCATGTTGCAATATGCTCAATTTTAAAATTCGAAAACCATGTCAAAAACTCGTTACTTTTATCAAATGATGATTTTTTTGATTTTAACAAAGGAGATTTCATTGCACTCAATAATTACATTGCCTCAATTGACTGGGAGCATGTACTTGCCGATTTATCTTTACAAGGTGGGTACAACAAATTCGTGGACATTTTATCTGCCGGGTTAAACCTATACATTCCAAAAAGAAAGTCTTGGAAATCATTTAAAACTCCTTGGTCTAATAAACGTTTGGTTAATTTAAAAAATGTAAAAAATAAAGCCTTTAAAAAATTCAGAAAATCAAATTCCGAAGCTGACAAACATTTTTTCTGTCAGTTTCGAAAGGAATATGATTTTCTGAACAAATATTTACACCAGCAATATGTACTGAATATACAAACCCGCATTTCATGTAATCCAAAAGCTTTTTGGACTTTTTTGAATAGTAAAAAACGATCTGCTACTCTTCAGGAATATATGGAATTCAATGGTCAAACATCAAATGACATACAAAGTTCGTGTGAACTTTTCTCTAAATTTTTCAAATCAGTTTATGTTGACCATTCCGTATTAAATATCGGTCAAACAGAAAGCCATTCCACCAGTAATGCTAATATTTCAACTCTCAATCTTTTTGAAACCGATATCCTTAATGGTATTTCTAAATTAAAATCCAGCTTGAATCCTGGCCCTGATAGAATTCCATCTTTTATTCTAAAGCAATGCCAGTTCTCGTTAGCTTTTCCGCTTCTGATTATTTTTAATAAATCTCTTTCTACTGGAGTTTTTCTAGATCAATGGAAATTTTCATATGTAAGTCCTATTTACAAATCAGGTGCAAAAAATTTGGTAATAAATTATCGTGCAATTTCTAAGATCTCAGCAATCCCTAAACTATTTGAGCTTATAGTTAGAGATCATCTATTTTTTAGTATAAAAGAACACATTTGTGATGAACAACATGGATTTATGTCAGGTAAATCTACTGCAACAAATCTAATGCTTTACTGTAGATATGTCACCGATTCTTTTGAATCTGGCTACCAGGTTGACACTATCTACACAGATTTTGTCAAAGCTTTCGATTCAATTTGTCATAAAATACTTATAGCTAAACTTAAAGCTTTTGGTATTCATGGTTTGCTCCTGAAATGGATATCCAGCTACCTTAATGGTAGAACACAATGTGTGAAATTAGGAAATTTCCTCTCTAGTACCATCAAAGTTTCATCGGGAGTTCCTCAAGGAAGTCACCTCGGACCACTTCTTTTTAACATTTTCGTTAATGATATCCCATTTCTTCTTAAGAATGCTTTCTGTTTGATGTATGCTGATGACATAAAAATATATCTATCCATAAAAAATAGAATTGATCATCAAAATCTTCAAAATGATTTAAATGTTTTATCCGATTGGTGTAAAAAAAATGTTCTTCCTTTAAATATTAAAAAATGTAATGTTCTTACGGCACATCGTACTTTAGTTCCAATGATACACAACTACCAAATTTTCAATCAGATTCTTGATCGCAAATCTGAGATTCGTGATCTTGGAGTCAATTTTGATCCAAAGTTGTCATTTTCGTTACATGTAGACTATATAATAGCAAGGGCAAATTCAATGCTTGGTTTCGTTAAGCGAAACTGCAGTGAATTCTCTAACCCCTATGCTTTAAAATCGGTTTATATGTCTTTAGTTCGTCCAATTCTTGAGTATTGTTCAATTGTATGGTGTCCTTCTTCCTCTATTGGGATAACACGTATTGAAAGAGTTCAAAAGGCTTTTACAAGATTTGTAGTCAGGCAGCTGGGGTGGAGAATTGATTCTCCTTCATATGCATCTAGGTGTGCCTTGATTGGTCTTGATTCATTAGAAAAAAGACGTTCTGTTCAGTGTATATTATTTGTTCATGATGTATTTTCTTATCGTATTAAGTGTCCACAAATTCTTACCTACTTTGAAATATATATTCCGGAGAGAAGATTGCGTCTTCGTCATTTTTTTAACAATCCCAAACATAGATACAATTATGGTTGCAATGAATCTTTTTCTAGGTGTATACAACTTTTTAATTCTAAATGTAATGAACTTGATCTCTCAATAAACAGATTGGAATTTAAAATAAAATTACGAAACATTGTACATTAGCTTTAAGTTATCTTTTATATTGTTATCTAATAGCTTTTATGAATTGTTAGTAATCTGTAAGATTTTATATCCGTAGATGAATAAATAAATAAATAAATAAATAAATAGATTTAGAGAAAATTTCCGCGAAATCGCCTGTCCAGAATATGATTTGAATATTTTAATTGATTATTTCAATGCAAAAATGTTTAGTTGGAAAGCACAGCAATAATGAATTGACAACAGATAATAACTTCCGACAAACTGGCGTTACAACAGCGTGTAGTATTATGATACTGAGAAGTAATATTAGATGTCTTCGACTGTTAAGCTAATAACAAACTTGCAGTCTCCAGCTGATCGGACCGCCAACCCAATCAACCAAGTACTCATAGATGCAAAGCACGCATCCAATATTCTGGATGAGAAAACGTTGACTCTGACTACATCCATGCCTCAGTCTAGTTCAGAACTTATCTATCCAATGAGAAGAAGCTACGAGTAGTACGAACTATTGTTTGTCACCTTAGGAAACTGTAGATAGGGACAGTATCTAAGAAATAACTCACCCTCACCCACTGCGGTGGACGCAGTACTCCAACATGATTACAGAGGTAGACACCTCCAAAATGATCTCCGTGGTATAACGATGTTTGCAAAAACTAAAACCAGGCGTCGAAGGATGTGCATCGACCTCGAACCAAAAAAAAAAATGTTTCTTGCAAAAATAAGGTATAAGTTTATCTTAAATAGTTATGTGTGTTTGTCTGAATTCCAAAACATAAAAAAAATGCGCATTGTGAATGCACCATGTTTTTTTGATGCCAGGTTATAAATGCTTTGGACTACTTCGCATATGTTATGCATCATTATCATTCACGATGCTCTCTTTCCCTCACAGTTGATGCATTCACAATGCGTTTTAGAATTGTATGCATTGCATCATAGTAATTCGTTTGCGTTTTGGAACGCTTGAATTCAGCCTTTTCCTTGTTTGTTTCAATTTGGCATTATTTTTTGTGTCTATCAAGACTATCATAATGTTCGGTTCCTGACTCTCTGCGCGAGATTTTAATGAAAGAATTTGTCAATGATTGTCATAAGAACTAGTTAAACCTAGGGTCTGATAAAATCTAGAAAATCTCATTCAAGCAATATATGATCCAACCATTTAACATTTAACTGTAATTTTCCCCTTCTCCGTCTTTATTTGCCTTGTAGTACAAAGCAGACTTCCTCAATAGGCGGTCGTCCATAACTCTTCAAAACTATTCCAAGTATTGGCAAATGACTCAAGTGACGCTAAGTCAATATTTGTGGATACAGTATATTTAGTCAAAAGTACAAGAACCCTTCGATGGTCAAAAACACCTAGAGACATCAAAATGACCTAATCCACACACCATATGCCAAAAGCAAACGACATAAATTGATGTCTAAATGCGAGGGAGTGATGTCCTTAATTCCGTTTCCATTCATTTCACGCACAATCATATGACTCCTTAATTAAAAAAACGAACAGATTTGACATTTGCCCCATGATGCGCCCCCTATAAACCCTCACATGTCCACATTAAGGGCATGGTATATACCCGGTATAAATGATATTAACGGAACTGTTATTGATTGTGAAGTGCCGCCCTATTGTATGTAGGGCGCACACACACAATGGACACCAAATGCGAATTCCGTGATCTCAGCAACATTCCGGATTATTGCATAATAAACGATGTTACGATGTTTGCATTTAATCTGCGCTAATTATCCTACAGCTGTTTTGTAGCCTCTTTGTTTGTTTGCCCTGTCCAAAGGACAATCGATTGAGACACACACGTACGCTTGGAGTGTATGGCAGTGGCGACTTCCTGGGGCGGCAGTCATACAATAGCAGCGCAGTCAGAGCTCGCATAAAATCGTTTACAAAGCAAATTGGTTGACGTCTCGTCGCTCCTCCGTTGGCATCTGTTCTGCGCAGATTAGCAAAGCGAGAGAACGTCCCTGTGACGACAATGCTTCATGGAGGAAGTTCATTCCATAATTGAACCTAAGCAGATTAGAGCTGCTGGTGCACTTGAAAATTTAATTAAACACGCTCTCGAGATGGTCGTGTTCGTCCCTACTTTCGAGTGGTTTGTAAACTACAGAAGTCATGAGCAGATAAGACATGAAGTAGCAAGTGGCCACTTCTGGGCGACTAGCTAGTGTGTTTAGACCCACTCATCAGAGCTTTGGCACTGATTAGCTGTAATACCCAACCGACACCTATCACGCAATTTGTTATGCTGTTGGAAAATATAGAAACTCCATCCATCCATGAAGTAGGTATGCGGATAGTAAACACATCCCGGTGGCCTTGGTAGATGAAAAAAAAAATAAATAAACAAATTGCGATTGTTGCAACACTTCCACGGAAAGCGCGGTGGCCTCATTTGAAAAGCAAACATCCCAAGATGGTGCTGGTGCACACGCCCTTCTCGAAAACGCTCCTTCCACGCGACCGTAGATAATCATAAAACGACTTCGACGTTTACTCACCCTAGCATTGGAATCAAAGACAGATTCACTGTCATTGTTGTCCCTAGAAATTATGGCCCCTAATTATCATAAAATTTATTATTAAATACTGCACCAGGGATGCGAGCGTTCTCATGCGCATCGCCTTGTTCAGCCATAAAAACAGCAGTCTTGGAATCGTAAAAAAGGACATTCGAGAAATGCTGGAAAAATCCTATGCTGCCAATCGAAGAACAAAACATCAAAAGGAATGACTTTATAGCATTATGGTCCTTCAATTATTGTACCTTCTGTATTTTTAAATTCCCGTCATTAATGGCACAGGATGGTACCTTATGCACCGCTCTTGCACACAGTCAAGGACCTCTACAGTGTACGATGACGGTCCACGGTCCACAGTCCAAATCGATATCACATATTTCCGTGTAAACATTGATTGTTGGCAAAGCGCGACGAACTTCCTGCTAGTAGGCATTATGGTTTTTCGGAACGCCCGGCAGGTACCGAATTGTTGACGAATGCGGACATTAACGCACACAGTAGGGGCCGTACTAAGGATAAAGGTCATAAATGATCGCACGTCTTGGGGGATCTCGCCAAAATCGTCAGTACCTACGCGAATTCTTCACAGGACACCAAGGCATGTCAACACAGATAATAATTACGATACTTGGTTTCGAGGTTATGTCGCCCTGGTGAGTTCTTAAGGTTACCCATATACCCTAGGTCTATGTTTTGGCCATAATGATGTGGAAAATTCGCAGCAATTATGGTGAAGCTATGGCCGTTAAGGTGATGTTCCGTGAAATTGATGTGACACGGTAAATTTACTTCAGATTCAGAATCAGATTGGCATTCAACTCAATTATACTTCAATCTGTTAATCTGTAATTGGAAATCTTTGACAGTATGGTCCATAGCTGGAAGTGAAACAAAAATTCGAAAATTGAATTTCGAAAACTTCAAAGAATCAGGATTATTCATGGAGCAGAAGAAGGAGGAGCAGGGCTCGTTTTGAGTGAGGAAATAAAAGTCAACTTGAAATTAGTATGCAAATAGAAACGAGAACAATTCAAACAGGGTAGTCGTTCAGTCATCATCCCTTTGTATTGCCAACGGGTGTGGAAAGCGCAAACACAAAAAAATTCTTCCATCAACTTTTCATTTACTCTCTGGTGGGTTGGTATGGGGTGATAGCGAGTAGTAACTGCTGAACATGGCATCCTGGGCAGAAACCCTTAACAGAATGATAACAAGGTTACCCGCTTCAAAGGGTTCCTCTTGGAATTCGACTTTATGTACACATGCAGTTTCACAAAATAGAGAGGATAACGATTTTGTAAATTTTCCTGCGATAAACACATTTGATTGTTGAAGTCCAATGAATGAAATCTGAAATTTGTTTTCAATAAAACAAACGTAAGTATTGTGTTGGTTGGGAATATTGCAAAGTAAACTTGTCGTTAAATAGTGGGTCAAAGAAGGATGTTGGAATAGGCCCTGAAATTGAACATGAAAAGTGCTCCCTTAGTCCCTTAGCACTGTTTTTTTCTGTAGGGTATTTCAAGCCTCAACCAACATGCCTCTCCAATTAGCCCGGTCCTTAGCTAACTGCCTCCAGTTGCGCACTCCAAGTTGGTTGAGGTCGGTTTCCACTTGTGCGCGCCACTTAAGGCGAGGTCTTCCTCTACTGCGTCCGACGCCTGGCTGGGAATCGAAGACTCTGCGAGCCGGAGTATTGGTGTCCATTCGTTCTACATGTCCTAGCCATCTTAAACGTCCAATGCGGAGTTTTTTGACCAGGGGAATGTCGCTGTACAGCTCGTATAGTTCTTGGTTGAATCTTCGTCTCCATAGCCCGTCAACGCAAACGGGACCGAAGATTTTTCGAAGAATTTTCCTCTCGAATCTACCAAGGATTTCTTCATCCGCTTTTGATACGGTCCATGCTTCAGCGCCGTAGAGCAGGACTGGGATGATCAGGGTCTTATATAGGGTTTCTTTAGTAGTTCGAGTGAGGGCTTTACTACTAAATTGCCTTCTTAGCCCGAAGAAACAGCGGTTGGCAAGAGTAATTCTTCGTTTAATTTCTGACGAGATGTTGTTGTCAGAGTTAATAGCGGAGCCGAGGTAGACAAAGTCCCGTACTACCTCAAAGTTATATCTGTCAATGGTGACGTTCTGTCCAATTCGTCGATGTTGTGAGTCCTTTCGTGATGACAGCATATACTTAGTCTTACCCTCATTTACTGCTAAACCCATTTTCGCCGCTTCCTTTTCTATACTAGCAAACGTGGCTATGACATCACGTTGAGTCCTACCAATGATGTCAATATCGTCAGCGTATGCTAGTAGTTGCACCGACTTTTGGAAAATTGTGCCTCTGGTGTTGGCTTTGGAGTTTTGCACAATTCTCTCAAGAATCAGATTAAAGAAGTCACATGACAGCGCATCGCCTTGCCTAAATCCTTTTTTGGTATCGAATGTGTCGGTGAGGTCGTTTCCGACCCTGATGGAGCATCGAGAATTCTCTATCGTCATCTTACACAAACGGACGAGTTTGGGCGGTATACCAAAACTAGACATGGCTCTATACAGTTCGTCTCTATAAATGCTGTCATATGCGGCTTTGAAATCGATGAATAGGTGGTGGGTATCGATTTGGACTTCTTGAGTTTTTTC
The DNA here is from genome assembly GCA_932526625.1 of Rhingia campestris. Taxonomy (NCBI): domain Eukaryota; kingdom Metazoa; phylum Arthropoda; class Insecta; order Diptera; family Syrphidae; genus Rhingia; species Rhingia campestris. Next base: position 222,794,343 of record OW052182.1, read on the forward strand.
CAGGATCTGCCGAAGTGTGAAAATTTGATCGGTTGTGGACTTTCCTGGCCTAAAACCACACTGATAAGGGCCAATCAGGTTGTTGGTAAACGGTTTCAGGCGTTCACATATTACGGCAGATAGGATCTTGTAGGCGATGTTGAGGAGACTTATGCCTCTGTAGTTGGCGCAGTTCAGAGGGTCTCCTTTTTTGTGGATCGGGCAAACGATGCTGAGGTTCCATTCTTCAGGCATATTTTCATCCGACCAGATTTGGCTTATGAGTTGGTGGATGTTACTTACCAAGTCATCTCCGCCGGCCTTATAGAGCTCAGCGGGAAGGCCATCATTTCCGGCAGCCTTATTAAGCTTGAGTTTAGATATTGCTATCCTCACTTCACTCAGGTCGGGTGGTTGGCAGTCTTCGCTGTCGTTGCCAATATTGAATGGTTCGTTCTGCCTGACAGCGGAATGTTGTTCGTCATCGCCGTTTAACAGTCTGCAGAAGTGGTTCTTCCATATCCTCAGCATCGACTGTGTCTCAACTACAATATTTCCTTGTTCATCTGGACAGGATTCTGTTCGAGCCTTGTATCCTTGGCTTTGACGTTTTACACTTTGGTAAAACTTGCGAACATCATTCCTGGAGTGGCACCTCTCTATATCCTCGATCGCGCGCTTTTCTTGCTCTTTTTTCTTCTTGCTGAAAAGCCGACGTTCTTCCCTTCTTCTTTGCCTATAGAGCTCAATGGCAGCTCTCGTCTTCACCTGCAGCTTAGCCTTGTAGGCCTCGTTCTTGGCTGCGAGCATCTGTCGGCATTCCTCATCAAACCAGGGGTTTCTTGCTGGTGGGCGCGAGAAACCTAGCACTTCAGTTGCGGCTGATCTAATGGCCTGTTGGCATCGTTGCCATTGCTCTTCGACATTCGATGCTGGTGGTATGGTGTTAATCGAGAGGTTAAGGGATACGCGTTGTGCGAAGGTCTTGGCGGTCTCTTGCGATTGCAGTCTTCCGACATTAAATTTTTTCACAGTATTTCTGGATTGTTTTGGCGTGGTGGATATCCGCATTCTTACCTTGGCTGCTACAAGGTAGTGATCCGAGTCGATGTTAGCTCCTCGGAATGTTCGAACATCCAAAATACTGGATGCGTGCCTCTTATCTATCGCAATGTGATCAATTTGGTTGACCGTTCGTTGATCTGGAGACCGCCATGTCCCCTTATGGATATCGAGGTGAGGAAACCGTGTGCTGGCTATAGTGGCATTTCGTTCCGTAGCGAAATCAATTAGCCTAAGTCCATTACCAGACGTGTTGTCGTGTAGGCTATGTTTTCCGACAATACTTCTAAAGATGTCTTCTCTTCCTACCTTTGCGTTAAAATCTCCCAGCACGATTTAAACATCGTACTTCGGTAGTCGCTCATAGGTTTTGTCGAGGAGCTCGTAGAAGCAATCCTTAGCTATATCATCTTTTTCTTCCGTCGGAGCGTGAGCGCATATAAGGCTTATGTTGGCGAATTTGGCCTTGATGCGGATTTTTACTATGCGTTCGCTAATGTCTTGGAAACATAAGACTTCTTGCCTAAGTCTGGCACTTATAACAAATCCGCATCCGAATAGTCGCTGTTTCTGCTCACTATAACACGGTCCGTAGTATATGTCACAGTTCTTCATCCTCTTTTTGCCCGGCCGATCCCATCGTATTTCCTGGATGGCAGTAATGTCTGCTTTGTAGCAGTTTAGGGCTTCCGCTAGTTGTTCGCCTGCACCTCTCCTGTTTAATGTTCTCACATTCCAGGTGCAGATACGAACGTCGTTGTCCTTTTTTCGTTTAGCAGGGTCGTCAACAATAAAATCAGTCCTTTCCGAGGCTATTGGTTGCTTCGTAACCATGTTTTTTTCTGTGGGTGGGTAGTTTACCCAAAGCACAACCCCCAACCTGGAGGGCCAGTTCCAATTTATTAGATACCCCTAGGACACGGGGCCATCAGTATCCACTACGGGATTGAGCGCTGCCGTTGGCCTTTCGGTTCATCCGCCACCATCTCTGTTCAAGGGGCCTGACTAACCCTTGAAATTCCTAGACAACCTGTTGTCCGAATATGTCAGAGCAGCTCATCTAGGTTCGCCTGGGACAGCATGCCGGGTATTCATCCGTGCCATTCTCACCAGGGTGTTTATAGTGTTGCTGTTTTTCGTCGTGTTATCAACACTCGCACTTATCGTTTAGCAAGTCAAATCCGGTTGGATGAGACCAGTACCCGATGGTTACCACTTGGAGGTAAAGATAAGCACATTTGATGTGCAGTCAGAGTTGCAACACTGGGCATTGCCAAGTTAACGCCAATCAGAGTCTACCCTCGTTCTACAACACCCAACCATCGTTTTAACCAAGAATAACCAAAGATAACAATGTAATGTCGACCTACAACATTGGAGAAATTAACAAAAGGTAGTGAAAGAGTCAACATTAAACCCAGGAATGAGACCTTAGTAGAGATCCGGCCAAGATTGACATAGATGCTTCTTTGTTTTGGCTAAAATTATGGATTCAAAACACGTCTTCAAAGTCCAAATTCTTACCCAAATGCTATACTAGTCCTAGTTTGCGGTGCTGAGTAGTGGAATATAAAAAGGAAAGCGGAGCAAAGCTCATAATAACTTTAGAATGAAAATATCTTCTACAATTTTTAGGCCCAGGTTCTAGATGAAAAGTAGACAGAACGTCCGGTTAAAGGATAAAGTTATCGCGGATGCCGGGGCGTTTGTTTTAAATAAATTACCAACATCGAAGAAGATGGAAGGCTATCTTGTCGGAAGATACGTTAAATAAGTAAGGAAAGAACGGGTCAAAAATTCGAAAGTCCAAATGCTTGCTCTACCAGCCCCTAATCCTACCAGCCTACTATAATACTCAAAACAAAATAAGGCCCACCAAAGATTTAAACGAAGCATTATATTGCAACAACAATTTTACCTTTGGCTCCAAGTGATTAGGCAAAAGAAGTTAATAACTAATTAACTAATTTCTTAAAAATAAAGCCAACAAACTTCGTGGGCCCTATTTTGTTTTAAACGAGTTCTCTAGCCAAGAAAATCTTGCCAGGTCGTGTCCAGTATCGAATCGGCTGTCTTGTCACAGATAGAGACCCAGAACGGGTAAATGAGTTGCCAATTCTGAAAATTCCGTTAAGAAACTTTTAGGCTAAAACTAATAAGAATAAGGCATTGTTTCATATGTCAGTAGTAAGATTAGTAAGATTTTTCAAATTTGGTCTAAACATACATAAATCGGTAATTCGACTTTTGTGGAAAAAAAACTTGGTAAGCAGTTTTGTTTTAAATGTAAACGATTATAATCATTTTATGTTTAATCAGTGAGTTATATCCCTCCAGCTGTTTAGCCTTCAACTGCAATTATAGATGGACAGACCGACAGATGAACATCATCTTGAGTAGAGTCTTGTCTCTACATCTTGTTGATTAGTAAACTTGAAGAGTAAAAAGTTGGAATAAATAAGCTTTAATAATTGCAGAGTTTCATCTGTTTGGGTGAAGGTATTTTGAAGCAAGCTATATCATCTGTTTGTTAATCTCAAAAATGTTAGATTCCTTAGAACACTTTTTTTTTCATTAACATTAATGTATGAGTGTGGAGGGATATGCAACTTTAAGCCGAATCGGAACGCCTGAGATAACGTTTTCTGGGTTGTAACCAAAACGTCTTTTTTAATTAGCTCGGCTATTTTTTGATGTATACTTTAAGTTTCTTGAGGTCGGTTTCTACTTTTGCACGGCACATAAAGCGAAAATTTCCCCTACTGTGAGCACCATCAGACTGGGCATCGATGACTCTGCGGGATGGAGTATTTCTGTCGATTTGCGCTCTTTTTTTATACACAATTTGCATTTGCCAATAGTTTTAAAACACCCCCTCTATATAAGTTTGGACCCAATCCATATCGTGAAATATTTGGTTGCAGTATCACTGTTTTGACGTTATTATTGCCTGATAAGAGGTATTTACTCTAAAAATCGCGTATATACAGGGAGTATTTCTAATACAATCAGAATTGAAGCATCCAGGAAACATCTATCATTATAAAATCGTTCCGCCAATGTGCATAAAAATCCTTTGGAGAGTGACGTTGTCATAAATGGAAGATTAACTAAAGGGGTACCTACCAGAAGAGTCGACTTGAGCAAAATAAAAGAATAATGCAGTACACCAGCTCAGCTTCTTCTAATATATAAAGGTCGAATACGCCCACGTTTTGAATACTGTTCTCATGTTTGGAGGTTGGCCCCCAAGCATAGACTGAACTTTCTTGGCTCTATCCAAAAACGTTCAATCCACCTTATAGATTATTCTTCCCTTACCTCAAAGCTCAAAAATTTAGCGAAGAATTGTAGGAGATCTGTCTCTTTGTTACAGATATTACAATGGCAGATATACGAAGGGGCTTAGAGCTAAAAAAGACGCGGCTCAAAGACACACTTCCCATCTAACAATGGCATGCACAACGTAAAACTGAAATTCTAGAAGACGTATTTCCACAAATATACGTTTTCTTCAAGAACAGCATCAGTTAACATCAATTTACACTTGAAAGCATCATTTAATGGCGCTCCTTGACCGCTTTAAGTTCGCCTTACCTAAGATGGGTTTACAATAAAAATGATGGGTGAGTTATGATCACTCTATACATCAATGTTACTGTCCACCATTATTTTAAATCGGATTATATAATCTTTCGTTATCAGAATATACATGTTTAGAATAAACTTAATATTTATACCCAACCGTATACTATACGCTGGTGGAAAAGAGTCACTACATGTAACAGCCTATGAATTATACCTCACAATAGGTCTCATAAAAGAAGAACAGTTAACTTTGCTATACATTCTAAGACGTCTTAACCAAAATGAGGCTTCACTTTGGATCCTAATGACTCAAGTCCTTTGGTGATTTGTCCAACATGGCAGTATGAAACTGGTATAACGCTCGAGTAAGTCTTAAGGAGTAGATTAAATAAAAAATCCCGAGTGATGTTATAAGTCTAAACTGGTGACAGGCACTCAAACCTAACCTACTTACAAGTTACTATACAAACCATTCATAAATCATCTATACATCAGGACACCTTCATGCTACTAAACCCATCTATATGGACCATTGAAATGTATTTTTGTTAGTCGATTCATCAGACTCGATTATTCTCGTCACACACTCAATTAACTCGCATCCGAAGAGTTAATTTTTTCCCAATTACGGTAGGAATGCATGTCCTGACGTTGCTACTAAACAAACAATACCAAGAAATTAACCTTGGCATGTATCGGTTGATGCGTTTAAACGAAAATTAATAGACCTGCCGATGGCGGTGTGTATCTGCGCTCGCTCAAAAACTCTGAGCAGCCTCTCCAAAAGCAAAACAAAGCCCAACAACGATTTATCAATCAGTTACATCGATCTCAATAGACCGATCGCACAGATCTCTTGTATCTTTTATTCATTCCAGACACGTACCGGTATTGTTCGAAGCTGAGCGCTCTGAGCACCACCTTGTCAACATGTAGGGTCGCGGCGAACAAAGCGAATGGATCCGACCGACCCACACAGTCTCTGAAAATGAAAACAAATTCGAAAAGGCATACTCGTGCGTTTCAAGAAAGCGCTCAGCTCTGCGCACACAATGAGCAGCATATCGATTTTCAACTGTGTACATTTATAATTCACCAGTTAATGACACAAAGTCTGTCATTTATCACTCAAGCGAGAGGTGATGGACTCACAAAGGCCGCCATCAATTATTTGGTGTGATGATACGAGTATGGATGCTGTGTGAACCGAATTCGAAGTCGAAGCCCCATTGTGTTCGGGTTGAATAAGAAATTATTAAAAATTAGCGATACCACCGAACGTGCACTCATTTATCTGGAATGGGTAAAAGTACTTAGTGTGGATTGCTTCTTATCGGGTGTTCAGGCAGTGGATTCCCATAATCATCTCAGGCCAGCTGAAGTAGTCGGATATGAGCAGAGCAGAGTCCCATGAGAAATTCCCATCGGCAGACGCCCACCACAAAACTAAACATACTCCCTGACTGCCCCTATTTTAATTAACACAGATATACTCTGGAGAGTGCGTACTTATGAGACACACTTCACATCGAGCGACATTCCGATATCCGAATAAATTAAATGGGCAATTTGTACTAAGAGCACTCCGTCGACGCTTGATTGGGGCGCAGATACCATTACTTATCCCACGCACGCTGTACGAGGAAAATCGATGTCCTTGACGACTCTGAACAAATTTACCCAAACAATGTAACATCGTTTTAGAGAAGAGGTATAGTGTGCGTACGACATTGTCAATTTGTCAATTCCTAACATTAGCCCATAAAGCAATTCATGATGAGGTATGATGATTCCGTAAAAGGACCGCTCGCGCGCAATAAAATGAAGGTTTTCTACCTTCATTGCAAGAGAGAAAAGGCCGCTTAAGGTCGCGTGCAATCCACTATTTTGAATATAAAGAAGCTCGGGCAATAAAAAGAGAACATGAGATAGTAGCTCAGGAAAGATGCGCACTTATAGTCATAAACGATGGCACTGAGAGTCAAAAATCAAGCAAACAAAGCGGCAATTGCTGTCACGGCCATAATTGACAAGTATTCTGAGTATTTTGCAACCATTATCCGCGCATCCTGCGAGTAACATCTTACACCTCGTCCTCGTATAAGTATATAAGTGTGATGATAAAAAGAATGGTCGTACGCAACAGCAGCATCGATCGTAAAACTGAAGACTTCTTTGGCGGCCGCCGCGCCGGTGGCAGGGGTATGCTTCGCGTAGCTTATTGCACTGAATTTGGTAGTTTATTGATATTTGTTTGGATACGAGGAAAGTGTTCATAAATATCAAGGACTCGGCGACTTTGTAAGGCAATTTAATCGATGACTTCTTGTATTTTTTTTTTCAGTATGAAGATGAATGACGTTTAAATGTTTTTCTGACGTTTGCAGGAAGTGAACTAAATTTCCGATGTTATTCGATTTTGAAGTTGAAGATGAGAATTCTAGCATAGCAGCCCAATGCACTAATTATTAACCACAGCTCATAAAAAAATATTAACTAATCCAGCAACTGATTTATATTACTCAAGTCAGTTTTTATTGACTGTCTTGAAAACACAATGAAGGTCAATTTTTTTTTCAAATTTATTATTTCGTCAATAAAAAAAATTTGCTCTAGAGTTTGAAGATTTATTTTAATTTAATAAATTGCGGAACTAAATGACACTTTTAAGTCAACAAGGGGAAATGCCGATCTCTAGATCAACAAATGGTCAATCAAATTGATCACTTTGTGATAGACATCCACAATTTCGAATGTCTGCTTGGACCACTACCTTGCGTATCAAGGAAAGAGCTCGCAGAATGCGTATCCTTTGACCTCTCAATTAGCTCCATACCGCCAGCATTTAATATTAAAGAACAATGGCAACGATGTCGACAAGCCATTAAATCTGCAGCAACTGTTATGCTAGTTTTATCATGTCTACCAGCGAGAAACCCCAGAAGAATGAAGACGGTTGCTCGGTGACAGATTAGGTCTACAAGGCATAGCTGCATATTAAGACGAGAGCTACCATTGAGCTTTATAGGCAAAGAAAAAGAAAGAACACCGGGGTTTCAGAAAAAAGTAAAAATAGCAAGAAAACCGAGCTATCGAGGATATAGAGAGATGCCATTCGAGGAATGATGTTCGCAAGTTCTACCAAAGCGAAAACTACCAACCATCCGACCCAAGTGAAGTGAGGATAACAATTTCTAATCTTATGCTTAACAAGGCTGGCGGAAGTGTCGGCCTTACAGTGTAGTTTTAGACCAGGAAAGTTCACTACTGATCAAATCTTTACACTTTGGCAGATCCTGGAAGTCAAATTCGATTCACACCACCTATTCATCAATTTCAAATTCGTATACGACAGTATTTATAGAGACGAACTATAAAGAGCCATGTCTAGCTGCTCCATCAAGGTCGGAAACGGCCTGACCGACGCATTCGATACAAAAAATAGGATTTAGGCAAGGCGAAATACTGTCATGTGACTTTTTCAATATCATTCTTGAGAAGATTGTGCAAAACTCCTAAGCCAACACCAGAGGCACAATCTTCCTTAAATCGGGCAATCACATTTCTTCAGAAATAAATCGAAGAATTACTCTTTCCAGCCGCTATTTCATCGGGCTAAGAAGTCGCTGAAGCATGGACCGTATCAAAAGCGGATGAAGAAATCCTTTTATTCCTTGATCGTTTTAGTCGAAAAATTCTTCGAAAGGTCGTTTGTACCGTGTGCGTTGCCTAGCTAAGACGAAGATTCAACCACGACATATAAGAGCTGTACGGAAACAATACTCTGGTTCCCACAGTGAAATAACTCGGCTTAAATGGAATCTAGATGTGGAAACCGACCGCAACGAAGTTGAAGTACGCAACTGCTGGCTGTTAGAAAAGGGCTGGGCTAATTAAAGGGGTATGTTGGTTAGGGTCAGGTTCATTTCGGACTATAGCATCACATAAGTAAGAAAGCTATGAAGTGGTACCCAGCTGATTATGTTCTTTTTACTTTCGTTTAATTTTGGATGACAAGTCATTTTCAGATCAATCAGACAAATCAATGTAGAATGTAGATTTTACACTTAGGTGGCGCTATAGTCTGGTATAAAACTCGATCTCAAATTTATAGATTTTCAAAAATTCCATAATTTGTTTACTCTAGATAATAATATTCTTCTGCCAAAACAATCTGGTTTTCGCGTAAAATATAGATGTTATCGACTTCATCATATCACAGAACGTTAGATGTAGAAAATGAAACTTGCTTTACTTTTCAAGATTTTTTCAAATCATATGATTTAACATAGTTGGGCACAATAACTGAGTTATAGCCTTCTTAGATAAGTTTTGGTCAGAGTGAAGTAAACTGCTTTCATCATAATCGAATATAATATGCCCAAGTCTGTTAGTGGTGTTTTACGGTTTGGTTTTGGCAACACTGGTTTTGACAGCTGACGTGTGTTTAGTACCTTGTGTCACTGTCAAACAGCTTCAGTTTGGTTTGCAATTTAACCATGGATCGTCTTACAAATGAACAACGCTTGCAAATTATTGAATTTTACTATCAAAATTCGTGCTCGGTTCGAAATGTTCATCGCGCGCTGCTTCCATTTTATGATCGGCATTCTCGACCTTCTGAGCAGTCTATTCGGAAGATTGTGACCAAATTTCGCACCAAATTTACTTTGTTGGACATTAAACCACCAACACGTTTACGTACTGTGCGTAGTGAAGAAAATATTGCGGCCGTATCAGCTAGTGTGACAGAAGACCGCGAAATGTCGATTCGGCGCCGTTCCCAGCAGTTAGGCCTTTGTTACAGCACTACGTGGAAAATTTTGTGGAAGGATTTGGGCGTAAAGCCTTTTAAGATACATCTGGTGCCAGAACTAAAGCCAGCCGACCTACCACAACGCCGAATTTTTGGTGAATGGGCTCTTGGAAAGCTGGCCGAGGATCCGCTTTTTTTATCGAAAAATTGTGTTCAGCGATGAAGCTCATTTTTGGTTGAATGGGTACGTAAATAAGCAAAATTGCCGCATTTGGAGTGAAGATCAGCCAGAAGCATTGCAACAGCTACCAATGCATCCCGAAAAAGCCACTGTTTGGTGCGGTTTATGGGCCGGCGGCATTATTGGGCCATATTTCTTCAAAGATGATGCGAATCGCAGCGTTACTGTCAATGGTGAACGCTACCGAGCGATGATAACAAACTTTTTTTTGCCCGAAATGGAAGTTCTTGACTTGCATGATATGTGGTTTCAACAAGACGGTGCCACATGCCACACAGCACGCGAAACAATGGCGCAATTGCGAGGCGAGTTTGGTGAACAGTTAATTTCACGTTTCGGGCCGGTCAATTGGCCGCCTAGATCGTGCGATTTGACACCATTAGATTATTTTTTGTGGGGGTATGTCAAGGCTAATGTCTATAGGGACAAGCCCGCTTCGATTGACGCACTGGAAGCCAACATCCATGCATTCATTCGTGAGATACCGGCCGATATGTGTGAAAGAGTATGCCAAAATTGGACTCAGCGGATGGGCTACCTGAGACGCAGCCGCGGTCAACATTTGCATGAAATTATCTTTAAACATTAAATTGCAAGATTCAAAATATCGATTCAAATAAATATTTCATTCATTTTTTCGAATTTTTTGTGTTTTTTTTTTTTAAAAAGTTCTAAACCTCTTAAAAAATCACCCGTTATTTAAATAAACTTCTATCCCTTGCATTACTTTTTCGTTCCATATGACAGCGTCGAAATATGAACAACCTGTCCAAACTTGGTCTAATTAAACTTCATTTAACTTCCTTTACTACTGCAGCGTGAGCGTTGTCTCAAAAATAAAGTTATATTCTTCCCGTATATTATGCTGAGACTTATAGGGATCGTGGAGTACCTTTTAAACGTACTAGGGATATCCATAAAATTCTGGTGTTGAAAATATTTATGGAATACCAAAGCGGGGCAACTTTTTGCGTAGGGAAGGTGAATCTATTTTTTTTTGTATTCAAACATTTAAAATATAGAACCATGAATTCGACATCTTATGAAAACCAGAAAACATGTACATCATTATGGATCTTGTAAACGTAAAGCAGCAGCGAACAGAGCTAAGTTAATGCAACTTACTAAAATTATGATGATTGCAAAGGCCGACGCTTATTTTTTCCAGAATAATATAGAAAAATATTTTAACAATTTGGAAAATTCAGATTACATAAGAAATTCGATAAATATTTGTTGTTTTTCGTCGTGGCAGACATTTGTACAGAATGCTTTAACGTTTAATTTGTGTACTTACTTAAATACATTTATAATTCATCGAATTACATTTTTAATTGTTTTCGATACAGGTAAAGGCTTTTAATCATTTTGAGAAGTTAGTTTGATGCCGGTCGCTATTTTATCAGCATGCTGATAGGGAACATGGTTAACGTCCTCGTTTAGCCAACAGAAGACCGTTTATATTTCACGAAAAACTACCAAAAATACCAAAAATTCCTAACTTGGCTTGTAAAATTGACCTTCTTCTACACTGATCTACGATTCTTTAAAATGTCATCAAAATGCTCTTTATGACAATAAGATTGATTTTAAAAGTATGACATCGACAACATCGAACAGATTTTTAATACACCACTTAGTGCTCCTTATGCTTCTTGTCTTTGGAGCTAAATATCAGTCAATCAAATAAAGCGATTGAAATTATTTTTTTTTCAATTGAAATTTATAACCAGGGATGGGATTTTGTTGACCTAAAAATTTGAAAAAAGGCAAAATAATACATCCAAAAAGGCAAAAAAGGCAAAAAAGATAAAAAAAAAAAATAAAAATTTAATGAAAAACCAACAGAAAATAAGAGATAATTATCAAATTAAATATTTATTAAAAACTTAATTGTAGTAGCATTGAACCACCATGAGTTTTTTAAAATTTTCAGGCAATAATCGCCTTTTGATGTTAGAAAAGTGGTCTATTTTACGTTTTTTACATAAAAAAAGATCGAATTCACGCACACAAAGAAGTTTGTTTCAAAATAATGTCACTAGGTGGTGAGTTGGTGACATTCTCTTTTCATTATTCTCTTCTGTAAATACATGCACTAGGCAGGCGAGATTGTTATTATGTATGTATCTTTTGTTTACTTTTTCTGGTAGACTTGATGAAAGTTCGTGTGGACTTCACGTGGACATGGTACAGGTCGTTACATTATTGAAATGTTTGCTATCGCTGCTGATGAATTGTTTTGTATGCGTATGTTTGCACGTGACAGAAAGGGTTGAGTGGGAAGTAAGTCAAAGTGTAGGTACTTGTGTGTATAATTTTGATAATTTTTGTGAATAGTAAAGTGTTGTTTACTGCACATAATCGATAATGTGCTTAAAAATTGGACCGATCGTGTAGGCTACTGCATGGCCAGCCGAGGCAGCCATTTGAATGAAATTATTTTCCATTATTAACCGGAAGGATTGTACTTTCAAATAAAAAAAGAAATTTGAGAAAATATTCAGTAGTTTTTTTTATAGCATTTTAAAAAAAAAAAAGTTATTTGGCGGACCCCTTATTTGAAAAAAACTTTTGATGCAGGATTATTGGTTATGATTATATAAACATTTCGTTTTTAGATCATTTTAACTCACGCCCACTTTTTGGGGGCCGTTTGTATACCCTACCCCATAGCATATGAAGGAGAAAAACGTTGTTTTTTGTCGAACAACAAAAGATTCTGATAAACTGTTTGAACTATGTCATTTTCTATATTATATTTATTAAATTTATTTGATTTTTTATTTACTAATTTAATTTTCCGAAACTTTACAATTTACATATTGATTGAAGGTATGTTGTAAAAAATCGTGTTTCGGAAGATCTTTCTTCAACGTCAACAACATTGACGAACGTTGAAATTGAAAGTGATCACGTAAAACATCAGGGTCAGGAATTTGAAATTCCTATGGAGGTGGACATTACAGTGAAGGACAACTGTAGTTTTGTTCCGGAGGGCAGGCGTATAATTGATTTAAATACATTTCTCAATAGTTTAAAAAACATTTCGCTGCACGGAAAAACGTTTTCGTTTTTTTTTAAATTCGACTCAAATAGTATTTGTTTGGTGAATTTGACACCTTGAACCTACAAAAATTAATTATAGCGGTTAAATTAACTTTTGTAAACTTCTTTTTTTTTATATAAGGTGCTTAGGTACCTTCATAACGAGCATTGATAGAAGATGGGGTGACAATTACCTAGATAAATATCTATCATTTTTTGTTATTTGATTTGAAAAATTTCATCCTACTATTGTTGCGACGAGAATCAGTAGCACTATTGTCTACCGTCCTATTATTTGAGTATTCGAATTTTCATCCAAACAAGTGTTTTCCTACATCTCATAAATTAAGAAAAAAGTTAACCTAGGTAAGGTTTACACATTTTTTTATAAGATATACAATGAAAACCTCAAAAACTGCTTTTACACCTCGCTGCGCGGCAGCCAGCAACAATTTTATCATTTTATTATTTTTTCACAATACATATTCACATTCACACCAAATCTGAAAGAAAATTACAAAACAAAATATGTACACCAAACCAACCCTCAACTTGATTTTTTTCCTTCTCTTTCCATATTTGTTTTCAAGTTATTTGCTTGGTGTCTGTATATTGCATATGTAGGTAGGTAGGTATATGTAATATTAGTCTGCGCTTGCTACTTTTTGTCTTTTCCTTCAGTTTTCGTTTGCGTTGAAGCAAAGAGCACATGAGTAAAATTAAAGAGAGCTTACCAACACATTCAAATGCATTTACATGAAATTTGAGTTGGTCGGTTTGGGACACCTACCCTTAACAGCGCCTTAAAGGAGCTGAAAGATCTCTCTACATCAGCAGAAACGAGTGGAGCCCATTTGAAAAAATTGACATCGCCAACTTCAATATGTTCAGGTAGCTCACAGTCCGTGTCGCCTTTTATTATGCAATTTACTTGCTTTACGGTCTCAAGTCCTTTATTGGCAGAAAAAACGGATTTGAACTTTTCTAACACATCTTTTGCGATTGCACCTTTTGCTCTTTCTAATTCGCCTTTGATTTTGTCTTAAATCTCCAAAACTTCTCCGATAGTGTTTCCTTAATGAAATTTGAAAAAAAAACATAAATTTAGAGATAAAGATTTTTTTGTTTTGTTTTTTTTTTCCTTCGTCACGTGTGCATAGATATGTTTCACCAAAGAGTATAGAACTACATAGAGTGCGCTTCTCATACAACAGAAAATGGTACCATGTGGGGTGCTAATCCTTACACACACGAGCAAACGATTGACGAAAATTCCCATTTCGCACTTCGTCGTTCGTTATGCGACGGCTATGCTCGTGTATGTATGGGTTAAAAATGTAAACATTGGGGTGTCAATCGCGTAGTATGAGATGCACACTCTATGTTGTTCTATACTCTTTGGTTTCACACAACTCTTTTCCGATCTAGCCCACCGACGCGTCGCCAATAGAAAGCAGATTATGAGATTATAAATTCGTATTGATTCATTGTTGTGATAAGTCAATACATACAAAAAATGTAGATTCGTATGAAAAAAAACGTTAATTGAGTAGATTTACTGTTTTTGTATTTTTGACTCTCAAAAGAGGAAAAAATTTAAAAAGAAGGGAAAAACGTAAGAAAAGGCAAAAAAGAGGCAATAACAGAAGAAAAGGCAAAAAAAGGCAATAACGGAAGAAAAGGCGAAATAAAATACGTATATTTGGAATCAGGGGAACGTGAAACATGTTTGTGTAAAGTCCATATCGTCATATGAATGCGCAAAAAAAGGCAAAGTGAGCAAAATTCCATCCCTGTTTATAACATTAGACGCGGAAAAAATTGCAGTTACGGTTGTAACTAAATTAATAACGATTTTAACAGAATTTTAACCAATTTAAAATGAAAATTTCATTTTTTTCAGACATTTGATTGGAAAAAGACAAACAACATAACACCCAAAAAACGCTCTTTTTGTTTAATTCCATTAATTTTTAACTTACTAGCTGTCCCAACAGAAGTTGTCTTGTCTTGGCTATGAAAGTTTAATTGGATGCGGAATAAATTTATGTTAATAAAAATGTATCGAAATTTTGGGAATACGTGACGCAATTGTAATTACTAATATATAAACTACTTTTTAATGTTTTTCTTCATCCTCAAACTATTGCCAATATTTGAAGAAGAAAAGATAAGTCAAATCTGACCAGCCGTTTTCAAATTATGGCGTTACCAAAAAAATATTGAATAATTTATATATATGTATAAATATATAATTTAATTACAATCCTTTTCTATAAAAAATCTCTGCTATCAAATTGTAATCGAAATCGGTTCAATGTTTTTGGGTATTAGCGTAACCGTAGATCAGGAAACGAGAATTTTATATAAAAAGATTTATAAAAAAGTAGTAGTTTATTATGCCATCACGGTTAACTATGACCTTGTATATCCTGCGGTTGAGTAAGGAGTCACATAATTTCTTTATATAATCAATTGAAATAGTATCCCAGACACTTTTTATTTCCTCAATTCCGATTCAGCTGGCCATTACCAAAGAGTATACAACTACAAGAGTGCGCATCTCATACATCGAAAATTTACTATATGGGGTACTGATATTGATACCCCAGTGTGCACATTGCCATGCCAGCATCAAGCAACAGCATAGCCGATTCATACGAACGACGAAAATTCCCCGTCACGCTTACCGCCCGCGTCTGAAACGGCTACAATATTTTTAGCTGTGATACGTACTCTATGTAGCTCTATACCTCTTTGGCATTACTTAACAGACCCGTATACTTTGCGTTCTAAACATACCCAATAATTTTCTTAAATCTTAATCCAAGTTATGGCGTCAATCCAAGAAATAACGGGTTTAGCGGTGTGGATAATGACGTTATTCTGCTGGAACCTCCATTCCAAAGGTTCAACATAACCTTTATTGCAGGTTCATTACACGTCATTGTATACCATTTCGAAAAGGAAATAAGCAACGCGGGGCCTGTTTATTTTTTTTTTTGGGGGAATTTAGCCAAAGTAAGTATTCAGTATTCGAAATAACCTTTTGCACAGTCCGCACGCATGCTTTTACATCGGTTTTTCGTTAAGTTTGGCGGCAGAATCGTGCGTATTGTACGCGTACCTCAAAATAATTCGCTTGACAGCTGCGCTGTAAAATGGTCAGAAGACGTTCCATAGTTACGCTCGTTGCGCAAAAATAAGCAAATTACTTTACGACTGAGGTTAATTTGTTTTTTATATACCCTATCCCATAGGAGTATATTAGTTTTGACATTAAGTTTGTAACATAGAGAAATATAATAGAATGGTATTCAACGATTCGCACAGCGGATTGTAGCCTGCTCATATGTTTTTTTTTATGTTTGAGGGATTGAGAGACCACTCACTATTAACCTCTATTTTTAACTTTTCGGATTCATTTAACGCTTTAGTTTTCCCCATTATTATTCAATTTAATTGAAAATTTGTCAAAAAAAAAATTTACAAAAACTTGAATAGGCCTAATCCGACTGATTACAAGCAAAAATTAATACTCGGGCCTAAGCAGCTGTCGAAAAAAATGTATTAAATTCTGTAACACTTGAAAGATAATAACTGCTCATTTCCAGAACTCAAGGATTTTTTTAGAATTAGAATTCCGACTTATTTTCATCTACACTGAAAGGATAGAGGGGTGCTAATCGGATGGCGGGTAGGGTATATGAAGGTTAGAGTAAACCTTTTTTCTCCAATATCCAGCTACCATTCGTTTTTGAATGATTACTGGATGACGGTTTCTACAATTTAGTGACGAATCCATTCGCCTAAGTCAAGGCGAGGACATATTAGTTGTGATACATAAAGTATGATATAGATTAAACATATCGTAAAGTATATGCATTGACTCCTTAAATTTTGAGCTCAAATATTTAGATTTGGTTAATATGATCGTTGTTCATGACTACATTTAAAAAAAGTGTCTGAACAATATATTTTGACAAAATATACACCCACTTTTTAGGTACGTTTTCTTAAAACAAAAACAATTTGTATGGCCGTTTGTAATAGAAAACCGCCTTTTTTGTCGAACCCTAAAATGATTCACAAGGCAGATTGCAGCCTTCTCATATGTTTTTTTGATAATTTATAATATATAAATAATTTGTGTGATTTTTTATTGAAAAAAAGTATTTAATAGAGTGCTTCAAACAAAAATACATTTTCGATACAATATGTATGTGCAAAACCCTTAAAAGTGTCGGCAAATATTTTCAAATCGTAATTCAAAAAACCTCTTGACTCCCGTGAACATGAACATGCATATCCTACCATTTTGTGTTTTCTATTTAAATACAATGTACGAATGAAAACAATATAATCCCTAGCGGAAAGTGTCAAAACAATACTACTCCTACAAGCTAGCAGTAGCAATTTTCAGACCCCCTGGCTAAAATGGTAAGTGGATCTACCATTCGTCCTCTGGCCATTTACCAGATGTTGGAACTCATAACAAGTCATCTGTTCATCGAAACATAACCTGTTATTCCTTTTAGGGTAGTATTTGTCGTGACTTGGTTGACACTTGGCTTAACAGACTTTCGGAGTAGTAGAAAGCAAGGTAGTGCGATATACTGAACATAAGGTATAAACTGCACCTACAAACAGTGCTTAAAATTTAGCATCCCAGTTGGTTTGTGATGGACCTACCATTTTATATTAATCTTGAAAGGCACATTTATCTCAGCTAGACTTCGCAATAGTTGGAAGAGTGAGGAAAACCTTAGGAATGTTTATTTTTGGGATGCAAATGCAATGCTATCTTCTAAAAACCACTGGCGATCAATGAAAACGTGTTCATGTCCGAAGGAACTTCTACCACCAGAGCATACCTCCAACAACAGAAAACAACGACCTCGTGGTCAAAGATGCCATTTCATAGTTCCACAGAACTGCCGGATCAACGTTTCACAGCCAATCGATTACCGAGTAAGTGTCAGAGTACCCTTACCGATTTAGTGCTAACCAACGAGCCTCCAAGTCCGAATATAGAAACGATCAATTCCCAACGGTGGTGTCCGGTGTGAGATTGGGCAGGCAAAGTGTGAAAAACAGTCCAACAGACATGACGGCGCACCCATAAACTCGATGATTTAAAACCTTAAACATATGCATCCCACTATATGCAGGACACACATGCACAAACAATACCCGAAAATGCACCCGCGATCTGGGAACCGGAATGCGCAGACCTAGTGTCCCTCAGCGCCACTTAAGCAAGTGCGATAGTTCAAGTGCCGTAGTACTCGTAAAAAAATTACCCAAATGCATTGTTGGAGGACGCCTACAAAACGATTAAGGGTGACACACAGAAATCGGACACTTAAACAAAAAGTGGTTACACATTCACGTCAGGCGATAGCAAAATATCCAAGAATACGGGCCTCCGCTGCCCATAAATTACGTAATAGGAGTGGTTTGGGTATTTTGTAAAAATATCCGACCTCGTAATCTCATAAATCTGTGCGTGCACCGTGGCGTTCCGACTAAGCCCTTGAAATTTGTTTACACTACACTGGGTATCCTAGTCGCACAGCGTAATGTGAGAGACAAATTGGCGCACTGGAATAAATTTACGTAATGGCAACAAGTGTTGACGGTCCAGGCGAGCCGGACCATAGCTGACTGTACTCTCCGGGCTGTTGGTGTAACCAAACGCGGCCGTAATGTTCTGGGAAAAAGAAAAAATCAACAGGGATCGGCTATAATTTCACTATAACGCCACATAGCAGCGCTGACAGATATACGATGTCGAAATGAAAACAAGGAGGGGACTTCAAATGGCTTCCTAATCTCTGGTGTAATTGAAGTCCCAAAGAAGGGTCCTGTTAAACATTTCCAAACAAATGAGTCCTTTGGCATATTAAATAAAATTCGATTCCAAGTGTGCACAGCACATTAAAAAAGATGGCCCTCACCTATTATATTTGAAACAGATTAACCAGATTGTAAGACTACAAGACGTCCTTGAAATCATCACGCAAATTGGCATAATTCCTCGTATGGCGCAGTCAAGGACATCGCAGAACTTTCCGTTTCTATTTTATTGAGTGTTTGTGTGCGAAATTGCAGCAATTACGACGATGGCGAGTATTTGGCAAAAAGGCCGACCGGGCCTCGCCCAACTTTTCCATCCGCAATTTTATTGCAAACATATAAAAGGGGTGTTCCGCGATGGCAAATATCAAATCAAAGGGTGTGAGAGCGACTATTTCAATTATTTTGGAAGTAAACAGTGCCGCAGGTAGACCGGCGGGCATACGTGCAGAATGGGTAATCCTTTTTATGGCAATCCTTTATGAGGAAATTTGCATCAACGTGCTCAGGTATAGGCATATGTAGGCAGGTTTGTTATTGTCAACGATACACCCCTTTACGCCGGTAGTCGGAACAATGAGGGCAATTGTCGCTTGAAACAGATTTACCGGTTTATTGTCATATTCGCATCCTTTCGGCGATTTCATTACTATTAACGTGCAAGAAGGCTTAGTCTTGTTTTACCTTGGAAGAAGTTTATGATCTTTGCAATTTTTTTTGCTGACAATTTCTTTTAAACACAAATCCTGCAAATATTTACGTATTTATGGTCAAGGACTCTGCTTGAGCGCAGTTTTGCGATTAGACACACACACCCCCAGCAAGCAGCGTAGCATTTTTCGCTTAGCGACAAGGTCTCGCGTCGTTGGTTTGGCTGGAGTCCAGGCGAGTATTTTGAAGAAGGGTTAACCATTTTGACAAATCATTAGATTAATCCTTTCACTTGGACTTTGCTAGGCTCATTTGTGGTGATGTGTGCTTGATTTGTTTGCAAAACAAACATTAACGGGGTAAGTACCTGGGTTGGATTAGGTTTACCATTAAAGGGTTACGGTTCGTTGATGGGAATTTGATGTGAACGCTTTCTATTGGTTTGTTCATCGGGGTGTATAGATAAAGTTACCCCAAAATGTGGCCACACACAGATACGAATAATCGTTTGAGCTAATGGCGGTGAACACATTTTTTTATGAAATTATATCATCGGGTTGGTATATTAGTGACCGTGCGCATTGTAGATTTATGGGGTGGCTAATCTAATACCATTAGGGAACGCCCATTGATTACCTACATTTTTTTGACAATGTTACTGACGTCAGCGGCGGCACTTGTTAACTATAAATTTGACTTCCTAGAAGAAGTCTGTCGTGTAGGTTTTAGTTTTAAGTAAATATTGTAAAGATTTTCTTAATTACCCCTAGTCATTTGTTAATTTTTAGTAAGTGACTGTTATTTTTTGGTTATCAGGTAAGCGGTAAGCAGTTCAAAGCTAGGCATGGCAATTGTATATTTTAGAGTAAGCAAATAATGAAAAAAAATTAATAGCAAGTGAACAAATAGAGGACATTTCTTGGAGTATGTAGATCTATACTTTGTTTAATCTATCTATATACTTTTTTCCAAATCAAGTTGTACCATAGTGGCTCCATTATATAGTTTAGATAGAAGCAATTGGAGTTTGAAACATGTTTAAGTTGTAGATGTATATGTATCATAGTTAGTGAAGATTTCGATAACTGTGCAAGGTAATACTATGTTTTTTTTTAATGCAATTCAAGTACCGAGATATAGCGACAAGGTAAATGCAGACAAACTGTAAGTTCACGCCTTTACAATACTATTTTAAGCCTACGTTTTCGAAATGATCCACACACCTCTATTTTATCGATCACTGCATACAGGTCTATTTTACAAAAGATCTATATTTAAATGCGTCTACCAGCCACATGAGGTTGGTCCGATCCACAAGAAAAGGGACCCGTAGAGACGGGTTTATCAAAAGATAAATTACTATAGCCAATCGCTGTTTCTTAGAGCTAAGAAAGCATTTTAAAATGAAATCTCTTACTTTAACTACTAAGGAAATCCCACATGACGCAAGCGAACAACTAGCGGAAGCCCAAAGTTGCTACAAAGCAGACATTACTGCAGTACAGACATCCAGAAAATACGACTGAAATCTACTGCGGACGGTGTTATAGTGAGCAGAAACAGCGACAATTCTGATGCGGATTTGTTATAAGTGCCAGACTAAGTCATACGTTTCTAAGACATTAGCGAACGCGTTGTAACAATTCACATCAAGGCCAAATTCGCAAACATAAGCTTTATATGCGCTCACGCCCCGACGGAGGAAAAGATGATATATAGCGAAATATTGCTTCTACGAGCTCCTTGACAAAACCTATCAGCGTATACAGAAGTACGATATTTAAATCGTGCTGGGAGCGAAATGCCACTATAACCAGCACACGGATTCGTTACCTTGAGATCTGTAAGTGGACGGTCTCCAGATCAACGAACGGTCAACAAAATTGATCACATTTCGATAGACAAAAGGCACGCATCCAATATTTTGGATGTTCGAAAATTCCGAGGGGCTAACATCGACTCGCACCACTACCTTGTTGCAGCCAAGGTAAGAATGCGGATATCCACTACGCCACAACAAACCAGAAATACTGTGAAAAATTTAATGTCGAAAGACTGCAATCGTAAGGGACCGCCATACCACCAGCATCGGATGTCGAAGAACAATGGCACCGATGGCAACAAGCCATTAGATCAGCCGCAACTCCAGATGTTTGGAAGTTTTACCAAAGTGTAAAACGTCTAAGCCATGGATACAAGGCTCGAACAGAATGAAGAAGGAAATATCGTAGTTGGGACACAGTCGATGCTGAGGATATGAAAGAACCACTTCTGTAAACTGTTAAACGGCGATGACGAACAACATTCCGCTGTCAGGCAGAACGAACCATTCAATATTAGCAACGACAGCGAAAACTGCCAACCATCGTCTTAAGTGAAGTGAGGATAGCAATATCTAAACTAAAGCTTAATAAGGCCGTCGGAAATGACGGCCTTCCCGCTGAACTTTATAAAGCTGGCGGAGATGACTTGCCTGAAGAATGGAACCTCATGATCGTTTGCCCGATCCACAAAAAAGGAGACCCATAAAGGAGAGGCATAAGCCTGAAACCGTTTACCAACAGCCTGATCGGCCTTTATCAGTGTGGTTTTAGGTCAGGAAAGTCCACAATCGATCAAATGTTTACACTTCAGCAGAGCCTGGAAAAAACCCAAGAAGTCCAAATCGATGCCCACGACCTATTTATCGATTTCAAAGCCGTATACGACAGCATTTATAGAGACGAACTGTACAGAGCCATGTCTAGTTTTGGTATACCGCCCAAACTCGTCCGTTTGTGTAGGATGACGATAGAGAATTCTCGCTGCTCCATCAGGGTCGGAAACGACCTCACCGACACATTCGATACCAAAAAAGGATTAAGGCAAGGCGATGCGCTGTCATGTGACTTCTTTAATTTGATCCTTAAGAGTATTGTGCCAAACTCCCCAAAAATCGGTGCAACTTCTAGCATACGTCGACGATATTGACATCATCGGTAGGACTCAACGTGATGTTGAGCCACGTTTGCTAGAATAGAGAATAAAGCGGCAAAAATGGGTTTAGCAGTAAATGAGGGTAGGACTAAGTATATATGCTGTCCACACGAAATGGCACACAACATCGAAGAATTGGACAGAACGTCACCATTGACAGATATAACTTTGAGGTAGTAAGTGACTTTGTCTACCTCCGGCTCCGCTATTAACTCTGACAACAACATCTCGTCATAAATTAAACGAAGAATTACTCTTACCAACCGATGTTTCTTCGGGCTAAGAAAGCAATTTAAGAGGAAAGCCCTCACTTGATCTACTAAGAATCATCAAAGTCCTCCTCTACGGCGCTGAAGCATGCACCGTGTACAAAATGGATGAAGATATCCTGGGTCGATTCGGGAGTATAATTCTCTGAATCATCATTGGTCTCGTTTGCGTTGAAGATTCAGCCAAGAACTACATGAGCCATACAGCGACATGCCCCTAGTCAAAAAAAACTCCGCCGCATTGGAGTTTAAGATGTCTAGGACGTGTAGAACGAATAGACACCAATACTCTTCGATTCCCAGCCAGACGTCGGACGCTGTAGAGGAAGACTTCGAACTAAAGTGGCGCTAACAAGTAGAAACCGACTTGGAGTGCACAACTCTATTCAGAACCCTGCTAGCTGGAAAGGCATTTCGGTTGAGGCCCAGGTTTATTTCTGACTGTAGCGCCACTTAAGTTAGTAAGATTTCTATTTCATAGACAGTTTCCAATTCTATGTTTTTTATAACCTATCCCATAGGGGTATATCAGTTTTGATACATAGGCTGTAAGATAGAGAAATAATTTAGCTAGATATACCTCAAAGTATATGTATCGGCCTAGAATCGCTAGCTGAGTCGCTTGAGCCTGATGTCTGTCCCTCTGTATGCCTTAGGCCTTAAATTTTGAGCTAGGATAATGAAATTTGGTGTATAGGATCCTTGCCCAAGGCTACAGAACAAGTGTAAACATTTTCAAAATCTGCCCACTGCCACGCCCACTTTTTAGAAAAACGTTTTTTTTTTGGTCAAACGGTTAAGATTTTTAAAAAGTGTCTGAATAACATATATTGACCATCTTAATATCTATATTTCGTTCATATAAAGTTTTGTGTGCGTTTTATGTAAAAAACGATTATCGGCAAAATGTTAAGGAAATTTGAAAAAAAAAACTTTCGATGCAAAGCCATTGATAATGTTTATATGAACATTTCGTCTGTAGGACATTTTTATCCACGCCCACTTTCTGGGTGATAGAGATATCCAAAGTATACAAGGAACAACTGAGTGCCCTCACACTCCATCAGTATCAGCGGTTTAGTGCAATAAGTCCCATGGGGTATTATGTGGGTCTTACCTCCTTTTTCGAAATTGAAATAAGTCCTGCGGCTGTTAATGCCTTATGGTTGTGGGACTTATTTCCTTTGCAAACATCCAAACTCGTACGTAACCCACATCCAACAGTGAACCCAAGCAGGGTGGTTGCAGCGGGCATCATGTCCCCACTGATTAAACTTTGCGTACACCCAAACTCGGACTCGGATGTATGCAAAGTATGATACCCCCCCCCCCCCTTCAACGCCCTGCTTGGGTTCTGCTAAATTTCTCTGTTTTCATGCTTATTTTAGCCTAAGAATTTTGGATTTATAATTAGTTTTCTTTGAGAGTTTTGAATCGGATGCCAATTTCAAATGGCAATAACAGCTGAGGGTGTTAATTGTTTTTGGTGGCGAGCTTATTTCTATTTCGAAAAGGAAATAAGCTCGGCGGTTTCTATTTCTCTTGTTTTCCAATATCACTGCACCAATATCAAAACCTAATGGAAGCAGTTTAGTGCGATGAACTGCATCGCAGAAAATCGAATCTAGAATCCCAAGGCTTGCTTATTGCTTATTCTGTGTATACTTACTTTGTGTAATTCTCTCATTAACTGTGTATTCACCACACCAAATATCGTCTACAAAAATAAATTTTGAATAATACAACACTTCTGTATTAAACTGCAATCGAATAGATTGTTTTATTTCTACTCTTCCACAACTCTGCTAGAGTGAAAACTCGCTTAAGTTGTTTAGGCCGGAAGGCGACTTAAGTTATCCTTTAATTAAGACCACCAGCTGGCCGCTTGGTGCTAGTTATCATGAATTTTTGTCTACCATTACTAAAAATGCTTTAAAAAAACGATTTTAAAACTCTTCTGAAATGCATTTATCTTTATTTAATATGAAAATATTCTTAGCTCTTTACCTAAAATTCATTGTATTTAGGTTTCAATTATAATCTTACAGGATCATTTATATGCAAAATATCAAGAAAATGAATTCGGTAAATTAAAGATCAATACTCCCTATTTTCTAGATAATTATTACCCCGCCGACTAAAAAGAAGATTTATATAAAATAATATTTTCATTTTAATTACATAAAAACTGTCCATAAACTTTAAAAATAGTAACAAAGCCTTGCTCGATTTTTTTTGTAATTTTTTTTTTTAAACAACAGAAAAATGCCCTATTCCACTGTTTCTTGCAACAAAGTATTGCCATTGTGCCCTTCTGATTTTATTATAAACGCCTTATTGTTTCTCCGATGCTGATATACCTCATAAATCTAGCCTATGGTATTCCAATGTAAAGCGATTCCTTAAAAATGCTCTCCATTCAAAAAATAAAGAACAAAAACTAGTTGTCACCTAAATAAAAAATATTCAAATTTGAAGATCTCTTCCACAGTGAAAATTCCATTGTAGAGTTCCGTTTTTTTTTTAACTTTACCTGACTCTTGTAAAGAAGCGATATAAAAAAAGTCTGCTCGCGCTACGCCTACAATTTTTTGTGTAATTGCCCTTAATTACCTTCCGCCGACTTCTTAAGTGTAACATTTTTTTGGTCGCTTCTAGGAACGATGATAGGTGTCCTAAAAAATCATAATTCCAATTTTCTGCCGTTTATGGCACATCACACAACCTTGGCAGTTGTCCCAATTTTTTCCTTAAATTCGTTCACGTTTTATGAGTTGGTACACATTTTTTATTTATTTCCCAAAAAATCACTTAGTTTTATGACTTATGGTAAACATTTTTTTCCCGAACCAATTTTCGAGAAACCATTCCATTTTATTGGTGCAAATGCAAAGGTCGATCAGCAGTACCTAAGGACATTTTTATCAACCACAGTCGGAGAAGGCCTGCGATTTTCACTTAGAGTCATGCGAAGTCATTTCGCGGTGTAGATGAATGCGTCGCATTGTTGTTGCGGAATGTTCTTTTCCGCTTTTCATATAGCTAATGTAGGCACGGGACATGTACATGGAGTATGTGCATGCGTCTCGTATACCTATGTAGCAGGTTAGAAGAAACACTGTTAACTTTAATTTGCCGCCTTTTATGACGGCTGATCAAGCTTTAAAGATAATGTTGGAGCGAGCGCACCCCTTCCCCAATAAAATGCCCGTTCTAATAAAAGCGAAACATGAGTGATTGCAGATCCAATTTATTCACAATGTCACTGATCAAAGCGGCAATAAGATACATGCCGCCTGCTCATGGCGGCTTGGGGCGGGCGGCTGCTTATCAGTGCCAAACAGGTGACGGTAAAAAGTAGTTTTACCCGCGTAAATGGAAGTACTAATGAATGTCATCCGCAACGCCTTCAAACAGGCCGCGATATCACGGGGTATCAGAGTGAAGCATATTTCCGCGGAATTGACTGAAGCGCTTCTTTTGTTCCGGTGCGGGGTACTTAATGTTGCTTGCGAGTGCAACACCGATTCCCGATTAGGTAAGAGGGAGAGGCGAGTGTTTCGCAATTGACACATGGATGGCGGATTACACACGGAAATTACCGCCCCGTTTCGGGAATATTAATCCTTTGCAGATGCGCACTCGCACGGAAACGGGGAATTCTCACGATCGGTAGTGCATGCGTGGTCATGTGCTTGGAAACCCAATCAGATTGGGATGGTGCTGAAATAACAAATTTAGATAATTTTTAACGCCATTACGTTGTGCACAGGTTTTTCGACACTTGTACAAATTCCTGACTGACACCGACCATATGCGTAAGTTTGACTATTAGGCTGGGACTGTGACTGTAGCTGGGAATTTTACACTTTTTTCGATTTGAATAATAATTACATAAAGTGGCAACGGATGTGGCAAATATGTGCGCAGTGTTTTTCTTTATTATTTGGGAACTCGCAGCGGAGAAGTAGTAGTTTTCACCTGAGTTGAAGACCTTTCGAAAACAATACAGGTTGGAGTTAGTGTTTGAATTTGAATTTGACTGTGAAGGATGCGCGGTCACACCAAAGATTGTTTATTTCAAACAGCGTATATGTTTTCATAGATGTACACTCGGATTCCATATGTGCTAATATTTTCTATGATTTCTACCCGCCGCCGCAGTGAATGAAAGTCGGCGAACAGGTATGTCCTTATGAATCGGAAATGTTTAATATTAACTTTGAGGTTTGCGCTAAGTAAAATGATTGTCTAATATCCTTTGATGTATCCGGTCGATGAAGGATGTATCGTTTTTTGTTTTCATAAAATATGCAAAGGTGCCGACGCGAAAGCAGTGGCTTGCTTAATATAATGGGAGTTATAGCAATGATCGTGTTTAGTGATTAGCATAATTTTAATTTGATCACATCAGTACAAATGCTGAACTTATTATTATGGACTAAGGAGCGAGACGGTATTTATGCTCTTCTAGATATACAATGACAATCTGCAGGGATGTTTTGTCGAATGTCTTATTAAAACATATTTGGAATGTACAACAACAGACTTTACTTTGTAGACTTGTAGCCTTTTTAGATGAGCTAGCCTTATGAGCGTTAAATTTCATTTACAGTTTCCTTAAAGCAATTCTTATAAATTACTACGTCTATAGGGGTGGAATATGTAGCATATGAATATGATACACGACATTGATAAGTGCTTACTGCAAAAAATATAATTGAATAGAAATACAGGTTCCCATCTTTTATTTCGGTATGAAAACATTTTACACTCTATGGCGCCGTTAACAAACGAAATTCCCGCATTTGGGGATCAGAGAATACACGCGAGATCCATGAAACGCCATTGCATGCTCAACAAGTTTGGGAAAAGCCATCATTATGACATTTTTCTATATAGAAGGCGAAACAGTCGATTGGATTTGATATCGGTGGATGTTTGCTCATTATGTATGCCCACGAATGGGCGGTCTGCAACAAAAATTCCCTGCTGTCAAAAAATGGTACGCTCAGAAATTATCATGGCATCAAGATGCTCTAAAAAGTGATGGAAAATGCAGAAAAAAGGGCACATTTTGCTTTGGTCAATAGAGGCCACTTGATTAATGTATTATTAATTATCCACGAAGGATTCCCTTGTGGACTTTTTTCTGGTATTTCCCGCATGTATTACTAAAATAGGCCTCGTCGATAAAGATGGCTTGGAGCCCAGTAACAGACCACGCAGTATTGTATTTAAATTTTCACTGTTTTGAGTCAGTTGGACTTTATATACGAATACAGACTAAACTCCCTGACCAAAATTCACCAAGCTTAACTGATTGCCTCTAGTCGTTAGGTATATTCTCACGTAAAGCAGAAAAGTTTTCAACAGGGCTTGAGCAGGTCCTTTTTTACCAAACCGCTTTGCGGTTGATTTATTAGACCACAAATCGTCGAATATTCGACTAAGGAGAGCGGTTTTGGTGAGGATAGAAATCGCGTTATTAATTTCACACCTGGTTAAAAGTTCAAGAATCAACATGGAAGCTATAACATAACAGAACAAATTTTAGCCACCTTGGCAATTTGGCGAGACCAAGATTCAAGGGTTATGTGATTTGTGAGCAATCAGTCCCCATCAATTTGAACTTTAACGAAGATGTGTATTTTATCCCCAACCAATTAAAATCTAGGACACAAAAAATTGGACACACCGCGGGTCGGAGACTTAGTGCCTATATTCTATCGGTGTTTTGTAATATAAAATGCCCACAGCTTGTCAAAGCTAAAAGTGTCTATGATTTTTTTGAGAATTTGGTAAGGTTTTTGTGGACCCAGCTACCCTATGTAAGCTGGAGTTCATTGACTCGCAATAGTAGTTCTTTATATGAATCTTGACGATGACAATAAATAATGCGACCGAGCTAAGTTAAGCTTGCTATTGTTACGTTCCTAATGATTTGTCGAAGTAGTGGGTTTATTGCTTAAAAAGAATTCAGTTACGTCAAACGATGCTATTCCATAATTTTTTGTGTGAACGAATAAGTCGTTCGTATATTCCAGTAGTGCATTAGGTGGTGTTAAATAACCCCATTTAGGTTAGATCATAGGATCACACAGCACGATTTTATTTATTTTTTTGGCAGTCCTTAGTTAATCTTTTCAGGTGAGGTTAATTTTAATCACGACCAATTTCTGGATTCGAAAAAGTCAAAAGTAGTAGTGAGTGTTACTAATTGGTGGGAACCTCGGCTTAGTTTTATCGTGGGCCCATGTCAAAGATCGATAATTAGGGTTTTATTGAAGCATAGACAAGTTCTTCTCGTGAAACACAGTTTATAACTATCAAAAATGTACTGCAGGTTATCAGTCCTGCTTTATACAGGGTGGTCCAAATAATATCAGGTTATATAGTACATAACAACGAACATTTTTGTTGGGTTATTGTGTTTTGGTCGATGATTTTGAATGCAAATAAAACAAGTTTATTTCATTATTTCCTCCTACGTTTCGGTGGTTATTTTCCACCTTCTTCAGGGATTATTGAATTATCTTGTTTACTACATTAATGTTGGATAAACACTATTTAACTGAAAATAAAATTGCACAAGTAATTAAACAATTAAAACGCACAATTTGACACAATAAAACAATTAAAGAGTACGTTATTTTCCTCACGTCACTGTCAAATTGCCATTTTTGATTTTTTTTCTATTCTTGTCAACGATAGAAAATTCAAATTCTGCAAGCACTGCTACCGCAAAACCACCGAGGAATGAGTGGTAACTTTTCTAAATAATGTTTTGATGTCAGGTACATCAGGTACAGTTTTATGGCCGGAAAGTTATCGGCCCATTTTGCTTCGAGAATGATGTTATGAAACGCCAGAAACGATTTCCTGGGATTCTTGGAGAACAATAATCGACAATATTTTGAGCCCAATGCCGGATGAACTTCCTGTGGTTCCAATCACATGGAGTGACTTCGCACACTACTATGCAAAATCTGGAACTGCTGCGAGATAATTTTAACGATTTCAAAAAAAAAAAATAGATTTCTCTTGGCCACCTCGATTAACAGATGAAACTGTCCACGATTTTGAAATGGAAAGATGACGAAATATCTAGCCAGCAACAAAAAACATTAAGTGGAAATTTTTCTAATATCATATTTCACACTTAAATCCTACAATATGTATTTGATAAAAAATAAAATTAATTAAAACAAATGATTATTACAAGAGTTATATGTGTTTAACATTGGAAAGCCTTTTTTGGCGCATGCTGTGGGCTCACTGGCGCGATGGTAAGTGCGATGAACTGCGAGGCAGAAGGTCTGGGTTCGATTCCCAGCCGTAGGAACACCTAAATGATTTTTCACTGTCCTCCTCTCGTGATGATCTGACAAATGATCCGGTTAGTATCAATTGTCAAGAAAAGCTTTTCTCAACTTAGCCATTCGGATTCGGCATAAAACAGGGGTCCCGCCATCGTGCAAGAAGTACACATTAATGGTTGTGAGAAACCAAGGCCCTGGGTATACCAACGAGCCTGTTGCCCTTATATTTTTTTGTGTATAATAAAGCGAGAAGGTCCTACTTTCGGATCCTTATTTCATTTTCATTTTTAGACCTTATTTCCCAAAGTCCAATAAAGCAACAGACCTTGAAAAATACTTTGAAGCGGGCCTACACTTCATATGTATGAAAGATTATATTTTTATTTGTGGTAAATATTTAATATTGTAGTTCACATACGTTTTTTTAACGATATTCTAATACTAATTGCTTTTTTTAATTACTTAGTTGTAATTTCATAATTTTTGTAGAATGCCGCGCTAACGAGATAAATCTCTTTGCGGTATTGTTTTACTCCAATAAATCTGATCCAATCTAATCTTTAACAAGCAAACCTGTTTGATGACAATGTTATAAAGAGTTAGATTATTTACCCTTATATACCTAAATTATAAGAAATAAACTGTAAGACAATAATTTATCTAAATATAGTTCTTGTAATGATAGTTTAACATTTTTTATTTACTTACCGTAAATTTTGATGGTTAAAACCATATCGGTAAACGTTGTTAAAAATCAGATCTTCAATTTTTGTCAATTTAATGGAAATCTATCAAAACTAACAAAAACATTTTTAAGTTGAACAACTAATAACCGTTAAATTAAATTAATAAAGAACTGTTGTCCCGAATTTAATTTGATTAAATTATATATAAACATTAACGCTTAGATTTGAAACGTATCTGTAGATAAAAAATAAATGAAGACTACATAATTGAATAAATATATTGAAGAACATAAGTGGTTTTATTAAATACAAATTTCTCAAAGTTGATGTATTGAACTGTTCAAAATGATTCATAATATGAATCACATACTTTGAAGGCACATAGTTTTCAATTTCGGAAGTGTTTTGCATTATTTTATTTATTGGACAGAACGATTTCTTATTGCTTTCGCTGTCATTTATAACAAAATCAATGTACAAAGAAATTTCTGCAACTTAAAGATTATAATTGGTAGTCCTAGATCCATAAAACTATGTTAAATGCATAAGGCTTGATAAATATCATTCAACAAAATTAATAATTTCAGGAGCCTTAATAAAATTAATTGGCATGATTATTCTTCCATTTTTCTTCTGAGTCTATTTAGGACTATTGAACTATTACTAGTTTCAACGTGCCACACTGCGAATTAAACAATGAAGAAGCAATGAAAAATGGCGACATTAAATGGCCCCCAGATCTCCAGATTTGACCACTATGGACTTTTTTGTATAGTTTTTTGAAAAGAAAAGTGTACAACTGTACACTGACTGACCCTACTGCCCCTACTGGGCACGTCCTCGGGTGCTGGATAGAGGCAGCCGCAGTAAAGCGAAGTATCGTTAATTCGTTACTAAGCGATCTGCGGAGAATGCGGCCATAACCGTTTACTGTGAAAGCCCATCGTGAACCAATCGAAGCCGACTTCATGTAGGTCCGCATTCATCTGGCTATAATAAATTGCCGTAAGAATAAATTTTATTCGACAAGTCAGGCTCCTTTTTCTAAATGAACAAATGTGTGTTCGATAAGCAATTAGAGTAAATGGTGCATGAAGTGGGAGAGTTACTTGGTGTTGCTACTAATTACTTACCTTGGTTAGTAGTGACTTAGTAACTTCGAGACCGGACTGTGTTTGTTATGGAACCCATTAGGAATCGATGCGGAGTCCCACCATTGACTATAGAATGGTACCACGGGAACCA
This sequence comes from Rhingia campestris, assembly GCA_932526625.1. Lineage (NCBI taxonomy): Eukaryota > Metazoa > Arthropoda > Insecta > Diptera > Syrphidae > Rhingia > Rhingia campestris. The sequence continues at coordinate 222,826,025 of OW052182.1, forward strand.
GATTTGTCTTAGCCTAATTTTGAGGTAGACCCCCTTGTGGGAGTATCTTGGTGACTGTGGTTTATCCAAAATTCTATGGCAGTATGGTATTCTAAAGTTGTGTGGTGGCAACTTTAGAATACAAGAGGTGTAGATAGACCTCGGTCCTTATCAAGGATGAAGTTCGTGCCTAACATCACGATTTTTTAAAAATGTACTAATGAAGAGCGAGCCTGCATTGGGGTGTTAACTACACTTTTCTCAGGTTCTGATATGTGGATAGGAGCACCGTGAGATAAGAGCCGTAAAGGCCAGGTGCTCACGTTAAGCATACTCTAATTATCTGTACGCCGGAAAGCATCAGACCATTGCAAGGGCAACATTCGAGCCGAAAACAGGACACATTTTGCTTTGGTCAATAGAGGCGGCCACTTGATTGGTGTTGTATTCAAAAACTAGTCCAAATAGATAAATATGGAAATCGCTTGTTCTTTTATTCATTATTTACATATCGACGTATAAGACGACGCACTATTTTTATATAAAGAACTAGTAAGAGAAAGTTGAACACAAAATCCAGACAACACGAGGAGTTCACCTAAAACATGAAATGGGTCTTTCAGTAAGGACACTTGATTTTTAAATTTAAATAATACATGTTCTATGTGGGATATCTATTCAATTTATTTGAATAAATATTTAATGGCAATAGGTATGAAATATCAAACCCCTTATATTCCCGCCGCGACTAAAATTTGACGTTTTTGAGATGTCAAATTTTCAATGACTTTGTCGCATACATCTGGTGGAATTTACTGAATGGCGGTCGATATGTTACTTTGGGAAGTTCAATTTAGTCTAGGTGTTTTATCATTTTAAATGCCAATGACCTTTCAAAGCATGATTTTTGATTTTTTTTTTTGATGACTTTGATAAGTTTAGGCTGCGTTAGTTAATATGGCTTAAGTGGAACTTGGAAATACAGGGTTCCCTTAAAAGTTTAAATAAACGCATGGCAGGATTTAATAACGTTATACAAAGGTATCGTTTCGGTATGTCGCATAATCAAAGTGGGTCAAAAGCGCAGTCCATTATTTTTGAAGACTTTTAATTTTCAATTCTCTCGGAGTGTTTTTCTAGACTTATTATATTGACACTTATAAGTCAAATTTGATATCATGTATCTTAAGTGTTTAAATATACCTCATAGTTGTAACTGTTGATTGCGACGTTCTAACTAGTTCCTAGATATTAATAATATTTTTGCTTACTAATAAACCTCCTTTAACCACTTCCGTCTTTATAGTCACAAAAGCGTAGTTGTATCTGGTTTAGTTTGACGTTAGTAACTGCAAAGATCGGATTATAAGCACTGCCTAGGTAGATCTTTTTTGGTTAATTGGGGACAATGTTTTCAGCAAAGGGGAACTTTATTTGTAAAAGGCAAAATAACTTACTTATATGCTGCGAAAAAAATAAATAATATTGATACATTCCCAGTATAATACGTCAAAAAAATATCCAGCTGTGTTCTTATTGCAAAAATCGTAATGAAATGAATCCAAATCATGTTAGTTTCACTTAATTACAAAAATAAGGAATCAACTTAAAGTTACGGGTATTTTTAAGATCTCGGAGGAATCTGTAATATTAAATACTTCCTGACTATCTCGCAAGTCAGGAAGTATTGATATATTTTTTGAAAAAAATTGTAATGAAATGAAAACTGTAAATATGAAACTAATTTGTCAAGCAATATTAAGTAACGTTACTTAAATATTTTTTGATGTGCACATATAAAATAGCCTTTTCAAGTTTTCTATTCGACTAAAAATAACATTCCCTACAAATAATATTACAAAGATATTAAGTCCCTAATACATACGTATCAATACGTATTTACGAATACTAATTTTCGGCTTAGGTGGTTCATCTTTCAAAACGGTGCACACAAGTTAGTGTTAATTCACACTACCTAGAAGGATTATATTTTGATTTTAATTAAACAAAAGCCAATTTGGTATTCAGATGAGTTAAAAGTTTCGCTAGGGAAATAACTTCTATTGCAAGTAAGATAAACTACAGTATACATTCCATATTTTAACTTACTTTAGTCTTTCTAAAGTAGGTATCTTAAAATCTGATAAACATTATTTGGAGATCGTCAAAAATGCCGAGCCGAATTTAATGAAATTTCACACCAACAAAACAGATAATCGATTTTAAGTGATATATTTTTTTTTTATAAAACCAACTATTAGTAACTTTATTATGAAGTAAATAAACTTCAACTTTCATCTTATACGACATCATTTTCAAATAAGCCAGATAAATACCTTCTCTAAACAAACGTTATTTTAATAATTTAAACACAAAGTTTATAACCGGACTTAAGTCAATAAAATATAATGACTACGCACTTATAGCAGATCGCATTCTGAGTGCATTACATTTTCAATAAGCACATAATGGTATACTACTATTACTTATGAATATAAAATGCTGAAATAGCAATGTAACATCTTTCGAGAAAAATAAAAAAAATAGCTTGAATCAAGCACATGCTTATATAACATAAAGTCCAAGTTTTATAACTAAAAATGCTTATATGTTTCATTACCCAATTTTCTGCATAGGTAAAGTATTATAGAAGTATTATAGAAATCACAATTTTGATAGGAAGGTCTTTACCATAATTCAATTAACATCCAAGGATTGTATTTTAATTCGAAATAGCCCCATGCTGGGCGCCAATTAAAAGCAAAAAAATACTGTCGTTGAAAAGTCAAACTTGTGTTTGCCAACTAAAACGTTTTAAAGGCCAATAAAATGAAATAAAAAAAACATCCTTTGCCAGTATAAATGATAGCCAAAGGATGTTTTGACTTCTTATCAGGTAATAAAAAAGGTTTAATTACGGAATGCTTTTATTACTTCAGGCTACTAGGTACGAGTGTTTACAATTAAGGAGGAATATTTATTTTGCATATTTAGGTAGATTCTTAGTAATACCCTGCAAAAAATCAATGAAAATCAATATTTCCGCGAATCTTCCATTGTCCTCGTCAAAATTCAGGTGCTACAAATATGATTATGACAACATTGCGCTGCACCTTTAAACAAGGGCACATAAAAAATTATCAACAGTTACCGCCTTCCCATTTATGACTAAATATGACTTGACTTAGCAAACATATTAAATTGTAAAATTCCTTTTTTTGCACTCGGTAATAATGGTACCTACCTGTATCCATATGTGTGCCCATAAAACAAATTAACTTTTAAAAAGTGATAAGCAATTGCTCGTTAAAAAAAGCCACAAAATAAATATTTTATTGATTTAAAGTATTTTCATTGCATTTCCCTATGGAACAACAGATACGTGGGTCACATTGAAATAGAAAAATTTATTGATTTGGAGAATCAATTTAAAAAAAATATATAGACTTGCGCAACTACCCCTGGTGGATTAAGACATCTGATGACAGTCCCTAATTAATAGGAAACATAATTCTGTTCGTATTACATACCAATTAGTGTCAACCCTCAGCTGCCCCCCTTCACCAAAGGTTCATGATAAATCAGACCGAAAAACACCAGGTGTTGTTACCAATTCTGATGCAAAAAGTATCTTTACAGGCACATAATGATGCCAACAAGACGTCAGCAGCTATTTTTACGTCTTCCTAAGAAGCGACACGTGGAATCAACAAGGATAATACAAAACAAACAATAGCTAGCGCAAAAAAAAATCAATATCTAACCACAAGGACCAGCAATAGGGATGCAGCAAAAACAACAAAAAAATAATAAAAGACGACGACAAAAAACCCTAAGCGCGCATCAACCCCTATGAAATACACACACACTCTTATCCACATCTATTTGCCTCTCAACGAACTGAGCCGTGTATTATGCACTGCCACCCGGTTGTCGATCAGGAGCCCAACAGTTTCCACTGACTTACCAGCCAGCAGGCAGCGCTGGCCAATCCAAACCCGTATACGGTCGCTGTTTGCACCCAGGTAGGCGGTTCCCAGTCACCATCTTTACCGAAATTGTTTGCTTAACCCTCGCACACAAACACACAACCGCACACCGACAACCCCCACCATCGCAATCGGAATGCCTTTAAACAGGTCCGCAACTGACGATAAGTAGTTATTACTGAGCAAGATACGGCAGAGGCAAGACACGTTTTCCATTTAGTCTACTCCCGGAACCCGAAGAGTAAAGAGAGAAAATCTACCAGTCTGCCACATATGTTCGATTTTTGTTTGCCGACGTTATTCGATTTTTGTTTTGAGGGTTGTTCAGCCACCAGTTTGAGAAAACAGTTTTAGTTGTGTATCTGAGTCCGTCGGGAACGTACCGCACCAACTTGTGAATGATAAGCGCATAGACAGTAATTTTTGTGATAAAAGTGAAAAAGAAAAGTGCTTGTGCAACAAATTTTTATATTAATACCAACACACACATCGATCATTATGTCATCCACATCTGCATCACCCATCAGCAATATAACCGTTGACGAGATCCACATTCGCGATCAAGGTAAGTTCTACAAATTAAACGAGTGTTTTGTGAAACAGTGACTAACGAATAATTATTTTTGTTTATAGATTTCTCCCCGGAATATATCACAATTAAGGAGGAGCGTGCATCGAGCATATCGCCGATTCTGACGCCACCACACACGCCGACGGAAGATCGCATGCGAAAAATCCAACACAGTCCGCTTTATGAAATGGAACAAATGCGCCACCACCATCATCACCAACAAATCCAACAGCAACAACAGCAGATGCAATCAGCACAGCAAGCCATGCACTATCATAGCGTGCCAGTGCCGATGCATCAGAACTCCATCGAGCTTCAGCAGGAACAGCAACATCGTTTGTGGCTGCAAGCACAGATGGCGCAACAAGCACAACAGCAACACCACCATCAACAACAGCAACAGCACCATGCATACCCAATGGCGTACAACCAAGCTCCCGGCGGAGTCACAATGGAAGCAGCACAGCACCAAGCACTGTTAATGAACCAATGGATCCGCAGTGCCGCACTCTACCAACACCAGCACCAGCATCTGCACATCCGACCATATCCGGATATGCAACGCATGCACCCAGCTGCCCGAGTGATGGGCGCCATGCCCCCACTGAAAATCGCCGGACCAAACGGAACCAGACCAAAGAAGCAATTCATTTGCAAATACTGCAACCGTCACTTTACCAAGTCCTACAACCTGCTCATCCACGAGCGCACCCACACCGACGAGCGCCCATACTCGTGCGATATCTGTGGCAAGGCCTTCCGCCGTCAGGACCATTTACGTGACCACCGCTACATCCACTCCAAAGAGAAGCCATTCAAGTGCACCGACTGTGGAAAGGGATTCTGCCAATCGCGCACTCTCGCCGTCCACAAGGTGACCCACCTCGAGGAGGCACCACACAAGTGCCCCATTTGCAACCGCACGTTCAACCAAAGAGCCAACCTGAAGACCCACATGCAGAGCCATAGCGCCCCCGAACAGGAGCAGCCACAACCACAACAGACAGCGATCGATGTCAAACTCGCATCACCCGTGCTTGACCTCTCGCAGAAGACCATCATCCATCCACACCAACTGGCCGATAAGCCAAAGAGAGCACTAGGCTTCACCATCGACGAGATCATGAAGAGGTAAACCCCGTCAGCGGTGCTCTTCCCGATCGGGAAGTTGAAGGCTTCAAGTTCGAAACCAAACCAAAGCTGCCAGTGACCTGTAGTTTGGTGCACATCCACCCACAGAGGCGATGCGTTGCCACAGACACAACACGAGCTCTCCCCAGGCCAAGGAACGGAAAAGGTCGGAGACGAGACGAGATGAGACTCCTCCACCATCACCAACACCACCACCTGATAAGCGACAACAATTCGACAACTATGCCAAAGTTTATAACGAGTATTACACGCGATTAGCTATTTAGATATAAGAACCTGTTTATTAGTACCTAATGGCGGAGCGTTCTCTGCTCCAAGACTGATTTAGCTAGCTACCCTAGATGTTAAGTAGTTACAAATTATAAGCCCGTAGTCATAAGCAAATACAAGCATAGTAAATTATTATCATTATATGACACCTAGTACCGTTTAGCAATTACAATGTACGAGTATTATTGTTCAGTGTTCATTGTCCACTGTTCATTGTTTCCACTGTTTGTCGTCGCTTTCAAAGCGGCATGAAGATTTATGTCAAAATGTTTGCCAACTAAATAAAAAAATGCAAAAAGAACCTCAAACAAACTAAAACAAAAATACTGTATTTTCATTTTATATATGCGCAGATACGAGTTGCAGATATGAGATACGGCAGCGGAAGCTATGTACTTTTTTTTTGATCAGACGTCTATGCCTATCCGAGTCGAACGCAATCGCGGACATTCCTGCGCTTCGGTGAGAAGAGTGCCCGTGCCGACATACTCTCGACAGTAATCAAATTCGATAACACGCACATTCAATTCGATCGATTTGTTGTAGTTTCCAGTCGGTTGTTTTTTTTGTTCGCCTTTTGATTTTATTACAATTTCTGTTTGAAGAAATGGCCATATAGCGCGAGTGCGATAATGGTATTTACGGTGCGGTAATGTGCGGTCTTTCTGGTTCTATAATAAACCCTTTCTGTGATAAGGCCGATTGCGGCGGCGGCGACGGGTGCAGTGTGTTTGGTTCCCAGAATCGGGGGAGTTTTCTCAACGATTTTGGGAGAGTATCTATGTGACGTTACGTTTGTATCTTGGAGCTTGAAAAACCATACATGTGTAGTTTAAGTGCTCTGGGAACTGAAGATATTGAGTCAGTGGCTCAAATGTGATTTTGCTAAGGGGGTGAGTTTCATTTAAATTTCAATAAACGCCGTTCAGTGTCGATGATTAGGATGTTTCTATATGTAGTAAAGTATTGGTAAACTCAGGACATATCATGATAACTTTATTTTTCTTGAAATATTAATACTAGTGTCATATTTGCAAATTTATTTGTTACCCACTAAGAGTGGTTATTTTTCATTATTTAATGAGTTCAACTCAAGCGCCCATCGCAAACAGTATCAGCAGCGACACCGATTTTTGATGGCTTTAAGACTAAGGCATATGCTGGTTTTGTTGTAGCAGTTTAGGAATATTTTGAATAAAAGATAATTAGTCTTGCTATAGCTAGTTAAGATTTAAGCTCATTTTGCGCTGAGTTGATTGCACTTACTTCTGTAAATTTTGAAAAAAATGAAAATTAAAAAATGAAAATTAAATATCTGGATATTATTCATTTGTGTGTGCAAAGTAATTATTTTTGCAACAAAGAGGAGGAATTTCTGTTTATTGCCGAATCCGAAAGGCAAATTTGAGATGCTTCTCATGATAGTGAAAGGTGGAGCTGTGAAAACAACTTAGGTGTTGTTCGGGACTCCGCGTTTAGTAGTCCAATGCACTGAACTCTGCACGTATGTTTTATTATCTTGATACTATTCATATAAAATGTCTACGTTGCCTATAGAAGGGTTGCTCAAAGCTAAGCAGAATCTGTGAAAATCCTTAAACTGTTTTTCTTGATTCACCTAAACCAGCAATGTTTAGCCTTTTTTCCCTTATTAAGATTTCTTCCACATTTTGGAGTGTTTTAGTAATACATTAGGAAGGAAATCATTTTCCCTCCACTGATTAGGCATCGGATCAATTACGAATTTTATTTTTAAAAATGAGAATCATGAGCAATATCAACCCGATGTTTAAAATTGTTTTTTTTTCATCTGAACTAATATTCGATCATCATCCTAAAACCATTATCTATAATGTCGGGCTACCACTAGTTTGTTGTTTTACAGCGTTGCAATGTTACTTCCTGTAACATAGAATAATCTCCCTTAAGTCATTGTCTGAGATGTCAGGCTCTTCGTAGTTAGCAGGGGCTCTAAGAAAGTATCGCCGTAAAAATCCTTCAGAATAAAGTTTGCCATTTGTGCAAAATTTCGTGCACAAAGCCATTCTGACCATTATTTACCTGCCAGGATCAATATATTTCAATATATGTATCTTGAACTATTACATCTTGCACGATGGATTAAATGCCGAATCCAAAAGGCTGAGTTGGAACAAACTTATTTTTAGATCCTTGCACTAACCACCTTGCCACTGAGCCCTGCGTCGCAACCGTTAATATTTATTGTTTAACTACATTTCACATAGAAGATGATGGCTCTATACTTTCTAAACCTACATCACAAAAACCGACAAAAAGGAAGGAAATGTTAGCGTAAAGTTTGATTCACACCAAATTTTGTTTGTGTAATTTCCTATTTTTTTTTTGGAAAATTTTTTAATATATGTCTATCAGTTTTATATACTCTCACTCAAATACATGGTGGCTGATGAATATTGCTACATTAAGATATTTTTTTCCGGTGTATGGAATTTATTTTTCTTTTATTCATGTTAAAACTCATTCAATTTTATTTAATATAGCTTAATTAGTTTTAAAAATAATGGAATTGAAAGGAGTGAGGAGTTGCACCATCTTGCTGAAACCACACAGAGTTGAAAGAAATTCCCATTCTGCGTAATTCTGGATAGAAAAACTCTCTCCACATGCTCAAGAAACGTTCTCCAGTACCTGTAACGGTGTGACCGTTTTCTTCGAAGAAGTAGGGCCCGACAATGCAGCGTGATGAAACTACACACCACACTGTGACACGAAGTGGATGCAATTCCGTCTCATGGAGTATCTGTGCGTTGGAAGCACTCTATATTTAACAATTTTGTTTGTTTATGTTGCCGTTTAAATCGAAATAGACCTCGTCAGACATAAAAAGACAGTTCAGCAAGTTTCCGTCCTCTTCCACCACTTGAAGCATTTTCTGGCAAAATTCCAAGAGAATCGGAAAGTTTACTGCGTTCAGTTTGTTGGCCATTTGAATTTTGTATGTTCATAAGTCCAAATCATTGTGCATAATTGACTGCAATGACTGTCTGCTAATTTCCATTTGAGTAGATGCTTCTTGTCGAAACTCTTGGATTGTTTTGTATGGCAGCAGCTACACCCAAAAAAATATGTTGTAGAAATGTTGAAAACCGCTGTTAATTCTACTGCATTAATAGTCAAAATCGTCCCGATATCCAATGCTTTCAATTTTACAGACACATGGTTGTTCATTCTAAAACCAAGTTGTGCATATTACAACATTTGTTGTAGATTTTATAACTAAACAAAATCTGAGTACAACAGCATTTATTGTTAAATACACAGCACAACTTGTAAAATACACAACATTTATGTGCTAAAAATACAGATTTTTTTTGTGCTTGACAAAACTATTTGCAGTCAAAATGTAATTTCTTTGGTCAAATCTACAGATCTACAAATCTACATTTTTATAGCATTTGATTTCATTTACACAATTATTTTCGTGAAATATTTGCTCCAAAATAAAAAATATACACACCAAATAATTTAACTTATTTGATTTAAATAATAAACATTAATGACTACATATGTTACATATATCTTACAATTATGTTCGTTGATGAATTAGATGCTTAAGAGCTGCTAAACTGCTTTATGCTAAATTGCAGATGTCCTTAACCCAATATGCAGTGCTCAGTTCCTTGAACAATGTGCTGCACTTTGTGTACTAAATAGAAAATAATTTAATAATTAATAATTTAATTGCTAAGATACAAACAGAATAATATACATACTTTTTTCCACTTTAATAATTCATCATCTTCAAACTTCGATTGCAGCCCAAGTTCGCTGTCCGGGAATATTTTAGAAATATGCTCCGATCTGAGCGTGTAAGCCCACGACCTAGATAAATAAAAATCTGGTGCAGTCAAGTGAGATAATAAAAAATCAAATCTTTAACTTACCTGCTAAAAACGGCACAGCACTCTTAGACAGTTGGAAACTGCCCACAACTTCAAAAACGTCCACGACCAAAGTAATTTGTTACCAGGGAAAACATTTCACATAGTGGGGTTATTTTCGACTGAATCACAGTTTAACACTTTCAGGCAAACAAATTAAATTACTGTCCATTTGGAAAACTAAATTGATAATTTGGTTGATTCTTTTTTTAAGATCTTTTCACTTTCACAATAATTTATGAATGATAAACAAAGTATATATGTTCTGGCATGTTTTAAAAATCGTTTATTATGAACCAACATTATGGCATCCTTTGTTCGACCTAGTTACTTTTGCTGTTGATTTATGTTCATTTCTACTAGAAATGTAGATTGTAGATTGACTGACAATAATTCTATAGATTTGACAAACACAAAGACAAATCTATAGAACTTATTATAATTTCTACAGCCAAATGTAATTAATACAAAAAGTGCTTGTACATTTAACAATTCTGCGATGTAGATTTTACAAAATCAAATCTGTACATTTAACAACCAAAATTGAAAACGTGGTGTCAATTTTAAAACAAGAAATTGTGATCATTTTAATAATTTTATTGCCAAAATGAAAGCAAACGCTGTTAAACTTACAATTAATTGTGAATATTAACGCATTTTCTGTTAAACACACAAATTTTCAAGTTATTGTAAATTCGACTGCCACATTTTGTAAAATTTACAGCGGAGATTTTTTTGGGTGTACATCAGCGATTGTTTCCTCCGTCACAACTGAAAGGTTTCGATGGTAAGGAATTATTTCGACTGTTCCATGCTCGGCAAAATTGTTAACAAATTTCATTATGGTCCATCTGCTCGGAGGATTGCCTCCAAACGCGCGCCTATACTCTCTTTGAACCGAAACCACGGACTTCAGTGCGTGATTTCCAAATTCTTGTTTCAGTGTCCCAGTTATCCATTTTAGTTAAATCTAAAAATCAATCTGCAAAATAAAAAAAAAATAACCAGATTCATTAAATAGTAAAAAGTAATTAAATTTTTTTGGTAGCGGCTTTCATCAGACACCATGGGTTTACAATATTGATTGAGGTTTATATATATTATATATATTGATTGAGAAACAGACAGGGAAAAGTGTCGCGAGTTGCGATAGTTATTATATATATTAGTTTTATTTATTATGCAATAGCTATCAATAATTTTTAATTTGTTTACTTCTTCATTATTGATTTTTAGGTTTTTTTTGTTGCTTGTTTTTATCTGATTTTATAAAAACATTTTTATTACTTGCTATTTAAACATTTTTTTCCCTTTCCCTAAATTTATGAGTTTTTTTTAACAAACAACATATATACTTATTCTTATAACCAATAATCAAATATATTTACAATATTTCAAAAGAAATGTTACCAAATCTATGTGGAAAATGTTCGAAGAAAACACCCCAAATTAAATACATAATATAAATGTTTGTTTATTTTTGGTTTATGTTTGAAAGGTGAATAAAGCAATTTTATTTTTTAAGCACGTGTTTTATTTTAATTTTCTATTTTTTTTAAGTCCAATAACGTTTTACAAGAAGCTATTAAATTGTTAGTTAATCTCAATCAAAACATAATAAAATACAAAAAAGGTGGTACAAAATGTACAATATCTTAAGTAATCTTTTTTTTGCAACAAATAGAAAATTTCACAAAGAGTTATTCACTTTATTGTTATTAGTTACTTACTTACTTACTTACTTAAGTAGCGCTACAGTCCGGAATGAACCTGGGCCTCAACCAACATGTCTCTCCAATTAGCCCGGTCCTTAGCAGTTGCGCACTCCGAGTTGGTTGAGGTCGGTTTCCACTTGTGCGCGCCACTTAAGGCGAGGTCTTCCTCTACTGCGTCCGACGTCTGGCTGGGAATCGAAGACTTTGCGAGCCGGAGTATTGGTGTCCATTCGTTCTACATGTCCTAGCCATCTTAAACGTCTAATGCGGAGTTTTTTGACCAGGGGCATGTCGCTGTACAGCTCGTATAGTTATTGGTTGAATCTTCGTCTCCATAGACCGTCAACGCAAACGGGACCGAAGATTTTTCGAAGAATTTTCCTCTCGAATCTACCAAGGATTTCTTCATCCGCTTTTGATACGGTCCATGCTTCAGCGCCGTAGAGCAGGACTGGGATGATCAGGGTCTTATATAGGGTCTCCTTAGTAGTTCGAGTGAGGGCTTTACTACTAAATTGCCTTCTTAGCCCGAAGAAACAGCGGTTGGCAAGAGTAATTCTTCGTTTAATTTCTGACGAGATGTTGTTGTCAGAGCTAATAGCGGAGCCGAGGTAGACAAAGCCCCGTACTACCTCAAAATTATATCTGTCAGTGGTGACGTTTGGTCCAATTCGTCGATGTTGTGTGTCCTTTCGTGTTGACAGCATATACTTAGTCTTACCTTCATTTACTGCTAAACCCATTTTCGCCGCTTCCTTCTCTATACTAGCAAACGTGGCTATGACATCACGTTGAGTCCTACCAATGATGTCAATATCGTCAGCGTATGCCAGTAGTTGCACCGACTTTTGGAAAATTGTGCCTCTGGTGTTGGCTTTGGAGTTTTGCACAATTCTCTCAAGAATCAGATTAAAGAAGTCACATGACAGCGCATCGCCTTGCCTAAATCCTTTTTTGGTATCGAATGTGTCGGTGAGGTCGTTTCCGACCCTGATGGAGCAGCGAGAATTCTCTATCGTCATCCTACACAAACGGACGAGTTTGGGCGGTGTACCAAAACTAGACATGGCTCTGTACAGTTCGTCTCTATAAATGCTGTCATATGCGGCTTTGAAATCGATGAATAGGTGGTGGGTATCGATTTGGACTTCTTGAGTTTTTTCCAGGATCTGCCGAAGTGTGAAAATTTGATCGGTTGTGGACTTTCCTGGCCTAAAACCACACTGATAAGGGCCAATCAGGTTGTTGGTAAACGGTTTCAGGCGTTCACATATTACGGCAGATAGGACCAGATTTGGCTTATGAGTTGGTGGATGTTACTTACCAAGTCATCTCCGCCGGCCTTATAGAGCTCAGCGGGAAGGCCGTCATTTCCGGAAGCCTTATTAAACTTGAGTTTAGATATTGCTATCCTCACTTCACTCAGGTCGGGTGGTTGGCAGTTTTCGCTGTCGTTGCCAATATTGAATGGTTCGTTCTGCCTGACAGCGGAATGTTGTTCGTCATCGCCGTTTAACAGTCTGCAGAAGTGGTTCTTCCATATCCTCAGCATCGACTGTGTCTCAACTACAATATTTCCTTGTTCATCTCGACAGGATTCTGTTCGAGCCTTGTATCCTTGGCTTTGACGTTTTACACTTTGGTAAAACTTGCGAACATCGTTCCTGGAGTGGCACCTCTCTATATCCTCGATCGCGCGCTTTTCTTGCTCTGTTTTCTTCTTGCTGAAAAGCCGATGTTCTTCCCTTCTTCTTTGCCTATAGAGCTCAATGGCAGCTCTCGTCTTCACCTGCAGCTTAGCCATGTAGGCCTCGTTTTTGGCTGCGAGCATCTGTGTTATTAGTTACTTTGGAAAATAATTCAGTACCTATAATTCTCTCTAAGAATCAGAAACCAAAATATTTTTTCTATAAGTGACTTAATACATTGTTTTGAGGGACTTTACACAAAAACCCTGTTTTCAACATTTTATAAGCTCAATTAAATTTACTTTAATGTGTAATCTAAGTCTACGAAAATGTTTACATGCATGAATTTACATACTTGAATTGCAAATGTTAAATCAGTAAGTCTTGTTTGTATTCAAACGAAGCAAGTTGTATCAGTCTAAATTTATAAAAAGGATTGATAAATATATCCTCGATTATTAAATTAAGATGCTAAGTTTGTTTTTATTTATGTTACTTTATCAGAAAAAATACGTAAGGAAAGCAGTTTAATAATTAAATTTTTAAACTTAAGTGCTTATCTAAAAAACAATTTGGGAGCAAATTTATATCTCAAGCAACTTATATACTCATAAGTCATTCGGATAAAATTAAATTAATTTTTTTTTTAATTTTATATAAAAAAAAGTTGCGACTGTCTTCTAATAGGTTTTGACTCACATTTTTTCTATTTCAAAAAATATATATATATACCCCCTATTAATAAAAAATCACTATCCGCTCCTTAACACACGAGTTATGTAGCTTACGGATAGTGAGCTTATCCGTTTGCTATCTTTTTTTATTAATAAACAAGCTGGCCCGTCAAACGTTGTTTTGCCATATAAATTATTTATTTATTTATTATTACTGTGCTATTAAATGGAATGACCGCCTACAGCGCCACCTGTTGAGAATTTTTCAATTTTTCTTTTTTCCTAAACCTTCGCGGAGCAATTACGAACAAATCCGCAGAAAGAAGTATCCAATTTGGTCCAGTCGTTTTCGAGTTTTAAGCATCCGAACAAACCAAGATCCATTTTTATATATATAGATATATTTTATATAAATGTTTGTTATCCGCTCTCTCTCATAAAAATCCCAACAGAGCATGGCAGCACTTTACTAAAAAGTATTTAAAATAATACGATCCAGGTATACGTATGATAAAATAAAATAATAAAAAGTACGATAATGTGAGTAATGTACATGTATGTGTAAAGTCGATGAAATCGAGAAAAATATTTTTGAATTAAAAAGCGAAACGTCATCTCACAAATATTAAAAGTTACCCGCTCCTTATACACGAAATTCGATGAGTTAAGTTATCCGTTGTAGAAATGTTTTTTTTTTAATAAGAATTACAAGTTAACCGATGTGTTAGTGCTAACTCACCGTTGTTCGTTGTTTATTAATAGGGGGGATAGTACATACCAATAATACGAAAATTCACAAAAAAATATAAAAATTGAATTAAACGAACAAATTATGTCATGCGAACCATAATGGTATTTTACTTTGGCAAAAGTTAAAAATGTCTAGTCTTTAAGTTAATTTAGGCTTTTAATTATTATTAAAGAAATTGTGAATAAATAAACGTTAAACAAAATTTAATTTGGTCTAAATATATATTTTTAAAATTTCGACATAAGAACTTACGTTGATTTGAAAACCTGTAAACTCTAAACAAAATTTAAGAAAAAAACATCTTATTTTTTTTTTTTTTTTTTAAAAACAACAAAAGCAAAAAAAATAAAAAAAATAGCACGAAATATTTTAACATAATTGTTTCTGTTAAAAAAATGTAAAATTTGAATTTTTGAGACTTAAGAAAATTACCTAACTTAAGCTGTTTTATCGAATGCATATTTTATCAATGAAACATAAATGGTTATGAAAACTATTTTATTTTTGTAACAGAACATCCTTCTAAAAGGGGGGTAAGATAGAAAGGTAGCTCTTATACTGTAGATTACTACCTCTTGAAAACTGAAAATTCGCTTCTGTCGACTTAAGCTACACTGTCTTACTGCCACAGATATACACACTGCTACGAACGAAAGGATATGTTAAATGGAATATGCATTCGTTTTTATTTCGTTTTCTATTAGATTAGATTAGATAGTAATTGAGGGGTTTGCCGTTCCTTTTTTTCGAAAGTCGTTTTTAAATACGTGAACCGATTAAAAAATGATTCTGATATTTTTATATTGTATGTAAGGTTAGGTTCGGTTTTGAAGCTCGCACAAGCATACGTGTGTGCATAGCGATAATAGAAATAAAAATGTAATCCGAAACACAAAGTATATAATTAAGTTAGGCAGCGACACTTTTGTGGTGCTGATTTCAATTATTGCATCTCCGTCAATTAATGTGAAAGTCCTCTACGACGCACGTCTGAACCGCTGAATTTCCTGCATAGCCTAGAGTGCCTACTTAACATGTTGTAGTGTAGAGAGTGTTAGCACTCTTACTAATATCGACTATGGAAGTATAGCTCTGGATGATCCTAGTGTAGAAAGTTCTTCTAATTTCTTGTTCCCTGGAATGTTGTTGTGTCCTGGTACTCGATTAATTTGGGCATTGTTCCAGAATCAGTTGCGAAAACTAATTATTCTATTTACGGAATACACAGCTATATGATCTCTCATTAGATTTTAGTATATAAATATTCAACCAAAAGTGAGTGATTTAGTGGAGATTTATTCCATGGTTGGTGTCGAACTGTTTTATGTGCTCGAATTTTTGAAGTTAGTGTATACTCCTAAGCAAGTAGCTACCGAACTTTTTATTTTATTTTTTTTTTGTGCTGTTCTGTTTATTATCAGTCCTGGCCTAGTTTAATTTTAAGTTTGAGAGCTATAAATCCTTGTTATATAGTCTAACAAAACACGATGTAGTTGAAATATGTTGCAGCCAGATATCTGTATGTATGTATTTGTAAATAAAAGTCGTCGGTACCAGGAGTTCCCATTTTTTTTGCTGTTGTTCTTGTTTCATAAACGGTCCGCTGAGCCAGAAATTCGAACAGAACTAATAAACAAAATGATGTCAAACTTTTTGTAGAGTGCTATTAACCGAACAACGAACAGCCATTGTTTTTTTTTCCACACCCGCACCGTCACTGTGAAGCTACCTCTGCTCGAAAATACATGGATCCACAATGCGTTGTTAAGTCTGGTAGGTACAGCTCAACTTACATCACCCATCACCTACAAGCAATTTTTTGGGGGAAATTTTATAAAAAACCACATGTGTGTGATATCCCAAACTGGACACACGGTTCCAGTTTGGGATATCACACACATTTCAAGTATCCACGGGGTAAATATGACATTTATTTGCAGCGATTATGGCTGCATAGAGTAAAACATTTCACCCCGATGCATTTTAAAATGTTTGTATGATTACATATTCGAATTAACAAAAATATGAGGAAACGATTCAATCTGTGATCGTAAAGGTAAAAAAATTTGTTGAAATCAGTAATGTATCGATACAAAATAGTTTTAGATATATTTTTGTGTTTATGTTGTAGCTGCAATAAGCTTGCACATCCAATTAAGAAATAGGCAGCTCTGGGATTACTGCATTAAATTTTGGCTGCAAGCAAACGCTGCACATCTGTATCAGGCTTTACGTGATTGTTAGTACCATAAGCTGCCACGCAAAAGATGTAGGTTTAATACTCAATTGAACCAACACCCAAAGGTTTTTGCAATGGACTTCCTCACGCGATGATTTGGCAATACCCCCGAGTATCTCAGCTTATCTCTACACTATTATTGAAATTCTGTATAAAATTGTAGGTCTACGAACCTGTTCTGCTAAAAATGTCTATTTCTTTGTTTTTGTGCGTAAATTTAAATACTTGTATCAATATGGGCAATGTTACTAAATAAAAATAATCAACGAAAATGGGATCGAAGAGTTTTTTTTTCTGAAAAAGAACAAAGACTCTTTATCCGCTTTTGATAGAGTATATTCCATCGCCGTTGAGTAAGATCTAAGTAGTATATAATTTCTAACTAGTTCGAGTAGCGGCTATATGTAAAAATCTTCTTAGCTTAAACTAAAAGAAGGTAGAAGAAGTATTGTTTCATGGATTTCTGATGAGGTGTCGTTATCAGAATTCACAGCAGCGCCGAGCTATACAAATTGCTCTACCATCTCAAAGTTAAAGCTATTGATTCTGACATTTTTCACAACATCGGGTATTCCTTCTTGATGACAGCATCTCCAAGCACAACGTTTTGCCTCTAAGCCGATGGGTAAAATACATTCAATTTCTACCCATGGTCTACAACACTTAATACAGTCCGAATATAGGCTAATGTGGCGCCTAATTTCATAAAAGCCGAATCCGAATGGCTAAGTTGAGATAAGCTTTTCTTGACGATTGTTACTACCCGGATGATTTGTCAGTTCAGCACATTGCTTAGCAAAAAAAAAACGAGCTAAAAAATACAATAAAAGCCTTTTCATCTATGAGTGGCTTATTAACCGACATTATTGAAACTCAGCCGTTTGTGATAGGTATGAAGATTTAGTAGAATTCGGTTCTTCAAAAATCTTTAAACAAGCTCCATTTAGCCCTTAAACCCGTTAAGCTAATGCAACCTATATTCAACGTTGTATAAGCTCTTTGAATGACGTTATTATGTTCAGAGCTATATATCTCGGGTAATATATCAGAGTAGCTTATGTTGAAAAAGATGATTTCGAGAAATTTGTATTTTTATTTTTTGTAAAATTTATTTAAGCCCAGTAGTGTAATGAGGTGTATAGTAAACGTTTTATTCTAATGTATGAGAAAAAGTAAGTAAGGAAAGCAGTAATAATTGAGTTTTTAAACTTAAATGTTTGTGTAAAAGTCAATTTGCCAACAGTTAATATCTTAAGTTTCTTATGTAGACATAAGTGATTCTGATAAAATTAAATTTGGTCTTTGTTTTTTTTTTTTATTTTGACATAAGAACTTAAGTGTCTGTAAAATCAAACCAAATTTTAACAAAACATCTTAATAAAAGACGTTTTTTTTTTAAATGCAGCATGTAGCAAAAAAATTAAAAAAATAAATGTTCATGTTACACATAAAATTTGAATTGTTGAGACTCAAGATAATTAGCTAACATAAGATATATTGAAAGCATGGTATGGTTAATGAAACATAAGTGGTTATGAAAACTGTTTCATGGATTTTCGCTGTGATTGAACGCACAACCTTCCAAGCAACAGGCAAATACAAAACGAATACACCGTGGCCACAAACAATATCAACCTCGGGTAGTTTCCCTTCAGAGAAAAAATTATTTGGATTTATTTCTATGATTCTCAACTGATAAGGTGTAGGTTTTCTTGATCTGCTGTTTGGTACTCCTCAAATCCCACATGAAGTGATATTAAGGCAACAAAAAAAAATGATTTACTGACTTTAAGAAAAAGTGTTAAGCAAATAAATTGTCACATGTTGATAAAAACTGCACATATTGGCATGTATCGGAAAAGCATATCTTTCTGTTATCTATCATATCGTGTTAAGTTTCTATGTTATATTTCATTAGCTATTCCGTGATAAAAAAAACTTTTTCGTTCTTGAAAGGATAAAATGATTTCACTCTTAAAAATATTGAGGAGGCTACAACGTTGTAAGCTAATTTAACAAATTTGGTATTGTTATGTTATAACAATCTTCATTAATTCAACACAAATAAAAGTAAAATGATGACTTTTACTAAAACCAAAAGTATTCATCTATAGTTTACCATTTCGTTAGGTGCAGATGGATAGGAAGGTTGCGTGATTTTGCTGAACTCTAAGTTATTTTCTATCATAACATGGACTTCAAGTTGCATATCAATATTAAGTCTTCCCGCCAGAAGTATTTTGGTCTTTTTCTGTTTCCAAGCCCACCTCTGCACGCTTTGTCATCTATTTTGAATGAACTTTATTAATACTTTATTAAAACAACTACTTGAACTACTGAGAGTTCGGTTTTCGTAACAACACTCTGTGACTTGATCGAAGTCTATAAAGGATGGAAGTGAATTATATTTATTTTAATCGAAGGAATCAAAAGGAACATATATTCGATGTAGCCAAAAATGGTGCATAATGTCAATGGTAAATTTGTTGATGAAAAAAATTGTCCCCTGAGATCTGGCGTAAGATTGCAAATTATCGATAGAAAATACTCTGAAATGATCCTGTTAGCCAAATGCCTGAGATTAGTAAACTCGTTCCGTGTTCTAAGCAGAGATCTTAGCCATTCTCGAAGCTGCCGAATCGGCTAGGGTATTGGACATATTAAAAGAAGATATCTGCATATACATGGATGATGAAACTCCGGCATTTATAATATTTAAATCATGGGTAGTTGAACGCTGCTGCGTAGAACTAAAAAAATCGATATAATCAGAGGAAAGTCCAAATTGTTTTAAAACAAAATGTCATTGCAAGAAGCGATAAAACTGACGAGGTAGCTTTCTTTAGCTTCATTTTCTTAACTCAACCCGGAATCAGTTCATACAAGAACGATTAATTACCGATAATACAGTACAAACCAATGGTAGCCACTCCACCAACTCTGCAGCCACCCAGACGTGAAAGAGGAAGTCTGTGCAACCATTCCGCGATTCGCAATAGGCTTAGGCAACTTTTACCTCGAAAACCGGAGGGACTTGACAGATATCGCCGATAATCCGGATGGAGCAAATATCTTTTTGAGACAGACAGGTCTACACAATTCAGTATCCCAAATGTATTAATTTAATAAATCAAAGGGTATTGCTATGGGCCTGTGGTAAGTTTGATGATTTACCTAAACCCCCATATAACCTAATGAAACTAACTAAATTGAAAATTTGATGGGGGACATAATCGAAGCGAATTCTCTTATCTAGCTATATATAATATGTTTTATTTCGTGATAATTTTTTTTACAAAGCCTGTGACCGCACGTTTTACAATTCAGAGATTTGACAAGTATTATCTTACTTCTGAGATATTATCTTACATTTCAAAATGATTTACAAGCAATTACAAATTTAATTTAAAGGAAAAATACGAATAAACCTTTATTTGAGGAAAAAAAAAAGAAAAAAAAAGAAGGAATATCTAATATACATAATTTAGAATTTTATGAATATTCAAGGAATGCTTTTTATATTAATAAATATAAGTTCATAAAATATAATCAGATAATAAAAAATAAATTATATAATAAATAAATAAATAATAAACAAGCAAATAAATAAGTTAATAAATAAATAAATAAATAAATAAATACCAATGATACAAAAAATAAAAAAAAATATATAAATAAATAAATATAAATAAATAAATAAAAATAAATAAATAATAATCAATTAATAAATAATAACCAAATAAATAAATAAATAAACAAATAAAGAAACAAATAATTAAATAAATGAATTAATAAATTAATAAATAGATAAAAAAATAAATATATAATACAAAAATTAGTTAATAATGTGTTAGTAGACGAAAACATGGGTGAGTATAATAATAATATTTGTTTAATAAATAACAATTTAACATAAAAACGAATAAGATAAATTAACATAGAATAAATAGTATTACAAACCTTTGTAAACAAATGATAAATAAACAAATAATAACAAATGATTACAAAATTAATAAATTATAAAAAAACGCAGACGAAATATAATATTCGACATTTTTGAATATATTTGAATATATTTTTAAGTTAACCCAGATAAATAAAGTTGGTTTATGAGGGGATTTTCAGCAATATCACATTTATTATTAAAATTGTTCGTGAGTTTCCGAATCCTTTCAGAAATCAATTCAACATCCGCTATTGTGTGCAGATCAAAAGTGGAATGATGCCAAGGAAGATTGAGCATCATTTTTAACACTTTATTTTGTGAAATTTGTAATTTTTTTTATATATATAGCTATATTATTCCAGAAATGTAATGTTTCGTGGGTAACCTTATCTAATCGCTTTTTTAAGAGCAATTGCTCAAAATGAATTTAAATTCAATAATTAAACCGACATGCCATGGAAGCTAATCAGTTTATCCTTAAGCCTCTGTTCGGACATATAACAAAACATATAGAGATTGATTCCTAATCCGCACAACAGAAATGTAAAATATTTTATCGAAGTTCGTTTGACAGTTACATCCTTTAAAATCATGACTATATTACTTCATATAGTCATCGAGTATTGTTTAGAATACCAATATCAGTCATAGTCACAGGATAGTCGTACTTCATTTCAAAAGTTATTACATTCACACTATAGCCGGACTACAAACATATACGCATGACCCTTTCATATGCGTTTGTTTGGTGTAAGGACTTTATGCAAATCCAGGAGGATCTTTGAATGACGTTCACACTTCACAGCGGTGGTGTCACTCCTTTTTTTTTTCGTTGTCATAGTCGCCGTGGAAGAGGAAGATCCTAGCTTCACCCACACTGTGGCTTACCATTTACCAGTCGCATAGAGGACACGGAAAACGAGATACGAAGGAGGGACGCCGAACAATGTATGCCAGTCGCAGTAGGCTCACCGGGAGCGAGTATTGTCAGTGCGTATGACAGCCCATGGAGATTTAATGGGATCTATCCGGATGCTGTTTGACGTGATGTCATGATTCTGGTGGACCGAGCTAGTCACCACCCATCGAGTGTGCCATTCACACTATGGGGTGAGTGCAATTTGTGTTTTACCAAACAATTAAGTGCATCCTTATCAGAAAACATCAACATTCCCTGAAAATGGCAGCAGCAGGTAAGTGTGCCCAACGTGTACGCAGCCATAGGATATGGATAGGACACCCTGTGGGTAGCCTCTAAAACGCATGCAGATTTCTAGTACAAACAAACAGACAAATGACAACAAACAGGACGACCAAGGATGGGCAGAAGGTCTTTGTTTTGTCACCAAATATGCTGGTGTCGCATTGAAAGGATTCTCTCCGCAACTAGGGTGGTATTTTTTGTGTGCTGGTTGTAGATAGTTTGAGTTTCTTTTTAATGTTGGCTCTCGGCGGGGCAGCTCCCGTGTTCTTGGGCCTATTCAGCAAATCTCCTGGGAGTCAGACATTTATAGAGACACGTCCGATCTAATGAGGGCAAAATGGTCACCTTGTGGCATGCGCGCGCATTGACAGACATTTTAATTATACAAACGAAGAGGTACATCACATTGCCTCCTGGGACATATGTCACAGAGGAAACATCCGAATTGAGATGTGCACTGATGGGTGACCCTATTCCCAATTACTACGCATATTGTATACTAATCATTTATTACTATCTAAGTAGGTATACCTATGCGGACACACACAAAAGTGTAGTTGATTTTTATCTGATGTGTGTGTGTGTTTCCTTGATTAAACCCACACGTCGGATCGGATCAAAGCCACTTTGACAGAATTCCAAACACATTCATAATTACACTGAAGCCTCAAGTGCTTATTGAGTTAACAGTAGTTCAATTGAGTAATTTTTATTGCAATTTCCTCAGCCACTGCTGATAGGTATAGCCATGGGTATACCTAGTACTAACATTATCTAACGGGTGTGGGGAGCGACGAGGTCTATCCCCACTGCCACCACCCGTCCAGCACTTATGATTTTGGATTTGAATTCGGATTTGGATGTTGCCGCGATATTATTCCCAAGCTTTGTGATAAGACATGTTTTTGGAGAGCTGATTTGTGGTAGGTCTATCGGTCTTATATGCGGTGAATATATTAAATTTCTCCTCTTGAGATAAACACACACACGGCAACGAAAAAGGAGATAAAAAGAAAATGTGTGTTTGAAGTTCCTATAATTAGTTTATCACTTTAATGGTGACTGGAACTTTTAAGAACGCCCTAGACTGAGGCCATAAAATGTCTAAAATGTTGAGTGGTGGTGCGGTTCGTTATAGTGATGGTGTGACATATTTTGTTGCTTCGTCTAATCAACAGAAAACGGTCACGATTCCTGTCAATAGTGGGCTGAAAAGTTCTTATCTCAATCGGGATGAATTTAAGAAAGAATTTAGTTTAGCTACTATGGGATAGTTTGGCTACACGGGCTTGGTTTTTGTTCTCTGTTGTTTAAAAATGTAAACAATCTCCAAAATATTGGAATTTAGATAATTATGTGCTATTAGTTAGTTAAATTGGATCTTTGTAGGAGACGAATCACAATAAGATGAGGCCTTTTAATACCAAATACTCGTAGGTTGGTTGCTGTATCTTTTATTATATCCATCCAGTGGTATTAAGAAAAGCGATCAGATCTTTGATGTGTTTATCAGAAATATCACAACGATTCAAAGAATGTTCGAAAATTGATCTATATAATGCTGAGCATTTGGATAGTAGGTGGGCTAGCGTTTCTCTCTAATTCTCAACTATACGTACGTGGGTTCAATTTTCAGTAGTAGCAACACTTCTAGCGATGATCAGACAACTCACCGCGTAGTATCGAAGACCTCATAGTTATTAACTCAGTCGTTCCCACCATATTGAAAGAGGTACACATGCACACATAGGACCTAACAAACATGTTGCCAAAAGTGTGTAGTTTTTCAGAAATAAGTTTGGAATTTGGGTTTGCAAGGCGAGATACATCTCGCTGATCACGGAATGAAAATTGCCGGATACTTAGATACACACATGCGTCGTCCGCATAAGACACTGCCTATAACTCAGGATCACGTCGGAGTACAGGTTTCTTTGGTAAGCTAATGCTTCGCAGTGAGCTGCCAACTGTGGTTTCCGCTCCAAAGGATATATGTTCAAGTTTCAGGGTTAGAAACTGTCATCGTTGACTCTTTCATTACTCTTATTGACTAGAAAAGCTAGACCAGTTACGATTGCAAATTTATCATACATGTATAAGGATATATGAGCATGTAGTATCCGGAGCAAAATAAACGATCCACATTAATTTGGTTGAAGTGTAACTGTCCCAAACAAAATGTCGGGTATTCGACAAATCTATGAAATTGTAACGCAATTTTGTAAACTTCCTATGAACAGCCGATATAGTAATATTTAATGAAAACAAAATGTATATATTTCGTTAAAGTCCTTAGACATTGAAAACAGAAACATGAGATACGTGTTTAGGCTACATATTGTATAGGTAATTGTTCTTATTGTCATATATTTGTGAAGCAATTATCTGATTTTCGTTCTGTCCACATTGTCAGAAATTATGAAGTTGTCTTGTTTTCAAGGTCACAAAGTCATGGCGGTGATTTAGAACGATAAATACTGACCTTACAGCTCAATGGCTGGTAATTACAAGGTAAGTTTGTGACCTTTCCGAAATCAGAAAAATTACATTTTTTTATGTTATAAGTACTCTCAGCAGTTTAACTAAAAACTGAAAAGCATTCATAAGACAGAATTATGTTTTACAAAAAAAAACCATTAGCTTAGTACATGATAAGACAAAATTAATTAAAGGATGCTTGTTGTGGTGGTTTATTGAATATATTGAATATTGTTTCATATGCCTTTATAAAAAAAGTTGGCATAGCGTCTACAAATTGTTGGGATCTATTTTGAAGATCTGCGTTATCAGAAAAATGTGTTCGTTGTGCATTGAGCCGCTAATGGTTCAAATAATAATGACCCTACAGAACGCAATTGTTATTGATTATATTGTCTTTAGCATTATGTATGGAATATGTTATCGGTCAGGTGGGTGTCTCTGGAGAGCTCTTTTAAGCACATTTTGCATAACAATTTCGCAGACTTCTGGTTGAATTTCAGCCATTTTATTTCTATTCAATCCTTCAGCATCGAGGTTGTGGTTGGTTTGTTGATTTACACCTGTAAATTAGAATTGGACTGATCAGTATACTATATAGAATCCGCTTACTATATGGAGGCTTGGAGTTTTATTACTCAGTTGCCATAAAGGTCGAAACAATAGCATATGGGAATTATCCGTATTAATTCGGGGATTAGACTACTCAGCGCGGGGTCCATGATTCGATTCTCGAAAGTGGCAACAGCTAAGTTCTTTCCACTGCCCCACCTCTTGTGAATATCTGACAAACATCCCAAAGTAACAATGTCATGAGAAGTTTCTTAAATTTTTGGTTTGGGTTCGGCGTTAAACAGGAGGTACTCTTCTTAGTTTTGAGGCAGTACAGCCAGATATTTAATTTTAACGATTTTTTAGATTTATAATCTCAGCTAATAATTGGTACTTGTGTTAATACCCAAGGGAGTTTCAAAAGAATTGACATTACATGTCCAAAACTAACCTTACCTGACAAATTACTTACTTACTTAAGTGGCGCTACAGTCCGGGATGAACCTGGGCCTCAGCCAACATGGCTCTCCAATTAGCCCGTTCCTTAGCTAACTGCCTCCAGTTGCGCACTCCAAATTGGTTGAGGTCGGTTTCAACTTGTTTGCGCCACTTAAGGCTTTAAGGATTTTTGGAAAATTGTGCCTCTGGTGTTGGCTCGAGTTTTTCACAATCCTCTCAAGATTCAAATTAAAGAAGTCCCATGATTGTGCTTCGTCTTGCATAAATCCTTTTTTTTTGTCGGTGACAGAACAGCGAGAATTCTCCATCGTCATCCTGCACAGACGGACAAGAAGACATGGCTCTGTTCAGTTCGTCTTTAAAAATGCTGTCGTATGCGGCTTTGAAATCGATAAATAGGTGGTGGGTATCGTATATTTATAACTTCTTGGGGTTTTTCCAGAATCTGCCGAATTTGATCAGTTGTGGACTTTCCTTGTCTAAAACCACACTGATAAGGGCCGATAATGTTATTGGTAAACGGTTTCAGGCGTTCACATATTACAACAGATAGGCTCTTGTAGCCTTAATCAGCTTGACTTTAGATATTGCTATCCTCACTTCAGTTAGGTCGGGTGGTTGGATGTTTTCGCTGTCGTTGCCAATATTGAATGGTTCGTTCTGCCTGACAGCGGAATTTGTTGTTCGCCATCGCCGTTCAACAGTCTGGAGAAGTGGTTCTTCCATATCCTCAGCATCAACTGTGTCTC
Organism: Rhingia campestris; assembly: GCA_932526625.1. Lineage (NCBI taxonomy): Eukaryota > Metazoa > Arthropoda > Insecta > Diptera > Syrphidae > Rhingia > Rhingia campestris. The sequence goes on from OW052182.1 coordinate 222,852,364, forward strand.
AACTACAATATTTTCTTGTTTCTTGTAAAACTTGCGAACATCGTTCCTGGATTGGCACCTCTCTATTTCCTCGATCGCGCGCTTTTCTTGCTCATTTTTCATCTTTCTGAAAACCCGGTGTTCTTCCCTTCTTCTCTGCCTATAGAGCTCAATGGCAGCTCTCGTCTTCACCTTTAGCTTAGCCTTGTAGGCCTCGTTCTTGGCTGTGAGTATCTGTCGGCATTCCTCATCAAACCAGGGGTTTCTTCTGGTGGCCGGGAGAAACTTAGCACAACAGTTGCGGCTGATCTAATGGCTTGTTGGCAACGTTCCCATTGTTCTTCGACATTAGATGCTGGTGGTATGGTGTGAATCGAGAGGTTAAGGAAAACGCGTTGCGCGAAGGCCTTGGCGGTCTCTTGCGATTGCAGTCATTCGACTTTCACAGTTTCTGGTTTGTTGTGGCGTGGTGGATATCCGCATTCTTACCTTGACTGCAACAAGGTAGTGGTCCGAGTCGATGTTAGCCCCTTGGAATGTTCGGACATCTAAAATAAATAACTTACGGTCGACAGATTTGCCTAGTATTATATTAATTGTGCTGCAATTGTTCAGAAATTACACACATTATATGTTGTGAGAAAAAAATTCCCCAGAGGCTAACAAACCTATTGCGCTTAATTTTTGTTATTACAAAGATATATAAACATATAGCTGGCAACTTTCCTGTGAGAGGTCCTGAATGTTTCGAACATTTTCGCCTTGGTTTGTGACTGTCGAAATAAATCGATAAATGTTTTCTTGATAAACACAACTTTCTCTTACAAACAGAAAGATATTGTTTGCATGAAAATGTTCTACCTTGAGATAAACAATGATTCTAACATAACATAACATAACGTTGTTTTTTTAAAATTCCGTCCATCCATTTATTTTTACTTTTAGCCACATGGCGTCAATTTTCTCGAAAATGATTTTGATTAAACTTAACACATACTATTAGTAAATTACTTTCAACAAAACTGCGTATCCATATAACGATTTTTTTAATTAAGGCCATATTATGAACATTTTCGATTTTTCGTAAACTATTTAGTCGAATTCAATGAAAGTTACAATTACCGTTTTCAACAATTCCAAGTAATCATTTCTGGTTCAAATAGTTCTTAAAGTATTTTTCAATTTTTACTAATAGCTAAAAATCATTCGTTCGTAAATCACACTTTGACATTATTTATATAATTTTATGCCTCAATAAGCAAACTGAATATTATTGTGTATTTGGGCCAGTCAATAAAATTCTTGCATGCTTGGCATTTTATCTAACGCTCAACTTTCACCGCGAAAAGAGAAAGAGAAGAGAGCGTACGATCCAGTCCTGTACCCAGCACTTGTTTTTAACCTTCCTTAACATAAGTTTACAAATAAACATACAAATAGGCGATGTTTCAATGCCATCTAGTTTCATAAGCCTCAGAGTAGACAACAATAAAATGTATGCTCCTTCAAACAATGCCTTGTCTTCAAAGAATTTTTTATTATTAATGTTTAATTGCAACCAACAAAAAAATTATTGAAGAGGAAAAAGGTTATCAACATTTTTATTTTCATTTCTAGCGAATGATATGGAATGCTCTGATATCGGCCTTCATGCTACTAAAACAAAGAAAACCTCGAGTCTGATAATAATTGCGCGGCAGATCAGATCAATTAAAAGAAACTACACACTCCCTGGCTCATATCGCTTGAACTGAACGACACAATAAAACGATAATCATTTTTATAACGGTGACATTTTACTTTATTTGATTTTACAAATACATTTTCAATTCTCGGAATATATAGGTAAAAAATATATTTTAATTGTATTATCGTGAAATCTTGACTACTGGTTGGTATTTATTTGTTTTTTTTTTTCATCACAACTGACCATTAAAAATGAATCATCAATAAACTGATGGGGGCATAATCAAAGTCGATCGGGATCAATGAAAGAGCTTGCGGCGACTGAAGCCTTTAATCCAAATTGAAGCGCTATCTATGAATTAAGAGCACTCGCAGTATATTCGTTCTTATCTGCTTATCACAGGAGTATGACAATATTTTACGAACACGTTTTTGAATGGTTCGAGGTATTTAATTAAGTGTACATGTGTTCTCGGGTATGAAGTAAACAATGTAAGCAAACATGTAAACCGCACTCAAATGGTATTTCAAAATGTACAGATATCGAAAAGTGGTCAAAGTGAACGGTAGTAATGAATTGAATTATATATAAGATAGGTTGTTTGCTAGGATATAATATTTGAACAGTCTTTGTTACATTTGAAGTTCAAGTATTGTATTAATACTAGAACTTAATGGTGATGTAATAGTGCTCATTACATCACCATTAAGTTCTAGTATTAATACAATACTTGAACTTCAAATGTAACAAAGACTGTTCAAATATTATATCCTAGCAAACAACCTATCTTATATATAATTCAATTCATTACTACCGTTCACTTTGACCACTTTTCGATATCTGTACATTTTGAAATACCATTTGAGTGCGGTTTACATGTTTGCTTACATTGTTTACTTCATACCCGAGAACACATGTACACTTAATTAAATACCTCGAACCATTCAAAAACGTGTTCGTAAAATATTGTCATACTCCTGTGATAAGCAGATAAGAACGAATATACTGCGAGTGCTCTTAATTCATAGATAGCGCTTCAATTTGGATTAAAGGCTTCAGTCGCCGCAAGCTCTTTCATTGATCCCGATCGACTTTGATTATGCCCCCATCAGTTTATTGATGATTCATTTTTAATGGTCAGTTGTGATGAAAAAAAAAAACAAATAAATACCAACCAGTAGTCAAGATTTCACGATAATACAATTAAAATATATTTTTTACCTATATATTCCGAGAATTGAAAATGTATTTGTAAAATCAAATAAAGTAAAATGTCACCGTTATAAAAATGATTATCGTTTTATTGTGTCGTTCAGTTCAAGCGATATGAGCCAGGGAGTGTGTAGTTTCTTTTAATTGATCTGATCTGCCGCGCAATTATTATCAGACTCGAGGTTTTCTTTGTTTTAGTAGCATGAAGGCCGATATCAGAGCATTCCATATCATTCGCTAGAAATGAAAATAAAAATGTTGATAACCTTTTTCCTCTTCAATAATTTTTTTGTTGGTTGCAATTAAACATTAATAATAAAAAATTCTTTGAAGACAAGGCATTGTTTGAAGGAGCATACATTTTATTGTTGTCTACTCTGAGGCTTATGAAACTAGATGGCATTGAAACATCGCCTATTTGTATGTTTATTTGTAAACTTATGTTAAGGAAGGTTAAAAACAAGTGCTGGGTACAGGACTGGATCGTACGCTCTCTTCTCTTTCTCTTTTCGCGGTGAAAGTTGAGCGTTAGATAAAATGCCAAGCATGCAAGAATTTTATTGACTGGCCCAAATACACAATAATATTCAGTTTGCTTATTGAGGCATAAAATTATATAAATAATGTCAAAGTGTGATTTACGAACGAATGATTTTTAGCTATTAGTAAAAATTGAAAAATACTTTAAGAACTATTTGAACCAGAAATGATTACTTGGAATTGTTGAAAACGGTAATTGTAACTTTCATTGAATTCGACTAAATAGTTTACGAAAAATCGAAAATGTTCATAATATGGCCTTAATTAAAAAAATCGTTATATGGATACGCAGTTTTGTTGAAAGTAATTTACTAATAGTATGTGTTAAGTTTAATCAAAATCATTTTCGAGAAAATTGACGCCATGTGGCTAAAAGTAAAAATAAATGGATGGACGGAATTTTAAAAAAACAACGTTATGTTATGTTATGTTAGAATCATTGTTTATCTCAAGGTAGAACATTTTCATGCAAACAATATCTTTCTGTTTGTAAGAGAAAGTTGTGTTTATCAAGAAAACATTTATCGATTTATTTCGACAGTCACAAACCAAGGCGAAAATGTTCGAAACATTCAGGACCTCTCACAGGAAAGTTGCCAGCTATATGTTTATATATCTTTGTAATAACAAAAATTAAGCGCAATAGGTTTGTTAGCCTCTGGGGAATTTTTTTCTCACAACATATAATGTGTGTAATTTCTGAACAATTGCAGCACAATTAATATAATACTAGGCAAATCTGTCGACCGTAAGTTATTTATTTTAGATGTCCGAACATTCCAAGGGGCTAACATCGACTCGGACCACTACCTTGTTGCAGTCAAGGTAAGAATGCGGATATCCACCACGCCACAACAAACCAGAAACTGTGAAAGTCGAATGACTGCAATCGCAAGAGACCGCCAAGGCCTTCGCGCAACGCGTTTTCCTTAACCTCTCGATTCACACCATACCACCAGCATCTAATGTCGAAGAACAATGGGAACGTTGCCAACAAGCCATTAGATCAGCCGCAACTGTTGTGCTAAGTTTCTCCCGGCCACCAGAAGAAACCCCTGGTTTGATGAGGAATGCCGACAGATACTCACAGCCAAGAACGAGGCCTACAAGGCTAAGCTAAAGGTGAAGACGAGAGCTGCCATTGAGCTCTATAGGCAGAGAAGAAGGGAAGAACACCGGGTTTTCAGAAAGATGAAAAATGAGCAAGAAAAGCGCGCGATCGAGGAAATAGAGAGGTGCCAATCCAGGAACGATGTTCGCAAGTTTTACAAGAAACAAGAAAATATTGTAGTTGAGACACAGTTGATGCTGAGGATATGGAAGAACCACTTCTCCAGACTGTTGAACGGCGATGGCGAACAACAAATTCCGCTGTCAGGCAGAACGAACCATTCAATATTGGCAACGACAGCGAAAACATCCAACCACCCGACCTAACTGAAGTGAGGATAGCAATATCTAAAGTCAAGCTGATTAAGGCTACAAGAGCCTATCTGTTGTAATATGTGAACGCCTGAAACCGTTTACCAATAACATTATCGGCCCTTATCAGTGTGGTTTTAGACAAGGAAAGTCCACAACTGATCAAATTCGGCAGATTCTGGAAAAACCCCAAGAAGTTATAAATATACGATACCCACCACCTATTTATCGATTTCAAAGCCGCATACGACAGCATTTTTAAAGACGAACTGAACAGAGCCATGTCTTCTTGTCCGTCTGTGCAGGATGACGATGGAGAATTCTCGCTGTTCTGTCACCGACAAAAAAAAAGGATTTATGCAAGACGAAGCACAATCATGGGACTTCTTTAATTTGAATCTTGAGAGGATTGTGAAAAACTCGAGCCAACACCAGAGGCACAATTTTCCAAAAATCCTTAAAGCCTTAAGTGGCGCAAACAAGTTGAAACCGACCTCAACCAATTTGGAGTGCGCAACTGGAGGCAGTTAGCTAAGGAACGGGCTAATTGGAGAGCCATGTTGGCTGAGGCCCAGGTTCATCCCGGACTGTAGCGCCACTTAAGTAAGTAAGTAATTTGTCAGGTAAGGTTAGTTTTGGACATGTAATGTCAATTCTTTTGAAACTCCCTTGGGTATTAACACAAGTACCAATTATTAGCTGAGATTATAAATCTAAAAAATCGTTAAAATTAAATATCTGGCTGTACTGCCTCAAAACTAAGAAGAGTACCTCCTGTTTAACGCCGAACCCAAACCAAAAATTTAAGAAACTTCTCATGACATTGTTACTTTGGGATGTTTGTCAGATATTCACAAGAGGTGGGGCAGTGGAAAGAACTTAGCTGTTGCCACTTTCGAGAATCGAATCATGGACCCCGCGCTGAGTAGTCTAATCCCCGAATTAATACGGATAATTCCCATATGCTATTGTTTCGACCTTTATGGCAACTGAGTAATAAAACTCCAAGCCTCCATATAGTAAGCGGATTCTATATAGTATACTGATCAGTCCAATTCTAATTTACAGGTGTAAATCAACAAACCAACCACAACCTCGATGCTGAAGGATTGAATAGAAATAAAATGGCTGAAATTCAACCAGAAGTCTGCGAAATTGTTATGCAAAATGTGCTTAAAAGAGCTCTCCAGAGACACCCACCTGACCGATAACATATTCCATACATAATGCTAAAGACAATATAATCAATAACAATTGCGTTCTGTAGGGTCATTATTATTTGAACCATTAGCGGCTCAATGCACAACGAACACATTTTTCTGATAACGCAGATCTTCAAAATAGATCCCAACAATTTGTAGACGCTATGCCAACTTTTTTTATAAAGGCATATGAAACAATATTCAATATATTCAATAAACCACCACAACAAGCATCCTTTAATTAATTTTGTCTTATCATGTACTAAGCTAATGGTTTTTTTTGTAAAACATAATTCTGTCTTATGAATGCTTTTCAGTTTTTAGTTAAACTGCTGAGAGTACTTATAACATAAAAAAATGTAATTTTTCTGATTTCGGAAAGGTCACAAACTTACCTTGTAATTACCAGCCATTGAGCTGTAAGGTCAGTATTTATCGTTCTAAATCACCGCCATGACTTTGTGACCTTGAAAACAAGACAACTTCATAATTTCTGACAATGTGGACAGAACGAAAATCAGATAATTGCTTCACAAATATATGACAATAAGAACAATTACCTATACAATATGTAGCCTAAACACGTATCTCATGTTTCTGTTTTCAATGTCTAAGGACTTAATCAAAGTCGATCGGGATCAATGAAAGAGCTTGCGGCGACTGAAGCCTTTAATCCAAATTGAAGCGCTATCTATGAATTAAGAGCACTCGCAGTATATTCGTTCTTATCTGCTTATCACAGGAGTATGACAATATTTTACGAACACGTTTTTGAATGGTTCGAGGTATTTAATTAAGTGTACATGTGTTCTCGGGTATGAAGTAAACAATGTAAGCAAACATGTAAACCGCACTCAAATGGTATTTCAAAATGTACAGATATCGAAAAGTGGTCAAAGTGAACGGTAGTAATGAATTGAATTATATATAAGATAGGTTGTTTGCTAGGATATAATATTTGAACAGTCTTTGTTACATTTGAAGTTCAAGTATTGTATTAATACTAGAACTTAATGGTGATGTAATAGTGCTCATTACATCACCATTAAGTTCTAGTATTAATGCATATAGAGTAATGTAGAGTCAAGAACATAAAACAGTATTGCAGAATTAAAACGTTGACCACTGACGTAAGTGATTGTGAGTCCACTCATTATTCTTAGAGAAACTGTTTTATGATTATCGTCATAAATAAAATAATAATGAAGTTTAAGTACAGAGAGGAAAACGCGATTACATATTCAGACATTATGTAGGACTACTTACGACAGGCAAAATATTGCAATGGAAACTCCTTGCGGACAAATACGGCCTCGTAGCCAACCTCCTCGAAGACTAACTGTTTATAAGAAAACGAACTATACGATGTCGAAGCAAATTTCATAAGAGAAACCTATCATCTCCATTCATTTGTTTTTGCGAACTTATGTAATAGATGTTTATCCGACCTTCCCATGAGGTGGGGCAGTGAACAAACTTAGGCGTTTTTACTTAGGGGTTTGAAACAGTGACCTTACGCTTAGTAGTCTTACGCACCTCTTACTAACCAACCACTGGGCACTACATCACACTAAACAGGCGTCAAAGGATGGAACTTGGGATTGATTCGATAGAAGCTTAATTGGAAACTGAGTTTCAATGAACGAGTTAAGATGTTATCAAATGCACTCTAACCGAATTTTTGAATGAAAATAATTTTTTCAAGCCGTAGACGGTGTAACCAAGCAAATAACACAGATAGAAATACTAGACTAGTGCGATTTATGGGAATCATTAGAAAATTCTGTTTCATTTTGAGTGAAATGGCAACATTACTTCAGAAAAATAAATCTTAATCATTGAAATACAATAAAGTTTGCTGTTTCTCTCTATACCGTTTGCTGGGTTACGGTTATGGTGCGACCGATGATTTCAATATCGTCGGCGTATGCCCTTAGTTGCACAGATTTATGGAAGATTGTGCCTATATTGTGCCTGTGGTGTTCTTTCGGATGTCTTCAACAATCCTCTCAAGATCATGTTTCAGAAGTCACAGGGCAATGTGTCTCCTTGCCAAAATACTTTTTTTGGTATTGAATGTTGATGGAGCATCAATATTTCTCTACCTTAGGGCTCAGTTATAGCTATCATTGAACAACTTCATTGGAACACATAACATGATGGAATTGAAATTTTACCTCCATAGCTTGAAATTTTACCTCCATAGCTACTTATAGGAATCGTAGGAAAATTCCGTTTCATATGTGTGGAACGACAAACATTACTTCACAAAAATAAATCATGATCAGTGAAAAATAAAAAGTGATTTTCTGCGATAACTACAATTAAAAATTAAAATATGTTTGGAAATTCAAGTTCTTAAATTCATAAGCTTTGTTTTGACACCAATTCGCCAATGATTGAATTTATAAAAAAAACCGCAAGAATTAACAGAAAATTTTCAATGATGTTTTTCAATGATGGCTATAACTAGGTCCTTACGCAAATTTTTAGACATGTTGACATGGCTCTGTATAGTTTGTCTGCGCAAAGATTTGATTAGTTGTGCAGTTTCCTAGCGTACAACCAAAATGATAAAGGGCGATCATTTGCAGAACGGTTTCAGGCATTCACAAATTATGGCAGATCTTTGTAGACGATGTTGATGAGGCCTATTCCTCTGTAATTGGCTTCCTTTTTGCGGATAAGACAAATGATGCTGAGGGCATACTTTCATCTGACCGAGTTTGAAAATTATTAGGTTACATTGTAAAACTTATACTTAGTATTGCGACCTTCACTTCATTTAGGTTATTTGGGTGGTATTGGTTTTCGCTACTGTACCCTATATTAAATGGTTCTTTCAGCCTGACAGCGGCAGATCGTTCCTCACCATCACTCAACTACGATTTTTGCTTGTTCAACTCGACACGATTGGGTTATTTTATCATTTTTTCGCCTCTAAAGCTCAGTGTTAACTTTCGTCTTCACCATCAGTTATTTTTGGCTCAAATCAAGGATTTCTTGCTAGTAGGCCAGAGAAACCACATCTGGTGCGGCCGATCTTATGGGTTGATAATACCTTTGCCATTTGTCTTGGATATTAGATTCTGATGATATTAATATCTATTTCTCTTGCTATTTCAGTAATTCAACATTAATTTTACTCCATTTTAATGTCGGGGTGATATCCACACTATTAGTTTGGCTGCAACAATGTACTAATGCGAATTGATGTTACCACATGTAATGTTCCATCAACCAAAAAAATGGATGGGTGGCTTTTGTCTATCGCAATATGGTTTATTTGATTGACCGTTGCGTTGGTTGATAAGCATAACGGATAGAATACAGACTGTTCATTTCGAGACTGATTGGGTAGTTACCCCAAAGCACAACATCCAATCTCGAGCGCCATTTCCAATTTATTGGATAACCCTAGGTCGCTGGACCGTCAGTATTCACTATATGGAATTGAGCGCTGTTGGTGGTCTTTCAGCTCATCCGATACTATCATTGTTCGAGACGTCCAAAAATTGCTCGTTTTGTTTAGCTGGGACTATAAATAAAAATGTTAGAAATTCGCAAAATCATTTCTGTCCCAAAAATAAAAGGAGCCCAACTTCGGTACTTCACTTACGCCTTGTAAGCATCTTACCATGCCAATCTTAAGTTTTGGAAAAAAAATTTGCGATACAGATGTGTTTCCTTTACTTTTACAAAGCCTTACCAACAAGTGCCTCTTATGGTAGAAATATACTTGTGGAAGTACCGCAGAGGTCAACTGAATTACTACCGCCAATCTATTTTAACGATACTTTGCTAAAATTCGTGGGTGTAGTTAATAATGTGGGCTTCCGTATAATCCAATCATTTTTTCTTTGTAATCGTATTAGCTGTGCTGTATGGCATATTTATGGGGGTATTCGTAATTGTGGTTATTTGCAAGTTTTAATGGCATGACCAAAAAGTGAATGTTTGGTTCGACTCTTGCCCCAAAACCATCGCTGGTCCATTTTTCTTCAGAGAATGCTTTATTCAAATGATAAATTCATGAAATTATTGTTTGAATATAACTTTGGGCATAGGTCAACCTCGCCGCGGCTGGAAGAACTTCCAACGGTTTAATAAAATTTCATGTTGGATCAAAAATTCTTAAAAACCAATGACTTCGATGTTTTGAAAAAAAAAATGAACGTTGGATCATGGCCTATTGACATTGACTAGGGAGATTTCGTCAGTAGGTAACTAGGGCAGAAATAAGCTGGCGATAAAAAGCGAATCATCTTCCAGCTTGTTAAATGCCCACCAATTTTATATGAATAAGGACCAAGATATTTTCGCAAAATGTTCCACATGTTGGACGGGTATAGGTGCCATTGTGCGCAACGGTGAATCGATAAATTTGGGACTGCGGACGCACTCTCACCTGCAGCTGCGATTGTGGCTTCTATGCGGACAGTTTTGTTAAGGAATGAAGATGGCTTACGGTTGCGTGGGGTCATTCCGTACCAGAACTGTCCAATGCGAAGTTTATTCATGATTCGACGAATGGTATGTTGAACATTTAGATATTTTCAATGTCGTGTTGACTTGTTCCTTCCCGGTGCGAAGTATATCTATAAATCGACGAATGGTATTTTTAACGTTCATAAAGTTCAATGCCAGTACGTAATTTTTGATGGATTTCAAATACAGAGCCACAAGTCAAAGTCAAATTGACACGATGGCAGTTAACCATATCGAAAGATATTATACACTACAAAAATCAGCGGATATAATCAATTGTCTCTTAAAGGTTATCGTAACTTGGTGAACTTTAAAAAGAAAAATATCTCTCGTAATTGCGAAAAACAGATTATAGTTCGTATCATAAATACAAATATCATTGGTAAGCGCAAGGCTGCCTATTACCGCCATCAAGGAATTTGGTCCTCGTTATGGCAACATTCCCCTCAATAAGGCTGATGTCGATTTGACCAAATCGCCGTAGAGTACAGCAATGCAATCATTCAGAACCCATGGGATTACAAGATCTCCAAATGGTTCCTTAACAGGAAAGCCGATATAATATCGACATGACAACATTTTGAACTATGATACAAATATCCTCGGTTGTATAATTCAGCACTTTTTGAATGCTAGAGATCACCGCAATATTTGTTTGAGAAAATTATTTTTTCGTGATCCACCAAAACGTTAAATATCATAACTATCCCTTTTAACTCATTGCCCACTTAAAAAAAACAAACAGTTGGAGCCATACAATTAAAAAATCTCTTTTATAGCACTTCAGATATAAAAAAAAAACTCTTTCTTTCATTTCCCCTCCTCATTCACTTTTAATTTATTAGTTGTTATATAAAGTGTAAGTCTAATTTATCATCGTCAAATAAATTGAAAAAAAACATTCTACCAACTTAATCTCAACATAGAGCGGATGTTTTTTGCTCTACGATTATCGCTATCAAAATCTGAAAAGTCCCCCAGAGGGAAAGTGTTGTTAACGCCCTTCCAAATATATTGGGGTCACCCGATACACTTTATTAACGCATTTCCAATTCCAACATAAAGATCATCTTCCAGCACGCATTTGGTGCTAAATCACCCAAGATACACGTATTTGGAGGAAGTTGTCATCCATGGAAAATCAGATACAATCACCAGATGCGTAGTCGTTGTAAACATCCAAAAGAAGCAAAGCACCAAAGACGAATGCCCAAATGTCTGATGTTTCCGTATAGATAACGACATTTTAGCATAATTTCAAGCCCGCGTGGTATGTACATGTCTATTGACACAACATAAAGCCCGTAGACGACAACGATGACAAAATGATTTGCAAACACGCCTATGTTGAGTTATAGCACCAATTCGCCTAGCCAAACGGCTGTGACCATTTAAAGTAAGCAATAAATAATACTTGTATCTATTAGTTAATTTTTTTACCCACTGTTTCGAATTTGTTTAATTGCCTTGACATCTGTTGTCGGCAGTAATGCTATGCTTGTGCGAGGTAGGCATCGTCGTCATCGTCGTCGGCATCGTTATTGCTGCGTGAATCTGTCTAAGGAGAACTTCTCAGCTAAGCCTGTGGTGACTCTTGGCTAACTGATTAATTGGATGATAATTATGGATAAACGTCATAAAGCCTGATGATTCTGATCAGCGCAGTGATGTAAACGTTCATCCGCCAATTAGTGAAACAGACGAAACCTGTTCTCATCGGCCTGATACTATAGTGGTGTGTTGTGTGGCCTTTTTTTGTATTCTTGTTGTTGTTATTGGTTTATGATTTTTTTGGATATCCAAAAGTGGAATTTATGTCATTCCTAAATAACCAGCACAAGAGCTGCCTGATCGGGAGCTATAAACAAAATCTATTCACCGGAGCGTGGGAGTTCGCTGTAGGTTTTTAGTGTACATGTGAGGAGAAAGCGGTCGAACCTCTGTTTCAAGGCATAATTTCCGGAATGATTGACGCCGTGATCACTGATCAGTTCGGCAAACAATTTTCAGTATAATAATGCCCCAGAATGGTGCGTGAAATCAAGTCACATCCACACCAGCCATTGTGACACCAATTGTTACATTGTGCGACAATTTCCTTTGAAGAAACCGTTTCGTTATGCACCGCAGTTGCTCTTCTCTCGGACGATTTCCCAGCCCCTTAGTGATGGGAATGTCGTTTGAGGGGCGGCAAACAGTTCAACAAAAGAGCTGAATAGCAGTGACATGGCCAAAATTTACACATATATCTCACACAGAATAGTGACACTCGCTCACCGGCAGTTGAGAGATTGAGCGTGGCAGGTACCTTTGTCGCACTTGGTACGGTATTGATGTAAATGTCTTATTTTGTTGTGCTGGCCCGTTTGGCTCTTTGTGTCCGGAACGAATGCTCTTCTCTAGCTGGCATGTACTGTACAAGGAGGCGCGCATCGCCGGCTCGTAAAAGTCGCGCAGGTACACGCACCGAGACCAAGACAATGAGTGCGGATTGATATATTGCCGAAAATAAATTACATCATTGTGTCATAGTCGAAATAGATGGGCTCTGCGTAAAAAGACACCTTTAAGTCTAGTGAGTAGCAGTCGTCGAGTTTTGGGGCATGGTTTGGGTTAAAAACAATGCGGTTGCTTTGCCGAAACGGCAGAAACAAAGAACAAGTGGCAACTCCCCTCGATTGATTGTCCTTTGTTCGAGTCGAAATGGAAAATTAATTGTACAGGTGTGGAAACCGTAAGTGGCTATAAATAAATTTGTCGTTTGCACCCCTTGGAGGAGATGAAAGCAGCGAAGGCGATTTAACGAGAACTCTTATCGGCCGCAATAGCGTGAGAGGGTTGACTTTTATATCGCCAGGGAGGGTCATCCCTTGGATAGTTCCCAACAGGAAAACTAAAAACAAAAAGTTACCGACTCGTGAACATACCTTAACATGTGTTACCTTTTGTCGAGCGACAGAGTAGGGTCGTTCGACGAATTGCATTATGATTAAGAATTGTGATCAAATGATAGGCTTACAGTGCAAAAAATAAATAAATCGTGTTCAAGTCATAGGATGCCTCCTTTTTTGCTAAAAAAAATCTCTAAGTACTATACATACATTCCTGAAGGTATAAGAAAAGAGTTATGGTCAAATCTGAATTTGTATAAGAATGTCAGTTTTGAACTCAACTCTTTCGTCTGACAAACAAATTCTTAAAAGATATTGATGTTTGCTGCAAATTTACTGAAGCAGTACTCGTTTTTGTAACCAAAGATTTATTCTAGTCAAAAAACTGCAAGTGCAAACTGATACAAATGGGTTACTTTGTTTTAGTGTAATTTACATTGAGTAAGATCGTCAAACGAGGTATGAGGTGTCACTTCATTATGGATATACTATTTGCTCGATATAAAACAGCAATCAACGGCAACATTCAATTATGTTTGAAAGAAGCGTAAAGCAATTGTCGACATCAAGCTTGAGAAACTCATTTCCTCATTCCGGAAAAGATTCCAGAGTTGTAAAATGACGATTAAGAAGTTGAACAAAAAATCGATTATAAAAGCCAATGAATGTATTTTCAATGGAGCTCTAGAAATATGTCGGAAAATATAGCCTAATCGACAACACGTCTAGTAACGGACTTAGCTAATTGACTTCGCTACGGAACGAAATGCCATTATAGCCAGCACACGGTTTCCTCACCTCGATATCCATAAGGGGACATGGCGGTCTCCAGATCAACGAACAGTCAACCAAATTGATCACATTGCGATAGACAAGAGGCACGCATCCAGTATTTTGGATGACCGAACATTCCGAGGGGCTAACATCGACTCGGACCACTACCTTGTTGTAGCCAAGGTAGGGATGCGGATATCCACCAGGCCACAAAATAACCAGAACTACTGTGAAAAAATTTAATGTCGGAAGACTGCAATCGCCAGAGACCGCCAAGACCTTCGCGCAACGCGTATCCCTTAACCTCTCGACTCACAATACACCACCAGCATCTTATGTCGAAAATGGCAACGATGCCAACAAGCCATTAGATCAGCCGCAACTGTTGTGCTGTTTTTCTCGCGGTCACCAGCAAGAAACCCCTGGTTTGATGAGGAATGCCGACAGAAGCTCGCAGCCAAGTACTAGGCCTACAAGTCTAAGCTGCAGGTGAAGACGAGAGCTCTATAAGCTAAGAAGAAGGGAAGAACATCGGCTTTTCAGAAAGAAGAAAAAAGAACAAGAAAAGGGCGCGATCGAGGATATAGAGAGGTGCCACTCCAGGAATGATGTTCGCAATTTTTACCAAAGTGTAAAACGTCAAAGCCAAGGATACAAGGCTCGAACAGAATCCTGTCGAGATGAACAAGGAAATATCGTAGTTGAGACATAGTCGATGCTGAGGATATGGAAGAACCACTTCTACAGACTGTTAAACGGCGATGACGAATAACATTCCGCTGTCAGGCAGAACGAACCATTTAATATTGGCAACGACAGCGAAAACTGCCAACCACCCGACCTAAGTGAAGTGAGGATAGCAATATCTAAACTCAAGCTTAATAAGGCCGCCGGAAATGACGGCCTTCCCGCTGAGCTTTATAAAGCTAACTCATAAGCCAAATAGGATGAATCCATGCCTGAAGAATGGAACCTCAGCATCGTTTGCCCGATCCACAAAAAAGAAGACCCTCTGAACTGCGCCAACTACAGAGGCATAAGTCTGCTCAACATCGCCTACAATATCCTATCTGCCGTAATATGTGAACGCTTGAAACCGTTTACCAATAACCTGATCGGCCCTTATCAGTGTGGTTTTAGACCAGGAAAGTCCACAACCGATCAAATTTTCACACTTCGGCAGATCCTGGAAAAAACCCAAGAAGTCCAAATCGATACCCACCACCTATTTATCGATTTCAAAAGCCGCATACGACAGTATTTATAGAGACGAACTATACAGAGCCATGTCTAGTTTTGGTATACCGCCCAAACTCGTCCGTTTGTGTAGGATGACGATGGAGAATTTTCGCTGCACCATCAGGGTCGGAAACGACCTCACCGACACATTCGATACCAACAAAGGATTTAGGCAAGGCGATGCGCTGTCATGTGACTTTTTCAATTTGATTCTTGAGAGGATTGTGCAAATTGTCCCGAGCCAACACCAGAGGCACAATTTTCCAAAAATCGGTGCAACTACTAGCATACGCCGGCGATATTGACATCATTGGTAGGACTCAACGTGATGTCATAGCCACGTTTGCTAGTATAGAAGAAGGAAGCGGCAAAAATGGGTTTAGCAGTATATGAGGGTAAGGACACACAACAGCGACGAATTGGACAGAACGTCACCATTGACAGATATAACTTTGAGGTAGTACGGGACTTTGTCTACCTCGGCTCCGCTATTAACTCTGACAGCAACATCTCATCAGAAATCAAACGAAGAATTACTCTTGCCAATCGCTGTTTCTTCGGGCTAAGAAGGCAGCATGGACCGGATGATGGAATCCTTGGTCGATTCGAGAGAAAAATTCTGCGAAAAAATCGTTGGTCCCGTTTGCGTTGCCGGGCTATGGAGACGAAGATTCAACCACGAACTATACGAGCTGTACAGCGACATACCCTTAATGAAAAAAAACTCCGCATTGGACGTTTAAGATGGCTTGGACATGTAGAACGAATGGACACCAATACTCCGGCTCGCAGAGTCTTCGATTCCCAGCCAGACGTCGGGTCATCGGGGGTGGTACAAGGGGTATTAACTCAATTCTTCATTCGGAACCCGATAACGTAAAAAGTACTATCACTTGGAGCGCGCAACTGGAGGCAGTTAGCTAAGGACCGGGCTAATTGGAGAGGCATGTTGGTTGAGGCCCAGGTTCATTCCGGACTGTAGCGCCACTTAAGTAAGTAAGTAGAAATATGGAGGTAATTACTTGAAAGTGGATATGCATCAAACCATCAACAAAATCTGAATGAACGAAAGAATGTCTGATGATAAGAATATCAGTCCCATATACCCCACCTTCGCAGATATCGATTTCATTGGTCAGTCCCATTGACTGGCATTGAAAAGTCGAAACGCGAAACAAATAATTGTCAACCTAGAACGTTGGACAAAACGCGACTGTCGATACCAACAAATTTAAGCATGCTAATTTTGACGAAAGATCTTGAACTATGATAAAGAAATTTAGTTTGGGAACTCTGTGTTGTACGAAGCAAACAAAAGTTTAGAAAAACGTCGTTTTTGGTCAAACCAAAAAGATTCGCAATCTTTTTTCTTTCGATTAGTTTTCAGTCATGACCACTTTATTAAAAAAGGTACGATTTTGGATAATACTTAAAAAATCGAGTGCTGGGCACAAGACGGGGTCGTACGCAGTTTTCTTTTTCCATTCCGGGGTAGGCGAATGATCGCAAAAATTTGAATTTGAATTCAACGAGATTGCTTCCAGGGATTTGATTGCCGCTTGCCTGTCGCTGAAGATGCTAATATTCTTCGTGGATTTTACATTACTTTTCAGCCAGGACAAAGCTTCTTTGATTGCCATAATTTCCGCTGGGAAAACGCTACAATGATCGGGAAGGCTTAGGTTAAGCATCTCGGAGAAAACACCTCTACCCACTCCAGATTCTGTTTTAGACCCATCCCTGAAGATGTGAATCGAGTTATTCGTTTCGATCGATTCCGACTCCCATTCAAGGCGACTGGGAATGGTTGTCCTGAATTTATGCTCAAAACTGAGTTGGGTAGTGATATGGTCGATGTTTTCTGTAGTGTTCAATGGATTCAGAATCATTGTGTGTTCACCCTGATTGGGTTCCATTGTGACGAGGCTCTCAGCCTTACAGCTGCACAAGCTGCGGTCTGTTTGCCGTAGATATCTAGGGGCACTAGTTGTAGGATAGCATTAAGGGCTGTGGAGGGGGTTGTTATAAGAGCTCCGCTAATGCATATGCAGGCTGATCTTTGAACTTTACCTAATAGGTTGCGGTTGGAGGCTGTTTTTAAAGCCGTCCACCATACTAGGACACCGTACATGAGTAATGAGCCAAAAAGAGATAAGTGGTTGCATGCCTCATTTCTTTCCGATTGCATTTTTACAAGAGTATAACGGTGGCTTTCTTAATGCGTTCTTGGATGATAACTTTCCAGTACAGTTTTTTATCCATAACCAGACCTAGGTATTTGGCTGATTCTGCGAACTTGAGACTGACGCCATTTAGTTTCGGAGGATCAATGTGCGAAATTTTGTATTTCCTGCTGAAAAGGGCCCATTCAGTTCACGCCGAATCCACAATTGGCGGCCCAATTAGAGAGTACAGAGAGACCATTTTGTAATGGATCTCTAAGGGTATTGAGGTATTTCCTGATCCGCTTAGGCAATAAGTGGGCTCAGTGGCGCGATGGTTAGTGCGATGAACTGCCGCGCAGGAGGTCTGGGTTCGTTTCCCAGCCGTTGCAACACCTAAATGATTTTTCACTGGCCCTCCTCTCGTGATGATCTGACAAATCATCCGAGTAGTATCAATTGTCAAGAATAGCTTATCTCAACTTAGCCGTTCGGAGTCGGCATAAAACAACAAGGCAACCATAGTATACTCCTTTACTCTTACTGAGTTTACAATGAATCGCACCAGTAAGTGAAGCTCTGTTTCAACCGACTTACCCTTGCAGAATGCATGTTGGGAGTTGGAGAGTGCAGTCGGTTCAATACTAGTGTGGAGGTGTAGATCAATTTATCTTTCCAAGGTTTTAAGCAGAAAATAAGACAGACTGATCGGACAGAGATCCTTCGGATTTGTATGAGAACTCTTTCCTGCTTTAGGGATGAATACAACCTCTTCTTCTGTCCATATATTGGGGATATGTACTAACCGTAGACAGCTGGTCATGATGGTTAGTAGCCATGGTAGCAGGATTTCAAGGTTGAATTGTAGTTACGCAGGTATGATACCATCTGGTCCAGGGGATTTAATTGGTTTGAAGCTCTAAACGGCCCAAAGAAATTTTTCTTTGGTAATGATAATGTTAGTTAAATTTGAATTAAGGTGAAGAGTCGACGAAAAAAGAAGAAGAAGTAACAACCACAACAGCTGCACCGCCTGTGGAGGAAAAAGCTGCTGAAGAGCCTAAAGATGAAAAGGTTGAGAAAATTAAAGGTGATGCAGAAATTATTCAACCCGGAGGCAAACAAGGAAAAGTAAAATCACAATCCCTAGACTTAGGAAAGTACAGTGTTCATGAGTCTTCTTTGCTCGATTCAAATCCAAAGCATACTATGCGACAGTATTTCAGCAGCAAAAATGAAAAGTATATTTCATCAGCATCCGTCCCGTACTACTATCCACAATACAGCACAAGTATTCCAAATGCATTTCCAATCGGCAATGATTATTCACCTCAAGCATCTCAGCAGCCGCAGCCTGGCCGTGGCAGCATCAGTGTAACGACGCCATCGGGCAAAACATATGATGTTCCAGTATCAAATGTAACCGACAGCCCACCATATATTGCTCCATATTTTCGAAGAAACCAAAATCCAGTTCCCGTTCAACAGTTTGTCACAAGTTCCCAACGTCCTTATATTGCACCCAATTTTCGCAAAAGTTATGAAGTACAATTAAACACTACTAATGAAGTTAATAGGAGAAATTTTGTACCAAGCAGGCAACAACCAGCTATTAACGTTTATAGAAATATTCCAACGAGCTTTAGAACCGATAGCGTTGGTGGCTACAAGCCATATCTTCCACGTTCCAGAGGTCTGCGATATTAAGGCTAACTCCTTTGTAAAATATTTCTGATAAGTTTGAATTTAAAATGAATTTTAATGTTACCATAGACTGTAGGACACAATTAAAATGATATATATCTGAATACCTTTATAAATTTATTTAATCCTTTTTATTTTGTGTGTTAAATAAATATTACTTAGGTGTAACGAATTATCGAAAAGACAATCAAATTGACCAAACAATTTACGAGAATTTGACAATTTCCCTTGTATACCGCTATAGTCATAGTATGTAAAGCTTTATCAAAATCGTTAAAGCCATTTTCGAGAAATTTGACGTTATGTGTAGTTTTTGTATAAATAAAATAGCTGAGAGTAAACAAAGTTGGCCTTGAATTGTGACTCAAAAAACGATCAATATAAATGTTGAAGACAATCGGTCTAGCCGTTTAATTGAAGCCTTTACGGACAGATGGACCTAGGGACGGAATCGCTGGAACCATTTTGTAGATCCCCCTATCATCGTAATGTTAGAATCAGTCAAAATCTAGAGATGGAATATTTTTGTAAGAGAAATGTCTAAATAAAAAAATTATATATTTATCTATATAATATCTTTATTTATTTTTATGTTTTCTGTTATTTTGGATTTTTGTTATTTATTTACTTTTATTAATTTCATAGTCATTTAAGGTAATAAAATTATTTATTTACTTAAATATTCAATAATGCAATTAACTTTTATAGTTTTTTTTCTTAATTTTAATTAATTTATATTTAATTATTTCTCAGTAGAAATATATATGGATACCATATCGCTGTAAATGCGAATATTGTGGCAACAAGTTTATTTGTTCACTATAATGAACCATTTAATTAACAAACTTAAAATCTAAAAAAAACATTTAGACCTCGCTTCCTTTTTTTGGGGCGTCTTCTTAAAACTAATTTTTTGAAAACTTTTTGAATAATATTATGAAATATTTGAACTTCAGATTTAGGCTTGGTTTTTTCTAAATTCTGTATCATAAAAGTCGTCCATATTTTGGGGACGTTTAGATTAAAAATAAGATTTGATAGTTAGGTAAACGATTCGCGAATTGTGTTCTTCTCATATAAGTTTCTTTGTAAATTTATGATATTAATTGATATTATTTAGTCAAAAAACGTTAAACACTGATTTGAATTTTATTAATTTCCATCATTTTGTAATAATATCTATAAAATAATTTTGTATATTAAATTATTTTATAAATATATTTGTTAAAAAGTACATTTTAAAAATTTATTGACTTGATACAAATTTGTAAGTTAAAAGTATCAACACCTGAGTTTCTTTTACCCCTTGCAAAAGCTTGACAAACATCCAAGAGTTAAAACTGTCGTTAGGAGCTTCTCAGATTCGCGTATAGCATTCGGCGTTAAATAGGACGTCACATCCATTGTGGCTAGCTTTGAGATCCTGTATGGGGCGTTAATGTCAATAATGAAAATAAAAAAAAATGTAACCTCAAATTTAAATATCTGGTAACATTTAAAAAAAAAGGGAGTAGTAATGCTTTATCAAAAAATATATACTCTGCGTGATATTGTATTCTTTCAAACGCTTGTGGCAAATTTAAAAATCCAAATTATTCGATATATTGTAGGCATCGTGAATGTATCTAATTCTCCGATTAAGTATATGTACCGAACGGCAGTGCCTACTACAATGGCAGCCATTACACTGGATAATTCCAAAACTACGAGTATGCACCCAAATTCGCAGGATTCAGCCTCCAACTGGGCATCGTTGTGGTAATGCCAAACAAAGTGGTCGGTGATGATTGGCTCCAGATGGATCTAGTGTGTCCAGCATTCCAGAGGCATTCCACCCATGTAGCCCCCAGGAATCCGACAATTTGTGTGCACAATCAAAGTCCCGGATTGATTTTTTTGTAATTGAGCGCCTTCCCCCAATCGCTGGTGCATTATTGGAGTAAACGTCAAGTTAATTTCCCTGACTCCGTTTAGGAGCGGAGAACGGGTAAAAGTTCCCACACTTTTTACCCAGAAAGAGAGATTGCCTTTGATTGCCTACTATATACTCGCCCTGGCTATGGCTGGCTAGCTGGCTGTCGGTGATGGTGATGGGAGCCAGTGATTCTGGTAATTACGCCGGTGTTGTTTGTCGGCTGGGAGTCGCTAAGTGACCGATGGACGATGGAGAAGGATGGATACAATGATGACGGAGACGACGACGAACGAATGGATATGCATACATGCATGCATGCTGTTGGCCCAAAACAATTTACCACATTGCACAGCGCGAACGCAAATTTGAATTCAGGTTACCACCACGCTTGACGGCAATTTGTGCTCCTACGTTCCCCGTCCGACACCATTGAGTGGCATTTGTCATAAAACGTGCATCTGGCCGATATAGCGGGCGACCGCGCAGCGCCAGCGGGGAACGATATCGTTATTCGTTACTATGTGAGAAAGGCATAAACACACTTGGAGTTGGAGTTGAAGTGGAATGGGAATCCACCCCGAATTGCCTAATTCTCTGCGCGATTCCCATAAAGAACAAGATTGTTTCGTTTTAATTACGGGTTGCTGCGTTGGAGCCTTCAGCGATGTTCAACGCTACTTCAGAGACAATATGGGTGTAGGAGCACGGCAACAAAATCGTTCACTGTCGATTCCGAAAAATGCCACTGGCGATACGAGTCGAGCAAATGACCTTTTAAATGCGTTATACGAGGCCGGTGCCGATGTCGAAATTGGGGGCGATTTCGGAGAACGCTCTCTCGACTTCTCGACAAGGCAAAACAACAATGACGACGAATTAAATTGTCCAAATGAGCAGCACAGCACAGCAGACCACATCACAGCGCAGGGGCAGAAGCAACATCAGTGCAGGAGGGGAACGCGCCTCTAAATGCTCGCGGAGTTGTCGGGGGCGATTCGGTATCGGTATTGGTATATAGTATTCGTTTAAAGTCTTTAGGTCTTTTGGGCTCACCGGCACTGTTGCCGCGCGACTGTTTTAAATCCAAATAGCCAAGGGCTATAATTTCACCGAAATGATGATGCGAAGGCACAAAATGTAATCGCTGATCATAAAGTTCTTACAAAATGTTCAAAATAGGCTCAGCCCACGCTGAAAACTTTGCAACTGCCTTAATTATAGGTGTGTTGTGGGTCTGGAATGTTAAGGCATTTATGTGCTTCACTTTCCAAGCCGTATACTCTGATGGCTGATGTGCTCACATCTTGTGAACAAAATGTAAACTCGTACATATTTGTATCGTAGTTTGTTTCAATTCCCGTTCGTGTGTATATTTGACCAGGAGATCTGACAGATATTCAAGGATCCTTTAGAGTGTTTTTCTTTCCCATATATGCGGCAAAGAGCATTAAAAGTCCATTTGCGTTTCATAAGTAGAAAGGACAAGACAAGGTAGGCTTCCGAAGGTGTTCGCATTGCAGTGTGTTTACTTCTTATTTGTGAATCAAGTTATGTATGCATGAGTTATTAGCAGTGAGCTGTATATTTGGTTGATTTGCTGTACCACTTAGGTAAGGGATAACTGGCGGAAACGATCGTTAATGGTGCATGGATTTTTTTGGTAAGTAATATAATTTTTGGAAAGTTACAAATTAGTGACTGATAATGGTGGCTATATTACAACAAGGAACTTTTATCACCAACAATCAGGAAAGTTAAAAGTATGCGTGAATTTGGAACATTCAGTTCGTAGCTGGACTCTTTTGATTAGTAAATTTCTGATAAAGGTATACAAAATAAGATGGCTCTCTGATTTCATGCTTATTGAGGTAATACCATCGGAAAATTAAATAAAACAATTAAAGCAAATAGTTAGTATATAAGTTATCTTCGGATAAGCCGTTATGTAACTTCTGTCTCTGCTTTATGAGATTCGTAAACAAAAGTACTATGAACCTCAATAGGGTTTAGTAATACAGAGTAGGTACACTTTTTAGATGCTCTTCATGCACTATTTCCACAAAATGCTGGTTGTAATAAATTATATTTTTATGTTTGTTGAGAATAAATGCGAATAAAGAACATAGTGAATCAATAGCTGTTTCCATTGATATTTCCAAGGCAATTGATCAAGTATGACACGAGAAGTTGGCATGTTGACAGCATAAGAACTGCCCAAATATCTGGAAAGAATATATCTCTTTAAATAGTGGCTTAAGTATACTGTATTCTCTATGAATATACTGGAGGAACAATTCACCATTCTACTCTTTAGAAATGTTCTCTTTAATAATCTGTGAGGAACAAACAAACCATCCAATTTTTAATTTTGCTGACAATAGTCCATTGGCTGCTAATAATACAAAACAATCCACAACTTAATGCCAATTGTGTTATTGGGAATAGAAAACATAGAAATGATATATGCCAACGTTAAATCAGAGGAATCCAGGCATCACGGCAACAACATATAATCTCAACTGCCATATCAGCAGCCATACTTTTAATCAGAGATTTTACAGCAGGACAACCCCTTTTTCGCTTAAACTCATAAGTACGACAAGGCTTTTAGTACAGTACAGATTTAATACATGCTTTAGGCCTTAATCCTTACAGACAATTCAGGGATTGATTATAATTAGTAAGTACTTTGTTGAATTTCCCCAAAGATAGATGTCATATATTTGTCATCCTTAATAGCCTCATGGAAAAAATGTTCTTTACGCAGTTGAACAATGACCGCCAACAGACACTATTGTTGCTCTAAGCTACATCCTATTTCTATTCATGAATTTCTTCATTTTCCGTTGATCCAGATATGTCCATGGATTTGTAATCCGTGACAGGCTAAAGCCTAACCTAACAGGCTAAAGCCTAACAGAAAGGAGATATTCAATTCAATACAACCATAGGAAAGATTTCAGCAAAGAATAGGACCTACAAGGCGAGGCTGCAAGCAAAGTCAAAGGCTTCGCGTGATCGAGAGACGTGCCTCTCCAGCATTGATGTGTGATCAAAAATTTAAAAAGTAAATAACGCAAAGCCTTAACAAAATCTGTGAGTTCAGTCATAGTTAATTCTGAGAATATCGAAGAACCACTTCTGGATACTCTTAAATGGCAATGGCGAGACATTTCCTGTTGTCAAGCATACCGCACAACTTTATATTGGCAACAGCAGCAATAACTATCATCTACCCGAAGTTACTAAAGTAAGTGTAGCAATCTAAACTTCCGAAAATGACGGCCTTACTAACAAGCTATCTAAAGCCAGAAGAGATGACTTAAAAAGAAATATGTACTTGTAGGCAAAATTTGCTTCGATGAAAATATGAAGAATGGAACTTCAGCATTGTTCGCCTGATCTACAATAAATAGACCCTCTTAACTGCACCGCATAAGTCTCCACAACAACAATATTCTGTCTGAGAGATGTAGAAGATACCCAAAACTGTTCACCAAGGCAGTAAGTCCAATACTTACCAAAATTTAAAGCTTCGGCAGATCCTGGTATTTAACGTATAAGTCCATTTCTATATCCAACTTCTACTTGTGTATCGCACATACTTGTTCATCAGTGCAGGGTAATGATAAATCATTTTCGCTGCCCCAATAAGGGTCTGCAATGATATCACAAAAATATTTGTTACGAAAAAAGAATTTAAGCAAGGTGAAGCACTGTCATGTGACTTTTTTAATATCATTCTTGTAAGGATTGCGCAAAACTCCCGAGCCACCAGAGGCAAAATCTGTCATACATATGCGCAACTACTAGAATATAACGACGATATTGAAATTATTGGTAGTACTAAACGTGATCACACTGTCGTTTCATTTTATTCAACACTGGTGGTTGATGACAAATTTGGGTGCACGAAACCAGTATCTGATTTAAGCACAATCATTATGTTGCGTTAATTTTCTACTATCATTCTACAAGACTAAACCACACCTCGGCTGCCATATTAATTCTGATAATAATACTTTGCAAAAAAAAAAAAATGCTCCCGATAATCGGTATTTTGGACAAAGAAATCATCCACTGGAAAAAATATGAACAATGAACATAGATACTACCTAAAACCCATATCATCCCATTCTTACTTAACGGCGCTGAATCATGTACCATGTCAAAGAAACTTGTAGTCTATTATCTATAGAAGTCGTTGGTCTGTTTGCGGTATTGGACTCTCGAGACAACGAAAAACTTTGCGAGCGAAACAAAGATATAGAACTATCAAGACACCGAAATATTTGGAGAGCTATCTCGATTAAATCCGAAGTCCACTCTGGACTGTAGCGCTACTTAAGAAAAAAAGACTGTGTTGCAACAGACTGTTTTACAATTTGTTTTTATAAAAATATGGATAAAGCATTATTCAGACACATATAGGAAGAATGTGTAATGTAAATTTCGCCCGCGGTACTTGTACAAAACCAACGTTCAACATTCTTACAGAAAGGAGTTGCCTTTATCTACGACGGCCAATAGCGCCACCCTATATAAGTACACTATCAGATCTGTGTCGTAGCGAGCTTAATACAAGCGCATCTACGAGCAGAGATTTGCCACAGCATATAAAATGCATCCACAGGCTTATCATTTAGTGCATTTGTTAGTGGGACATAACAAAACACTGAAGTTAGTTTGACGTCACTAACAAAATCAATAAACGATGAAATTATTATTAACAAAACAAGAAAAAAAATAAACATACACTTATTACGACTCTAGAATACAATTACGCAAAGTGTTTTTTAAACTACTTTTACTAACATGCAGTTCAACTACATCGCTATTTTTATTGTAAACTCTACTCATGCGACTTATAGCCTCATGCATACCATAGTTGTATTTATGATTAGGTATATGTAAAATATTTAGTCTACGAAGGTTATAGGAACCTCCACGGGTATTAAAACCAATAGCACTTAAAAGATCAGGAGCATCTATTTGTCCTGATAATATTTGGTGTAAGAAGACCATGTCATTGTTAAGTCTACGTTGAGACAAAGGCAACAACTGCAGCAGTTTAATTCGACACCTATACGGAGGCAAATTGTGTACATCATCCCATGGAAGTCCTCTCAAAGCAAATCTTATAAATTTGCGTTGGACTGCCTCAATTCTATTTGAGTGAACGACATAGAAGGGTGTCCACACCTGTGAGGCATACTCCAAGTGAGGGCGCACTAGACAATTATATAACGAAAGGGTGACATAAGGATCATTGAACTCTTTTGACCACCTTTTTATAAATCCCAACATAGAGTTGGATTTATTCACAATAACGTTTATGTGTTTATTAAACTCCAATTTAGGATCAAAATAAACACCAAGATCTTTAAAACTGTCTATACGACAGAGAGTGTGCCCCGACAGAGTATAACTGAAATTGGACGGAATACGTTTTCGTGAAAATGACATATGCTGGCACTTAGTGGGGTTCAGATTCAAACCGTTTTTAAAACACCATGTTGTAAAGCTATTCAAATCGGTTTGAAGTGAAAGCGAATCGCTTGGATCTCCTACACATTTGAAAATTTTCATGTCATCAGCATATATCAGTATTTTGCTCTCTCGAATACAAGCTTTTGCATCGTTAATAGCAAGAGTAAATAAGATAGGGCCTAAATGACTACCTTGGGGTACTCCAGATTGGGCAACAAAAGGGTTGGATTCAGAGCCTCTAAATTTTACCTGATAAGTTCTTAGTGAGAGATATGATTGAACCCAATTTATGAAACCTGGAGGGAAACCATAAACCTTAAGTTTATAAATTATGATGTTATGTGATAACTGGTCAAAAGCTTTGGAAAAGTCAGTGTATATACAATCGACCTCTTTTTTATTTTCCAAACTATTGGAACAATGATGCATAAAAGTTAAGAGATTTGTGACAGTGGATCTATTTTTTACAAAGCCATGCTGCTCTTTACAGATAATGTTTCGACACAGGAATACCAATTTATCACAAATAATATGTTCAAATAACTTAGGAATGCAAGAGAGTTTTGAAATAGGTCTGTAATTAGAAATGTCTCCTCGTTCACCTTTTTTAAAAACAGGTGTAATAAATGCATTTTTCCATTGAGTTGGGAATACTCCTGTGGCAAGGGAGCTTTCAAACATATACTTAAGGTATGGCAAAAGAGCATCTTTGCATTTTTTAATAAAGCGATATATTTAATTATTGTCTCATCGTCAAATGTGGCGTTGCTGAAATTAACTTGAGAACAGTCATTGAGATAACTGAAATATTGTTCGTCTAAGACAAGAGGGGTATCAATAAATGATTTACTGAAATTCTCTGCGAATAAGTTAGATAAAATAATAGAGCTCGATATTTTTGAATTATTGTAAGAGAAGTTGGCTGGATATCCATCCGTTTTTCTCTTCGAATTGACAAAACTCCAAAAGCGTTTTGGGTCACTTTTAAGGGCGTTCTCCATATTGGCTATATAGCCATTATATAAATATAAACACCAGCACTATACAGCAGATATCTATTACAATTTGTGAATTCCTTTCTCCTTTTCGTCCGACTTCATTACGAGACACTTTCTCATCGTATTTCACACCAAATCGCCCCTCGCAACATCATTTCCCCCAAACACACGCGTTGGTGTAAGTAATCTTAATTTGAATGCGCACTCTGCGCCATTCGATACTCCATCGCGATCCGTGTACCAGTATCCAAACATGCAAGCAAACTGCCAGACTGCCACTCGCGTTATCAGCATAGAAACGTGTTACTACGCAGATACAAATGCCAGCACAACAAAACTGGAAAAAACTTCATTAATCACACCCTTTTTATCGTTTTCAAATAAATTACAAACGGAACTATGAAAAATCTCCCCAGCTCGACAGAAATTACCCACAGGTTGCATATGAGGCGAGTGTGCGCGCTGGCGAGCCAAAGGATCACCTGCATCCGTAATGCTAACCACCAGCCTTTAGATCCATCCTGATACCGAAATGGTAATTGACTTCTATATAAGTAAGAAATAAAATGGGAGAGAGACGAGAAACCCCACGGCTGTTGGTCTTGGCGCGTTTGCGGAGTTGCTGGAGTGTGGCCAAAGCCATAAGACACCAAGGAGTCCGGACTAGGGACTCCACACTGCGGACAATCCACTACAATTAAGTTTTTAATGTGATTGAAAAGGAAGACCTCCGCGGCAGTTGGTGATACTGATTCATCGTTTAGATAAGGCAGGTGACACTTTCCAACACCACCGTCCGCAGCATCCTCACAGCGCCCAAGAACCCGTCCGTCGGTCGAAAGTGTGTGGCAAGACAACTGTCAACTATTAATTCTCACGTCGCCGTCCGTGTGGGCTAATTAGGAACACGGCCTACGAAATTGTTTTCTTGTAAGTTATGGCCAAATAGTTGCCTCAATTTGGAATCGTCTTCTTCTTCTTCATCATCGTCGTCGTCGTCGTCATCATCGTCTTCGGTGCGGCGTACACGGTGGTGGTCATCTCATCTCAATAAAGTCGTCTCAATCATGCGGCCGTCTTCGATGTCCGATGTCGACGTTGTTGTCATGCATCGTTGGGCAGGTCAAATTTGCTGTCATCCTTTCACAGTGCCAAGGAGGACGGACACATCGATGTCGCATGGGAATGTTGATCTGTATCAGACTACAAATTTAGATGTTTGGCCATCAGGGGACTTAATCGACAAATCAATTTGGGGACGTGATAATGAAATTAATTGAGGGTTGCTTTTACTCGGGGGACTGAGGCCCAAACTATGTTTAATGTTCAATGTTTCATGGTTTGGGGTTTATCAGTTTGACGGCCGAAAACAACATCATCGCGACCAGTAAGACGATGAAGAGACCACCACCTTTGAGCGCTTTAATTCGTTTTGGTTTTTTGGAAACACACTCGTCGGGGCGTCACTTCACTGGACGCACATAAAACTGACGATATATTGGATATCCCTCCGTGTCGCGCCTCGCTTTGACAATGGTTTAATTTTCCGTGGGTGAGTGCATCGGATCGGGTTTCAAGTTTCAACCTTCAAGCCTTGCCCGGTGTCGCTTTGCCTACACACGCTGTTCACACATTCAGGTTTGCCGTTGTAGCCCGCTAATTGATGTCGATTTGGGCGAATCGCGTATGCAAGGGCCTTCGCTCGCCTAGTTGACACCGATCCTGCAATCCTCGTGCGAATATCGTTTAATTATTCCTTTACAATTTAATTGCAGTGTGTGAGTAATTAATGGTGCGCCTGCGCAGACTGGTGTAAAGCGCGAACATGCGACGTGGCCGCGAGATAATGCGACTAATTTGTTAACACACGCGCGGTTGTCGAGTGTCAGCGGCGGCACGGCCGCGGCGAACTGGTGACGCATTCAATGTCCCCAAATGAGCATGCGCAGTGGGTGACACGTAGCTGCTCTTCGGGGGACTGTTTCTGTCGTCAGTTTGATTAGCCGTGTTGGTAGATCTGAGATTTCCTCCTCCACCTAGATACGACGACTACGCGGTGTAGGTATACGATGAGTCGAGTACACATGCATATCTGACATGCACTGTTCGGTGTTTAGCGATGCGCAAGCGCAACCGTGGCTGCTGCAGCCATATAGCCGTGCAGCAGAAGATCCGTGGGAAATGACGTGTGCCCGCGAGCGTGTGCCGACCAATTTGACTCTTTGCCAACAAGAAGTAAACGAAGGTAATAATTCAAAAATCGTTGATGCTCTAGCAGGCGGCTCCTTATGGGAATCTGTTCGGGGTTCATTCGGCCGGCCGGTCTGGTGAAATATTTTATTTTACTGCCCCTTATAAATAACTCTGTTCCTTTGAACTGTCTGCTGCTCTGGGTCTGGTGTGCTTTGGCTTTGGTGTGTAGCGAGCGCGGGTAGGTCTGCAATTGCGACTGCGCGTTCGCGTTCGTGTCTCGGTTTCGGTCTTCCTCATTTTGACCTCTCTTCGATCTTGGCTGCTGCGCGGCAGGCGCGCGGTGGATTGGAAGGTTGGCCATTCATTTGGTTGGCTGCTGCCTAGTGGATCCGCGCATAGACGGAAACTTCGTTGCGAGCGTAACCAGTAATAAACTTACTTCAAGTAACCATATTGCACTCGCCAATCTGATGCAGCCGCGCGCAGGCGCAGGCGCAGCGCTCCAGCACCAGCCGAGATGGAGCGATGGTCGGTCGGTCGGTAGAAATCGCCGGAGGGTGAAATCGTCGCACGTAGAAGAATTTCAAGTTTTGCGCCAGTGTTGGACTTTTATTTGGTGTTCTTCTGTCCGCTCTGATGGTAGTGGTGGTGGCTGAGTACTGTGTGCGTCGTTGTTTCTTGAATCACTTCACGACGACGGCGAAACGCTGCACAGTGCAGTAAATGTGCGATGTGAACGGAAAATTATATTTAAAGTACCGTGAGAGTTTTTTAGGAATAAATTACGTGACTTTATTCGCAGTCCGCAGCCGAACAGAAATTGCAATCTTTTTCTTGTTTTTCTTCGCTTTTGTGTGGCGAAAATAACTTGAGACTTGCTTCTTAATATGATTCCACTCGTCATTGGCGGTGGTTTTGTGGGGAGGGTAGTGCGGTGACTCCTTTCCCCCATGCAATGGGTGTTTGCATAATGTCGCCCGATTGATGGCAATAAGTGTCCTTGTTTCAGTCGGCACAAGCCTTTCAAATCGAATCCAATTATAGCGTGTGCAGCAATTGGGCTAATTGAGTTGTGAAGTGGAACTGGGGTTGATTAATAACAAGCGGGTAAGATGGTGAAGGCATATCACAGCAAAGTGCAGAGAATTGTATTTAGAAACGTCTCATTAGCAATGCAGAAGGTATCAATTATCACGTCTTAAACTAATTAGATAGGCAATACATCAGTTGGAACGTCAAACAGCCTCAAGCAATCCGAGGCTCGTTAACCCGAATCGTTTAGTGGTTGGCTATAGGATAATCGAATAATTTGTTAATTGAAAAACAAAACAGGTTCAAAGCTTTAAAAATAAATATTTATTGCAAAGTTGTGACAATTTAATGAACAAATATGTAGTACCCGCGAAGATATGCATTTTAACGGCCAGGAAATTCGTGGTATCGATCCAAAGTGCACAACACTCCAGGCACCAAGACAAAATGCTATACATACGGAAAACTTTTCAACCTTTCAATTTAAATTTATATAGGCTATTGTTGTTAACACGTATTAATTCAAAAGTCGCAAATAATAAAGTCTTCTGTTATTGCAGGCGCTCAGTTGTGCGATGAATTTGTGCGCAGAAGATATTGGTTCGATTCCCAGCTGTAGCAAAACCACTGGCCCTCCTCTCGCGATGATTTGAAAAATCGTCCGAGTAGTATTAATTGTCATGAAAATCAACTTATTCGTTCGAAGTCGGCACAAAACAGGATGTCCCGCCACCGTGCAAGAAGCACGCATGAATGGTTGTGAGAAAGCTAGGCCCTATAGATACATGCATGTTGTGTTTTTTGTACTTGTCACATCATTGTTTGCAATTGAGGACTTTAAACTAGTGCGTGGTTTGATACGATGGAATGGAATCGGACTATCGTCCTCAGGGGGTGACATACTTTTGTCATATAATGTTGAATTTCTTTATTCGATCATTGACTTACTTCCATTAGCACATTATTTAGCTACACTTTTTTTTGGGGGGTACTGAAAGCTTATTTGCTTGATATCTCGCATGCGTCTTCCACCCCTATAGGTAACACGTAACGGCGAAAAAAAAACTAGAGCACATTATAAAAGCTGAGCATGAGGAAAGTGGCGGAGGTAATTATGATATCGAGGAGAAAAAGATATGGCACAAAGGACTAATCCATACATTGCCAAAGCTACTACAAAGCTACCTAAGCAGTTCCCAGAAATTCTGTAGTATTAGGTTTTACAACGGTCCTTTAGCATTAAACAAGACTGTGTATACTACTGGTACTGGTACTACTGGCTGGTGTACGACAAAGTAGTGTGATTGGCCCTATATTATTTAGAAGAAATCTGCCGGAAAGTAATGAAATAACTATTTGTTGATGATACAGCTGTACTGTGGCTGTTGGCGAATCTGCAGAAAGCAGTAAATGTTATATCGTTATGAAGCAAAAAAAATGGCAAATTAAATTAAATGTGCTAAAGTCAGTTCATATCAATTTTACGTATGAACACACCAGTATTCATAAATAACAATGAAGTACAACATGCAAACACGGCCAAATATCAAGGCATGACGATAGATATAAAACTGCGTTGGAAATCATTTGTAAAAAAAGACACGAAATAAACATGCGCGCTATAGAAAAATGTATACTGTAAGGAGATACTCTATCTTATTCCAAGATAGAAGTATTCCAATTCCAAAAGCAGTATGGACACATGGGATCCAACTGTGGACAATGAAATAAAATTTGCAAAAAATTCAAGGTTTACAAGCAAAATACTATGGACTATAGTAAATGCACCATGGTACATGAGAAACACTGATCTGCATAGAGACTTAGAAATTGATTTGATTGTAGACGAAATAAAACAGTAGTTAATAGGCATAGACTTAGGCCACGTCAATTACGAAAGGACATAACTACTAAATAGTGCTGTGGCTTATTGTTATGAACAAACTGTTAGTCCGACTTGATCGGGATAGGATTAAGGCAGTGGCATACGCGGACGACGTGGTGATCCTAGTGTCAGGAAAGTTTCTCCCAGTGATTAGCGAAATCATGGAGTACGCTCTGGGTTCTGTGGGCACGTGGGCTACAAGCTGTAGCCTGGGTGTTAATCCGAGCAAAACGGAGATGATGCTTTTCACCACGAAGACCAAAATACCAGCCTTTAACCTCCCCCGACTTAATGGACAAGCGCTCTCACTCTCATCCAATGCCAAATATCTAGGGACTATCCTAGATACTAAGCTTAATTGGAAAACCAACATAGAACAAAGGGTCAAGAAAGCATGTATAGCTTTCTATGCCTGTAGTAAAACATTCGGCAAAAGATGGGGCCTACAACCAAAGATGACACTTTGGATGTACACTGCTGTTGTTCGGCCGATACTCACCTATGGGGCACTAGTCTGGTGGCCTTCTGTGAGTAAAGGGTATATCACTGACAAACTTAAGAGGGTACAAAGAACTGCTTGTATCGGCACAACTGGGGCCATGAGATCTTGTCCCACTGATGCCTTAACGGTTCTTCTCCACCTTCTCCCTCTAGATATCCATATCAAAGATATTGCAATGTGTAGTGCAGTCAGGCTCAAAGAATCTGGCTGCTGGTTCAATAAGCCCTATGGGCACAGCAATATCCTAGATTCATTGCCAGCAGGTCTAGCTGACCATCATACCGACTACATGATACCCAAACAGAACTTCCACAATCACTTCACCGCTGGCTTTCCAACTAGAGAGGATTGGAAAAACGCATTGGTTGAAAAAGATTTTGACACACTTACTTACACCGACGGCTCCAAAATGGACTGCGGAGTGGGCGCCGGTGTCTACTAGGACACACTAAAAATAAAAAAATCGTTTCGCCTCCCTGATTCCTCCAGCGTATTCCAAGCGGAATTGTTGGCTATTAGGGAGGCATGTCACGCGATTAAACACGATAGTACTCCCAAGCAAAATATCGCTATTTTTGTCGACAGTCAAGCAGCTATTAAGGCGATTTTTTCGGTATCGACGTCATCAAAACTAGTACTTCAATGCCAAAACGAACTGGCCTCCATTGGGAGTCGATACAGTATCACTCTCATATGGGTTCCAGGCCACAGTGACATAGATGGAAATGAACAGGCTGATGCCCTAGCCAGGTTGGGCTCGTCCCTTCCCAGCTCACGTGCAATCGGCATTCTCACTCCTTTAAAAACTATCATGAATAATATCAACACACACTCTCTTAAAACAGCAGAACTTAGGTGGCGTAACCTCAGTGGGTGCGCCATTTCAAGAGATATGTGGCCTCGCTACAACAAGACTAAAACACGGGACCTCTTAAGCAGATCCCGTAAGGAAGTCTCCAGGGTGATAGCAATTACCACTGGACACTGGCCCATCGGTGACCATGCTGTTAGAATGGGTATACCCAACAACACCAACTGTCGCAGTTGCAAGGAGGTGGGGGAGAAGGAAACTCTAACTCACTTTCTGTGCAAATGCCCGGCTCTGTCAAGAGCAAGACAACGAACCCTAAAACCTTTCTTTGACAATATCCGCGACCTCTCTGATAAACACATCAAAGAACTGATCGCCTTCCTTAATGCCACTGGTTGGATTTAGTACACGCCAACTAACAACAAGACATAACATTTAACCGCACGAGTTTTTGGCATCAAAACGGCGCACCTCAGCGCTAATTGTGTTTTCGTCTTGTACGAACAGCCAATCTAACTAACTAACTAACTAAATAGTGACAATCTGACTAGGAGATTAACAAGAGTAAATCCTTTTGAACTAACTATTTAGAAAAAAAATAAAACAACAGGATCATATGAGTGACTGAAAATACCTATTTGCAGAGGTAAATAAAGTAAAGAAACTGACAGTGCATTTCATTATAAGCTTAACGAGATAAAGACAAAAATTAAATTGCTTATTAGTTTGACAACTAGGTGCGATATTTGGAAGGATGTCCTAAATCATGCCTCTAATGGTGTTTTTCGCGGATCCAAGGACTCGCATGCGATGTCTTTTAGCGATGTTCACCCAGCTAAAAGTATAAAAATTAAATATGGACCATAATCAAATCTAAATTATATATTTCCTATCTATTTAAAAGAGCAAAAAAAAACGTTGCGTGGGTCGCTGAGTGCCAATGAACATTCTTATATTGAAATAGAATTATTTTTTCAAAGTGAATCCTCAAATCACTGTTTAAAGAGTGCGCCATCTCTTATGTCGGTATGCAAACATTGAATAACTTTGACATTAACAACCGATCGATTTTAGTAGGCAAGTTTTTTTAAAACGTCAATTCAATACAATTTTAACCACGAATTGCTTCACACCAAAACAAAGCGTTGAAATATTGATTTTAATTTTTATTTACAACCTTAACTACATAGATTCAGATGCTTGACCTGCGATAATCTCCTGACTATATACTATCAGTTTTTAATAGCCACGTTATTTCTAAACGTGGCTGAGAAGTCTAGCTCTGTTCCTTAGAACAACTTTTTTATCTTCATCTAAGCAATTTCAATATATTACAAATTATTCTTGATTGCGCATGCCCACAAATGCAGCCCATAGGTCCACACAGGTTTTAGAATTTGCTTATATATACCAACAATCTTTACACTTTCCTTTAATTTGAATATTCCATTACAATAGTGTATATGAAGACTAGAATTTGTGGTGCATTTCTTAGCGTAAAATGTATTTATACATACTTCAGGCCATTTAATCTGATCTGCCGATTTTGAGTTCATTCTGAAATACTGTTTAATGCCTTTTTAAGCTAAGAATTATCATCTGCGAAGGTAGCTAGAGTGTTTTCATAACTATCTGTAAGATCGCTAGTAAAAATGAGATATATTAATTTCTCTTAATGTTGAGTAATTTATTTATTTCATTTGTTTAATTCTGAAAAACCGTTGAAGAATAATGAGTTTATAATTTTTAGTTCTGCTTCGGCAGTTGCTTTTGTAATTTATGGATCAATCTTTGTACAATACTTTGTCGAAAACTTGTAATATGTCTAGAGATACAGTAGAGCAAACATTTTTTTACTCAAAAGCTTTTTCAATTTCAGTATTACTTCTATATGCACCTGATCAATTGTAAAGTGTTTATTCATGAAGTTCGGGACAGATAATGTAAGGTATGCTTAACGCTATCCATTACAGCTCTTATATCACGGTGGGCCTACCCACATATAGAAACCAGAGAAAAGTGTTGGTTAACACCCCAATATAGAACACATTATATCAGTGGATTTGGAAAAACATGATGTCAGGCACGAACTTCATCCTTGGTAAGGTACGAGGTCGATCTGTACCGTTTGTATTCTAATGTTTCCTTATCCGCTTTAGAATACGCTTCCAGTTTTCAAAATAAACCATAACCACCACGATCTCCCACTTCGAATCCGAAGATTGCAGGTTCGTGTCCTGTCACGGTCGCCAATTTGTACAAGCAAAGAATTGATGTTAAAAAAAACACAACCGATCGGTCTTAATGAACAATGACGAATATAATCACTTTATTTCTTATGATAATACTACCAGTTGAATTTCGATCCGCTACTGTGTGACACACGCATCATTTAATATTTCCCGTGAAACGTGGGAATCGCCAACTCAGTAAAAATACGAAAGATCGTATTTCGTCTGGCGAACTATCGAAGACAATTGGTCACACAGTAGGTCTCGTTACAGAAAAAGTATAAATAGGACAAATATATACAGACATAAAAAATGTACAAACATACAAGTTTGTACAGGGGATACCTCAAAATCTGGCAAAGACAAGTCTTTGGGGCTCCTGATCCAAGTGGTACCATACTGTAGTCTATGGTGAGACTCCAAATATTTTCCTTGTGGGTTAATTCGTAAACCAAGTCCACAAAATCAAGTTACCAAGTCACTACAAAATAATGCAAGTAATTAGCAGCAACACCAAGTAACTCTCCAACTTCATGCGCCATCTAGAAGCAATTGCTTTTGAACATACTGTCTATAAGACTTGTTCATCTAACAAAAGCCTGATGGACGAGGACCTACATAAAGTCGGCTTGGATTGTTTCACCATGAGCTTTTACAGTAAACTGCTATGTCTTCATTCGCCGCAGATCGCTTAGTAACGAATGAACGAAACTTCGCTTTAATGCGGCTCCCTCTATCCACTACCCAAGAACGCGCCCAGTAGGGGCCCAACCCCAAACTGGGAAAGTTCGGGACTAACGGTTTTTCTTCAATTATACTTTGATGGCGTTTCACCTACATCTTTTCGAATAACTTGGATGGTATTGTTAGTATCGATATTGGCCAATATGAGGTTACTACGCTTTGTGGCTTAGGGTATGTAATCATTATAACCTCCGCGACTTTCCATATGATTGGCACATACATTAATCTAAATGCAGAATTTATGATCTGCGTTAGGTGTTTCAGTATACTTTTTGAGAATGGTTTTAGAATTTCGTCAGGTTTCAAATGAAATCCTAAGGCCTTTTTAATAGTTATTCAGCTGTAACCGGGCAAATTGTTATGTCTTCTTTGCACGTTTTCTCCATTTCATTATAATCTTTGTCTTCACTCATTTGGAAGACATCTTCACGATACTTAGCAAAAGTGGTTGACTTTTCTTGACTGCTTTTCTAGTTTCCAACTTTGGTTTTTACTGGCAAAATGTGAGCTGTTGGCCTGTTATTTTTCTTTGTTGCCTTCCAGTACGAGTAGTTCGTACTAGCATCATTTGTTAGATTTGTAAGGTATTTTTTAGTGACTTAATTTTAAATCCAATTATAGTTTTCTGAATCCACTACTTAGGCTGTTCAGTTTGATTTTGCCAATTGGCGGCCTTGTCTGTTGTCAAAGATTTCTAGCTTTTATCTTTCATGCAATAATTTCACATATTTCCCTCAGTTTTAATAATCATATCAGATAGGTGACCTCCTCCACTGCCCATACAATGAATAAGCCGATTTGTGCCGTTTTCATGACACTTATCATAGCAGCGGGTAAGTTGTCAGTTTCAATGGCGTGTAATGCTAGCAAATCTCCCAATTTGCGTGTCGTAGCCAAATATGGTTTTGCCGCACAAGCTTGGCAAAGCATCTGATGTCCAATCTGCCTTGGATTCAAACAAAGTTGTAGTTGCGGCTGCCTATAGCACTTTGCCAATAACCAGGGTCTCTGTCGAGTTCCGTGTCTGATCTCGCAATTCTACGAAAACTCGGGTGGCAACCACATCTTGAGTAACTGCTGATCTCACCATCAAAAACAATTTTTGATTTAAAATCAAATGACATGGATTTGTTTATCTGCACTTTTTACATCAAGCAGGACATAGCGATGTTTTGCAACCCAAATTGCTGCTATTCCTCCCCAGGTTCGCGCTGTTGACCTACTTTATATGGCCGCTTTCCTAACTGGACTCGGCAATTCAGTGTTCATAGCCAAAAACTCCGCAAGTTGTCCAGCGAATCTCTTTTGAACTATGTAGCTACCAACTGCTCCGCTGACCGTTGGTCGACTACATCGGCATTGATCAACACACAATTTTTGCATTGGAATCAGGGGGTGGTTATAATATTTATACTTCAAAGCTGCAATTGCCAACCCATAAGAGGATCTTGCTAATGCTGTCTTGCAATAAACAAGCAAGATAGATTGCTGAATTATCAAGGGCTGCGCTCACTACGCAGCGGGGATTGCAAGACTTAAGCTCTCACTCCCTGCACGTATTCAGTTGATCTGATGTGCCAAGGGACTTAAGTTCTTTGTCTTGTGTTTGTCTGTCATTTTTACCCATGTAACAATTCATTTTCGGTCCGGGACAAGGCGCAACTGGGGAACATCGCACCGAATTCAGAAGGCACTCTGAGTTGTGATTACAAAATAACCGTTTGAAAAGTAGTAGTATAGTGGTGGTTATAGTGACAAAATTTCTCTCAATGATGTGAGCTTACCTTAAAGTACCTACCTTGTAAAGTATTTTCAGCTTCCCGCGAATAAAAAGATGTGCTGCAATGATAAAAGCCACTGCTAATCATAATTTATCCGAATACTTAAAAAAAAAAAACAAATTTAGATCACCCAAAGTATACCTAATGGATCGTGTTTCAAAAGCCTGCTAATAATGATCACCCAAACCAAATGAATATCCTCTCAAATAAAATCGATGTCAGTTTAAAGTGCCATCTCAACAATAAATCCAAACCATTTAAAAGCAATTGATTGCTAATTAAAAGGCGTCCAATAATCCGACCTCCCCACATACACATTAGCTGTTTGTTTTAAGAACACCAAATTAGCATAATTTACCCAAACTTACATTGATTGCTCTCCGGCCGGGCAAATGTAAACAAAGCTCTTAATTACGACTCTAAACTACTGCAGGGGTGCTACAGTGCATTCTGTAGCAGACTTGACTGCGTCGAACACCGCAGCTCCAAACAACTTGAATGACTCTCGCACACGAGATCCACAAACACTTGTGCCAATTCCCATTCGTATGTGTATTGACAAATGAAAGCTAAACAACGCTTAATGGCGGTGTTTTGTTCAAAACACATGCACACACTACGAGTGGTAAGTGGAGACTTCATTTCGTAAGAAAGGTTGCCCAACAATGTGAATTGATTGCATTAGGACGGGGGGCAGCCAACTCGGGATCTATTGGCGTTTCATTGACTGAGAGACCCCAGAGTGCGCGTGAAAATTCTCACCTATGGGGAAGCAATTGATCCGTCATCAATAATGCGATCTTTCAAAAACAAATCTTTCTATAGATTGGAAAACCCGCTCTTGAGACGTTTTCCACATAACAAATGTTGAAAGATGTACAAATTCAGTTCAGAGCCCTGCCGCGTCGCACCGATCATCAAGCAGAGTAGCCAAGAAGAATGGCTTTAATTTAATTAACATTTTCTTCTTTAAGTCGGAGGAGGGTTTGTGTGCATCGCCTACCATCAATCACCGAATAACAACGAAACCGCCAAACCAAAAGCTGCGGGGTAACCCTTACGAGTCCCGTGGCTAAGTATCATTTCAGAATCATGCGGTGAGCACAGCAGCACGAATAGAGAAGCAGCATTCCAAGTAAATACCCATCACAGCGACTACACCATAGGTCAACTACAAACCTAAAAAATGCTAATTATCCTCGAGTTGACCCCTGTGCAAGTATCTCAGTTCTTGAATCATAACACTGCCTTGTCCAGGCACTGGTATCGAGTGTATTAGATTGCGTCTCTTCTTCCGGGATACATTATGTCGTCATAAGTTAAATATGACCGTTCGTGGTAGCGTCTACAGACGCCCAAGAGAAGTGCACCTTTTAGAGGAGTCAATCGGCTCGGCTGTGCATATTGATGATGAAGTCAATTCCGTGAAATAACACTCTAGCGTTGTGCCCGCGATACTCAATAAAATTCCAACAGAACAGCTCTGGCTGAGGGTCTTATCGGTATCCAAAGTTGCTGGGTTGGTTCGCATTCGACTGTGGCGAGATTGCTTGGTCAATGGTCGTGTCCCAATACCATTCCGAAAAAGCAGTTCGCATTGCATCCCAACCCATCGCGTCCGTGGCTTTTTACTGCTGTGCCCAGTTTAAGGCGACGACCGGCGCGCAGGAGTATCGGCGACAATCTTCGTAAGTGTGAATAACATCGAGTTGCGATATCAGTTTTATGGGTGGCCCACATGTCAGGGGCCATAAAGTAGAAAATTATCACCTTTTAAATTGAAGAAATCCAAACAAATTGAAACGGATATCGTGTTTAAGTGCTATCATCATCATTCCCATTAGTTGTGGCTAATGTCCGGCCCAGAATGGCTTAAATGTAGTAAGTGCGAGAGCGGAGTAGGTTTCCACAGCGTATTAGATACATGTGTGTGTTGGGTATAGCCTTGGTCTATGATGTACGCGTACAGTGTATGGCAAAAGTATGTCGAAATTTAATGGTGATGGTTGCGCAGCTCTATATGAAGCTTTCAATACAGGGAGCGGCTATAGCAGAAATTTGATTTGTTGTTCTTTTAAAATAAATATTTAATGGAATGTTGAAAAAGGTATATTTTCCATAACCTGGTAAAGGGTTTTTTCCAGTATATGAGCAATTTTGTCGGATCGTTCGCATACACTCCGCTTTAAGGTAGACACGCGCAAGCTGCGTCGAAACAGGTGTCCGACAATAAGTTATAAATATAATAATATATCGCGTAAAGTCCTAGTCTACCTGTAATGAGACGGTCTTCCCAAGAAATCACACACCAAATTCAAATTATTCTAGCATATGAGTACCATGTCGAAAGTAGAGAGAAAAGATTTATCAGATACAATAGTATCTACACCCATATGGTGCCAGTTTATTTCAAATTAAAAAAATCAAAAACTAAATAAAACTAATAAAACTCAAAAACAATACTAAATTCTAAAAAAAGGAAATTTAAACTAATCATAAAAATGAACTTGTGTTATTTTGTTTCGTTTCAAAGTAGTTTTATCTAAAATAACGCCCCCAAAAAGTGGGCGTGGTATTATCACAATATATTGCCCAGCCCCCAAAATATTGAGATGGTCTAAATACGTAATTCAGACACTTTTCAATAATCCTAACCGTTTGAACAAAACACACGTTTTTCTAAAAAGTAGGAATGGCAGTGGGCGGATTTTGAAAATGTTTCAACCTTTTGCTGAAGCCTCGGACAAGTATCCTATATACCAAATTTCATTTTCCTATCTCGAAATTTTAGACCTAAAAATCGGTGGCACACAGACAGGCAGACGGACAGACAAGGCTCAGCTAGCGATTCTAAGTCGATCCATACACTTTAAGGTATATCTCAATATCTGGCTAAATTATTTCTGTTACAAACTATGGGCTCAGTGGCGCGATGTTTAGTGCGACGGACTGTCGCGCAGAAGGTCAGGGTTCGATTCCCAGCAGTAGCAACACCTAAATGATTTTTCACTGGCCCGTCTCTCGTGATGATCTGACAAATCATCCGAGTAGTATCAATTGTACAGAATAGCTTATCTCAACTAAGCCTTCTGGAGTCGGCATAAAACAGAACATCCCACCATCGTGCGAGAAGTACACACGCACACATGAATGGTTATGAGAAAGCTAGGCACTGGGTACTAACGAGCCTGTTGCGCCAAAAATTTATCAAGCAACATGCCTCTCCAATTAGCCTCCTTAGCTAACTGCCTCCAGTTGCGCACTCCAAGTTGGTTGAGGTCGGTTTCCACTTGTGCGCGCCACTTAGGGCGAGATCTTCCTTTACTGCGTCCGACGTCTGGCTGGGAATCGAAGACTCTGCGAGCCGGAGTATTGGTGTCCATTCTTTCTACATGTCCTAGCCATCTTAAACGTCTAATGCAGAGTTTTTTTGACTAGGGGTATGTCGCTGTACAGCTCGTGTAGTTCGTGGTTGAATCTTCGTCTCCATAGCCCGTCAACGCAAACGGGACCGAAGATTTTCCGGAGAATTTTTCTCTCGAATCGACCAAGGATTTCTTCATCCGCTTTTGATACGGTCGATGCTTCAGCGCCGTAGAGCAGGACTGGGGTGATCAGGGTCTTATATAGGATCTCCTTAGTAGTTCGAGTGAGGGCTTTACTACTAAATTGCCTTCTTAGCCCGAAGAAACAGCGATTGGCAAGAGTAATTCTTCGTTTGATTTCTGACGAGATGTTGTTGTCAGAGTTAATAGCGGAGGCGTTTCGGTTTTTTCCAAGAACTGCCGAAGTGTGAAGATTTGATCGATTGTGGACTTTCGTGGCCTAAAACCACACTGATAAGGGCCGATCAGGTTGATGGTAAACGGTTTCAGGCGTTCACATATTACGGCAGATAGGATCTTGTAGGCGATGTTGAGTAAACTTATGCCTCTGTAGTTGGCGCAGTTCAGAGGGTCTCCTTTTTTGTGGATCGGGCAAACGATGCTGAGGTTCCATTCTTCAGGCATGCTTTCAACCGATCAGATTTGGCTTATGAGTTGGTGGATGTTGCTTACCAAATCAACTCCGCCAGCTTTATAAAGCTCAGCGGGAAGGCCGTCATTTCCGGCGGCCTTATTAAGCTTGAGTTTAGATATAGCTATGCTCACACTTAGGTCGGGTGGTTGGCAGTTTTTGCTGTCGTTGCCAATATTAAATGGTTCGTTCTGACTGACAGCGGAATGTTGTTCGTTATCGCCGTATAACAGTTTGTTCATCTCGACAGGATTCTGTTGGAGCTTTGTATCCTTGGCTTTGACGTTTTACACTTTTTAAAACTTGCGAACATCGTTCCTGGAGTGGCACCTCTCTATATCCTCGATCGCGCACTTTTCTTGCTCTTTTTTCTTCTTTCTGAAAAGCCGATGTTCTTCCCTTCTTCTTTGCCTATAGAGCTCAATGGCAGCTCTCGTCTTCACCCGACAGTACTGCTAAAGATGTCTTCTCTTCCTACCTTTGCGTTAAAATCTCCCAGCATGATTTTAACATCGTACTTTGGTAGTCGCTCATGAGCGCATGAGCGCATGAGCGCATATAAGGCTTATGTTGGCGAATTTGGCCTTGATGCGGATTGTTACAATGCG
Organism: Rhingia campestris; assembly: GCA_932526625.1. Lineage (NCBI taxonomy): Eukaryota > Metazoa > Arthropoda > Insecta > Diptera > Syrphidae > Rhingia > Rhingia campestris. The sequence goes on from OW052182.1 coordinate 222,895,871, forward strand.
TTCGCTAATGTCTAGAAAACATAAAACTTCTTGCCTAAGTCTGGCACTTATAACAAATCCGCATCCGAATAGTCGCTGTTTCTGCTCACTATAACACGGTCCGTAGTAACGGGTGATTTTTTAGCTGGTTTGGTTTTGGCAACACTGGTTTTGACAGCTGACGTGTGTTTAGTACCTTGTGTCACTGTCAAACAGCTTCAGTTTGGTTTGCAATTTAACCATGGATCGTCTTACAAATGAACAACGCTTGCAAATTATTGAATTTTACTATCAAAATTCGTGCTCGGTTCGAAATGTTCATCGCGCGCTGCTTCCATTTTATGATCGGCATTCTCGACCTTCTGAGCAGTCTATTCGGAAGATTGTGACCAAATTTCGCACCAAATTTACTTTGTTGGACATTAAACCACCAAAAAAAAATTGCGGCCGTATCAGCTAGTGTGACAGAAGACCGCGAAATGTCGATTCGGCGCCGTTCCCAGCAGTTAGGCCTTTGTTACAGCACTACGTGGAAAATTTTGCGGAAGGATTTGGGCGTAAAGCCTTTTAAGATACAGCTGGTGCAAGAACTAAAGCCAGCCGACCTACCACAACGCCGAATTTTTGGTGAATGGGCTCTTGGAAAGCTGGCCGAGGATCCGCTTTTTTATCGAAAAATTGTGTTCAGCGAAGAGGCTCATTTTTGGTTGAATGGGTACGTAAATAAGCAAAATTGCCGCATTTGGAGTGAAGATCAGCCAGAAGCATTGCAACAGCTACCAATGCATCCCGAAAAAGCCACTGTTTGGTGCGGTTTATGGGCCGGCGGCATTATTGGGCCATATTTCTTCAAAGATGATGCGAATCGCAGCGTTACTGTCAATGGTGAACGCTACCGAGCGATGATAACAAACTTTTTTTTGCCCGAAATGGAAGTTCTTGACTTGCATGATATGTGGTTTCAACAAGACGGTGCCACATGCCACACAGCACGCGAAACAATGGCGCAATTGCGAGGCGAGTTTGGTGAACAGTTAATTTCACGTTTCGGGCCGGTCAATTGGCCGCCTAGATCGTGCGATTTGACACCATTAGATTATTTTTTGTGGGGGTATGTCAAGGCTAATGTCTATAGGGACAAGCCCGCTTCGATTGACGCACTGGAAGCCAACATCCATGCATTCATTCGTGAGATACCGGCCGATATGTGTGAAAGAGTATGCCAAAATTGGACTCAGCGGATGGGCTACCTGAGACGCAGCCGCGGTCAACATTTGCATGAAATTATCTTTAAACATTAAATTGCAAGGTTCAAACTATCGATTCAAATAAATATTTCATTCATTTTTTCGAATTTTTTGTGTTTTTTTTAAAAAAGTTCTAAACCTCTTAAAAAATCACCCGTTATATGTCACAGTTTTTCATCCTCTTTTTGCCCGGCCCATCCCATCGTATTTCCTGGATGGCAGAAATGTCTGCTTTGTAGCAGTTTAGGGCTTCCGCTAGTTGTTCGCCTGCACCTAACCTGGTTAATGTTCGCACATTCCAGGTGCAGATACGAACATCGTCGTCCTTTTTTCGTTTAGCATGGTCGTCAACAATAATATCAGTCCTTTCCGAGGCTATTGGTTGCTTCGTAACATAATCTTTTTTCACTCTCAGGCTGCAGCCTGAGAGTGAGTGCCTTAGTGAGAGGACACTCCTCCCCCTCTCTCGTTTGCTGCACCAACGACCTTCCATAGGGGTTTAATAACCCATCTCCAGTCGAGGTACTAGACATCCACCAGTCACCAGCGTGGAGGTGAGAGTAGGAGTTGATAGTGAGAGGCTAGAGAGGCTAGAACGCTTGTGTCCTCATATAATCGCATCACTATCCTTAAGCACCGGCACTAACAAGCCTATTGCGCCAAAAATTTGTATTTTTTTTTATGTATATATCAAAACGAATATAGCCCTATGGAATAGGGAATAAACAATGCATGGACGTCTACGAGGTAGAGTTGAGAGACTTTTCTGCATGCTATGCAGACTGGGTATGCGTACGCTTCTATGTAAAATGGTATGTCAAAGAAAACAGAGTAGCAGTAAAACGTGACGTGACTCAGATAATATTAAGGGGTATTCACCAGCTCACGAATTCTTTACCTTAATATCCATAATGGAATGGCGGTCTCTAGTCCACCAATCACCAGCTTTCCCTGGTGCATCCAAGCTTAAGAACGTGGATCTACAACACTTCTTCAAAAGCAAAGTACTAACGCTATTAATTCTGACAATTCCATCTCGTCAGAAATCAAATAAAGGATTAATCTTGCCAACCTCTGTTTAATCGGGCCTAGAAGACAATCAAGCAATATAGCCCTTACTTGAACTACTTATAGGAGGTACTCTATATTATCCCAGTTCTACTTTTCACAACTGAAGCCGAAGACCAAATCAAAACGGATGTAGAGATCCCTGATTATTTCGATTGACCCAGAGAGTATGTTTTGTGTAAGACATGTAGACCTACAACAATGCTAAAGCGTGAAGACTCTTCGATCGGGAAATAGATAATAGACGCAGTAGAACGAAATTTAAGTGGAGAACTAAAGACTAGCTATATACTGAACTAATTGTTTAAGCATGTCGGTTGAGGTCGAATTCCCCCTGGACTGTAGGTTTTCGGGTTATATAACCACTGACGATTTTTATTGCGCAAAAGTATGTGATCCTGGTTAGTCTAATTTCTGGTTGGACTGTTCGCAAAGGTACTCCGATATGACCGCTCGAGACTTCTTCTATTTGGCCGCCTACTTGCCCGATATCATCTTCAAGAAGTAATTGATAAAAAAAATCAAAAAAAAATAGTTTTAACATTTTAAATATAAAACAAAACAAAATCGGTTAAATGCTTTTGGGCCACTCGTGGTTTATGCACGATTGGGTAGTACCTAAGATTTTCTTCCACTGCGAGATATATCAAACCAAAAGTAAACGAAAAACTTTTTGAAACAAAAATTGTATAGTACTGTTAAAAAACATTTTCTATACGTTTTTGTGATATTTTTTTCAAATCCGAATTATATGATAAATGGATTAAATGAAACATAAAACTCACGAATGTACGAATAAATTAGAACAATCTTATAAATTAGAACAATCTTAACAATTGTAATTCAACGTCTCGCATTTAACCTCAATATTGTATAACTTTTGGGCACCACTGTATGTCTACGCGATTGTCTGTCGACAAGAAGCATATTGTAGGAAGGAAACAGTATGCTGGTCCAGTAAATTCGATAGCGTCCATCGACAAGTAAAGAGCCCAACTAGTTTCTCAACAACTCCCTCCACCCTATTCAGCCACCACAATTTTGCAAAAGTCTCTCCAAAGCAAGGAGTGCAAGCATGCCATTAATATCATTACCACAGCCAGCAGTTCCTGTGAGAGAATGAGTGTCTCATATCCGCGTGAATACGCGCAATTGATACGCCACCATCCGTAGCCACAGTCCCAATCGCAGCCCCTGCAACCGACCGCAGACGGACGGTGCGCGATCCCATGACTGGGCGTTTCCACGCAAAAATAGTTCACTGGACCCCACGCTCGCGCTTGTTAAATGATACGAAGTGATCGTGTGCAGGTTCTGGAAATGTTATCTACTGAATTCCTGCTCCCTTGTCCCAAATGCAGCAGCTCTATCTAAGTACCAATCTAATTTATTGCCGTACAATTGAGTCGCAGTCAGATACCATGTTAGATGCCCATTTCCTTCGGGCTCGCTATCACTATCCTGCGCCCGACACACACAAACAACACAACGACCCAACAACAGAACGACAGGACGACAACACAACAATTACAATTAACAATCAATTGCTGGCATTATGGCACTAATCCCGTTCAATCAGGTAGGCGTGCAGGTATTGAATGTGAAATTAAAATCGAAGTAGTAGCCGCATTCTGGGGACGACTGCGACCGGGACGTCCGATTTTTTGGTCATTACTCGCTGGTGTCAGGGCGGGGAGCAGCCATCACACAAGTGGAACAGGTTATGTTTTGTTCGGATTTCCAACAAATATTGTTTCAGTTTCACCGGGCGGCCGTGTGCACGTTAAAAAGCAATAAACTACTCTCGACCGTGTTGGAATTGTATTTCAATAATTTATAACTATCCAGTTAATTTTTATGGCTGACCACTCACGGACCACCGCACCGCACCGGAGGGTCCGAGGTGGCGCTCTTCTATCAAAAGGTCCCAATAATTTCCATTTGAATGTGTTCTCCTCACAATGTCACAATAGATTTCTTTATTTCCTCTCCCCCATATTGGCCGGGTTATTTACAGCCCGAACATCAGTGTCACATAAAACCTGAATGCCCCCATAACCGTCCGCGACCGCTTGTAAGACTATACCCTCGTACGTCGAGCATATTGCAGGCGATCCGAGACAATGCCAAGACGTAAATTTTGAGCTATGTTTTAATTGAGTTGGAGCTGGGGGTTTTATTCGTGCTTTTGTTGCTGTGCTTGTATTTTGGCAAAAACAGACGCAGCGGGTGGATGCAAGAGCGTTTTTAACGTTCCAAACGATGACGTGGCGCATTCCTGTCACCCTAGCAATCATCACAGCGATGCCGGGGCATCTCCTCAGTCCTCAGCCACCACCGCTCAGCATGATTTGAATCCGAGTCGTCGCACTCTCGAAGAACATTCATCTTTTTGTTGTTACATCTCGCCCTGCTGATGCTCTGATGCTCCGCTGCTGATGCTGATGTTTCAATGCGAGAGGTCAACACATCGAACTATGACTTTGAGATTGAGATTGACTGATGAAGAAAAACAAATTGTCTGCCAATGATCACGGTGAGGCGATCATCATCTGCCCAGTCATCGCATCATATACACACCACCAAGCCTTTAAATCTCCCACAAAGATAAAAGGTGCTGCTCAGCGATCAGTGATCGCTGCTCACCAAATCCACTTTTGGGGAGGCCAGGCTCGGTCCCTCTCCATATATCATTTTCTCCACTCCCACTTGAGAGCCATCGTCGCACAATGGAAGGGCCGGGGCAGTTCCATTGATACTCCAACTCCAACTGGTACTCGTATTCGTATTCGTTTTCGTACGCTTTTATCAACCTCAAGCGATTGTCTGCGCGGTGTGCGCCAGATCTCCATCTTAAATGCAACCCATTCAGGGTTCAAATTGCCGATCCTTTTGTGTCGAATCAATTCGAACCAATCCGCCAAGTACCACATTCGTCATTGTGATACGCTCCTGACGGTTGACAGTGTACGCGGAATTGTCCGCGTGCGGGGCACTTAAGCGCTGGCGGTTCTACACAAAGGGTGTGTCGGCCTGACCCACATCCCTGCCGCATCTTGGCATATTTCATTCAAGTTTATGGCTTCGTTTGATGGAAGTTAGCAAATTGCTGTTATTAAGTTAACTCTTCCGTTGCAACCATGTGCCAATTGGGATTCGGCATGCATGTCAATCGTTTTTTGGCCCAAAACCCTTTTTACGTTTGTATCTCATCCATAATGCCAACGACCCGTTTCGAAATACCATTTTCCCACACACATAATCGACGAATGGATTTCTCTATTTTGTGGCACAACAATATACCACTGTAGGTTCATGACAAGCTGACTTTTGGTTCATCCATTATATGGGTGCCATCCCACGATGCGGACAATGACCATTGTGCAGACAAAAATGTTTGGTCATTTCGATTCAATGAGGTCCCTCCAACACAATGACGGATCAATGCAACTCCAAAGAAAATAACACATAACTTTCGTTCTCGACCGGGGTGTCATGTTGAAGTGCCTGTACGACTGCAGTCTGTCTCTTCTATCTTTTTGTTGCTGCAGGGCCTGCTTTGTAGGGCCTTGTGTGATGGAAGCATTAAACCATTGGACCGCTTTCAGTCGGATGACAGAAATTAGTGAAATTTATTGTAACATGCACTCTCTGTGTCTCTTGTGTACCCTCTTGAATTTGGCCCAAAAAGGATCTCAGAAGTGGTGATCGGAGATCGAAGATTGCATGACGTGTTGGTCAGGGCATTGTTCACTTGTACGAGCGCGAGCGGGTGCTTGAGAGTAGCACACATCGGATCTAGCCGCACCATTCACCCAAATTGTTAATAAAATAAATAAAAGCAAAGCGATACAATGTGGTTGCGTTTCGTGTGGTTTTCTTCGAAATCTTTCAATTTTTTTTGGTTCACCTTTTCATCTGGGCACTTGTTTGGAGGTGTACTCTTTGTTGTTGCGTGTAGGGTTTTTATATTTCGGGGAAAAACATGAGCATTACAAGCGACTGAAATAACAACAATAGAAACGGCTGGTGTGGCTCTCTACACCCTTCTAGAACGTCGATTGCATCGTTCCATTACATGCTGCACTTAATTGAATGAAATGTTAGTTACTTAAGCCATCATCGCTTTTGTCTTTGCGGCAGTGGGTATATTCATGCAGACAGTTGTTCGAGATTGGAATCGAATATAAATGATAAGGTGTTCGAGGGAATTCGATCTACTGAATCTGTACAAAGCGTGAAAGCGTAATTCCGCGAATATGAACACACATGAGGAATGCGCTGCAAAAACCAACAGGAACTTTGAGTTTCCAGTAAATGCGTCGCAGTTGTAATAAGTTTTGGGATACATTTGGATATTTGGAACTTTAAACTAAATGATTTACCTATTAAGGTATGATGTTAATTTTTAGGTATGACAGGTACGTATGGTAAACTTAAATAGACTGACATTTATTAAAACTTTTCTTAAGTCGATTAAGCTCACACCAATAAACAATTTAAATAATTTTGAATACGTTCACAATAATAAATATTTTTGAGGCATACATCATCACCATAAATAGGGAGTTTAGATACAAGGAAAGTTTTCAATGATAAACACATTACAGAGTAGTGTTCCTAAGTGGCTACCTTTGGGGTCATTGTCATAATGAGCCTAGACTGAGAACAACCAATTTCAATATACTGCTTCCTATTTATATGATATAAGAAGCTTGGAACGAATATCTTCATTTGTAGAAACAACAAAAAATGCAAATTCTGACCAACATGCTTGGTCCTTAGCTAACTGCCTCCTGTTGCGCACTCCAAGTTGGCTGAGATCGGTTTCTACTTGTGCGCGCCACTTAAGGCGAGGTCTTCCTCTACTGCGTCTGACGTCTGGCTGGTAATCGAAGACTCTGCTAAGCGGAGCATTGGTGTCCGTTCTACATGTCCATCTTAAAGTCAAATTCGGAGTTTTTTGACGAGGGGTATGTCGCTGTGAAGCTCGTATAATTCTTAGTTGAATCAAATAATTTTCCTCTCGAATCGACCATGGATTTCTTCATCCGCTTTTGAGACGGTCCACTCTTCAGCGCCGTAGAGCAGGACTGGGATGGTCAGGGTGTCTTATAGGATCTCCTTAGTAGTTCGAGTGAGGGCTTTACTACTAAATTGCCTTCTTAGCCCGAAGAAACAGCGGTTGGTAAGAGTAATTCTTCGGTTAATTTCTGAGGAGATGTTGTTAGAGTTAAAAGTTTAATAATTTATATCTGTCAATGGTGACGTTTTGTCCAATTCGTCGAGGTTGTGTTTCCTTTCGTGATGACAGCATATATTTAGTCTTACCCTTATTTAATGCTAAACCCATTATTGCCGCTTCCTTTTCTATACTAGCGGTTATGACACAACATTGAGTCCTACCAATGTCAATATTGTCGGCACCAATTTTTGGTAAATTGTGCCTCTGGTGTTGGCTCAGGAGTTTTTCACAATCCTCTTAAGAATCAAATTAAAGAAGTCACATGACAGTGTTTCGCCTTGCCTAATTCCTTTTTTGGTATCGAATGTGTCGGTGAAGTCGTGTCCGAGCCTGATGGAGCAGCGAGAATTCTCCATCGTCATCCTGCACAGATGGAAAATTGTGTGGGCGGTATACCAAAACTAGAGATGGCTCTGTATAGTTTGTCTTTATAAATGCTGTCGTATGCGGCTTTGAAATCGATAAATAGGTGGTGGATATCGATTTGCACTTTTTCCAGGATCTGCGGAAGTGTGATGATTTGATCAGTTGTGGACTTTCCTGGCCTAAAACCACACTGGGCCGATCAGGTTGGTAAACGGTTTCAGGCGTTCACATATTACGGCAGATAGGATCTTGTAGGCGATGTTTTGGAGACTTATGCCTTTGTAGTTGGCGCAGTTCGGAGGGTCACCTTTTTTTGTGGATCGGGCAAACGATATGCGGAGGTTCCATTCTTCAGGCATACTTTCATCCGACCAGATTTGGCTTATGAGTTGGTGGATGTTACTTACCAAGTCATCTCGGTCGGCTTTATAAAGCTCAGCGGGAAGGCCATCATTTCCGGCGGCCTTGTTTAGCTTGAGTTTAGCTTGGCCTTCTAGGCCTCGTTCTTAGCTACGAGCATCTGTCGACATTAATTATCAAACCGAGGGTTTCTTGCTGGTGGGCGCGACAAACCTAGCACATCAGTTGCGGCTGATCTAATGGCTTGTTGGCATCGTTGTTATTATTATTCGAAATTCGATGCTGGTGATATGGTCTTAATCAAGAGGTTAAGGGGTACACGTTGCGCCTTGGTCTTGGCAGTCTCTTGTGATTGCAGTATTTGGACATTAAATTTTTTTACTGTATTAACCGCATTCTTATCTTGGCTACAACAGGGTAGTGGTCCGAGTCAATGTTAGCCTTTCTCAACATCCAAAATACTGGGCGCGTGCCTCTTGGCTGATCGCAATGTGATCAATTTGTTTGACCGTTCATTGATCTGGAGACCGCCATGTCCCTTTATGGATATCGAGGTAAGGAATCCTTGTGCTAGATATAGTGTCATTTCGTTCTCCCCCCACGATTTTAACATGGTACTTCTGTAGTCGGTAGTTTTGTCATGGAGCTCGTAGAAGCAATATTTCGCTATATAATCTTTTTCCTCCGTCGGGGCGTGAGCGCTTATAAGGCTTGTGTTAGCGAATTGGGCCTTGATGCGAATTGTTCCAATGCGTTGGCTATTCTCTTGGAAGGATTAGACTTCTTGCCTAAGTCTGGCACATCGAACAAATCCGCATCCGAATAGTCGCTGTTTCCGCTTACTATAACACGGTCCCTAATAGATATCACAGTTAATATGGTTCTAATACCAGATACAAATCCATGATGTATTAGATGCAATTTTCTCCTTGAATAAAACCCAATAAATAAATTCACAGCACAGAGTAGCGCTAGTTCACAGGTTATTATTTAATTTACAGAAAGTCGCATCTTAGTCATAAAGTAATGATAAAAATGTTTAGTAGGCGCCTGCCTTAAAAAAAACTGCGAACGCGAAGTTGTGTGTGTATCTTTGCGAATTAAATGAAATAAGTTTGTTGTGGCAACTGAATTACGGAAATTGGAAAAAAATAAGAAAATAGGTTGGCTTGACATTTTAATGAATGATACTATACTTTCATTCATTAAATAAGTCGAAAAGTCGAGTTTACTTAGATAGTTATGCGTTGGATTGTTGGTTTGAACCTCAGTGTACTTGTACTGTACTTATTGCGGTCAGAAAATTAGAATAAGGAAGCAAAAACTTTCGAAAAATACCAAGAGATGGCAACTTATAAATAAGAGCTCTTCTATTTACCGGCTTCGTAGCCGAAACTTCAGGATATATTGTATTATTTAGGCTCATCAAATGGAATATGTTCAGGACCAGTACTTTGTCATGTGTTCAAATATGTCATGGCTAACAAAACACCAAATGAAGCGGGCTACCAAAGAAAAGTTATATTTTTTTTCTGAGTAGTTAATCAGTTCCCCTATTTAAAAACTTCTATTCAGATTCAATAAAAAAGAGATAACTGGGATGACAAAATAAGTAGTTACGTTGTACGTCGCTATCTCACTCTTGAGTCGGTAATTCCCGATAGTTTTAGGACAAATTTGGTACAGATGTGACATTATGTGACTGGTTAACTTTTTTGCCGAACGACGACGGGCAGTTGTTCTAAGGCTTTACCATTAGATCTCACAGTTTGGAAGCAAAACACAATTGCTGCTGTAGTTTCTGTCATACCAGTCACTCGGGTCGTTTCGACAATGAAGTTTTCTGCTCGAATGGTCATCAGCCACAACAGTAGACAATTCTGCATATATATTTGAATTTATTTGCTTATAGGGATCAAATGCCAAAAAAACTAAACCGTGCAGAATTGCCGAACTCCTTGGAATTTGCCATACTCATTTCCATTTTTATGTCAGCCAAAGAAGATTTCGACCTTCACGGCAATGTTAATAAGTTATCAAATATGGAGTGAGTCGAACCATGAAATTATCCGAGTACCGAATTGTACTCAGCTCTAGTCGTCACAGTGTGGTGTGCTGTTTTACCAAGCTGCATAATTGGGTAACACTATTTTGAAGAAATATGTCGAACTATAATGGTAACGAATACAAATCCTTTTAATTCTTTGCAGTTTTAACAAGATATTGCAAGTTCAAACACACCCAGTCCGGTTATGGTAGAGTTGCAACACAAGTTTGTTTCTAACAAAAAAATGGGTGTGGCATTTGGCTGAGCTTTTTTATTACATCGTCACGCCTAAAAAATTATTCGAGTTTCTTTAAGTTTTTCATTCTGTTTTAAAAAAAAAAACAAGATTTTTAAACATTCTAGTACCGTTTCTTAAAACAATTTAACGACGTACTGTGGTCTTTGGTCATTGAAAAATGCTCAGGCGAATATGATGATGATATGATCCCGTCCACAAACAAGAAACTCCTGGATTGATGAAAAATGAAGACATACGATTGCAGCCAAAAATAAGGCCTATAAGACAAATCTTCATTTGAAAATAAGAGCAGTCATTGAGCTTTATATGTAAAAAAGGAAGGAAGGACTGCGACTTTTCAGACGGAGAAAAACGAAATAGAAACATATGAGATTGCTGCAATCCGCTGTGCGGATCGTTGAATACCCTATCCCATCCTTTCTGTAAAACTAAAATCCCATTCATATTAATATTACCAATGATTCTGCCTCAATTTTTTTTTTTTCAAAAAATTAAAATTATACTAAAAAACTTTTTTTTTACAAAAAACTTTGTATGAACTGTCTAAATATCGTACTAAGATACGATATATCCTTACGGTTTGGCTAAAAATACGTTTTTCTAAAAAGGTGCCGTGGCAGTGGGCGGAATTCGGCTAGAGAGTCTATATACCAAATTTCAACACTCTAACTCAAAATTGAAGGCCTAAAAATCGGCGACACACAGACGGGCAGACGGACGGACAGATAAACATGGATCGAATCGTCCATATGCTTTGAGGTATATCTATCGAAATTATTTCTCTATGTTACATACTTAATGTCAAAACTATTATACCCCTATGGGATAGGGTATAAAAACGCGCGTCGGAGAGGTGTCATTCCTAAAGTGATGTTCGTAAATCGTAGTTGATTCGCAGTAGATGCTGAAAGTATGGAAGAACCAGCTATGCAGAAAAAACCAGTTAGGCAGAAAAATGACGAAAAATCTTGCAGTCAGGCAGAACTAACCATTCAATATTTTCGATGACTTCTTATACTAATAGCCACCCGATCTCAATGAAGTAAGCATACTGCTGTATAAACTTCAGCTCAATAAGGTGGTCAGAAATGACCGAATTTGAGATTATTTTGTTAGTAATGAAATAATAATAATGATGAAAGTATGCCATGAGAATGGAACTTTAGCATCGTTCCAAATCCCCACAAAAAGGACACCCTTTGAAAGACAGAGGCATAAGTCTGCTTAGCATCGCCAACAATATACTATTTAGAGTAATGCCGGAAATTGATCGGCGATTTTTAGTGAGATTTTAGACCAGGAAAATCCATAACTGACAAACTATGCAAAGTAATGTTTTTTTTTATATTTTTTTATTAACATTTCCTTGATGAAGAGAACATATAAAGATCAAGGAGCACCCTGAAATAATGCTTGCAGATTTTTATTGGCTCTGTTTTGGTATACTACCCCTGCCGATTTTAGTTGTGGTGAACCAACTGTGTATCAGATTTTCCTTTGACTGCGTAACTGCTCCATCAGTTTCTGCAACGACCTTAACGAAACAATCGATGTAAAAAAGTTTTCCACAAAGTGATGTATATTCGTATGACTTTTTTAACGCAGTTCTTAAGAGGATTGTGCTCTGGAGTCACAATCCGAGCTCTGGAGTCACAATCCTCCATAAATCTGTCGAATATTGATCGGATTCTCATCGAGATGTTACTTCCACGTTTGGTAGTATAAAGATGGAGGCATCAAATATGGGTTTAATGGTTAATGACGATAAGACCAAGCATATGCTGTCAACAAGAAAGGCAACACAATATTAACGAGGGCAATTTAGTAATAAAGCCCAAACCTGGACCTCTTAGAAGATTCTATATAATACCTGTTCAGTTGCGTTGACGGGTTATGTTAACAAAGATTGAAACAAAATCTTTACTAACTGTACAGTGACTTAGACCAATTCGAAAAACTCCGCATGACACCTATATTCCGGCTCACAGAGTCTTCGATTCAGGGCCAGACGTAGGACACCGTAAAGGAATACCTCGTACAAGTAGCAAAAGGCCTCATCCAACTTGAAGTGCGCAACTGGAGCCAGTTATCTGTGGACTGACCTAATTGAGGAGGCATTTTGAACCTCATGTCATACCCAGTTTACATGGGACTTTGCATAGTTGAAAAGAGATTGACTTATTATGTCAAGATTTCCTGCAAATGTTGAAATATAAAATTGTGGTTTAAAAAGTAAACGTAGATACATACCTATTACATATTAGATGTGAATTGATTAAATTTTCTGAATGGGTTTAAGCTTACAGATCTTAGTATAACTGCAAAGAGTTCGAAAAGTACAACTTTAAGATTCGTTTAGGGAATGATATGCTTTACATATAATTCGAATTTGGAGCTCAATTCCAATAACGTAATGTTTAAAAATTGTTTTTTCAACCTTGAAACACACTCCCTAAATAAAGACAAAACTTCCCCCTAGCACAACTTCTTCATTACAAGCCAAACTTAATTGAATCAAATTTCAACTACTTAAGCCATCATCACCACCGCCCTTTTCTGAGCTACCACCACATATCCGTATCATTACCCAACCTCTATCGTTCTTTCGGCGCGGCGCAGGTTGGTCGGTGCGACGATTAAACGGCTCACGTTCGCAATCATCCCGGGAGGGAGATGTATATTCCCCCGGTTAATATGGAACCCCTAATTAAACGGTGGCCCTAAAATATGCATATGCGGTTGGCTTCTTGCGCCCATATTTCATCTGGCCAGCGATATGTCAGCCTAAAGGTTCCACTTTGCATATATTTGCACCCATCCTCATTTCAGCGATTCCTTGCAGCGGTTTGTGCGCGTTCCTGCCATGCCCACCTTGTGATCGTCGTCTGTTCACATTTTATTTTTATTCTGTGCTGCTTCTGCCGGCTGCCAGCGGCTTAGAAAAGTGTCGGCTATTTTGGCGAAATATGGACAGAAAATGAAGAGGCTGTGAGAGATGGTAGCTGCCCATCCCCGGCTTCCAGTTAAATTAAGAAAATACATTTGCATGGCCATGACCACACGACTACGGTCGCGGTCGGCTGGCTGGCTGAATGGCTGGGCAAAAACTTAATGCGAAAAGGAGGACGCACGCTGACGTCTGTTCTCATACCCTGAAAGCTCATTAAAAATCGATAGACTCCTAAGTTGGCCGGCTGTCTTATAACTCATTCATTGCGCGACTGAGCGATGGCCCAGCATAGCTCTTTCGCGAACACAATAAAAACGATGGCAGAATTCATTTCGGATTCTGCCTCCGGGCTTATACTCAATTCAGAAGCACAGCGGGAGTTCTAAGTAAATATTGTGGCCGTGTGATCGTTCTTCGTATTCTCGCATAATCTTCCATTATCCGCTTCCAAATTAATAGACAATCAGTTATGGCCACTCATTCGGTGTGCGGATTATTCCCAATCCACGCAGAATCTCGTGCGATTTAATTTTCTCCACTTGACCGGAACACGAAAATAAACCAAAAGAAATCGACAAGAAAGGACTCCATGATGCCTATATAGGACGCATCCACCTTTCGTTATCACTTGCGCAGCACAACCGCAGCGACATATCGGCATCGGCAGATGCTGTGGTTGCCGCAGCCTACACCACCTATCCCCGTTTAATGAGGGTCATCGCGATGATGATGGTGGAAAACGACAGAAAACCGAACCACGCACGTTATTGATATGCGCGCGTTCGACAGTTCAACATATGAGTATCCAACTGTTTTCCGCCTAAAAAAGCCGGGATTCCATCTTTCAACCCTATACAGGAATTGGATGTGCCACTCTCTGTGTGAAGACAAAAGGATACCGCGCGGCTCGATCATATTTTTATTGTTTCAAGGGTCGTAGTTGCGGGTCGTTCAAATGGTAGTCGGCGGTGCCTCATAACGAGGGTGCAATCAAACATTTCATAAAAATTTTCCAAAGTAGGTAAAGAAGACATAAATAACTTTGGACCGATGATGGCGTGGCGTTTTAGGGGATACGCGAGTTGAACCTTTTCCCATCATTAGCCTGGTTCGATTGGTAAACGTTTTTTTTTCGTCCATGTATACTCGTACCTATATAAATAAACAATGGAATGGACATTTGTCTACGAGATGATGTGTAGTCATCGCCACAGGATCTAGAACAGATACTTGTTAGCATTCGGTAGTAAATATCCATTTAGTTAAAAATGAGAGGTCTTTGTCCTTTGTTAGACAAGAATTGTATATTCATGGCTTTCTTCTATAACCCCAAACTGGATTTGGATGTTCATAACTCAAATGGTATTGGGATGGGAATAAATTTAATGTATGCCCAATGCCCACACCCATTTTAGAAACACAATAAGTCCTTGACTTGTCTATTATGAACGCTTTTTAGGCGACTGCTACCATTGTTCCGGGCGTTTAATAGACTGGTCTCAAGTTGGAGATTATTAAATATTTTGTTTAACGACTCTTGCCATTAAATGATTAACACCGAAGTTGAAATTTGTATCTATAGCCATTTTATGGGAGTCCATTGTTCCGCATAGTGTCTGTCAAAGATTTAATATCTGCTTTTGAAATTTCTTGAGTTTAGGTCATCAAATATCGAATTAAGGCTTGAATCAGAGAGAATTACAGATGGTAAAGAAATTGGTCATTGAGAGCACATTAATACGAAGCAAAGTCATTAAAATCGAGGGCTGAAATCCTAACTTTTAAAATTTTGACCATTCGGCTTAGACAGAGATTAGGCGCCAATCTGGCGGTTAAAGATGTTAAAACGATAAAAAACTCTCGAGTTACAACAACTTCCTGTTGAGCTGTATTGAAATACTATTTGTTAGTAACAAAAAGCATTCTTTTTAGCAAAAGGAGGCCATAAACTTGAAGTGTATTCAAGTAACAAAATAAAAACTTTTTGTTTTGAGCATGACAACGCTTAAACAGCTCATAAATGGTCTGTGTTTGTATTGACTAAATTTGGCAAGACTTATGCCAAGGAAAGTGTTTATCAGTTTTTAGTATAAATTGCTTATAGAACGCTTCGCCAATTTTACGTTCGATAATAGAAAGTCGGCACATTCCAATTAGTAAATAACGCAATAAAATACCCTTTCGTGAAGTGTATTATAGTCACTCGACATTAAAACACTGGAAGTCCATTCACTATTTATCGTCAAATTTTGTTCACTGTTGATGCTCACTTCTGCTGCAATTCGTTATTAATACGCTTGATGGCTGGATGTTGCCATGATTGGCTTCCAAGTTAAAGCCAATCAGTTTTAGTAACTATGACTACACATCAATGGTGCTTATTTTTACCTCCAAGTGGTAACCAAAGGATACTTATCTCATCCAACCGGATTTGACTTGCTAAATAACAACACGATAAACCGTAACGCTATAAACAACCTGGTCATAATGGCATGGAGTACCCGGTCTGCTTTCCCAGGTGAACTGCTTCGACATATTCGGACAACAAGTTATTTAGGAATCTCAAGGGCAGCTCAGGCGTCTTGAGCAGAGATAGTGGCGGATTAACCGAAAGGCCAACGGCAGCGCACAATTCCGTAGTGGATACTAATGGCTCCGTGTCCTAGGGGTATCTAATAAATTGGATCTGTCCCTCTAGGTTAGATGCTGTGTGTTGGGTTAACTACCCACCCATGGAAAAAAAACTTGTTACGAAGCAACTAATAGCCTCGGAAAGGACTGATTTTATTGCTGATGACCCTGCTAAACGAAAAAGGACAACGACATTCCTATCTGCACCTGGAATGCGAGAACATAAAAACACGAGAGATGCAGGCGAACAACTAGCGGAAGCCCTTAGCTGCTAAAAAGCGGACATTACTGCCATCCAGGAAATACGATGGGATGGACCGGGCAAAAATAGGATCAAAAATTGTGACATCACTACGGACCGTGTTATAGGGAACAGAAACATCGACTATACGAAGTGGCCGACTTAGGCAAGAAGTCTTATGTTTCCATGACATTAGCGAACGCATTGTAACAATTCGCATTAAAGCCAAATTCGCCAACATAATCCTTAATGGCAACCATGCCAATAAGCCATTAGATCAACCGCAACTGATGTGTTAGGTTTCTCGTACCCATCAGCAAGAAACCCTTAGTTTGATGAGGAATTCCGACAGATGCTCGCAGCAAAAAACATCGCCTACAAGGCTAAGATGCAGATGAAGACGAGAGCTGCCATTGAGCTCTATAAGCAAAGAAGAAGGGAAGAACACGACTCTTCTTTCAGAAAGAAAAAAATAGAGCAAGAAAATCGCGCGATCGAGGATATAGAGAGGTGCCACTCCAGGAACGATGTTCGCAAGTTTTACCGAAGTAAGTCCACAATCGATCAAATTTTCACACTTCGGCAGATCCTGGAAAAAAACCCAAGAAGTCCAAATCGATACCCACCACCCATTTATCGATTTCAAAGCCGCATATACGACAGCATTTATAGAGACGAACTATACAGAGGCATGTCTAGTTTTGTTATACCGCCCAATGTCCGTTTGTATAGGATGACGATGGAGAATTCTCGCTGCACCATCAGGGTCGGAAACGACCTCACCGACACATTCGATACCAAAAAAGGATTAAGGCAAAGCGATGCGCTGTCATGTGACTTCTTCAATTTGATTCTTGAGAGGATTGTGCAAAACTCCCGAGCCAACAGCAGGCACAATTTTCCAAAAATCGGTGCAACTACTAGCATACGCCGACGATATTGACATCATTGGTAGGACTCAACGTGATGTCATTGTGATGTTTGTTAGTATAGAGAAGGAAGTGGCAAAAATGGGTTTAGCAGTAAATGAGGGTTAGACTAAGTATATACTGTCAACACGAAAGGACACACAACATCGACGAATGGGACAGAACGTCACCTTTGACAGATATAACTTTGAGGTAGTACGGCACTTTGTCTACCTCGGCTCCGCTTTTAACTCTGACAACAACATCTTGTCAGAAATTAAACGAAGATTTACTCTTGCCAACAGCTGTTTCTTTGGGCTAAGAAGGCAATTTAGTAGTAAAACCCTCACTCAATACGGCGCTGAAGCATGGACCTTATCAAAAATGGATGCGGAAAACCTTGGTCGGTTCGAGAGGAAAATTCTTCGAAAAATCTTTGGTCTCGTTTGCGTTGACAGGCTATGGAGACAAAGATTCAACCAAGAACTATACGAGCAGTACAGCGACATGCCCCTAGTCAATAAACTCCGTTTAAGATGGCTAGGACATGTAGAACGAATGGACACCAATACTCCGGCTCGCAGCGTCTTCGATTTCCAGCCAGACGTCAGACGCAGTAGAGGAACCCCCCGCCTTAAGTGGCGTGCACAAGTAGAAACCGACCGACCGTACTTGGAGTGCGCAATTGGAAGCAGTTAGCTTATGACCAGGCTAATTGGAGTGGCATATCGTTTGAGGCCCAGATTCATTCCGGACTTTAGCGCCATTTAAGTAAGTAAGTATCCGCAAGCTTACTTCTTCAATGTAAACAGAAAAAAAGATCTGCTTTTTGGGGTTCCGCGGAAAATTTTTCAGGGTTTCACGACTTTCTTGAATTTAAAATAGTAAAACACAGAAATAATTTCTGTTAGTATGCAATTACAAACAATTTTGGGCGTTTGACGTTTATATTTTTTTTTTGTGAAGTGTGAGCTACCCATAAGTCAAAAAAAAAGCAAACGAAAATGGTACAGCAATATCCACTTTCCAAAAAAAAAAAAATAGAAGCAACAATCCATGAAGTATGCATGCGCGTGGTGTTGCCGGCATTTCAATACTTCTTGTATTCGTGAGGTAACCCTTTGACACATCTATTCAAGAAGATTTGCTCATCTGCACACCTTTCCAAATCAATACAACTGGAGAAGAAAAATTCAAGGCCTAAAATTGTTTTACAAATAACCAATTAATGCTGTCAATAATTGGAAAAAATGTATTGATATATGCAGCGACTTTTTTATTTTACTTTGAATTCATTTTTTATTATCTTAAAATATTAACTTAATACTAGGAAAAAATGCTTAAATCTAACTTATCAAAAACATGTTTACTTAATCTAACTTATCGGTCCATATAGGGCGCTCTAAGCTTATATCTAACGTTTTTAATTCGCTTTTCGGCTTAAATTTGTCGGTTTTTTATTTTTACAATCTTTAGATATTTAATTTTAATTTTCAAAGAAAAGTTAAAAACATATGAGAAGGCTACAATCCGCTGTGCGGATCGTTTAATACCCTATCCCAGCCCATCCTTGAAATTAATATCCCCAAAATGTGGTCTTTATGGTCATAAAGTATTGAAAATGACGTTGTCACAACATATTGTTCAGAAGGTTTATGAAATTCTTTTAAGGTTCGACAAAAAACAACGTTTTTCTATTGCATATGCCTTGGGGTAGGGCATACAAATGGTTTTTGTAAGAAAACCCCCCTAAGCAGTGGGCGTGGGTTAAAATGGTCTATTGAGGAAATGTTCATATTAATACTACCAATGATTGTGCATCAAAATTTTAATTTAAATATAAAAATTTTACTAAAAAAACGTTTTTTTTTAAAACGCCCCCAAAAAGTGGGCGTGGCAAAAAAATTTATATTGACGAGATATAGATAATTTGATTCTCTAAATATGCTGCTCGGACACTTTTTTTAAATTCTTTATGGTTTGGCCAAAAAAAAACGTTTTCCTAAAAAGGGGGCGTGGTAGTGGGCGGATTTAAAAAAAAATTTACACTTGTTCTGGTGACACGGACAAGGATCCTATATACCAAATTTCATTATACTAGCTCAAAATTTAAGGCCCAAAAAACGATGACGAACAGACAGACGGACGGACGGACGGACAGACAGACATGGCTAATTCGACTCAGCTAGCGATTCTGAGTCGATCCATATACTTTGAGGTATATGTAGCAAATTTATTTCTCTATGTTACAAACTATATATCAAAACTAATATACCCCTATGGGATAGGGTATAAAAAAAAACTTTGAGAAGTGACTTTTTTTTTTGTTTTATATAAAATGCTTATTCTAGATTAAAACTAACTTACATTAAGTAGTGTAAATTAGTTTTAACTACTGAAACCTATCTAAAACTACTTAAGACTACTTAACTACTTAAAGCTAACTTAATTATAATCGCGGTGGCAAGCACTCGTTGCATATGCCACGAGGGTTCGCCATCCCGATTGAGTCGTTGGGTCCAGCAAGCATTTATGAACCATATTAAATAAAATATGGTGCACAAGATCCGTCCCAGACTTTGTACCCAAATTTATTCTTATAACTAAGGAGTGGACTAAAAGTTCGCAAAGACCTGAGGAACAGCAGAGATACCTTTCTCATTTAGCCACCAAAATTCGGTGTGCTGCTTTTCAGCCTCGGCCCTATCGCTATCCGATACCGCCGTGCTAGAGCGGAGGAGCTCCTGAGCCTTGTCGACGTAACCGTCGCGGATTTGCCGCTTGTCCCGCGTGTCACAGTAGTGGTGGTATAAATCCGGGATACCGTTCCTGTCTTGTACTAACCCTAACGAATCGATATAAATGAATGCCTCTGGTGGAGTAAAGCCAGACATGAGCGTACTCTCCATATATATTTCATTGGGGTAATAAGCCCCGAAGATCAGGCTGTTGTCGCTACTCATCGCCTTTGCAGCATGCCTTCGTTTCAGTTTAATTAGGAAATTGGCAATTCTATTCAACTGAGCCCCATTGTATAGAAATTCGTTGCGATAATATTGTATGTACTCAGAGTCCGGCGTTCGGTACAATCCTAAGCAGGATCGGAGATATATGTAGCGACGCAGCCGCAGCAATGCAATGGTAGGAAAGATTAAAAATTAAAAACATTACGCCTGGAAGTAACAGCAGTCATTGTATTTCGCATCGTTATGCACTTGTGGTAAGAACAATGCCATCTACATAATTTGAAAAAAATTCTCGATGAAACTGAGATTGTAAATTTTGTAAAAAGTCGTCTTCTCCAATCGAGATTGTTTTCCCGTTTTATATGAATTCTGGCAAGGAAATAAGCTAGAGGTCGGAGCAGATATTGCCAATATGATCGCTGACAATTGATAAATCTAGAAAGATATTTTTTAGATTACTTTCCAGCTACGAAATCTAATATCGAGTGTGTACAACATCTATTTCTACGACACTAAGCATTCCGGAAAACGAGTCACTTATAGATCTGTACAGTTCTTCCTCATCGAAACATGTACATGATTCTGTATCATTGAACGAATTTTGAGTTGGTATTAGGAATGAATACCCTGAAATTGCCAAACAGGCAACGTATCGCTGCAAATAATAATTAAATAAAAAAATTGATTTTGAAATGTGTTGTTTTTCATTTGTTTATATAGTTAAGAACTGGGGTTCCGAAATATGTTTGGGCCTTATCTAAGGTCCAACAGCTTAATAAGTTTGAGAACCACTAGTCTATTAGACATTAAGTTTCAACAGGATTGTTGAACATCCACTAATGCTGGCGAAACCATCGCGAAACATACTAAGTCCTCACTTTCAAAATCTTATGATTTGACGACGATGGTCTATTTTGTGTAGTTAAAGTCGTTGGTCCTTGGGGACAAAAATATTCGAAATTTGAGTTCCAAAGCGTTTGACACTTTGATCCTGGGTAAGGATTTATACTGAGATGTTTGAAAATTGGATTTTCTAATATTTTTATGTGGTAGTTTATTTTTACACGAGAGCTCTTAATCGCAGGGTTAATGGCAAACGATTTTGACGGCAATTATCGTTGTGAATTTTTACAGCCAGGTAATTTCTTTCACTTAGAACCCACCACTTCTTGAAGGTAGCACATAAACTCACAAAATTAACACCATGATATAAATTCTAAATTTTATACTCCTCTGTTTAAATATTGGGTTAAATGGCGCACCCTATACTGCGTTACGGTACAGTTCTTAATGATATTGAATCTTTGTCTCCATAGTTGGAAACCACTTTGTTTGAAATTTAAGACTATTCGGGACCAAAAGTGTTTGTATATTGCGTACAAAATTACCAAGCATTTGTTCATCTGATTTTGATACAGACCATGCGCTGTCCATTAGGACAGGAATGATCACGGTCTCAGGGTATCGTATTAGTAGTTGGAGTAAGTGATTTATTTCGCAATTACCTTCTTACTCTATAGAAACAGCGGTTGTGAAAAGTTATCCTTTTTTTGGTTTCAGACAAGGTGTAATTCACACCTGACTCTAGTTATCTCAAAGTTATCGCTGTCGATAACTGCCTTTTTCTCCGATTCGTCAATGTAGTGAGTCTCTACTTGTTGGCAGTCTATACATAGTCTTGCTCTAATTTATTGTAAAACCAATTTAAGCTGATTTCTCTAATTTAGCTACATATACCTTAAAGTGTATGAATCGATTCAGAATCGCTAGCTGATTCGATTTAGCCATGGCTGTCTGTCCGTCCGTCTGTCTGTAAGTCACCGATTTTTGGGTCTTAATTATTGAGCTAGGATATTGAAATTTGGTCCGTGCCACCAGAACAAGTTTAAACATTTTCAAAATCCGAACACTGTCACGCCCCCTTTTTTTAAAAACGTTGTTTTTGGGCAAACGTTAGAGAATTTTGAAAGTGTCTGCACAACATATTTAGACAATAATAATATCTATATTTTGACCATACATAGTTTTTGGTCAAGCCCACTTTTTGGGTGCGTTTTAAAAAAAGAATTTTGACAAATATTTCAATGCAAATACTTCTATAATAACAATATAAACTTCGTCTTTGGATCACTTTAACCCACGCCCACTTTTTGGGTGTGTTTTCCATTTGTATACCACTTTTTGGGTACGTTCGTTTTAAGAATGGGATGGAATAGGATATTAAACCATCCCCACAGCTACAATCCGCTGTGAAATTCGAACTCGTAAAGTATTTATTATATTGAGCAGGTCGGAAAAAAGGTTGAGTGAGTTGCTGTGAATAGTGATATCAGCTTAGTAAGCTAATCTTAATAACAATTGTATTGGTTAACTTAACAACACGTTTTTCTTCTCAATTGCACAATACAGTTGGAATAATAATTAAACAATTCATTCGACGAGAAAGTGTATTCAGTGGTATTGTCTGTTTCAATTGTGCATACGTGCTAAGTATCGCGCACTTAAATCCTATTCTTACAAGCAAGCGCATTCGTTAAAAGTGATTATCTCATTTGAGATACGAGATGTAGGCAATGACTTTGTCTGAATTTTTATCTATTTATTACACATTTCTGCATTCATTCATATGACGAACATTTGTTTATTCACAAATAGCTTGATACCGGGTGCTTTGTACTCAGATGCAAATATTGAGGGCCCAGTTATAGCTATCATTGAACGACTTCATTGGAACACAAAACATGATGGAATTGAAATTATACCTCCACACCTGCTTATAGGAATCGTAGGAAAATTCCTTTTCATTTCGGTGGATCGACAAACATTGCTTCACAAAAATAAATCATGATCAGTGAAAAATAAAAAGTGATTTTCTGCGATAACTAGAATTAAACATTAAAATATATTTGGATAATCATGGTCTAAAATTCATAAACTTTTTTTTGACACAAACTCGCCAATGGTTGAATTTGTAATAAAGCCGAAATGAGTAAAAGAAAAAATCCAATGATGTTTTTCAATGATAGCTATAATTGGGCCCTTAGTATGCATATTCAAATTAGATATTTACAATGATAACTGCCAATATCTACGGAGATACTTGAGATATCAAGAGAACAGAATGTCTACCAATTCTGTCTATTTGTATGAGATGGCGTATATTAATCCTGAATATGTGCTTATTAAGTAACTTTCCCAACACAATTTATTGGGATTGTTGATTGAGAACCTCCTCGCCTGAGTATTAAAGAATGTCTTAGATAAGAATTGTAAGTCTTGTTTAAAAAGGTAGTCATTTATATATTGATATTTCAACTTTACCAATATATAAATAACTACCTTTTTAAACGAGATTTAATGACTGTTTAAAGTTAGCAATGAGTGAACGAACACGGAATGGGTATAGTAGTTGGTTATAACATTCTACTCAGCCAAAGATATCCTTTTGAAAATATATGTTTAAAGTGGGCAGAGTTACATTACATTGTTTGAGAAGTTACATAAATGTCATGCTCAATGAGATATTCGAAAACACTGATTACTACAACTGTCGAATTGTTATTTAGTTAGTCTTTATAATTGATCAGCTGTGTTGTGTTATAAATTCTCAGAGCTTAAGTACCAACGCTGGATTAAGCCGATTGAGTGACTTCCAAACATGAAAACAGCAGCATTTATGCTCTAATCGTGTTTTATGTGCTTTGTTTTATAGAACAAGTATTGGTTTCGTTTTATTATGTTGAAAACATTTATTGCATACACTCCCATATAATTCGCGTGTCATTTTCAGCAAAGGTAAGCAAAGTGAAACATTTAATGATTTGGATGTAGAGTAAACAAAACAAAATTGGACCAACCCCTGACGACGAAACCAAACTCAAATAAGTAAACTGCATCCATAATGTCTAGTTGTCTTTTTAGGATTTGGGATTATTTAAATGGACTTCAGAAATATATTTTTCAATAGACCATTAGACGTTATTCTAGTCCAAATCCAAATCAGTGTAGTGATCATTATTGCAACCATTGTTTTTATTATTTTCTCCACCACTATATATAGTCTTCAATGTAACTTTTGACATTTTTAACAATGCGTTATAATTATAATTAATTTTAATCTAAACGTTTCTTAGAGGAAATTTAAATTTTGACCAATAACAAAAATAGTTCCTGCCTCATAAACGCCTTTAATAGTTTTCTTCAAATTCAGTAGGAGAGTTCTTATCAACATAACTTAGAGTCAAGCTCACGAGGAGTAAACCCGGCTTTTCTATGTGCTGAAAGTGATTTCATAAATTGGTTTCAGGACTCTGTAGTCAGGGCTAAGTGGTGCGATGGTTAGTGCGATGAACTGTTGCGCTGAAAGTCTGTGCTTGATTTCTAGCCATAGAATCACCATTAGTTTTTTCACTGACCATTATCTCGCGATGATCTGACAAATCACAAGATTATACATTAGGATTTACCATAAAACACGAGGTCCCGACATTGGGCAAGAAGTACAGTTTTATTTTATTCTAAACACTAAGGATGTTTCCTTTTTTTGTGAATAATCCCTGAAGGATTTGTGTTTGGAGTTTTTTTCTTCCTAAAAGGTTGTCAAGGTTGGTATCATGTTAATGACCTTAGTTGGTATTTGCATCACTTAAAAATTATTTTTGTAAAGAAAAAGCCGCTTAAGAGAAGACATGACCGTTAAGCTACCGTTACACTTCACATTTAATTCGTCATCATGTTTTATGTTTTTCGCAAAATGCGCTTAGACTTTTGAAAAAATAAATTTACAAAAAATTACTTAATTTTGTATTAGTGCATAATGCTTGATTTCTGTGAATATACATTAAACTGATCTTCACATTTACAGATTGCAGAGTGTAACGCAACTTTTATGGACATTTTTAAAGTAGGTTCAATGGAAAACATCCGCAAAAAGAGATCCATGTCAAGTACCCACTTTGATGTTTTGACAACTTTCGCTATCTAACTTGTTATCATTAATTGAAGCTAAACTGCTTTGTACTTAAAAATGAATTTCATAATCAACTGGATTAATAAAAAGTTCGAACATAACTAACATAACGGTTCTGGATTATACTTTCTACTTATGGTCGTCACAATATATCTAATTGCTGGTTAAAAAATATTTCAAACTACTTGATAAAACTTCGCCTTTCTCTTATAAACATTTGTATCCACGCTCAATTGTTTACTCAAAAATATAAATACACATTTTAAAAATATTTAATAAATTTATTGTTTGCCGTTAAATTAATGGTTAACGAAAATGTTGCATATTTTAGGGTGGGTATCATCACTATACTTACTCATATAAAAGGCAAATCAGATGTATCTGCCACAATATTTCCGAAACAACCTACCAGATTTAGTGAAGTTTACTCCTGTAGAATTCAAAATTCTTGTACGGAGTTTTTTCTATACTAACAAAACAAAAAACATTTAAAAAACAAAACAAGTATTGAATTTGATTTCTTCTCATTTTTTGGCCATTTTTCGGTGGTTTTTCTCAATTTTTCTCTCTCACCAAACAGAACTAAATTTAATTGACATATCTATCTAGAACATCAACAAATCCATTGGTATATATTTTATCTCTGGACCGTTTTTTAAAGAAAAGTTAAAACATAAAACACGATTCATTCATGCATTCATATTACTTGAGCTATGCTATTATTATTTTTGATGTGTTACAGCGCGGTAGTGAACACGTTGTGCACATAACAATAAAAATTAAATAATAATACAAAGTGGTATTTAACACAAGGTATATACATAAATGTGAATGTGGTTATTGTTGGAATATTATCGTTGTATGTATGTTTGCCTTTTATTCAAGTCCGTCTAAACCTAATTGTATTGAAATTTTACACACTAAGGCCGTTTTTCAGTGCTGAGTTAACCCACTTTTATACAAGGTGGCGCAAAAGTAATCCTCCTATCAGAAAATGCTATAAATTTGCGATTGGCCCCTAATGTCAGTTCTGTTTTGACATTTGTGTAGTAAACACATGCGAAATACACGTTAATAAACAATGTTACGCTACACTGCTCCAGAACGCGGAATATTGGTGACTATTTAAGTTTTTTCATTTTTTTTTTAAAATTACAGCCAAAAAACATCGGAAGGTTATTTTTGCGCCACCTTGTACGATGTCTCCAAAACAAATGATTTGATAGACCATATATTTGCACCACCATAGGTGTCATCACGGGACACTGCTTAATAAGTAGACACGCAGAAAGGCTAGGCCTCTTCTCAAACGACTTCTGTATGGGAAGAAGAAACAATACTTCATCTCCTTTGTAACTGGCCCAGCCCTATCAAACAAAAGAAAGCTATACTTTGAAGCTTAATATTTTCAAAATCTCAGTGATTTGGAAAAAACGGAAGTGAAAAGCCTCCTCCGCTTCATCAAAAGCTCAGAATGGTTTTCCCACGGATAGTAAGAAGAATGGACAAGATCCACGTGTTATCACAATGGGCCAAAATGGTCTAAGTGTGCTGGCGAACGCTGGCAGCCACGCTAACCTTATCTAACCTCATCCGAAGTTAACTAACCATGGAATAAATTAAATAAAGATTTAACTCATAAAGCAGTTTTTCAGTGCATGCTTAAATTTGACTCCGTGTGTGGTGATTTCATTTGGTAGCACTCATGATTTATCGTTTTTGCTGTCAAAAAGTTATCGAAATGTATAGAATCTGCAATAGCTAAGTTATCAGCTGTTTGGTTTCTTTTTCCTCATATAAAATAAAATGCTTTTGTTGCGATCTTACAAGTCTTTTTCTTCTTAAAACAGTTACACTCAATGTTCAAAACAATTTCGAGTCGCTGAGATCTGCATCTGAATAATATATCGTACACGTATTTAGTTTCTAAAAATTAAAAAAAATGTCCACATAAATGGAATTAACAATAATGATTAGATATTTTTGACAGATGATAAAACAATCCGTAAAAAATATCTGATCATTTCATCCCTTGGTTTATTCACCAAACGCAGCAAGTAAACTCAAAATTAACTCTTGATTTAAATTGAATGAAAAACTACTTTTTTGAGTTAACTCGAGTTTAGTCCTGAAACTAGGATGATATCGCACTGTAAAACCGGGCATAACAGTTCAAAAGATGAGAAAAAAAATCGCTATCTTCTTAAAAAATATTTTTTTAATAACAAACGGATCATATATAAGTTACACATTTATTTAAAATGCTAAGGGTGGGCTATGCAGGGCGAGCATTGGTCAGCTAATATAATATAAAAGGTCCGAGAAAACTTGGACATATTTTCCCAGATATTCAGAAGTATTTCATGTTTGAAAAATACTTTAAACAAATCTACTTTCGGTATATACAGGCAATAGTGTATTATCCTTGTTAAAATTTTTAGGAAATTGAGTTGTTTAAAATCATTTTTTGAACTAATGAGTTCAATGAAAATGATTTCGTAGCGATTTCAAGAAAATCCATTTTTTTTATTACCCTGAAAACACATTACACACCTGAGTAAACTTTTTTAAAATTTGTTTTCTTTAAATTCAGCGTTAAAGACCTTTATTTTTTCGCTTGAATTCTGACTACCTATACTATATACTAGGTTTCAATTGAATCAATCCGGCCATTACATAGATATCAGTAATTTTCGTTATGCAAATTTTTAGGAACAATTTTCTAATGCCATCCTTTACTAACATCATTAGAGGCGTTATCGATATAATCATTTTTAAAAAAAAAATGTTATATGGGACAAATTGTTAATTTTAGAGCTAGCATTCCAATTCCGAAATCCCCTTTGTACGACCATCAACATCACACATACCCTAAATTTCTATCAAATGGTCCGTATATAGGTAGTTTGGGTTTGGACGGCATTCTTGGACGGCAGGCATAAATTTTTTAAAATTATTATCTTAGACTCTCGATACCACAAAACCCAAAAAATTGTCGAAATCTCAACTTTGAATGTTGGCGCCATCACAATATTTCACTATGCCACGTTTGGAGCATGTAAGGAAATAACTATCATTATTTCCTTTGATTTAAAATAGAAATTTATTTTAAAATTTAACTTTACTTACGAATTGATAAACAATTTGTTTAAAGTACGCAAGAAGTTAAATCTAGTTATGTGCCCAGCCTTTGCTTATTCTAAAAATGTAATAATTTTTACATAACATCAAATAACTCATTAAGAAATATGATTAATCAAAATTTAAATTAGACGTTGTATTAAAATGGTAACTACGTATGTTTTAACTTGTTTAATCGGTTATCCACTCATTAGGGCATCGAACTCGTGTTAAATAATCATCGATAAACGAGCGGATTAATCAATGGAAATGTAAGCAAGGTCACACTTTTCGTGTGAGTAAATGCGATTTTATTTATTTGATTGTCATATAGTTATCTATGCGCCCATATTCTTGTGTAGACATGTATTATTTAGACGTTTAAATCTTTAATTAATTGCCAGCCATTTGCATAAATTATGATACCGTCTCATTTACATAGCATTAGGTATAGCGACACGATAACACGTTGTGACTCTAATGGTGTTAAAGTATATATTGTTAAATTAGTAATAAAATCGTATCTAACAAATGGCTACAGCAGTTGACACCTAAGGTTTTGTGTCAATTGGATAAAAATGTTAATTCAAATGTTATCCTGAACTAGAGGTTGTCATTTTTTGTCGATCTCAATTAGTCAAAGGCGTTTTGGAGTTTTATCGCACCGAAAAGATTCTTCACTCGAATTGCATTATATTTAGAAACAAAAAGATAACAGATCAATCTACAATCCATTATTTACAAGGTGGGACAAAGTAATGGCATAATGTCAATGTTCTACCATTTTATCTCTTTGTTGCTAAAAATAAATAAAAATTTTTGGCGCAACATTCTCGTTAGTACCCAGGGCCTAACTTCTTCACAACCATTCATGTATGCATGTGTACGTCTTGCACGATAGCCGGACCTCCTGTTTTATGCCGAATCCGAACGGCTAAGTTGAGATAAGCTTTGGCTGATTTGTCAGATCATCACGAGAGGAGGGCCAGTAAAAAACCGCGGCAGTTCATCGCACTAACCATCGCGTCACTGAGCCCTATCATTTTTTCTAATGGCGGTAAATGTCATTATGCTTAGATAGATATATAAAATCAACCTTGTGTCATGAATTGTACATCTTCAAACCCTTTTTTTAGTTTTTAACAATATGGCAGCCAAATCACATTATGGGATTACTTTGCTTTATCTTGGTTATGTGGATGTCATTTTTGTGTGAATAAAATTTGTTAGTTGGCATTTGACAGAGACAGAGAGTAGAGCATCTAATAAGAACAACGTGTTGAAGGCGTTATTAGGCCGGACGGCGTTATTAGGCCATATTTCTTTGAGGATACCATAGGCAATGTTGTGACAGCTGCTGGGACATGTTGGATCAATTAGGCCACAGAACATGTGGTTCAATTTTTCCCGGCCAAATAATGTCAAAATGTGGAGATATCGACTGGCCTCCACGATCCTCAGATTTTTCACCTCTCGATTTCTTCTTATGGATTACTTGAAGGAAAAGGTGTACATCAACCAACCAATCTTAACCTCGATGCTTAAGGAGAAGAATATAACCGAAATTGCAGAAATCACACCAGAAGTGCTTTAAAGAGCTCGATTTTGCATCAAGGTCAGTGGCATCCGCTTGACCGACATCATATTCCATACATAATGCACCCTGTACATCCAAATGCATGCTAATTTCGTTATTGACCAGCTGAATATTTTAGATAGATATTGCAGAAATCACACCAGAAGTGCTTAAAAGAGCTCAATTTTGCATCAAGGCCAGTGGCACCCACTTGACCGACATCATATTCCATACATAATGCACCCTGTACATCCAAATGCATGCTAATTTAGTTATTGACCAGCTGAATATTTTACAATAATAGTATTGCAACATTTTTGTTGTTTTTACATAAACCAAACTCCTGTCGGATAAGTAAGCCATATACAGATCAGATATATTCATATTATCAAAAAATGTTCTATGGCTAGGTTAAGCCATGAATACTACCTGACCTGGTTCATTGAGCTTGCAATATGATTTACAACACAAACTTATTCAAGTAACCAGACCACCACCAAATGAAATAATTTTCGATAATGTTCCTTACACGTTTTGGATAACAGAAATGTACTGTTAAAATTTAAGCTCGCTTCATCCGAAATCCCTTTCTGACCTTAATTCGTTTTCACACATTCATACATACTCCTTCTACGTTTTTTGCTCCTGATCCATGAAAATTGCACGAATTTCCAAATGTAACCAAAACATTGTTTTGGAAAACCTTGAATCCCATTTGCCCTAATGGGATAAGGAGTCTTTACGAACTATCCTATGTCATGTAGAGCAAATAGACACCAAAACTTTGGCCAACAGAGTCTTTGGATCCCATCCAGGTGGAAGATGTAGTAAGGGTCATCCCCACCTTAAGTGGCAAATGAATTGCACACATGTAGACAGCTAGCTAATGACAGGCTTGATTGTAGAAGCCTAGGATCACCTCGAAGAAAATCAATGCAAGATTGAGAAAATTGACTTTGAAAACATGCTTAATTCCCTTGGAGAAAGTTTTGTCATCGGAGAGGACTTTAGTGCAAAACATTTATGCATATCACAGAAAGGAAGAATGCTTTACAATGTGGGCAGAAAGTACTAAACCGAATTTTACCCATCGGGAAACCCATCATACTGACCAACTAATGTTATTAAAATACCGGAATTAATAGATTTGTTTCATTGTAAAAGGTCTGCCATTCTATCAATTCAAAGTTGAAGAATGCTTTCATCTTTTCTCTGATCATTCCCCGGTTATTCTATCAATGAACCTTGTAATCAACGAGCGAGTCACTCATTAATAATGAAAAACCTTCCAGACTAACAAACGGGAAAACCAACTGGGTAGACTGCTAAAGCGATATTGAAAATAATATTCGACTTATCTGCAAAACCTAACCGCTAGAATGGAATCGAATTGTTCGCTCTGGAAAGCAGTTAGAGTCATTAAACGGCCAAAAAACGCTGTGCCAGCAATTAGGGTAACTCAAGACGCTTGGGCAAAAAGCGATAAGGAAAGGCAGACGTTTTTGCCGCATATAGTGACTAAACATTGAAGCCACTTGATGGCTTGATCTCATGTATTCATGTATTCGAGGCTACAATCGATAATTATTTAGTAAGATAAGGAAGTACTTTCGAGCCCAAACGTTAAATATAGAAACTGAAGCCTGAAAAAAGCTCCGGATTATGACCTGATTACAGGAGGACTTCTTAAAATTTTGCCTCGGAAAGCGTTAACTATACTTCTTTTCATTATAAGTAGTGAAATTAGATTAGAAATGGAAAGACGCGGAAGTGATTATGGTTCTAAAACCAGGAAAATATATAAATGAAATAAAATCAGTGGTCCATGTAACGCGTGGTTAAATTTTAAGGGCCAATATTGAATGTGAACCACACCTAAACGTCAAGTTTTTTTCTGCATTTCATTTGACATTTCTCAATTTCAGACTAACTTAATTTGAATTATAGAAAGATACATAATCGAGCAACGCGTAAAAGTTAAGGCTTATCATGAAATTGGGCGTTCAAATCGAAATATCGCGCACTTCGTGATTTTTTCGGTCAACTTAATCGTCCAAATGTGCGTGCAATCGGAAAAATCTTGCAAAAATTTGAGCAAACCGGGTCTGTAGAAGATGTGAAAACACCAGTGCATGCTCGTACAGCTCTAAAGCTCGTCGTTGATGAACATTATGCATAAAGACTTGCATTTACACGCTTTTAAGGTGCAATTGAGTCACGAACTAAAGCCTCTTGACCATTTCAAGCGTCGTCAATGGTCAGAATGGTGGCATGAAATGGCAACATTGGATGATCAATTTTCGAAGAAAATCATCATCATGAGGCACATTTTCACCTCAGTGGATTCGTCAATAAGCAGAATTGCCGCATTTGGGCGAATGACAATCCAAGAGTGGTTGTCGAAAAACCAATGCACCCACAAAGAGTGACTGTTTGGTGCGGTTATGGGCTGGCGGCATCATCGGGCCATTATTTTTCCAAAATGAGTCGGTCAGGCAGTTACTGTGAATGGTGCTCGCTATCGTGAGATGATAACGAACTTTTTAGGCCGAATTGGAAGATGGATGTGGACGATATGTGGTTTCAACAGGACGGTGCCACTTGCCACACAGCTAACGAAACAATGGCTCTTTTGCGCGACAAATTCAAAGGCCGTGTTATCTCACGTGGTGGCGAGGTCAATTGGCCGCCAAGAACATGTGATTTGACACCATTGGACTTCTTTCTTTGGGGTTATTTGAAAGAAAAGGTGTACGTCGATAAGCCAGCAACAATTCAAGAACTAAAGGATGAGATGATTCGGCACATTAACGGCATAGAACCTCAATTATGCCTCAGCGTCATCGAAAATTTGGACCATTGGATGGAGGTGTGCCGCCGATGTCGCGGCGGTCATTTGGCCGATATTTTATCCCAAACATAATTGAACCATACCAATATTATCATAATAAAAAGAAATGATATTAATTTCCTAAATAATTTGTGTTTTATTCAAAATCAACATCGGTCCTTAAAATTTAACCACCCTTTACATCGAATTACAGATAAAAGAAAGTTTTGCTTAGCCTTCTTGACGTCTCGCAAGCTTTTGACATTGTGTGGCACAAGGGCTTTAAAATACGTGTGAAACTTGGAAACGAATATTCGGTGTTAAAAGAAATAATGGCAGCTGAAACACAAGGTAAATTCTATTCACTTCTCATATGTTTGCCAACGATACTGCTATAATAGCAGCTGGGACACAAATATAGGAAACAAATATGAAATTACAAAACGCTCTCAACGAGGTTAATGAATGGCCAAAATCCATTAATGGGCAGATTTTTCGTAAATTCGGACAAACAATTTGCCTGTATTTCAAAAGTAGGTTCTATACCCGTTTCCAATGGAAGCGAAATATCTAAATATAAAAATGGAAGTCGCATATAAAAAAGAAATGCGAAGGACTTAAATATAAGTGCAGACAAGTGTACTGGTTGCTTGGAAAATATTCTAAGCTTAACCTTGATATAAGGCTGCTACTCTACAATACCGGTTTGGAATTTAGAATTTTACATAATTTTGAAAACAAAATGTTAAGATCATTCCCAATGTGCCGTGCTACATAAAGAACGAAGATCTATGCAGAGATCTGGGCATTTCCGAGCTAAGGTTAGGTTTTAATGGGTTGTAGTGCTTAGGTGAGCCGTCAAATCCACAGAGGCCTACGTGAGCCCATAGCGATACCCTTTATTGTACCCAGAAAGAAAGATGCGTTAGTGAAAAGAGTGATAATTAGGTGATGTAATTGATTCATCCAGACTTGCAGCAGAAGCTGACGATCTGTCAGCTTCAGCTTCTTCGAGGACTTGACTAGCTCCGTCAACTCCTCGTAGTAAAAGCTGCGGAGGAATTTGTTACGGTTATTGCTGATCGCGATGCAG
Organism: Rhingia campestris; assembly: GCA_932526625.1. NCBI lineage: Eukaryota > Metazoa > Arthropoda > Insecta > Diptera > Syrphidae > Rhingia > Rhingia campestris. The sequence continues at coordinate 222,929,726 of OW052182.1, forward strand.
TGACACAGTATGAGGACGATGTGGACGATGTCCTCCCCAATGTCCTCGCATTTCCTGCATAGTTGGCGCGAGTCAGTTAAGTTAATTCTATGGGAGTGTTTAGGTAGCAGATTATGGCCTGTAACTCTCACCGCTATAGAAATGGAAGCTCTGTTTAGAGCTATAAGCTTGCTAGATTTGCTACCGCTTAATTCCAGCCAAAGGTCTTTAGTATGTTTGCATGTGTTAATGTTTTGTAACTTAGATTTTGTTTCACTTTTCGTGAATCTGGTTATTTTTTATTTTTTATAAAGTAAGTGGGGTTTTAACCCTATTGTCGCATTAGGAGATGCACATGGCCGATCCTAGCTCGCCTGCTTTCTCGTTTCCTGGAACGTTATTATGCTATTATGTCCCGCGGTTAAAGGTGAAACGAAATTCTTGATGAAACAAATTTATTCCATCTTCACATTCACATTCACATTCATTACAAACTGCGCTATAAATTGCGGGAAAAGCAGACAATCTCAGACAAGAAAGTTACCTGCTTGATGAAAAAAAAAGCTAGATACGTCGCATACGTAGTTGCAATACAAATACAAAAAGGGTGGAGGTTTTAGTGAGTAAAAATCTAACACTACTGTGAGCACGTGCTCATAGTGTCTATGAAGATTTCTACCAGCCCACAAAAAATAGACTTTTCCATTTCAATTAAGCTTAATATGGTTTCTTCAACACAGGAAGAGCTATTGGAATAAACAGACGTTAGGACATAACTCTTTTGTCTTGCAGTTAACGAGGACAAAAATGGATCTGCATTACCCTAAATGTTACTATGAGATTATTGGCCTCCCTATCTCAACCTATTAAACCTTACCTTAACTAAGTCAACCTATTCAATGAAATCTACTTACTTAAGCAAACATTTTTTCAAAGAATAATCAAGAAAATTAATGAAGGACTGCGGGGAATCAAAGCTAGAAGTAACGCTGCATATAGGCCCACCACTCTATATAGAAAAAAATATATATAACAATAGGTCATAACATAAATAATATAGAGGTTGCTAAAACGTCCTAATCCACTTTGATTATAGCACAAAATCCACCATTGCATATTTATTGGCCTTAATATTTAGAGGGTACTCTTTTTTTCCATAACTTCACACCAAAAACCAAGTACCATTTGATTATAATTAATCGACTCAAGTGCACTAAAGTCGACAATTAGAAATACAAAAAAAATACCAAGAAACTTTGCATCAATCAGGCAACAGTTCCCAAGCTCATTCTAGGTCACGACAGTACAAAATACACGTATGTACAATTGTACACGACGAACGTTCATCCAACTCCCATGAATCATCATCATCGTCTTCGTGGTCTTCGTCCCGTGAATAACCTCAATCGAATTTCGATCCCAAAAATATCCAAGTTTCCGCCGAACCCATCTGCGAACATGTCAAACACCCAATTATTCAATTCGACACGTATACATGTAAATTGCTGGCAATTCAATCAGAAAACCGTCAGGAGGAACCCCAGAAAGGGTTCGCGTCGTTTGCTTCCCATGTTTCGATATGCGAGAGACCTTTAGCTCAATCAGAGATCGGGCACAGATACCATTTCCGTCGGGGCATTGTTGTGTCCATCACAGATGGCAAAAGCGCGCAGAACCTTCACTCAATTGCCTCAAAATCTCCTCAGCTGTCCAAAATGTTTATTTGCTCCAAATGGGGGCTCAGCATTGAGTTGATTTCCCACGATTCGTCGGACCACGTCGAGCCTGCCAATAATTTGCCACCATTTATCCATTTTCATCGGAGAACACTGTCACTGTGGTATTCGGTGAGCTAACCGAATTTTCGTTTTTAAATTCAAGTATCCATAGTTGCAAGTATCCTGCATCCTTGGCTCGGCGTGGTCGGTGTACATTCATAACAGGGCGCACGATTAATAGCCTTAATTATTGACACAGCTTGGTAATGATGCGAGCATTTTTTATGTGTCGATTGGAACAAGGCCGAGAAAAATGATTACAAACGAACCCCCGGCAACAGTCCCGAAATCACTGCATAGAGGGGAAGACAACAAAAGTCAGACTACGACGACGACACGGACGCAGACGTCCACGAAACAAAGGAAAAATGTGAAAGCATCGGGAGATAAATTGTATTGGCACAGTCGCGCAGAAGTATCAACCTAATGTAAATTTTCTGTGGGATGTTAATGTTTAACGAATTAACGAAGAGAAACAGCGGCGACTGATCAGATCATCACTTTGTCATACTCGGCGGGGGTTATGATGGAGCCCCTTAGATCGACGACGATATGACGGGATGGGACGTTACCTGGTTGATGTGCTGTGCTGGTGCCGCGCTGTTGTGATCGAAGAATTCCGCTTTGATTTTACGGAGATCGCTCCCCGACACGGGCTCGGCCATATCACTCCGAGATATTGAATTACAATTAGCATATGGATCGTGCGTTTGTGGTATTTGCACGCGCTAATCATCAAGCAGGCAAGTGTGTCCTCCGTGTATCGGTATCGGTAACAGTGACAGTGACAATGACGTGGACAAGCTTGTTTACTTGTTGCGCCATGGCCAGTTCCCATGTTTAGTCATCTTTGTCGTCCGTCTATCGCGGAGTCGTAAATGTTTCACTCGCAACAAAATGTTGCACGCTGCAGCCGGTCGTGCACAAGTGTGAGCTGGAACCCATCGACCATAAATCATTCCACCCATAGGGCTGGTGGATGATGCCAAAGGTTGATTTTGAGTCATAGCGGTTTTGGCGGTGCGCGCGCATGCCCACACAGAAGACGGCCAACCGACCGACGACGGAACGAGCTGACGACGACGGAGGAGACGTTTCTGTCCAGGGAGAGCGAACGATGATGTTGCAGGTGACCGCATGTGATAATCACATGGTTGCCTCTTGTAGCAATTAGTGGTCCGTCGCCATAAAACCTAAATTGTGGCGCTGCGGTTTTCTCCTGATCTCCGGCCATCAGTCTTCGTTTTATTAACGCAATTTATTCAACGGTGCGCAGTCGAAATATTGCGGTCAATGTGTGAGGTTTCCTTTCATTTTACGGAAATAAACAAAAATTGAGTGGGACGTGCGGTCGTAACCCAATGCTATTACAAAAACACACCAGCCAAGAAGATAAAAACAGAAAACAAAACCAACCGTAAAAACAAGTCAACAACGCACACAATATCGGACGGATGGCGAGTGGAATAATGGACGGGTCTACAAGCGCAACCACACGATAGACAGCAGAAGGAGGCAACTCAGCGACAATGTGCTAATTGGAAATGGAAAGAGAGTATACCCGTATGCGTTTATTGCACAATTGACGCCATATTAATAGATTAACAATTAATTACGATCGATAGGGCGTAAAATGAGTCGATAAGTGGAAATGTTGACACTAATACCGGTGGATAGTGTGCTACTTGTCGACATTAAGAGCTAGGAGTTTTATTTCATTATCGAATGCAGCTTATTTATATTTTTAAATGTGAGCATGCCTTTTGCAAAGGCATTAGCAGTTAATTGTATCGGTTCATGCTTCCTATAGAAAAGGAGATAAGAGGTAGATAAATAATTTATTTCATCACCCACAAATAATGTAAAATTGGATTAAGTATTGGAATTATTTCAATTTCATTTCAGCGAAAGACACAAAAAAAAGGCGAATTTTGTTTAAACGAAAGAGTTGATGTACGAACTGCTTGGTTTTCGGGTTTTATATACAAGGTGGCGCAAAAATAACCCTCCGATGTTTTTTGGCTGTAATTTAAAAAAAATGATTGCTCAAATACATAGTCACCAATATACCGCGTTCTGGAGCAGTGTAGCGTAACATTGTTTATTAACGTGTATTTCGCATGTGTTTACTACACAAATGTCAAAACAGAACTGACATTAGGGGCAAATCGCAAAATTGATAACATTTTCTGATAGGAGGATTACTTTTGAGCCACCTTGTATTTGTTATTTCCTGAAAACTATCGAGTGTATGAACATCTTCATAAAATGGAATAAATTACAATGTAAGTTTTACTTTTATCGCCAGCCTTTTTGTTTTTGGTTCCCTTGTTATTCATGGAAATGTATTTCCATCCAAAAAGGCAGTTCATCAGAAAATATTAGAAAATGATCTCTTCGTTCCAGCAGCAATCGATTAATGGCCCTTATATTGAGTCATATGGATCATATGTGCATCTCAAGGGTAAACATTTTGCGAAATATGGTTTAACAAATCCCTTATTTCTTACTTCGACAAAAAATCGAGATGCGTGGTTCCAACACATGTTGTTTCATCCTATTGTTTCAATGCGCGTTATTTGTATGCGAACCTGCAACGATGAAGCAGAATCATGATCAAATAAAGGATGTTTATTTACTCCGCTCTTTAACTGCATATGATTGTGCATTAATAGAAATATTTATTTCATTGCAAGTTCCATTATTCGATTGATCTAAAAAATGCTTTGGTACGTTTGGTTCATGTCGTTATTAGTTCCGCTATGTACTAATGTGATACAACTGCCTGTCTTGTGAGTCGTTCAAATGTCTTGGATTGATTTTGCTATACGAACGTCTTGTTTATATCTGTAAATGGTTAAACCATCCCCAAAACTAAATATATAGTTGTTTTCCCCAAAAAAATTATTAATGTGGAAAAAAAATAATTGTTGATATTTGAGCCTTGAATATGAATAATTTCTAAAAAAAAAAAAAGGGGAAGCCCAGTGCCTATAGTCCAACTTTTTCAGGTTGTATCCTATATCCAGAAGTGGGCATTCTATAACAAATAGCCATGAGTGTATACCTGCTGCATCATTGAAGTGAACACTTGTTCCAAACATAATGTCGGGTTTTCAGAAAACATTCTAACGATTGAATAAGAATTTTTGTCTTGTTGTAGCGATCAGTCAGTTTTTACTAAGGAAGGTCATGCAATTCTTTTGAAAAATGTCCAAATATGTATTTTTTCTCTTCCGTTGGAAGCATTATTTGTGGATTTTCTCTTTTGATTACCAATGTTTCAATGATTGATAAAAAAAATTATCCTCCTTTTGCTCATTGTTTTCTGAACTATGGTTTGTGGACGATTTAAAGAATATATCCATATCCAAAAGAATATTGATATGTTGTAATGAAATCACTACCTTTCAAACGTTTAACCATTAAGCCGAATTCGGTATCGGTGCCTATATCATGGAAACATCTAAATTCTTTTTCTGAAACATTCTTCTCCATAATGTTAGCCATGTTTCCTCCTTAGATCAAGATTTACATTACCATAGCTAGCCACACAGGAAGAACCTATTAGTACCTTACAAGACATATAGTGTCGAAAGTCAGAAGGTGTGGATAACAAATACAAATACGACAAACACTTAAAATGTAAGAAAGGAGTAAACGAAAATCTACAATGCTATTTACTGATGGACGGGAAGTCATCTTCCGCTGTCTTTCCTGGAATAGATTCGGCACATTCTTGTGAAAGGATTAATAATTACTGATTTGCCGATGATACAAGTTGGACTGCACATTGGAAGATATTCAAAATCGAAAATTAAGTCAACACACGTTCCAATGAATGTATATAAATAGAAAATAGGTTAATACATTGATCAATTTATATTAAAAGAACCCTCATGTCAAAAGGAAATACTTGACCACAGTTTTTTTAACATATTCTGGAAAACTTTATAACACAAAACACATTAATGGATTCGTGACATTTTTAAAACTTTATGTATCGATTGTAAGCTTACTTTAATAATTTAAAAGATACTAACTCATTGACGGCGTAACAGAAAAAAATGCATTGGTCTTACAAAAATACTGAAGTACCATTAATGCCCTTGGTTAACCTAATATAATAAGAGGTTTATCAAGTTAGCCTAACTACGGTCGGTTTAATGTGAGATCATTTTGCTTCCCCGGGGAGTCATCCCTGTTGCTTAACTTGTGCTTCAGAACCATAAGGTCAACTTGAACTCGAGAGTTTTATAGCAATTTGGAAACTGCTTTTATTTACCATTCAACAGTTGACCATAACACCATTGGATATTTGTAATAGATGTCACATAATTTGTCATTTTTTGTAGGAAGTTTTTAGTTTCCCAAGTATAAGTAGTATAGGGAAGTACATATTGTGATAGTGCGAACATTTGGAATTGAGTATAGCGTCTGTGATCTACAGTATGTTATTGATACTGGAGCTCCATTTAATTACTTAGTCGATTTTCCTGAAATTGTGTGTGTTTGTGTCATTTCTGGTCATACAGAGTACCCCCCAAATAAGTATTTTTTCTATAGTCAATTTTTTTTCGATACCGATTCTAACAATGTTGATACAAATGAAAAACTAAGATTCTGCAAGTATAGGGTTTTTTAGAGGCATATAACTTTCAAATTTAATAAAACAAAGATGATTTCTTTGTTTGACATGAATTTTACTGTATTTGAAAGATAATCCTTTGGAATTATAATTGAAATATGATTTCTGGCAAATGACCGCCACGACTGGCTCGGACGTAGTCTCATCTGGAGGTCCAATTTTCGATGATTTTTTTCAACATTTGTGGCCGTATATCGATGTTCGCAAGTTTTACCAAAGTGTAAAACGTCAAAGCCAAGGATACAAGGCTCGAACAGAATCCTGTCGAGATGAACAAGGAAATATTGTAGTTGAGACACAGTCGATGCTGAGGATATGGAAGAACCACTTCTGCAGACTGTTAAACGGCGATGACGAACAACATTCCGCTGGCAGGCAGAACGAACCATTCAATATTGGCAACGACAGCGAAAACTGCCAACCACCCGACCTGAGTGAAGTGAGGATAGCAATATCTAAACTCAAGCTTAATAAGGCTGCCGGAAATGACGGTCTTCCCGCTGAGCTTTATAAGGCCGGCGGAGATGACTTGGTAAGTAACATCCACCAACTCATAAGCCAAATCTGGTCGGATGAAAATATGCCTGAAGAATGGAACCTCAGCATCGTTTGCCCGATCCACAAAAAAGGAGACCCTCTGAACTGCGCCAACTACAGAGGCATAAGTCTCCTCAACATCGCCTACAAGATCCTATCTGCCGTAATATGTGAACGCCTGACACCGTTTACCAACAACCTGATTGGCCCTTATCAGTGTGGTTTTAGGCCAGGTAAGTCCACAACCGATCAAATTTTCACACTTCGGCAGATCCTGGAAAAAACTCAAGAAGTCCAAATCGATACCCACCACCTATTCATCGATTTCAAAGCCCCATACGACAGCATTTATAGAGATGAACTACACAGAGCCATGTCTAGTTTTGGTATACCGCCCACACTCGTCCGCTTGTGTAGGATGACGATAGAGAATTCTCGCTGCTCCATCAGGGTCGGAAACGACCTCACCGACGCATTCGATACCAAAAAAAGATTTAGGAAAGGCGATGCGCTGTCATGTGACTTCTTTAATCTGATTCTTGAGAGAATTGTACAAAACTCCAAAGCCAACACCAGAGGCAGAATTTTCCAAAAGTCGGCTGACGATATTGACATCATTGTTAGGACTCAACGTGATGTCATAGCCACGTTTGCTAGTATAGAGAAGGAAGCGGCAAAAATGGGTTTAGCAGTAAATGAGGGTAAGACAAAGTATATGCTGTCATCACGAAAGGACTCACAACATCGACGAATTGGACAGAACGTCACCATTGACAGATATAACTTTGAGGTAGTACGGGACTTTGTCTACCTCGGCTCCGCTATTAACTCTGACAACAACATCTCGTCAGAAATTAAACGAAGAATTACTCTTGCCAACCGCTGTTTCTTCGGGCTAAGAAGGTAGTAAAGGCTTCACTCGAACTACTAAGGAGATCCTATATAAGACCCTGATCATCCCAGTCCTGCTCTACGGCGCTGAAGCATGGACCGTATCAAAAGCGGATGAAGAAATCCTTGATAGATTCGAGAGGAAAATTCTTCGAAAAATCTTCGGTCCCGTTTGCGTTGACGGGCTATGGAGACGAAGATTCAACCAAGAACTATACGAGCTGTACAGCGACATGCCCCTGGTCAAAAAACTCCGCATTGGACGTTTAAGATGGCTAGAACGAATGGACACCAATACTCCGGCTCGCAGAGTCTTCGATTCCCAGCCAGACGTCGGACGCAGTAGAGGAAGACCTCGCCTTAAGTGGCGCGCACAATTGGAAACAGACCTCAACCAACTTGGAGTGCGCAACTGGAGGCAGTTAGCTAAGGACCGGGCTAATTGGAGAGGCATGTTGGTTGAGGCCCAGGTTCATTCCGGACTGTAGCGCCACTTAAGTAAGTAAGTAAGTATATCGGCAATAACGCGGCGTATATTGTCCTCCAAGTGATCAGTCGTTTTGGACTTATCGGCGTAGAGTACCGAATTCACATTTCCCCACAGAAAATAGTCAAGCGGCGTTAAATTGCACGATCTTGGAGGCCAATTCACAGGACCAAAACGCAAAATTATGTGCTCACCGAACGTCCTGACCAGCAGAAGTATGGACCAATTATTCCACCAACCCATAAAGCGCACCAAACATTCTGTTTTCGTAGATGTATCGGTGTCTCAACTTGAGGATTCTCATCACTCCAAATACGGCAGTTTTGTTTCATTCAACCAAAAGCGAGCTTCATCGCTAAACAAAATTCGCTTATGAAAATTGGGACCAATGTCAATCTTGTCTTTGACCCTCTCAAATTTACGGCTTGCTAGGAGATCCTGCGGATTCAATTATTCCACGAGTTGGATTTTGTAAGCACGCAAACCAAGATCTCTGCGCAAAATCGTCCATAAAGCGGCTGGACACTTATCACATTCCTGTGCACGATGGCGGATAGACTGATTCGGGTCTTATGAAACCAAGTTTTTTTTAAAAAAATGTTTCTTGGTAAACAAAAAGATATATATATAATAAAATAAAATTATTAAATTAGATTATAGGCCGAAAGGCATTAGTTTTTAAGTTGTTATTATTTAATTTAGAGTGCCCGCAGAGGACCAGTGACCTTTCTGGTGAAAATAAAGGAATCATATAGCAATGATAAGGAACTTTTATACGGTGTTCTATAAGGATCAAAACTTGGACCAATTCTTTTAATTCTATATACAAATAAGTTGCTTCTGTTGTTCAAGAACTGTTTACCGTATAGGTGACTCGTTAGGTAGCCCTATAATCAATCAGCTAACATTCCTCGAATTTGAATTCTTTCCAGTGCAGTTATCAATTTCACAAGGTTGAGTATATTGAATGCCGACGTCCATGAAATCTACTAGGATATGATAGATTTTATCAAGACTTTCTTTTACAATTTGCTGAATTCCGCAAGAAGTTTACTGGTACTTTTTTATTTCTGGAAGCCATGCTGTTCGGTCTATAGTTACCTACTTGCTTCCATTTGCTCTGCCCTTGTAAATAGGACGTATATCAGCAATCTTTATTATATTTAGAACTAGCTGACCCGGCAAACGTTGTTCTTCCCTCAAATTTTAAAACGTATTATTGAATGATTTGAATTAATTTGATTTATTTATGTGTAGAGCCTTTACACTTAAAGATACAATATCTTATAATTTAGTGAAGAAACGAAATAATTATTTAATGGTACTCTAAGTAGATAATGGCAAATTTAATATAATAGTATAATAATTTCGGATATAAAAATAAGGTGAGGAATGAAAAATAAGCAAATTATATGAAAAAAAAAGGAAAATGATTATAGTGACGTAAAATGTTGCTAGAGCGTCTTCCTAAATTGGATTATGCGACTTGTTAGTCGAACAGTTAGGGGTGGATAATTTCACAGTTCAATAACATGAATTAAAAATTGGCACTTGGAAACTAAATAATTGCACCGTATCGGAACAATTTTTAATGTTCTTAAGAAATGCGCAAAAGGAATTCGGTTTATTAAATAAGGTGGTTGACGGATCTCTATAACATTATGCAGAAGTTTAACAGTCCTAAATTTAATAAGGTTATCCTGAGTTATGCCATATATATACTTAGAGAAGGTGGATATGTGGTCAAATCATCGACGTCCATAAATGTAACGTGCGATGATGTTGAATGCAACATTCAGCTTTCGTTTAAGATCGTAATTACAGTTACCAAACCAAAGAGCATAATTGGGACGGGACGAGTTTTAGCTATAATTATTTTTGTTGCAACTGGAGTTATGTGTTGGCAAGCAGAAAGCGTCCTTAAGCACCCGTACATTTTACCTAGAGCGAGACGTAAGTGATAGTCCCATGTGAGGTTATTTGTAAATGTACCACCTAGATTCCTTGCAGTATTTACAAACTTAATATCTGCTCCATTTAATTTAATTGGAGGAAAATATGACATGTCTACTTTAATCCTTGAAATTAAAAGACATTAAGATTTATTGGGATTAGAAGTAAGACCGTTTTTTCTGCCCAATGAAATATTGATTGGGGATCTTCATTAACTTCAAAGACACCGTTTTCAGTTAAACCAAGCCGGGAGCTATTGTAAAGATGAACATCGTCAGCATACTTGTGTATGGACGAGTTCTTGACATATTTTGGCAGTTCATTAATTTAGAGGGAGAACGAGAGTGGTCCCAGAATAGAACCCTGTGGAACGCCTTTATTTAATGGAATAAAGAAAGTCAGTCAGAACCATCGTTTTCTCCCTTGAACTTCCCTTTAAGTATTGTTTCTTCGATAACGTGTGCATCAGGTTTTTCACCGCAAGCCGAGTTTGCTGTTTCTAATGTCCTGCAATTGCTTTAAAGATACTTCTCCAGATTGGTCGTTCTGCAGATCGACACGCATGTTCGTAGTCAGTTTGTGTTTTTTGAAGTATTTCCACAAAACGTACGACTTCAAACAAATTACTGGCAATGTTAGCCGAAAATCACCTACCAACAGAATCATCGCACCACCAAACCATCTATGATTCTTTTTTAAATCATACATCGTTTTGTCTAATGCCTCCAAAGACTATTATGCGCCATTGTACACTCATTCCAAACCATCGCACTGTCCTTGGAAATGTTTTACGTTGGATTTTCATTGATTTGCATATTTAATGGCAACTTGAGTGCTGAATGGGCAGTTCAACCGCCGTCCAAAAATGTCGATGCAATTCTAATGAAGCAAGTCCAATTGCAATATCATTCTGCGAGCTTATCATTGGCAAACCCATTCGATCAAAAGAGTTTTTCCAGTTCTACCGGATTCGTCAAATAAAACCATCCCTCCAGTTTCCTCACTCATAACATTCATAAAAGTGTTGTATGCATATTTTTGTTGTCTATTCAACAGTGGAACATTCGTTCGAACTGGTTACCTCAAAACATCGCAATCATAAGTTCTTCGCTTCGCAACTCTTGATTAAAGGCGTCGTGCATCGGCCGATTGGTAGGTGTCATGTCTAAGTCAGATAATACCTTGTTCGACAAAAATCAATCAATATCAAAGCCTTTTTGTAAATTTCCTCACTTAATTGTAAATTTTGATGTAAAATATGTAAAATTGTAATACGCATCTGATCCAAAATATCATCACACATGGGATCTTTGTATTTGCTCCACAAATCAGTCGAAGTTGACGAAAGCACAGCATCTCCGAAGATGTAATCCCATTGAGTGTAATTCTCTAACAATCGCAACGTTGGTACGCAAATCTTGGAATGATGTTGGGCCACGAACGTTGACTAATAGTTAACACAAATAGAAGCACTCGTCTATTCGTGTGTACTTTTACATACGTTTAAATCGGTCAAGAAGTTCAAGGATTTTAGATTAATCAAAAAAGTGGGCGTACAAATGGGCATGACAATTTATTTTCTTAAAAACTTAAATTTAATTACAATGCACATAAAATAAGAAAAATAGACCCAGCTGTTCTCCGATTTTAGATAAATCAATAAAAAGTGTGCATTTTCTGTAAAAACCTTAGGCTTAAGTTTATAATTTTAGTTATTATCAGGGGAAAAAATACCATGGGCTTTCAAGTCCATAGCCCACATGTCATCAAATCCTGGCGATTAATTTATATCTACTGCTTTAATAGCACTTTGATAGCGTTAATTTCTTCTACGAAAATAGAATTTGGAATGAAAATATATTTTTTTGAAGACTAGATATTACCGCAATCATGGACTATTTTAATACGATAACTCAGCATACTCGTTGGAATGAGTTACTAAGCATTTATCAATCTGATATATTCTTACTATATTTTTAGGGCAGGAAAGTCCACAACCGATCAAATTTTCACACTTTGGCAGATCCTGGAAAAAACCCAATACCAAACCCAATACCCCCACCTATTTATCGATTTCAAAGCCGCATACGACAGCATTTATAGAGACGAACTATACAGAGACATGTCTAGTTTTGGTATACCGCCCAAACTCGTCCGTTTGTGTAGGATGACGATGGAGAATTCTCTCAAGGTCGGAAACGACCTTACCGACACATTCGATACCAAATAAGGATTTAGGCAAGGAGATGCGCTGTCATGTGACTTCTTAAATTTGATTCTTGAAAGGATTGTGCAAAACTCCCGAGCCAACACCAGAGGCACAATTTTCCAAAAATCTGTGCAACTACTTAGATACGCTGTCGAAATTGACATCATTGATAGGACTCAGCGTGATGTCATAGCCACGTTTGCTAGTATAGAGAAGGAAGCGGCAAAAATGGGTTTAGCAGTAAATGAGGGTAAGACAAAGTATTTGCTGTCAACACGATTGGACACACAACATTGACGAATTGGACAGAACGTCACCATTGACAGATAAAACTTTGAGTTAGTACAGGACTTTTTCTGTCTCGGCTCTGCTATTAACTCTGACAACAACATTTCGTCAGATATCAAACGAAGAATTACTCTTGCCAACCGCTGTTTCTTCGGGCTTAGAAGGCAATTTAATAGTAATGCCCTCATTCGAACTACTAAGGAGATCTTATATTAGACCCTAATCATCCCAATCCCACTCTAGGCGCTGAAGCATGGACCGTATCAAAAGCGGATGAAGAAAGCCTTGGTCAATTTGAGAGAAAAAATCTTCGAAAAATCTTCGGTCCCGTTAGCGTTGACGGGCTATGGAGACGAAGATTCAACCAAGAACTAAACGAGCTGTACAGCGACATACCCCTGGTCAAAAAACTCCGCCTTGGATGTTTAAGATGGCTAGGACATGTAGAACGAATGGACACCAATACTCCGGCTCGCATAGTCTTCGACTCCCAGCCAGACGTCGGACGCAATAGAGGAAGACCTCGCCTTAAGTGGCGCGTACAAGTAGAAACCGACCTCAAACAACCTGGAGTGCGCAACTGGAGGCAGTTAGCTAAGGACCGGGCTAATTGGAGAGGCATGTTGGTTGAGGCCCAGGTTCATTCCGGACTGTAGCGCCACTTAAGTAAGTAACGTGTTTCGTTGACTACTTTAGTTTTACTTCTGACAGTTTGGAAATTGTATTTTGGAAACATGTCATTAGCCTATTGACGTATAAAAAATGATGTGTTTGATATACACATATTTTACAAATTCGTATGTCTATTTGGCATCCTTAAATTCATTTTTTCACTAAACCCAAGTGCTGTGCTGGACCATCGATGTATCATTAATTTCATCACCAGCGAACTGGGCGGATACGACTTTTATATCTCATCAACAACATGAAATATATTAACCCGGAACTCAACAACTCAATTTTAGTAAAACACTCGAGTATTGGACCATGGATCCAAACAAACAAAATGATCGTTTTCTTTTAAAATAATAACAATTGGTTAAACGAAAAACTAATCGACATTGTTTCACAAAAATAATATAAATACGAGTCCGTTTAAAATACCCCACCCTCACCATACCAAATCTGCTGGGCTCTATCTGAGCCAACACATGCATTTCTATTGATTGGGAAAAAAAGTCATTTACAAAAAAATTCAAAAAAGAATAATATCTGTCTGCAGCACTCAAACACCCTTCTTACGTAACTTTGTTTTGATTTCGATTAAACATCGTTCCAAAACGATTTGTATAGGTTCTATTGTTGCGCCACAAACAATAATGTTTCGTTATTGCCATTGAAATGTATTGAATGCGCTGATTCAGGTTTTCATCAGAACAAAAACCCATGAAATAAAAAAATTGAGTAAAAAAGTCGACGAAGAACCCTAGAAGTTGCTGGTCGACAGAACAATACACACATATGTACAACATCTTCACGTCACAAAGGAATGAATGAAAGATATTCCCGTGAACAAAAATAAAATGATAATCAAGTCATGGCTATGGAAAAGAGGTGACGAAGACGGCTTTCGAGCTCTCGAACTCAACAGCGCGCTTCCAAGAACAAAATCACCGACCAGCATCGTTCAACAACTTATTTAGTTACGTCAAGGTGGTCAGCGGTCCGCCGATGCATTCTATCAATCTGCCAATTTGACGCTTCACTTAGTGCCAAACTGCTCCCGCTGCTGATATGAAAAAGCACTGCGAGCGCAGATTGACGTTTTGTCGATGTGTGTCTGGAAAGGGTGCGGCGGCAGGCAACTCCAAACATTTAAAATTGACATCAATTACAATGGATCGTAACGCGATTTCCTCTGTGAAAAGCCGCGGCACTCTTCAAAGTGTGTCCGATCTGCCGGTCAACCGTCGTCATCGTCGTCGTGGTTGCCGCCGCCATTGCCAAACACTGACAGACAGATCTACGGTGCATTTGTGTTTGCTGTTGTAAGTCTGTATGTCCATGAGTCCACCGCCCGGCCTGGTGCATCCTTTCACCGCCGACCGGTGCGGTGTGTCGTAGTTCATGTTGTGGCAGACGGCCCCGACCACTTCGATGCAAATTTTATGTTTCCCATTTAAGTTATTCAATTACAGCTTAGTTTTCGGCCATCTTGGCAAACATTTACCAAGGCGACTTCTAATCCGAATGTGTGATGGCCTGATGGGTCTTTCAGCGTGCTGTCGTCAATTATGCACAGCGCAGGCGCAGCGCTATAGCTGACCGAGTGAACATCTTAAATGGCGAATTAGTGCAGAAGATGCGTGCACCGAGTAAGTGCGTGGGCAGAAATTACA
The DNA here is from genome assembly GCA_932526625.1 of Rhingia campestris. NCBI lineage: Eukaryota > Metazoa > Arthropoda > Insecta > Diptera > Syrphidae > Rhingia > Rhingia campestris. The sequence continues at coordinate 222,944,835 of OW052182.1, forward strand.
TGATCACGACCGCTAAAATTGAAGACTCTCGCTACATGTGCATTTGAATGGAGGGTACGAGTAGGTATAGCGCGCGCAACAACGACAACCATGTCGACGACGATGTGAACGATGATGGCAAAGAATTTCGAATTCGACTTGAGCTGCAGAGCCTTCCTATGGCCTGGGCATGTTGATCGTCACCATCGCCATCGCGCTCAGCATTGTCTTGTAAATGGGTTCGCGATTGCATCGTGGTTGTTTTGTCTTAACGTCGACGTCGTCGTCGTTGTCGATGACGACGTGAACATCCCATCATTAGATATGGTATCTCGGCACTGCGTTGCCCTGGATGGCGTACTGGGTGCAGTGCAGGGCGCTCACAGGATGGTCCCATGCGAATTTATCAATGAAATCGCACTGGGCTTGCCCGCGGAGGGTGGAGGCCCATTTTCTCTTCCTTTCTTCCTTTCAGGGAGTGTCTCCAAGGGTATACTGCGCACTATGCCCGCGGGCACATTGCGAAAATCCATTTCGAATTGTTTGTGCCGATGCCATGTCGCGGGGTTACATTTTAATTAAATTGAAAGGAACGGAAAAAGGGACTTAATCAACCGTCATTGAGTCTGTGCTTATGTGCAATGTGCATGGTATTTCCAACCTAAGTCATGTTTATCTGCATTTCGGGAGGTTCCACATCCACATGTCATGTTTGATCTTCACCGGAGCGCGTGCAAACACCAAAAGTGGTACTGCAGACAATTGAAGACCAAATTGCGCGGTTACACATATCCGAAACCGAATATCCGATTAGGTACCTGCAACAGACCGAAAAGCAAACTCTCGATGAGATTAGGGTTTCACCGCACTAATAGCCAGTTGATTAGTTTGCATTTGATCCTAGCGACTTCGCACGTGTTCGTTAAAAGTCTGGTGGTTTCCGATACTTGCAGACACCATAATAACACCATAACCCTCCTATGTAACCTGTGAGCGCAAAACAAACGTCATCATTGCGTATACAAGTATTTGAGTTGGGCAAGGAAAGGAAAGGAAAAACGAAAATAAACATCGTCCTTTGCGAGTGTCAGTTGGGATCAACTGATCAATAATTTTACTTGCATAATGGGCGAGCGCATAAAATTTATTTCGCCGGATATGCCGCGACAGCAGCCAGCGCTGTGCTCTTCTTTGACTTTGACTCCTTAGCCGTGGCATGGTGGTGGTGGCTCTTAGTGCATGCACTTATTTATTGATTTTTTCGACAGCAAAAAAGCACACTGCTTGCAGTCCTCAAGAGGGATATAGTGAGTGTGAGAGAGAGAGGGAGTGCGCAAGCGTGCGCACCCCGGAAAGATAACTCAGACAGGCGAGCTGGCAAGACTGCATTGCAAGATATATTGATTCTAAAATGAACATCGACTGTAATCACGTCCAGCATTAGGCTTTTTTTCGCGCACACAGAGTGCTGCAACCCAGAGACCGGGGACGACAAGCAGCAAACAGCCGTGGAAGGAGCATCCACCTACCTACTACCATCGATGACTGCGTTCGCTGCGAGGGGTTGACTTATGGTTAGCTAAGTTAGCTCCGTAAATAGCCCCCTATAGAGTTGTTTGTAAGTACTCGAAATCGCTGTCCACCGCAGAGCAGATAAAATGCGATCGATGTGCATTGATCGCTGGCATATCGCATCGGTGAGCGATCCCGTACTCGTATTCTTACTCGTAATCGTATCTTCTAGTTGTGTCGTCGAGTCCTTTAATTTATGCATTTCACTCTCGTTGTGGTAGAATAATTTCCATGACAGGGCTTAATTCTTATTTATCATCAAACGATCTGATCTGTGACCACCGCGCAGTTGCGCATTGGCAAAGCCGCCGAATAGAGCCGATCCTCGCTGCATCAGCCGCCCTTTCAAACCGCAAATAGTCTTTAACCATCCGTCCGTCAAGTAAACAAATAGTCGTCGAAATTCTCAGAAAATATTCACGGCAATTCGAGAATTTTTTTTTTTTTTTTTTGGTTTTGATCTCATTAGCACCCATGCACCAGAAATGCACCAAAGATCGAAGCTATTAGGGTCTGCTCCGATAACCTTAATTCAACAACAAGCAGCAGGTAATCCCTGATGGTTTTCCAACGATTGATAAGAATCGTCTCCCGTCTCAAATTAGTACCTTTCCGCCCGCACGGTGTGTTTATCTCAGACCGCAATAAATTCCCTCAATAGCCCAGGCAATAATGGAATAATTTTGTTCGTTCATCCATTTCAGGGTGTTAGTGCTGTCAAATATTTGATTCGATTATTTTCGATGGAACCCACAACAATTGAACATCCTTTTGCTTCGTCGTTTATGGCGTGGACGAGGACGAAGACGAGGATAATGCAACAAACAACCCGAAGTGAGCCACTTATCAGGAGTAAACAGTGGGCAACCACTCTGCGCACTAGATACATTCGTTCGTAAATGTCACGTCTCAGCAATTGTGTGTGCGTGTGGCTTAATCCATTTGGCAAACCGAGCACCCATTCGATAGATGATCTCGGTCTGATTACGCGGAATTTATCGGCAGATCAAGTGCCTTCTATTTGGTATACTTATCTCGCATTTCCGTGTAAATCAGATAGATGAGGCATAATGGGCTGCGGATCGGCTTTCCCAATAACAGAATGGACTTAAGCTAGCTTAAGGGATTACACGCTGAAGTCAAAATTAGAGTCGGATGAGTTGATTTTGTCTTTATGGGCTTATGCGGGTCAGGTTGCAAGCCCGTCAATCTCAGGTTAATAAAGAAGAGACACGGATTTGATCAGTTGACCGGTGTTCGGCAACACCTCTGCAGAGACTCCTGTGGGAAATTATGCGTGTAATCTATTCTTGCAATTGGAATTGAAATGTGAACAGTTTCGAATGGTTTGACATAACACATAACAAATGAATGACATTCGGTATGAGTTAGTCGACAGAATACCAGAAGGAATCATAAGTGGATGTTGGTTGGGAATCGTTCGAAGTCGCATAGACTTAAAAATTTCGAAAGCTCTGATATTCCTATCGTGTCTGACACTTTATAAAACTGCAGACGTGACAATCAATATTAAGTCGGTTGAAGGTATTACACAGCATCTTTTACTCGATCCTAAAGAAAGGAGACCAAGGTTTTGACAACTTCAAGCGCTGTCATATGGTGTTATCAACATTAGGGCCACAATAATCCATACAAAAATTCACTTGATTTTCGCTGGGGTCAGCGTTGCCAGATTTTTTTCGGGCAAAGTGGGATTTTGAAACCTTTGGATTAAAAAACCGGATTCTTACGTCGCAAGCAAGAAGTTGTTTATTACTTATCCTCTAAGTTGAACAAAGTTTAAATTTGCATTGTCAGCTTCATATGAAGTTGCTTGCGAAAATTTTAAGCTATGTTTATCCAATGTTTCACAAAATACCTTTGTTATTTAGTCGGCTGTTTCATCATTACTCTCTACAAAATCTAATAATTTGGTTTGTATGCCTTTTTCAAAACTGAAATATCGCAGACACATTGGAAACATTTTTTGGTTTCCCTTTTGGTTTCTTTCAATTTTTTTAATGCATCCATCAAAACTTCTTTTGCCAATACTAACTATTGCTTCACTCTTCATCATACCACATTTAACATTACAGAGATAAATGAACATGTGTTGAAAGCGGGACTGTGCCTTTCGGGACATTTAATTTTGGCATAAAAATCGGAACTACTTACTTACTTACTTACTTAAGTGGCCCTACAGTCCGGGATGAACCTGGGCCTCAACCAACATGCCTCTCCAATTTGCCCGGTCCTTAGCTAACTGCCTCCAGTTGCGCCCTCTAAGCCTGTTTGAGGTCGGTTTCTACTTGTGCGCGCCACTTAAGGCGAGGTCTTCCTCTACTGCGTCCGACGTCTGATTGAGAATCGAAGACTCTTCGAGCCGGAGTATTGGTGTCCATTCGCTCTACATGTCTTAGCCATCTTAAACGTCCAATGCGGAGTTTTTTGACCAGGGGTATGTCGCTCTACGGCTCATATACTTCGTGGTTGAATGACACTCTGTTTCAACTCAAAGACAAACTGTCCACCTAACAACGGCACGAACAGCGCAATACCCAATGACGAAGTGTGATTATACGAATGTTTATTCCGGAATTCGAAGGAATCGGTGTGTATGTGAATAATAATAATTTCTCTTTATTGGTCAAAAATGATAAATCCGTTAAGCACCATTTGGACCAGAAATATTTACTTGGAATTGCTACAAATGGTAATAGCAACAAATTTCATTCAATTTAACCAAATAGTTTGGGATAAATTGAAAAATGTCCTTATTTGGCCTAAAACAAAAATCCGATATATGGATTTTCTTGAAAAAAAAAACTGGGGACGCAGTTTTGTTGGAACTATAAGTACACTTGTTCCAACAAAACTGAGTCCCCAATTGTTTTTAAAAAAGTATGTGTTAAGTGTTAAGTTCTAATTAACGACCAATTGCTAAACTCTCTTGCATACCGAAGCTATTTCAAAGCATCGTTTATGATATATTATTTTTTAATTGCAAATTCATCTTTTCTCCAAACCAACACGGATTAATTTAAAGGTTGGTTAACATTCACCAACCTAACTGAATTTGTATCTAACACTCTGTGTGCATTAGAGAATGGCAATGAAGTCGATGTTATTGCCACTGACTTTAGTAAAGCTTTCGATAAAATTTTACATGAAATCATTCTTTTTAAACTTTAAGCACAAGGTTTTCAACCGGGCTTAATTGATGGATTTAAATCCTTTCGATTTAAACGCCAATACAAATTTCGGTTTAGATGCTCTAAACTCGACATCCGGAGTGAATCAAGGTAGTCATCTTGGTCCATTGATATTTATTTTGTCTACATCAATGGCGTTGACTGTATCATTGAAAACTCATATTTATCTGTTTATGCCGATGACATGAACATCTTTAGGCACATTTTCAAAGAGATTTAAACAACTTTTCAACCCGGTGCCAAAAAAACTTCCTGGAGCTCAATTCCATCAAATGCCAGACCATGAAATGCTCCTGTAAGTGTCTCCTATCAGTCGCGAGATCCTATTTAATATTTGGTGAGCCCGTACCTAATTTGTTTTCATGGGTGATCTGGGTGTTATCTGTGACAGAGAACTTAATTTTCACTTTCATAATGATAACATCATCAGCAGAGTCAACTTCGCACTTGGGTTTGTAAAACCCTGGTCTAAGGAATTCTCGAACCCTTATGTCACAAAATCCGTTTTGCTTTACACGGTCTCCCCTCTGTAGACAGTTTTAATTTACCGACCTACGAGGATCGTTTGAAATTAATAAACCATCAATCACTTCAAAAGCGTCGTGAAATAGCCAGAATATCGGCTATTTCATTTTGCACATCAGCTTCTAGCAGAAAATATTGATTGCCCCGCTCTTCTAGAAATTATATCCCTCAACGCCAACTCCAAAAATGTAAGATCTGTTCCCCTCTTCCGATTCAAACTTCCACCGAACCAACTACGGCGACAACGAGCCAATGACATTATTACTGCGCCTGGCTAATGGGCATAGCTCCTTTGTTTTTCATTGTAGCAAACTTGCTCTACGAAACTCCCTTATGTCCACTACATCTACCACTACTCCTTAACCCTTTTTCTAATAAATAAATTTAGTAAGGTTAATTTAGTCCTAAGTTCAGCTTGTAAAGGGTGTTTGAAAGGGAGGGAGGTATGAAACTTCGAATTAAAATAATTAATAAAATTGTTTTAATGTCCATCAATTTGGCTTTATTGGAAGGATAATTTTATGCCATTAATGTTTAAATATGATTTCGGGTATGTGGCCGCCGCGACTGCTTCGAATAAAGCAAAGTCTAGAGGTCCTATTTTCAACAACTTTTTCGAGCATTTGGGGCTGTATGTCAGCAATAACGCCACGAATGTTGACTTCCAAGTCCCCTAACGTTTCTGGTTTGTTGGCGTAGACGAGCGACTTCACATATCCCCTAAGAAAATAATCCAATGGTGTCAAATCACACGATCTTGGTGGCCAATTGACAGGCCCATTTCGCGAAATTATGCGCTCATCGAATGTTTCCTTCAATAAATTGATTGTGACGTGCGCTATGTGGCATGTAGCGCCATCTTCGGTTATCATGGCTCTATACCGGTCTCCACTAACGGTAACTGAATCTCCAGCATCATTTTGGAAGAAGTATGGCCCAATGACTCCAGCAGACCATAGAGCACACCAATCAGTCAGTTTTTGTGGATGTAATGGCCTCTAAAGGGTCTCATGTGGATTCTCTTTACTCCAAATGCGGCATTTTTGCTTGTTGACGCAGGTTGAATAAAATGAGCCTCATCACTGAACAAAATTTTGCGATGAAAATCAGAATCGAGATCAATCTCATTTTCGGCCTCTTGCACAGGCTGGATTTTGTAAGGTCGTAAGTCAAGATGTTTGCGCAAAATCTTCCATAAAGTTGATGGACAAAGCTCCAATTGCTGTGCATAGTGGCGAATCGATTCATTCGGGTCCTCTTCAACACTTTGCTCTACAGCGGCAATTGTTTCTTCGGTGCGCACTGTTCGACGTATCTGCGGATGCGTAATACCACATAGAGTAAACGTTGTGCGAAAACGATCCATGGTTAACCGAATTAATTGCTCTGATGAACGATTATGTCGACCATAAAATGGACGGAGCTTATTTTTTTGAACACTATCAGATCTGTGTCGTAGCGAGCTTAATACAAGCAGCATCTACGAGCAGAGATTTGCCACAGCATATAATATGCATCCACAGGCTCATCATTTAGTGCATTTGTTAGTGGGACATAACAGAACATAGAAGTTATTAAGTTTGACAACACTAACAAAATCAGTAAACGATGAAATTACAATTTAGCTATATAACAATTTTACATACACTTATTATTACTCTAGCATACAATTTCGCAGAGTATTTTTTAAACTACATTTACTAACATGTAGTTCAACTACATCATTATTTGTATTATATACCCTACTCATACGACTAATGGCCTCATGCATACCATAGTTCTGTTTATGATTAGGTATATGTAACATATTTAATCTACGCAGGTTGTAGGAACCTCCCCGGGTATTAAAACCAATGACACTTAAAAGATCAGGAGCATCAATTTGACCTGATAATAATTGGTGTAAGAAAACCATGTCATTGTTAAGTCTACGTTGAGACAAAGGCAATAGTTGCAACAGTTTAATTCGACACCTATACGGAGGCAAATTGTGTAGATCATCCCATGGAAGTCCTCTCAAAGCAAATCTTATGAATTTACGTTGGACTGATTCAATTCTATTCGAATGAACTACATAGAAGGGTGTCCAAACTTGTGAGGCATACTCCAAGTGAGGGCGAACTAGACAATTATAGAGTGAAAGAGTGACATATGGGTCAGTAAACTCTTTTGACCACCTTTTTATAAATCCTAACATGGAGTTGGATTTATTGACGATAACGTTAATGTGTTTATTAAACTCCATTTTGGGATCAAAATAAACACCAAGATCTTTAAAACAGTCTAAACGACATAAAGTGTGCCCGGATAGAGTATATTTAAAATTACATGGAGCGCGTTTTCGTGAAAATGACATATGCTGGCACTTTGTAGGGTTCAGATTCAAACCGTTTCTAAGACACCATATGGTAAAACTATTTAAATCGGTTTGTAGTGAAAGCGAATCGTTTAAATCTCCTACACCTTTGAAAATTTTCATATCATCAGCATATATCAATATTTTGCTATCTCGAATACAGGCTTTTACATCGTTAATTGCAAGTATAAATAAAATTGGTCCCAAATGACTTCCTTGAGGTACTCCAGATTGAGCAACAAAAGGGTTGGACTTGGAACCTCTAAATTTTACTTGGTATGTTCTCAATGAGAGATATGATTTAACCCAATTTATGAAACCTGGAGGGAATCCATACGCCTTAAGTTTAAAAATTATGATGTTATGTGATAACTGGTCAAAGGCTTTGGAGAAGTCGGTGTATATACAATCGACTTCTTTTTTATTTTCCAAACTATTGGAGCAATGATGCATGAAAGTTAATAGATTTGTTACAGTGGATCGATGTTTAACAAAGCCATGCTATTGTTCACAGATGATGTTTCGACAAAGGAAGACCAATTTATCACAAATAATATGTTCGAATAACTTGGGAATGCAAGATAGTTTTGAGATAGGTCTATAATTAGAAATATCTCCACGCTCACCTTTTTTAAAAACAGGTGTAATAAATGCACTTTTCCATTGGGTTGGGAATACTCCTGTGGCAAGGGAGCTTTCAAACATATACTTAAGGTGTGGCAAAAGAGCATCTTTGCATTGCTTTACGACTATTGGTGGGATTCCATCGGGCCCTGCAGAAAAATCATTGTTTAATGAAGATATATATTTATGTAGTGTCTCATCGTCAAATGTAACATTGCTGAAACTAACTTGAGGACAGTCATTGAGATAACTGAAATAATCCTCGTCTAAGTCTGGAGGGGTATCAATAAATGATTTACTGAAGTTCTCTGCGAATAAGTTTGACACAATTAGAGAGCTCGATGTTTTTGAATTATTGGAAGAGAAGTTGGCTGGGTATCCATCCGTTTTTCTCTTCGAATTGACAAATCCCCAAAAGCGTTTTGGGTCACTTTTAAGAGCGTTCTCCATATTGACTATATAGCCATTATATAAACTACTAGACATCGCAGAGAATTCATTAAAGTAATTCAGGTACTTATCATAGTCGTATTGATTCTGGCTTTTAACACAATTATTCCAGGCCCGGTCTGTTTCGAAGAGATTTAAGCTCTTTCGTGTACCATGGGTGCTGGACTTGGGCATTTTTAGAATGCCTGACTGGGATAGTTTTATCCATGCAATCTTTTATTATAAAATAGAAATTTTAACAGCTTCTTCTAAATTGGAGAAGCCGTCAATCTTCATATTTGAAATAATAATTTCTTCGGATAGCCTTTGAAAGTTTGCTTTCCGAAAGTCAAAAGAGTACGAACGATCGTACGAGTCAGCGTTTTCGTACAGATGTCCGCCTATGTCAATGAAAATATCTAGTGGAGGATGATTTTTATCTATGTTAGTAATGCTGCTACTAGATTCTAATACTGCAGTACTAACAGAGTCAGAAGAAAAAACTAAATCGAGAATGCGATTATTATGATTTTTTATACAGCTAATTTGCTGTAAGTCAAATGATAAAATGTTATCAAGTAATAATAGCTCTTGCTGTGCAGAAACTTCTGATGGTATGCGGTAAACTTCGCGAACTGAACCATTAATTTCAAAATAAATTTGCACGATTTGCAAGCGTTGTTCATTTGTCAAACTGTTCATGTTCACGATCAAATGGCAAACCAAACTGAACATAAATTTGACTAAAAATGTCAGTTTTATCTCTATTCGGAAAACCAACCTCTAAAAAAACGCCCGTTGCTAAGCTTAAATAAAGAAATAAAATAAATTAATAAGTTCAATCAAAACCGTTAAAGCCGTTTTGGGTATGCTATCAGCTTGGGATAGAACGGTTTTGGGTATAGCTCTTTCCTATATAATATAACCCTTAATCTTTATCCTGAAAGCTTTAAAGGAGGAGACGTAATGTAAGTTTAAGTCTTTTAAACCACTCGAACGTGTTACGTAATTGCAGTAAAAATAATTACTTCCCTTTTAACCGGAAAAAAACCTTTTATTTCATTCCACCCAGCAACATATAACCATACAAATACACATTCAAAATGCACATACACGTGCATCTTAAAATTACTTCCACAGACAAAAAAAAATAAAGACACATACCTTAAGCATTTGGAATTCCTTCTTTGGACGCAAGCGCCTGCGAATTGCCAACTCAAATGCGCCATCGCATCGGCGAGGCACCATACGGACAGATGGATGGCAAACTATGCAAAATGAACTTTGGCGGTTTCGCGGACTCCAAGAAACATTTCAAAAGTCATCGGGGTCAACTTTATGTCTTGGGGCACTCAATTCACAGCAGGTTCTTCCGCTGTGGCTCATGAAATTTCATATATACACCGGCAGGGATCGCTGACGCGCATCCATATCGCACACTACACGAATGTGCTGATGCCAAAAGTGGGCACCTCGGCTTGTTCTCTCCACCGACTGTCTGCGGAAATGTGTCGCAGAATTTTATTTCTTACTAGAATTAGTTGGCATCAAGTGCGCATCAAGTTGGAAATGTGAAGAGAAATAAAAGAAAATGAAAGTAGAATTTAATTGCTTGAGAACTCAAACCCGTCTATTTATAGCCTAGATGATGGGTAATATAAAAGGCGCACGGAGACTTTCTGGGAAGACGAAAAAATTGCATAAGATAGATGTGCAGAGACAGCAAATCAGATTTGTACCAACAATTTCCTTTTTAGTTCAAGTCATTCATCTTCCGTAACTACGAGGAGGAACTGACAACAGCAAGATTCATTTTCGCGTTTTTGTGTGTCAATCTGAGAGACAATTTATAAACATTATAAATAATATAAAACACCAAGATTTATGATATTGAATCTGTTTACGAAAAATGAATTAACATACCCCCGTGCTGCATGCCCAAAGCTTAGCTTGGTTGCTGACCATAATAAAGCAGAGAAGGTGTAAAACATTCAAAATATTATGCCAATCATTTATCATCATGGGAATTCCATTTTAAAAATTGACAATGAATTTCAAATAAGCTCCAGTGACGTTGACAGCATATTAATAATATCGCTTGTTAATTTGCACTATTCAGCTTTGAACCGTGTGTGAATGAAATGATTTAAAAAATGAGTCAGTTTCAATCGGAAATATTTATTTGGGTTTAGTTTAAATGTTTGTGAAAACAAAAGTCTAGGAAAGCGCATATATTGTTAAAAAAATTATTATCTAGTATGTACGTTATAGTATAATAATTAACAGCAATATAGATTATAGGTATGTGTTTTACAATAGTAGCGAATGGTTTTTACTTTCCCATTATACGTGTTATAGTGATGTATTGTGAGGGCGCGGATATCCGAAATTTCGATTTTCACAAATTCTTATGTTTTGAGATGCTCTGAGTCCAAAAAAAAGTAGTTTTTAAAAATGTACCTATGTCTCCCGTCCGGATTCTGGAATCTGTTATTGATATATGATATATATATTTTCGGGTATGTATGTTGTTGGCCGTCCTACATAGGGTTTTTTTTTAGAATTGGACTCCTATAGCACTAAAATTACCGATAACCCCCGCAACTTTCTTCAAACACGTTTATATCGTAACGGCTCTAACGATCTTGACAGCAATGAATAAATAAGCTTCTAATAGCCCGATTCTCCCCATCATCACTGATACCTCACAAGTCACAAGAAGAGGTGAAATTGATTTTGTGACTTTTTCGTATACCTCCCCCACAGTCACAACTTGTGAGAGTCACAAAAACAATCGAAATTGTGACCTCCTTCAGAGCAGGTCACAACTAGCAAATTATTTGAGATTTGATATTTTGATTGTTGAGTAGTGTAAAACATGGAAGTTGAAATGAATATGGCGCATATTATTGACGAAGTTTCCTCCGTAAATGAAAAGTACGAATTTTACAAAAGCACATCATTTGTAACAAACTAATAATATTGATACGATTGCAGCGAAGACGGCTTTTAACTTCCAACTTCCTTGCCTTTTTGTCCTTCGAATATGTATTACATTTTGTTCTTCTCAAGTTCTCATTGCAGTTTTATTAAATCTATTTTGAATAGTTTCTTTCAGTGCTACATTTCCGTGCACATGGCTGTTATCAGAAGTGTATACGCAATAAATATATACAATACCTCTCAGCCAAGTCACAATTTGTAGAAACGTTGCTTATATATATTCACCTTTGCTATGGTGAATTTCGTTGTGACTTTTCTTGTGAGGATTATCGGAGAATCCGACAAATGTTATCGAGTCACAATAATCCTCACAAGAGCTTGTGACTTTTGTTTCCTCACAAGGGGGAGAATCGGGCTGTAAGAGTACCTAGAATAAGGTGGAATAATCAGTTATTCACCAAAACTAGCAATAAGCGTTTTTTTTTAAATGACTGATTTCTCGAGGAATCAGTGACTGATTTCTCGAGAACTACCGCTTTTATTTAAATGAAAATTAGTGTGACAAATATGAAAAGATTTTTCAAAAAGGATAGATTTCGCTGCAAGTTTTTTTTAAATGCTTGATTTTGATGGTTCGAAGGTGTGGGTGTGACTCAGTTTTACCCTTAAAATAATTAGAAGAGCCCCAGCACACTTCAGACTTTCTATCGGCAGGGTTGGTGGTGAGTGCGCACACTATACAACAATCGGCCGACTGCTCTCAAACGATTTTCTAGTTTGCTAATGGATTTGGCATAAATAATAATACACATGTATCTATCGATACGTACCTTGTTTTGTTCTATCCTGGGGACTAAGCTGATTCCAATCAGGAACAACTGCTTCGCAAACTTCCCCCCACAGTTGTTTTTTTACATTCAGATCAATGTATTCTTTTAAATACTTTTTTTGTAAAGCACGGGTCTTTTTCCACTTTTTCTATCAAATTTACGATGTCCGTTTGAACGATAAGCGATGAAGGTGAACTTCTCCCTTGTGCCACAACGAAAAATCCAGCACCAAAGTTCGAAGCAAAATGAGCAATCGGCCGACTAAATAATCGTTGGTGTGCGCGCGTTGCTATGACGCCATACGGATTAAGTTTGCGAGAGTTTGCCGATTTTTTAGTTTGAAGGCAATTGCGTAGCCTATCAAACTATTTTATTGGCCGATTTCGAATCGTTGTAGTGTACGCACTTCCACATACCTCCATACTGTTTATTTGCTGGACCAAACTATCGGCCGATAGAATGTCTGTAGTGTGCGGTGGCTCTAAGAGTAATTCAATAATTTAATAATGTCTCGAATAACATTTTAACCAAATTCGTTGATTATTTAGTGAGGTCCTTAAAAACATATCTTAATACCAAGTTTTTTGTCAAAGTGGCCAATAATGAGACTTAAAAAAACCTTTTTATTTGAAAAGTAATTAATGAATTGAGTTATAAACATATGAGAGACTACAATCCGCTGTGCGGATCGTTGAATACCCTATCCCATCCCATCCTTAAAATTAATATCCTTAAAATATATGCCTTATGGCGATTAAATACAGAAAATGACATTGTCCCAACATATTGTTCAGACAGTTTATCAAAACCTTTTGTGTTTCGACAAAAAACAACGTTTTTCTATTGCTAATGCCTTGGGATGGGGTATACAAATGGTTTTTGTAAGAAAACGCCCCCAAAATGTGGGCGTAGGTGAAAATGATCTATGGACAAAATGTTTATATTACCATTGCGGAAGTATTTGCATCAAAACTTTCTTCGAAAGTTTTAAAATTTGGACAAAAAACGTTTTTTACTAAAAACGCCCCCAAAAAGTGGCCGTGGCAAAAAACTTTGTAAGGACGAAATATAGATATTAGGATTGTCTAAATATGCTGCTCAGACACTTTTTTGAAATTTTTTACGGTTTGGCTTCAAACTACTTTTTTCAAAAAGGAGGCGTGGCAGTGGGCGGATATCAAAATTTCAAAATTTGTTCTGCTTCGTCGGCCAGAGAGTCTATATACCAAATTTCAACACTCTAGCTCAAAATTTAAGGCCCAAAAATCGGTGACACACAGACGGACGGACGGACAGACAGGCATGGCTTAATCGACTCAGCTAGCGATTCTGAATCGATCCATATACTTTGAGGTATATGTATCGAAATGATTTCTCTATGTTACAAACTTAATGTCAAAACTAATATACCCCTAGGGAATAAAAAGACAACGGCTGTTTTGGTCAACATTTCTAAAATAATAATTTTCTTGAAAACGTCTCAAAATTATTTTATTATTACTAAGAATCTTTGAATATATTTAATAAAACATATTTCTTAAATTTCTTCCTAAAATAATTATTATAAAAAATAAAATATTATATGAATATGTATGAAAATGCATATTTTAAAAAAAAATTAACAAAACATTAAAAAAGAAAAAGCCTAAACTAGATACAAAAAATTTATTAAACATTGAAATAAATAATAAATTGTAAGATAAAAAATTAATTATGTATTTCTGGCAAGTCCCGGAGGCTCTAGTTATCATATTTAGTAATCATTTTAGCTACTTTTCATTTTTTCGTTAATCAGAACTGATGGATCGCTAGTAGAACACAGACAAATGGTCTTATTCGCTCGAATATTTTCAAGAAATTTAACATTTAATTCTGAACAAGGGGCCACCAACTAAAGAGCACGTACTTCCTATAATGGTTGAATTAACTCATTCTGAAGAATTTGTCCTATAAAAAAAGCCACTGGACTGAACGGAACTCCACTTATTGTAAAGAAATGTGCACCCTAAAATGCGCCCCATCCTTGGAGATTATTTTCTATGTTATATGATCAACAAGTTTTCCCCAGTTTCTAGATAATTAGAAAATTGCTCGGATCCAACCTATACTCGAAAAAGGAAGGCTAAAAAACTACAGATCCATGGATTCACTATACATACTATTATCGATTCCTTCCATGGATACGATTAACTAGCAAAAAATGGTTAAATAAGCGATTGGCAATATGGGTTGCGAAAGAAACGTTCAACTGGAGACCTGCTAAGTTATGTACCCCATCTATGGACATCTGCTATGAAAAATTATGGAGAATCGAGTTTGAAAGAGTTTGGCACAAGGCTTTGCTAACCAAATTGGCAGCATACGGACTTCTTCAAAACTTTCTTAAAGAAAGATCTTTGCAAGTAGTTGTAGATGGTGTTTCCTCAGATAAATTCTCTGCAAACGCTGGGTTGCTTTATGACTGAATTCTCTTACGCACTCTATTTCTGCCCCACATTATGGATTTTTTGGGGGCAACTAATAATATTTTTGCAGATGATAGTACTCTAATAGCGGATAACTCAAACGAAACACCTATTACTGCTATTGCTGAACACCAGCCCAACTAACAATTTCGCTTTGATAAAACACTCTCGGAACTTAATCTATTAATATTAACTGTAAGAAGCCCTATGGAGAAACATTTGACGCACTCCACAGCACTTCTACAAGACTTCCTTAAACTCAAAACAAAACGAAAAAATAATAAAACAAATTCTGTATTTTATTTATCAATAGTTTGTTTTTTTTTTTAATTTATTTTTTTTTTTTTTATTTAATTTTTTATATCAACGATTCTTTACAACAATTTTACTTCGAAAATATTTATTTATGGTAGTATAATATTTTATATATAATTAAAAATATTGTGTTCTTACTGGAATTCGAATTCAGATACCTTGCACACCCCATCCACAAGGTTGCAATATGCAAGAGAGCTATAATTACCAAAGCACTTGAAACGTGTTCTGCAAAATTTTGAATTGAAAATCAAAGCATCGTGCTGTCAGATTCTATAATTTGCGCACTACATATTAATTTGATTGATGATTGAATATTTTTCGCATAGAAACAATATAAACAAAATGTTTGTGTTTCCACGATTGGGAATCGAACCCAGACTTTCTGCGTGGTAGTTCATGACAAAAACTATGAAGTCACAGCTGCTATAAGCCCTCTTCAGATGCTCTAAACAGGTCATTCTTCTATATAACTTCGAAACTCTACCAAAACTATTTTATAAATATCACATATACACACGTCCCCGAAAACTTCATAGAAGCCCTACACAGAATACATCATCATATCTATAAATCCTTTGTACTTACCTACAATATTAATTAAACAAGCTCAACAAGTAGTAACAAATCTCAATTGAAGTAATTGCTTCTAAAATTGTGAATTTTCACTAATAGAAGAAAAACTGTCTGTTTGACTAAAAAATCCGCGCTATAAACGAAGGCCTAAAAAAGATTATTCAATGGGAAAAGAAAATTCTACTTCAATTCAAAATTAAGAAAACGCAGTATACAACACATACAACAACGAACAAGTCCACAGTTCAGCAAATCGAAATGGAGATTAAAGTCTTCAAAGCAGACGAATCTATACATCCGCAAGGCATCACAACAGCATCAGATGTATCATGGCAACAACATGCATGTTAACTATCTGTAACCAATGGGCAGCGTCCAAACTAAGTTTCCTCTTTAGAGCAAACAGATATTTTACACCAGCCAAGCTTCTACTTCTCTATAAAGGCCAAGTAATACCAAGTCTTGACTACTGTTCTCATGGTTGGAGTTTGGCCCGAATCATACACTGAACTGTACTCTATCCATATGCCTAGCTATGGATCCGCTTTATAGATGATTCTTCAGTTACTTCAAAGCTGCAACCTTTGGCACATCGAAAGATTGTAGGAGATCAGTTTATTTGTTAAGGATATTTTAATGGCAGATATTCGAAAGAGATCACATATAGACTAGCTGCATTTCAACGACCAGCAGGTTACACAGTTTCAGGTCTCAGAAACTCTCACCATTTTACAAAGAAACGATAACAACGCAATTGCAAACAATGGAACGAACTTCCAGTAGACGTATATAAATCTACAACAATTTAAGAGTAGGAGTCAATAAACATCTGCAAGCATCATCTCAGGGCACTCCTGTAGCTTTATAGGCTCAAATTAGAAAAGTTTAAAATAAAAATAACGGATAATATATAATTAATTTAATAAAACATATGAGAAGGGCAATCCGCAATGCGAATCAATGAATAACCTATCCCATCACATCCTTAATATGAATCTACCCAAAAAGTGGAAGTGGCTAAAAACTGAATGGGAATGATATATAGGAAAAAATATTGTCACCACATCTTGTTCAGACAGTTTTTCTAAATCTTTTAATGGTTCCACAAAAAAAAACATTTTGTGATTGCATATATGTTATGTGGTAGGGTTAGGGTATACAAATGGTTTTTATAGAAAAAGGCCCCTTAAAATAACCAATTATTTTACATCAAAAGCATTTCGAATATTTATTACTGAAAACGCCCAGTGGGCGGATGTTACAAATGTTTGCACTTGTTCTGTTAGAAGCAACAAGGAGCATGTGTACCAAATTTCATAATTCTAGCTCAAAATTGAAGGTCCAAGAACTGGTGAAGGACAGACTGACGGACAGAGAATGCTAAATTGACTCAGCTAACGATTCTGAGAAGATTCAATACTTTGAGGTATATCTACGTTAATTATGTCTCTATGTTACAAACTATGTATTAAATCTAATATACCCTATGGGATAGCGAATAGGGTATAAAAATAAAGAAATAAGAGCTACGATTGTATACTGGATAACGAACGGCTGTGTTGAGATACTCATTTCTTGGTAGTATACACCACTCCTACGATTTGCCATATCAAGACGAGAAACTAACCTAATGCAAATAACTCCTTCCAACATATTAACTCCCCTCGTACAACTAGCTTCGTGATAGTAATAATTAAGGCTCTTGACCTACAATTTCATCTTCCCTCAAATCACACTGGAATTTCACAAAAAAAATAAGAACCGCTGATCCGCCTCAAGGATCAACACTCATAAAACTTTATCACACATTTGTGTGAGATTTCCACTTTCGGCAAGCTATAATTTCGTAAGCCCTTTAGGCCTGTTTTTTGCCACTAACTTTCCTTCTTCTGCCATTACAAAACGAAAATAAATGTGCACCATATTAGCTTCGCATCACGAACGCACGCACAGAAACACCATCTGACACATGAGGGAATTTCGAGCAAGTTCCCACACGAGCTAAGCGCGAGATATCCCGAAGCATACTCCGTCCTGCTTGGTGTTAAGTTCGACCCAAATGACAGTAAAACGCAACCCAAATAATTTGTGCCCCCTCAAAGTTAACACACACATACACGAGTATCGAAAGAAAAAGGTCTTCATTAGGATCATTTGCAAAACTATTTCTGCTTCAAAGTGCAATTTTACGTCTGCACTTCACTTATCGCTGACAATTACCAATCAAAATGCTTCCAGCTTCCACTAGTCCGTGGGCATTTTTCTACAACAAAAACAATTCCCAACAACTTAATGCCCGCAAATCAGTGTGGATTAAATGACCAAATGCCATGATCATGTCACATTTATCAAAGAATGAGCCACCATCAATTAAAAATTATTTTCCGACAAAATGGCATTTTAATTTGAAAATAAATTTTATAGTCACCGTTTTGCTTGTCGAACAGAGACTTCCACTCTGCGCACATAAATTTGCCAATTTACGAATTGAATGGAGCGGTGGTGGCGATGGTGGTCAGTGCTGGATGGGGGGAGGGCAGACAAGGGAAACGGTAAAAGAGCTGTGCGCATCAATTTGGTCCTGGTCCTAATGAATTCCCATACTGGTGTATTCCAATTACCCTTGATTGCTGCGTGCTTAACTGAATACGTATGGGAATGCATCAGGTAACAATTTTATGGAATGGTACTTCTGTGTCGAATGTGATGCGCTTGTAATTTTCAAGCTTATTGCGTAAGATGAGTGCTGCCAGAATAGTGCCAATATGTGCGTTAACCATTAAAAAATATAATTTTTGGAAAATGTTCAAAGATGTAAAAAGCCACAAGGAAATAAGGTTTTAAATAGGTTTTGGACATTTGGACAAAAAAAATAATAACCAGTTCTCATATCAACTCTTTTATATATGATGCAATCGAATTTTATAATTGGCTTATATGATATATAGAAATCATGTTGGTGTTCGTTTAGCTGTATTATTCGGATTGAAAGCTCATTCATAATGTTCACTTCGTCATAATTCGATAGACGTATATAGTTAGGAGAGATTTGGCTAAGATTTTGAACAGCTTAAGAGTTTTGACAATGTCGGACAGCGACCTGTTTTTAAGAATGTGTCGCTGGATCACAATGTACGAACCGACTACCTCGGGTATAGGTGATCGGAATGGAGCATCCATAATTACGAAGGGGGTCAGTCCATTGGGACACTGAAGTATTCCATCTCTACTCGAGAGCAAACAATTGCGGATAGTTTCAAACTTAACCCCCAGCACTTCGCTTCTACCTTGCTGAGAGAAGATACATGAAGGCCACTTATATATATTATTTTTCTTTATCTTAAAACTAACTTACTTACTAGACAAAAATTGATGAAAAAAAGTATCATCATTATCTACTACTAACCTAACTTACTGGCCCTATGCGGTAGCTCTAAATTAAACAATAACAACTTAATTATAATGGGGCTCAGTGGCGCGATGGTTAGTGCGATGAACTGCCGCGCAGGAGGTCTGGGTTCGATTCCCAGCCGTAGCAACACCTTAATGATTTTTCACTGGCCCTCCTCTCGTGATGATCTGACAAATCATCCGAGTAGTATCAATTTATTGTCAAGAATATCTTATCTCAACTTTTGTTCAGTATTGTTTGGCATTTCATAATGTTATGTTATGTTATAATATTTTATGCATGAAATTGAAGCTCGTGATCTCGGCGACATTTGGTTTCAGCAAGACGGCGCCACTTCCCACACATCGCATCAATCAATGGACTTATTGAGAGAACATTTCGGTGAGCACATAATTTCACGTTTTGGGCCGGTCGATTGGCCACCAAGATCGTGTGATATCACACCGTTAGACTTTTTCCTGTGGGGATATGTAAAGTCAAAAGCTTATGCCGACAAACCCGCTTCGATTCAGGCCTTGGAGGAAAACATCACGCGTGTCATTCGCCAGTTACCAGTCGAAATGCTCGAACGAGTGATCGAAAATTGGACTCAACGGATGGACTATCTGCGACGTAGCAACGGCCAACATTTGATAGACATAATCTTCAAAAAATAAATGCCAACGAATGTTCTTTCAAATGATAATAAACATTCTCCATTAAATTTGAATTTTCTGTGTTTTTTCTTTAAAAAAGTAGGGAACCTCGAAATGGATCACCCTTTATAACTAAAACTACCTAAAAATAACTTAAATCTGGAACAGCCACAAAAACATTTTTTTTTGTGCCACCCTGTCTGTTCAACCTACCCTAAACCTTAAATTATATAAGTCGGCCATAAAATTTTTGTTAAGTCAACTATCTATAAATACGTTAACCACCACAACAGTGTTGCCATCTACTCCGATGGTCCCAATCGGACACACTCCTGCTGGACCGCCTGTCCACAGCTCGTCGGAAGGCGTGTTAGATTAGCGGAACAGCCGATCTATCCTGTATCAGCCCTCGACTATCCAAATATAGGAAAGCTTCAGGCGGAATGAAGTGGCTTAAACGCGCAGTTTCAAAATATTCATCATTGGGGTAGAAGGCTCTGAAGATGAGACCATTGTTCGAGGTCATCGCTCTTGCCGTGTGAAATCGAATGAGTTTCACCAGAAATTTTTCTATACTGTTTATGTTGGCCCCGTTGTATAGGACCTAATTAGAATAATATTTTGTGTAGTCTGTGAAGTCTAAGGCAGATTCTCAAACACTACCTCTCAAACACCCGTATCATTTCCATTTGAGATGGGGAAACGTTGAACCATACCGGGCACCCATAGGCAATCATCGGCCTGATAAGGGACATGTAGCAAATCACCTTCACCCTGCTGTCAAAACGACTGCTATAAAA
This sequence comes from Rhingia campestris, assembly GCA_932526625.1. Taxonomy (NCBI): domain Eukaryota; kingdom Metazoa; phylum Arthropoda; class Insecta; order Diptera; family Syrphidae; genus Rhingia; species Rhingia campestris. Next base: position 222,965,508 of record OW052182.1, read on the forward strand.
CAATCGTCTTGTCAGGGCAAGCTCTCGCCAGAGCAGCATTTGCATTTTTTCTGAAATATAGATACTGATCCAGCCAGATGCCAATTCACTTAATTACACTTTTACTCGCCAGTGGCTGTCCGTTTGGTACAACGATCACCAGATTGCCCTAGAGGCCCTAGACAACGGTGTCCTAAACAGGATAGTTTCCGATTTCTGAAAGTTGATTTTCAACTTCCAGTCATCACAATATCTTTGGATCTCGTCGAAGACCCGCTACAAAAGAGTTCGAATGACCTCGACAGTAGGGGCTGTTCTGTACGCGATAAGATCGTCCGCATACGCAATTGCCCGACTAAGACTCCCTATCATATCGCTGGTGTAAATGCTGAATAGAATCGGCGAGTTTAACGCTCCCTGTTGCAGACCATTTTTAATAAAAAATTACGGCGGTAGAAATTACATTGCCACTTTAGACAACAAACGTTCTACCAGTCAACATGTCATGAAGCATATATAGCAGTGGTTAACTATATGTCAAGTTTGGTTAGCTTTAGATAGAGACCCTCTAACCAGACAGTGTCAAAAACCACGAAGGATAATTATTTACTATAACACATATCCACCAGGAAATACAATCTCTTAACTTTATAAAAAAGGGATTCATACATAAAAGAAACCTCTTCAAAGGAAGAAGCAGCAAAACTAAACTGAACTTTGGCCAATCAACCAGAAAAAGTCGTTTTAGACCCCATTAAGGATGAATTAAAGGACTCTACTATATGCAAACGTAAATGTGATTTTACTACCGTTGTTATTTTATCAGAAAGTTTTTAATTTTATTGATTAAACATTTTTCACAGAATATTATTGCACTTAAGCAGAAGCAACGTCTGAATAGTATGAAGTTCGATAGATCTGCAAAGTTTAAAGGTATCGAAAACCCATTTTATTACACAAAAAAGTGCTCGCACTATCCTTAAACTATTACAGAGAATTTCTTATTCAGATGTAGAGTATATTAAATTAGTAAAAGCATATGCTACACAGATTAAACATCCTTATAAGCAGTTAATTAGCAAGGCTTGAAATCCATCATTATTGATTTAACCGTATGGATAGAAGAAACAGCTGATTCTTATTAACATTAATGATGGAATTTCTCTATAAGCTGCATCCTGGATTGGATGTGATTTTTGATTAATTTTTGTTTTAATTTTTCGATTCGCATCAAACTTGACACCCAAATAGATACTAATTACACCCAACGGTAATCTTAAATTCATTAGTCTAAAATGTTTTTATTTAATTTATCGTTAACAAATTAACAAAATTTAACATACTGGTCGTTAGAATCGAAAAATGAAATGAAATAAAGCATCTGGCATTAACGACACATACAAGGTCTCAAACGTAGCCTTTGTATTTGCGAAGCTGTACAGTTTACCATCTTGTTAACGTTGACTCCGAATTGCAATTTTAAGAATCAGTCTTATATTCTTGGATGTTTCTTGTACTATTGCGCAAGAGGTAGCGCAAGGAAAAATCATTGAACGCTGTCAATGAAAATGAAGTAATGGGATCGTTTTTCGATATTTTGCATTTCTTTGTGAAATGTTTCAGGCTGAACATAGGCAATTTTCTGGTGTAAATTGTGTTTCATGATTGTCTCAATAAGTGGCTTTTTGCGACTGAAAATCCACATATTTTGAAAAAAAAAACATATGAGAAGGCTACAATCCGCTGTGCGGATCGTTGATTACCCTATCCCATCCCATCTTTAAAATAATATCCTCAAAATGTGGGCTTTATGGCGATAAAATGACATTGTCACAATATATTGCTCAGACAGTTTATCAAAACCTTTTGTGGTTCGACAAAAAACAACGTTTTTGTATTGCATATGTCTTGGGGTAGGGCATACAAATGGTTTTTGTAGGAAAACGCCCCCAAAAAGTGGGCGTGGATTTAAATGGTCTATTGACGAAATCAAAATTTTTTTCGAAAATTTCAAAATGTGGCCAAAAAACGTTTTTTTTTATAAAAAAACGCCCCAAAAAGTCGGCGTGCAAAAAACTTTATATTGACGAAATATACAAGGTAGCGCAAAAATAACCTTCCGATGTTTTTTGGCTGTAATTTAAAAAAAAAATGAAAAACTTTGATGTGAATTTTTTTTATTTGGTCTTTTAATTTTTTTTTACATCAAGTCGAGAGTATGATGTCATGTAAATGGCCGCCGCCACAGTTGATTGTCATTTGAGCCGTTTTTATGGCATTTTCCATCACTTTGGCCAAAACTTCCGGCGATAGGTCCTCACATTCTTGACGGATATTGTCTTTAAAAGCTGCAAGAGTCTGAGGCTTGTTGACATAAACCCGCGACTTCAAAAAGCCCCACAAAAGAAGTCTGGAGCGGTCAAATCAGGCGATCTTGCTGGCCAGTGCAAATCGCCAAAACGGGAGATAAGGCACCCGGGAAATGCATCCTTCAGCATAATGGTTGTGGCACGTGCAGTGTGTGCCGTTGCACCGTCCTGTTGGAACCACATGTTTTCCAATCCCAATTCATCAAGTTGCGGCAAAAAGAACTCGTTGATCATTGCTCTGTAGCGCTCACCATTCACAGTAACCGTTTGGCCCGCGACGTCTTCGAAGAAAAAAGGTCCGATGACTTCTCCAGCGAAAACAGCACACCATACAGTGACTTTGAGCGGGTGTAATGGCTCTTCGTGGGTTACACGCGGATTTTCAGTGCCCCAGAAGCGTAAATTTTGCTTTACGTACCCGCTAAGATGGAAATGGGCCTCATCACTCATGATTATTTTTGATGAAAAATCATCTTCATCTTGGTGGAGACATCTTCAAATCTTGTACCAAAATTCGCTGTAAAGACCGTCGACTGATACCCATTTGCGTGGCACGTCGTCTGGTCGATGTCGACGGCGCTTCCATGACATCTTCGGCTACAGCAGCAATATTCTCTGCAGAACGACTACTCCGGGGTCTGCCACGCCTGGCAGCATCTCGTGTTGTGCCAGTCTCTTCGAGGCGAGCGGCTAAACGTCGCAGTGTTTCACCAGTAGGCGTTGGACGGCTAGGAAATCTGCGACGAAATTCACGTTGTGCCAAAGTCACCGACCGATTATTGCTCAAATAAATAGTCACCAATATTCCGCGTTCTGGAGCAGTGTAGCGTAACATTGTTTATTAACGTGTATTTCGCATGTGTTTTCTACACAAATGTCAAAACAGAACTGACATTACGGGCCAATCTCAAAATGTATAGCATTTTCTGATAGGAGGATTACTTTTGCGCCACGATTCTCTAAATATGCTGCTCAGACACTTTTTTAAAATTCTTTACGGTTTGGCCAAAAATACGTTTTTCTAAAAAGGGGCGTGCCAGTGGGCGGATTTCAAAATGTTTACATTTGTTCTGCTGGGAGCAACAAAGAGCATGTGTACCAAATTTCATCTTTCTAGCTAAAAATTTAAGGCCTATAAACTGGTGACGTACGGACAGACGGACGGGCAGACATGGCTAAATTATTTCTCTATGTTACAAACTATGTATCCAAACTAGTATACCCCTATGGGATAGGGTATAAAAAAAAGCCTTCGATATCCAGCCAGACGTCGAAGTAGCAAGCATAAGTGGAAACCGACCTCAACCAAAATGAAGTGCAAAACAGGATACACCTGGGTAGGGCCGAGCTAATTGGTGAGGGATATTGGTTGAGTCTCAGGTTTATTCCGGACTGAAGCACCATATAAATAAGCGAGGCAAAAAAGACGCAATAAAGCGATCATATGGTTTGGGCTGTATGAGCTGTGACTTCAAAAAATCCGATAAATCCAGTTATCAAACAAAACACAATTTTTTCCTTTAGGGTGGTTGGTTAAATTTTGCTTCCGTACTAGATGAACGTTATTTTTATGCGATGATAAATATTTGCCATGTATGGGAGGTGCTACACCCACTTTTTTGTAAATGTAAATATTCTTACATTAATGGCTTATGAACTCACACAAAGTTTCGAGACACTCACTATATTTTATTTATTGACACTAAATATCTACTTTATATGGGAGGTGACACCCCTACTTATTCCACTACGCCCATTATTTATTAAACTACTCAGATTAGGAATTCATATGCTAAGACTTAGTTCTAAAACTGTGTTTTTTTTAGTATGTAGGTACTCGAGATATTTTTGTATATGGGAAGTGCCATACCCACTATTCCACTCGTGCCCATTTTGTTGTATTCGATATTTACTTAATATTAGAGGTTATATGACCGCTTTTCCCCAATCGCCACTCCCTTTTTAGATATCAACAAAATATAGCCTTTTGCTTCTTTTTGATATCCAGCTAGGTCCTGTGAATTTCATGAAAATCGGTTCAGTGGTTAAGCCACTTATAGACTTCAAAGAAACTTAAATACACTTCAAACTTATATATATAAGAAGTCTGTAAATTGAAAAAAAATTATTTTAAACTTAAAAAATAAAAAAAAAAATCATGAATCGGCTTGTATTAATCTTGATAATAATATGAATTAGTAATTGAATTATACTTACAGGGCTCCAATCAATATAGCCCTCCAACAATCCGTTATCAGTTTTAACCATCATGTTGCTAGAAGTTGGCTGAGTCATATCAAAGGCGCTCTCTACTGACGTTATCAAAATTAATAGTGCAGCCGATATACATAAAGACACTTACAACTTTAAAGTTATAGACAGCTGCGTTCGGATAAATTAGTTGATGATATGTGTCCCTTCCTACCATCAAATTGGTAAACATATTTCCATAATCCAAAACATGTCTGTTGCTTTTCCTCGAACAATGATTTCAATCATGTCGATTATGCTAGTAGTTTCACAGATTTATAGGCAAATCGCTACATTAGACTTATACGCCAAACATAACATAAGTATTCCATTGTCCCAACTCTTGCAGGGCCTTCACTTACATTTAAAAACATATCAGAAGCTCTCTTCATAGACGAGACCTAAGAGGTTCCATAACATGTTCCAATGATATAACTCGCACACATAAATGGTTGAAGAAGCTCAATTTTACGCCCTGTTAGAACTCTAATGCCTAATAGTTAATTTACCTCGAAAAAATATGAATACCCACAAAAAAAACATTCGTCTAACTGTAAAATCATTTTCAAAACCTCACTCAAAATATCTATAGCAACGATGTTCACTCCATCATTACCCGCGGATATCATTTAACAGATAATCCGAAGCTAACCCTGCTCAGCGTTTAACATGATTATTTATTTCATCTACCCATGACGGAGACACTATTGTCACCTTACGCATACAATTCAATTCATCTGAATGTAACTCTATCCCCTTACAGAATTATTTTTTTTTCGTTTCTGTCATTTTGACATACCTTCCTAATTTTCAAATTCTTCCTCGAAAGAGTTTCGCTTTTAGCCAGCCATGCATACGTAATCAAGAGCCCATATCAGATGGAAACTGCGTTCCACCAACATGGTGATCCATTCAATTTGTTATTCAAATGTCTCTGCAACCGTTAGCTGGCGTTTGACCTTTTCTATCAACCCCAAGCTATACGCGATGACGCCTGTCAATCCACACACTGCCAAAGCTGCTCCACTCCAAATGAAAACAGACCCGTATTTCCATCGCAAATCATGAAATCAATCGAGCATTTGCATCACCTGAGCAATGAGCAAACGCACGACTACGAGTATGTAAATGTGCAAATTGTGCGGATCTATTAAAAGTTTGTCGGCAAATTATTGTTCAAATCAGCTAGCGGTGCGATGTATGTATGTGCTAAAGACTGCTCGAGCTCGATTTGCGATTTCGATGGGAAAACTTGTTTAGAAAAATGTCATTCTTCATGCCGCTTCGAATCACACTTCAAACCGTGGCATTGTTTGGCTTGCTGCCTGCCTACGTTGCTGGCCTGGCCACAAAGTCAGCCGACTTCGCCGACTTGGTCGTGGTCGGTCCGGCGCGCAGACGCAGAACAACAACCAACCTGTCGAATCGAATCGAAAACGTGTAAAACACTCACTACACACGTATTTACCTACGTCAAGGTGCCCAAATGTGGACATGAGCAATATCTGCAGAATGCCATAAGCTTCACAGGTTTTCGAGAAGCAATCAACCACCTACCACCACACCACCACCAGCAGAAGGAATTCCAAATCGACCATCCGCCGCATCCATTAAACCTTCCCCTTCTAACCCACACCAGTCCAAATTGCCATCCACCACCACTACTGCTGCAGCAGCAGTAACAACAGCAGAATAAGAGAGGCGAAGGCACCTATAGTCGAAGCGGAGTCAGTGTCAGAGTCACCTAACCACACCACACAGCCAGCACACGATCGCAGTACCTACGAGCTACGAGAGGTTCTACTTATGATATACTTGCGATGTGAGAGTGTGTTGACTTGGCAGGGAGTAGGTGTACGAGTATGATTTCGATCGGCGCAACGGCAGCGGTGTGTGAGTGAGAGAGGGGGCAGCACAGGTCCGTGTAGAGTACACTGTGCGGCGGACGTTTAGTTGTATCGTGGACTTTGTTAACATTGCGCGCGCATATACACAAAATCGACGCTCTCCAGAGTCAGTTGGTGGCACAGTCAACAGTGCGTGGCAACAATTAACCGATGCGATCAACTGATTTCCATAAAATAATTGTACATACGTTTAATTAGAGCTTCGGCCGGGCGACGATCTTCAACGTGAACGTCAACGTCATCGTCAACGCCGCCGCTTGCGATCGGGCTCCTTGAGTGTCGTCGACGAGCGTGTCAGGAGCCAAGTACTTTCACACCGATGATGACAAAAGTCAATAAATAGGGTGGTGTTTGCTTTGTTTGACTTTGCGCTTTGCTTTCGTGTTGGTCTTGATATTTTTTTTGTTGTTCGTGGTATCATAGTGTGTTGTGTTTGTTCATTTGTTCACTTTGTTGTTGTTGTTGTTGTTATTATTTGTTTGCCTTGTGCTGTGAGGCGTGTGATATGGATATTGTCTGACAGATGCAGATGACTTATCCCCGATAAAACAACAAATTGTTTTGTTGTAAAAGAGCGCCCCAATCGATACAACAGACAACAAGCACTTGCCACCTATCCACAAGATACAAGTTACAATTTACAAGTTACAAGCTGCAGCCACAAGTTGGTTAGTATTCATTGCCGTGATTTGAGTGGAATTTGTTAAACAGTTGTGCGCCCTCACCCCTGCCCTATGCGTCCATGACTGACGAGTGATTTATGGTCGCGTGTCATCTGTGAATTTCATGTTCATCGTCGAAGTCGTCCTTTACTGGTCGTTGTCTATGCGTAGGTGTGCGCGGCACTGTATTGAACACTGAACGTTGCGCTGAGTAGAAGAGTAGTATCCTGCTGTGCGCGGAACATTATGGAGCAAATTGCCGTGAGCGATATGCAGCACCAGCAAAGCACTGCGAGCCTGGTAACGACGAGCTCCGTTGCTACGGACTACAATTGCTTATCAATTGTGGGTGGAAAAATGCGCAACATGGTAACTGGAGGAGGAGGAGGTAGCAGCGGCAGCAATCTTGCATCAGTCGTGGATATCTCAGAACCTGTTACTGTTAATGCCGGTGGCGCTGAATCCTGTTCGGATGCACATTCCCCCACACTGTTCTCCACCTCGTCAAGAACAGCCAACTCAATCTCAAACAATGCGACCAACGATCTGGCAGCTGCTGCTGCAGTGGTTCTCTCGTTACAAGGAACGATGGTATCCAGTCTGCAGCAGGCAGCTATGCTTCCTGTTAACTCGCCAGCCGCAGCTGCGTTCAACCTGCAAGCACTAGAGTCGTATCTCGCTCTGCAACGCATCACTGGCAAGTCGGATGTGTTTCGCAGCAGTAACCAGGAGCACTCCAAGTCGGATTTAGCCAGCGATCTCGGCGATTGTGATGATCTCAATTTACTGGACGCTGACGAGCAGCTGTCATTCGAGTCGGCGATTGACGCAACCACTGTCGATGGCCTTCAAGGACTCGACACCACCTACAATAATCTAATGATCAATTCCACCTACACCCCGTCGCACTCAGAGACGCTACAGGCAGCGATGCTGCACGACAAGATGCTACTAAACTCTTCCCAGACGTCCAATTCCAATTCCATCTCCAACGCCAGCTGCAAGCGCAATCTGGCCTCCTCATCATCAACGTCATCTGTCAAAAACCTGCCCAGTACATCGTCATCCTCTTCGTCATCGTCGTGCTCCTCATCAGCGGCGGCGGCGGCAGGTTCCTCATCAACTGCCACAACATCGAACACGGTGCAGCAACAGACAGCGGTCATGGGCAACCAGCAACGCTCCAAGAAACAGTTCATCTGCAAGTTCTGCAATAGACAGTTCACGAAGTCGTACAACCTCCTCATCCACGAGCGCACCCACACCGACGAACGCCCCTACTCATGTGATATTTGTGGCAAGGCCTTTCGCCGCCAGGATCACCTCAGAGATCACAGGTTTGTTGTATTATGTTACGTTATGCAAAATCCTTTGTTTGCCTTTCGCCATTCGCCTCTTTGCTTTGCTTTTAGCTTTTGCCCCCCAAATCCCATTAATAACACATAAGACAGCCGAATAATTACCCCGGCATAAATCACCCCCAGTCGTCGTGTCGTCGTTTGCGTTGTATCTTTGTATGGCACTTGTTGTGTTTATCTCTCGCCCAAATCGACACATTTATCAACCTGGGCACACACAACAAGGTCTTAGCGTTAATCTCCTCATTGTGTTCGCAGCATCACCTCGTCTCGTCTCGGCTCGCTGGAGCTGTCGAAATTGAGATAGCGCACTGTTTGACGACAATAGCTGTATAATTATGCCGCGAAAGTTGCCCGCAATCAGTAATCACGGTCGCACTCATATACCGACGGCAAAACAACACAATCCGGTTTTCGCCGCCATAAATCTCGAGCTCATTACGAAAGCGAGGTATCTGCTCGTGGGGACCTAATAAATTGTCCGCAGTGTTTTGGGTCATTATGTCGCCCGGGAGAAAAAGGCTTAATCCTTCTTAAATCATCACTGAAAGGCGACACACACAATGTTAGAATGCGGTACCTGAATGAGTCAGGGAGTATCGCTGCGGCGATACATTATTTATGCCCCCAGCATGGCTGTGACTGCGGGGCCAATAAAAAGACGCACAGTCCGCACAGTCCGTGCAGTCCAATAAATAAAAAATAATAATTGTCATATAAAAATGTTTCCCAAAATTTTTTAACTTAAAGCGGGCGCTGGACCGGGTCATAAATTCCAAACGAAAACACCTACGAAGCATGGGGCGCCATCGGTTTCGATTTTATGGGGTATCCCGGGGGACTTGCCGGCGACCATGATTAGGGTTTCTCGTTTCTTCCTCTTCTGGGGCTCTCATAACTCGGGCAATTTATTGTCCTAAACCAGTTTTGTGCGACACAACCGATTCCTTGTTTATTGAGATGCTAATTGAATCTTTTAATTTTTTTTTCTCTGTCGTTTCAGGTACATCCACTCGAAGGAGAAGCCGTTTAAGTGCACCGAATGCGGAAAGGGCTTCTGCCAGTCGCGTACTCTGGCCGTCCACAAGATTCTACACATGGAGGAGTCGCCGCACAAGTGTCCCGTCTGCAATCGCAGCTTCAACCAGCGATCGAACCTAAAGACGCATCTCCTCACCCACACCAACATAAAGCCGTACAACTGCGGCTCCTGCGGTAAGGTGTTCCGCAGAAATTGTGATCTCCGGCGTCACAGTCTGACCCACAATCTGACCGCTGGCGCTGCCGTCGACTCCCAGGAGGCGATCATTGAAGGGCTCATCGTTGACAAGGATCAGATCGAGTAGTGAGGGCAACCCATGCACTCCAGCAACTCTCACACCATTGTGATCTTCAATTGCACTATGTTGACATAGACTGTACATAGTTTTACGTTATTTTTTGTTCTCTATCGCGCCCAACGAGCTATATCATGAGAGTAGCTTAGAGCTGACATTTAGGTTAAGGCAGGCGCGCATGCGCCCACTATGCTAGGCTAGATTTATAAGTATCTAAGAGGAAAATATATATGTTTACAGTTAAGAGATGTTTTTTCTTTCTTTCGGATTGCAGGTATCTATTTCAGTTTCTCGGAACGATAAAGTGATCGACGGTCGATATGGATACTGAAATTCGATACTTTTTGAGCACGTGCCTGGTGTAGGTATGCACATCGTTGGTCGTCTTCGTCGTTGTCGTTGTCGGACCCAAAACCTGTATGTGAAGAGAAATCAAAAACTCATTCTTTATGCCGTCGTATGACTAATTTAAGCGTATGCCTACGTAATTGCAAATTCCCCATCATCAACCAAGTCGACGACGATCGACGACGACAAGATGAGAGAAAACAAGAGCCACAAATCTTCCCTAAGTGGCTGTGCAGCGGAGCTTTCAGCCCGAACAAAGGAACCCTAATTTAAAAGTCGTGTTAGACCCATGCGTGGGTTGCACGGAAGAAGCGAATATAAATACGTCGTCAGCATCGACAACATCAGTGTCCAAATACCGGAGCCCATAAATTCCACAATTCCCCCCAGAGATACATATGTGTGTGTGTATGCTGGGAAAGATGTCGCTTATCGCCTTTTTGGAGGAACGACGAAAAAAATATGTAACACGCCTCGGATGAAGCTAATTCGCTTTGCGTTTCCATCTACACAACACTTTTGCGGAAAGGTGTGTCTGCCGACAGATAAAACACAAACTCCGAGCGATACATTTGGAAGTGGCACACATTTCCCGGTACCGCGTACTAATTTGTGCGTCTGTGTACTAACTTGGATATGGATGGGAAAAGCAAGCAAATGAGACAATTTGGGAAATTACATGTGTGTCGGCGCAGTCGGCACCGATTGTCTTTTGTTGTGCGCGTCTATGCCATCTGACAATGAGCCGACACAACACAACAATTATCTATATCATCGGGCTCGCGAGGCGCACTGTTTACCCAATTTTCGAAAAAGTATCTCACCGGCAATATTGCCCTTGCCCACCAACTTCGTCATGGACATATTTTCACACCACGCGTTCAAGTTGACATTTCAGCGAGAGCGAGCGGGCTTATCTTCTCGACGGGCCGGCCAACCGGCCGTCTCTACGCAGAGCAATGATGAGAGAATTATGATAGTTCAATATTTGTATTTGACTAACAATTATGGTCCTCAAGTGTCTATCTAGGCTTAAAGAATGCCGCACACGGACACTGTCGACGGAACTGCACACAGCCTTCTACAAGTTGTACAACTTCTATAGACAAGCTGAAAGCCGCCTTGGAGAGGATACAACTAATTTGGGGAATTTTGTTTGAATTCGGTAATTTCTCGGAAATTTCCCGTGCGGATGGATCTTCTTTTCAATTCCGTTGACATGCATGCTAAATGGAGCGTTTTATTGCTTGCTCTGCACCGTCGCCGCCGCCGCGCTGACTGCAATTCGACTTCAGAGGTAAATACGGGGCATGTGTGCAGCTCTTTGACGGATGGATGTGATCTTTTTTTTGTATTCCTAAGCGAGTCATCATTTTTATGAAATTTTATTACGGGTGACAAACAGGGCGATAGTATCTTATCTTGATTGTTGCCTTACACGACTGATAAGTACTTCACACCACACATGTAGGCATGTATGTTATATATGGAGACTGGAAGGTGCGGCAGCCGTTGATTAACCGAACCGAAAACAATCAACATCAAAGGTAATTACGCCGGCAATTTGTTATGTGTTTGATTGAATGCCTTCACAAGTTCGCCGGCTGTCAGAGATCGCCAAAATGTTTTTTTTTCTGTTCGATAGGTTTATATGTGTTTTCTTGTCATTTGTGTCACCAGAGTGTGATTCCATTTCCTGTCATCGATTTGGTATGTTTTTCTTAAGTGCTCCGGAGATGATGGATTTACGATGGAAGCTACCCGTTTTCAGACACAGAGAGGGGTGCGAGATTAATTTAATTAGACATGTAAGCAAGCGTTCAACCCCTAAGCTGGTGCTAGACGAGGGTGATTTTTCTTCGAAATAGCATTATCAACAGTTGGGGTGAAAAACCACTCAAAGCCGATGGCATGCAGGTATTATGTGATGATGCCCAATTATCTCTGCAAGAGTTTGCATAAATTTTAAACAGTTTTTGAGACACGCCCTTTTTTTTTTTTAAAAAATATGAAAATCAAGGGTCCTTGTAATTTGTGTTCCGTCGATGATTGCCCGTTTTGGTTTAACTTAATAGCGAATAAAATGTCAGATTAGAAACCGATCCATGTGCTGATAAGCGGAAAATCTTCGCTGATGATGATCACTCCAGGGTTTTGAAGTTGTCAATGATGGCCAGAAGTTGTTGGCATCTGTTGTTGTCAGGGCGGGTTTTTTGTTCAGACACGAATACCGGGTGATTATAATTTTTTTTATGTTTCTTTAATCTTATGGGAGGATAAGCGGAAATATTACTGCGGATGTGTTGCTATGAGGTTATTATTTCGGAAGGATTGGTGCCATGGTCAGTCAGCATCGGGGAGAGAATAGAGGAACCCAGATTCGTCATTTAGTTTTGTTGGTTTAAAATCAGTTACCTGGAAGATGATGTATTGATGAATAAATATATTTTGAAGGATTAGTTCTTTCCAGATATAGAAAAATTAGGAATGAATTTTACTATTTGTATTTAAAGGGTGTCAATTGCACGATTTAGTAATATACCACAGAGACTGCTACAAACTCGTGTTGAGTGATGCTATTGTTCTTAAAGTATAGCATCTTAGGGGGGTATACAATTTGAAATAGGTACGGATCTGACAGGATGTTCTAGATACACTACAAGATTAGCTAATAAGGGAGACATAGGTAATCGAATGATAAGATAGAATTCAATGTACCACTAAAGAATTGCACCAATTCTCAATTCGAATACAAAATTAATTTTTTCATCAAGATTAAATCCGAAGTGCCCCTGGAATAGAAGAACCTAACGTGAGGAAACTATGTAGTGAGATAATAATAATGGGCTGTCGACACTTTGGTGAAATTTCGAACTTGTATACACAGACGCAAAGTGTTAATTATTATCAATTAGCTAATTGATTAAATAATGTAGGAAATCCCGAATAAAGCTGCAATATATGGGCTCTATAACCTCCAATATAATAAAATATCATGCTCTGTAGCCCCTACTTAATTACTTCAGTGCCGCTTAAATCAACTAACATCTCAGTTCATAGCTAACTGACAAAAGTCGCGGAATTAATGCTGGTTGTGGTTTGTTTCTGCCATAGAGCAGGACTGGAATGATCAGGATTTGTTGGCAAACGGTGCTGAAATTAAAATGTCCATTCTTACTTTTCTTTGACCCCATTTTACCGACGAGTTTGGGTATTGGTAGAATCGGTTATCGGGGATGCACGTGTAGCGTGCAGATACTTGATGAAGGTCGTTGTGTTACCTTACGAATATAATATCGGTCCTTAATTTGCCTGTCTATGTGAACCATCCAGGGCTAAAAGAGTCCCATCGGCTATTTTTGACGATTATGAATAGGTATATGTTGCGAAATAAGGAAATAATTTGTTTTACAGACGAAATTCCCATCTGCTTATAATGTTGTTTCACGTTATCAAAAAAATCTTAACTAAGGTAGCGAAGGAAAATCTTTGATGATCCGTAAGTACCTGGCGAATATTTTTACGTGTAGGCCTATGACACCAATTATGGTACCGATATGACTTTATAATATTGCTAGCTCTTACAGCGAGGGTTACTCTTGATCGGCATGCAAAAGAAGCGCTTCCACAATTTCAGCACGAACTGTGACTCAACTTCAACGTTCCTGTTTTTAATATCTGCAGAATGCTGTTCAGGCCTTGTATCCCTAACGCTTAAAGTTTTTTTTTAAACGCATTTATTCTAAAACAAAAACTTTCTCACAGTCTTTCTGCGTGTGTGTTAAAGCGTGTTAAATATCTGCATCTATATCTTGAATGAAACAAGAAAATGCCTAAGCTAATCCCAATTGGACGTTTAAATAGCTCTGATGGTTTAAAAGTCGTATTTCTGCTTCACTTCTAGGGTCGCTGCAACAGACTTTTTATTTCTTCGACGGTGCGTGAGTAAGGGTATGATTAAGCTTGAATGAGGTAATGAGTAAAATCAATGTTGAAAACCGCCAATAATCCGATCTGAGAGTGTAAGCCCACGACCTAGTTCAATAAAAATCTGGTGCTGTCAAGTGAGATGATAAACAATCAAATCTTAAACTTACCTATTAAAAACGGCACAACACTCTTAGACAATTGGAAATTGCCCACAACTTCAAAAACGTCCACGTCCAAAGTAATTTGTTACCAGGGACCACATTTTACATAGGGGGGTTATTTTCGACTGAATCACTGTTTAACACTTTCAGGCAAACAAATTAAATTACTGTCCATTTGGAAGACTAAATTGGTAATTTGGTTGACTCTTTTTTTAAGATCTTTTCACTTTCACAATAACTTATGAATGATAAACAAAGTATATAGCTACTGTGATAAAATGTTCTGGCATGTTTTTAAAGTCGTTTATTATGAACCAACATTATGTCATCCTTTGTTCGACCTAGTAACTTTTGCTGTTGATTTATGTTCATGTCTATATGTTCTATAGATTTGACAAACACAAAGACAAATCTATAGAACTTATTGTAATTTCTACAGCCAAATGTAATTAATACAAAAAGTAACAATTCTGGGTTGTAGATTTTACAAAATCAAATCTGTACATTTAACAACCAAAATTGACAACGCGGTGTCAATTTTACAACAAGAAATTGTGATCATTTTAACAATTTTATTGCCAAAATGAAAGCAAACGCTGTTAAACTTACAATTAATTGTGAATATTAACGCATTTGCTGTTAAACACTCAAATTTTCAAGTTATTGTAAATTCGACTGCCACATTTTGAATTATTTACAGTGGAGATTTTTTTGGGTGTTGAAGTTTTCTTTTGTTTGAATCGTTACTGATGAATATTCACCCTATTTTTGCTGTTTTTATGTTCAGGTGTTCCACATAACATACCGATTTTAAGTAAAGTATGTCGCTTTACTAATCATTACCAGATAAGTCCATGGGATTAAATGGCCCAACACGGATCTCAAGTATAACTCGCCGTTTTTATGTTTTCTTCATTCACCTTAGCAATTTTTTTTACTAGTATTTAAAATAGCTTGTACTCACTCTGAGGATGCAGTATTAACATCAAATAGATTTTATCTCATATCGGTACTTGAATATTGAATAACTTTAAAAACATATGAGAAGGCAACAATCCACTGTGAGGATCGTTGAATACACTATACCATCCCATTCTTAAAATTAATATCGCCAAAATGTGGGCTTTATGGACATGAAATATATAAAGTGGCGCAATCACAACATATTGTTCAGCCAGTTAATTAATATCTTTTATCTATGGTTCGACAAAAAATTACGTTTTTATATTGCATATGCTATGGGGTAGGGTAAAGAAATAGTTTTTATATGAAATCGCCCCCAAAAATTGGACATGGGTTAAAATGATCTATGGACGAAAATTTTATATTAATATTACCGACGTTTTTGCATCGAACGTTTTTTCAAATTTCTTTAAAATTTTACCGAAAATCATCTTTTAAGGAAAAAAAAGTTATATAGACAAAATATAGACATATTGTCTAAAAATCTTGTTCGGAGTATTTTTCAAAATTCGTTACTGCTTGATCAAAAACTACATTTTTGAAAGGGAGTGTGGTAGTAATCGTTTGTTCTGTCGGAAGCAACAAAAAGGACATGTACCAAATTTACCTCAAAATTAAAGGCCCAACAATTGGTGACCTTCGGATGGGAGGACGGACATGCATGGCTAAATCGACTCAGCTAGCGATTCTGAGTCGATCCATATACTTTAAGATATATCTAGCTAAATTATTTCTGTATGTTACAAACTATGTATCCAAACGAATATACCCCTATGGGATAGGGTATAAGGAAAACAACCGATGTCCGTACATGAGGTACTACTATTTAGTTCGTTTTTTTTATGAATGAACTTAGACCTTGGGCTAGTTCTTGAAAACAATTTCAATCAAGTGGCCGCTTCTATTGACCTGAGTTAAATGTGCCCTTTTGCTGCATTTTCGATCACCTTTTCCAGCATCTTAAGCAGTATAGCAAAAATGTTGGCGCGAATGTTTGCTTTCAGCTCGTCAATGGTCTGAGGCTTTCTTGCTTGACCTCACAAAAAGAAATTCTGAGGGGACAAATGTCCATTCAATGTCGTCAATTTTTGATTAAAAAAATGCGCCACAAGGTTGTTTCACTGACGCTAAAATTTGGAGCACGGTGACGATACGTCATATGTGTATTTTCGTTAACAATGACTTTTACCGCTTTTACCAGTTCATTGGAATATGTTGGGCTTCAACGGCATTTCCACTATAATTTCGACCATATGCACACAACCGAACGACTATTTTCAATGTACACCGTCACTATGTTGGCATTTTTCGGTGTTAAAATTGTACTAAATTCAAAAACATGTCCACTGATATCAATTATTTGATATATGTAAAAGTTATTCCATGTTGATATACCGACATAAAAGTTTGCGCACTCTGTTGATTTCTTTTCTCAATTAGTCCATCGAGTAGGTATATGAAGTCAGTAATTTTGAGCTGCGCCAAGCACCCAAAGTCATAAATACAAATACGTATGCACAATCTTAATCATGCCCTTGATTTGACAATTCCCGATTTGGATTTCATGAGGCTAATTTACATAATTACACAAGTGATTCGTGTATTTGCATGTAAAACTGTTTCGATGGTTATTTGATACCACGCGATAGGGAAGGAACCCAATCTCTGTATCTCACACTCGTCGTACCACTTCATTAGCGTCCCACAAAATTCCGTCGGGGTTTTGTCGAATTTATCAATTATTGCCACCTAGCTGGCGAGTGCATGTACCTCGTAAAATCCATAATAGGACACTTGAATCGGGATCCATTGGCATGGAATGGCTGATAGAGAAGCAGAGGAGAAGGAGTGCAGTTGTGCGCCAATGTATATAAATGTGCGTATAGAAGGCAAGCAACCAAGCCCCTTTTCAGGGCCACGACTATTTCGCCTGCCACCGTTTATTGGTGGCGCAGCGCTGTGACTGCGCTCTCAATGACGATCGTCGATGCTGTATGCGCGATCGTCTTCCGCTGCCATGTTAATGGTGAACTCGTGGTGACGCTACATCTGCCTCATCGTCAATGGCAGCTCTTAGATGGAAGGTATATAAAAACGGCCCCAGCTACGTGGGCCACATTCCAACAGCACACAGCCGCACTACAAGAGAGTATTCATTCAATTTGCTAGGCGTAGGCGTTTGGGTTTTTCTGTTGGGTTTGCTGTATGGCCTGCGGGCATCATATAGCCGGATTGTATTTTGAGGAATATGAGAAGGCGTTTCACCGTCGAACAAATCTCATACACCTACGACAATAGCGCGCAATAGTGTCCTTTTCGCGCAAATAGCATTCACCCGAATGCCATAAATCCACACAGCAGTCCTGTGAGTACCACATAGGGTCTGCTCAAAGGGTCACAGCGCACAGCGCACATCCGGGTCAGATGTCGGTCATTCTGGCGAATCGTCCCCATTCCTCGAATAGACTCCATCAATGATCGGATGCGACAGATTCACACACAGATGCTAGATCATCAGCGCTGACGGGATCTGTTCCGTTTATTGTTTTTGCCACCTCTGAACAACATCAAATGTAAATTTGTGCCTTTTATGGTTGGTAAGGTACCTCAACAGCTCTACCTACCTTGTTAGAGCGGGTGAATGATCACATACCGCATGCGGTTCCAATGGACATTGGGCGTTTCGAATTAGATTAAATTTGCATTCAAATTGATTGAAATTTGTACGGTGCCTGCTTCAGGTTCCAAATGTTTAATAGTTATGTTAAGTTTGTCTACGGGGTTTCGGAATTAGACTTTAAAATATCGCTGATCCCTGGCATTCCATTTTTTCTCAGCTTTTTTTTATTTTATTTATTGTTTGATGGTGTGTGCGCGCTTCGCTTTGTTTTGTTATTTCTTGTGTTTTACATTTTCTTGAATTAACTCGAATCCGGAAACTTGGTTGTCGTTGTTTTTGGTTTCTTAATTTTTTTTTGTGTTAAGTGGAAATAGATGTTCGTCGATCTTTGTTGAGGTGTCGCCTCGTTTGTAAAACGACAAAATATTTCATTTAGTTATCGAGATGTATTCGGACGAATTGAATAGAGCAGGTTGTGTACCGCACCCCAATTACCATTATGTGCTGAGCGGACCCGACTTGGGTGGGCCTCCAGCCTCTCTAGACGATGACTAACCCAGGTTTTTTGGATACTCGCCAGCGTCTGCGTTGTTGTAGGTTTAGAAAATCATAAAGTTAACATGATCAATAACCAGTCAATACAATTTGAAGAGCCGTAAAATTTGATTTGTTACACAAAAGTATCGCGGATCATTAGATCTAGGTGCTGAGCTATGATGGCGGTACCACGGACATCATGGAGTGTTGGCACATCAACTGATTTTGTTATTTTAATATAAAGGCACTTGTGGGAAATTAAAATAACACAGGTTGCCGTACAATGGATGGTGGACAGACATTAGCGAGAAGGTTAAAAGAATGCCCTGGATTCGATTGTATGCGGTATGCAGTATCAACATGTGAGGGGCGGCTTTATTGAAACGCCTTGGTTGGGAAGAGTTTTATGAAAGAAGCAGTTTTCTTGTATATTCTAAGAAATGAATGGATGTACTTGTACGGAACAACTTGAGCGGTTGTGCTTTTGATCCTTTTAAAGGCTTGTCATCGCGTTTTTGTAACGGATTGTCATTTTCTACGAACAATTTGTTCGTTGGTTAAGTAGGATCACAGTGTGGGTTAAGATTCATATGCATTCATTACAACGGAGGGAAATATTATGGTGGTTTAATTTTATTTAACATTGACCGAGTTTTGTTTACAATCAAAAGTGATGATATATATGATGGTTGTACAGGTAAATCCATACTGTGCTTTCGGCTTAGGAATTGCGAAAACCCCTTTCTTAAGTGGCGCTACAGTCCGGAATGAACCTGGGCCTCAACCAACATGCCTCTCCAAGTTAGTTGAGTCTGTTTCTACTTGTGTGTGCCACTTAAGGAGAGGTCTTCTTCTACAGCGTACGACGTCTGGCTGGGAATCGAATTACTTTGCGGGCCGGAGTAATGGTTTCCATTCGCTCTACATATCTAAAACGTCCATTGTGCAGTTTTTTTTTTACTAGGGGTATGTCACTGTACAGCTCGTATAGTTGTTGCAGCTGGTATAGTTCATGGTTAAATCTTCTTTTGCATAGCTCGTCAAAGTCTATAAAATCCTATCTACAGTAATAACGGATGATTTTTTAAGCGTAGTTTTCTTAAAATTCGAATAAAACACTCAAATTTGCATCAAATATTCCAATCAATCAATAAATAGGCCTTTGCCTACATTTTAAAGACCTGTAAATGTTGTCCGCGACTCCATTTCAAATAGTCCATTTTTTTTTTTTTTTAATTCATTTTTTATTATCTTAAAATACTAACTTAAAACTAGACAAAAATGACTAAATCTAACTTATAATTAACATTTTTTCTTATACTAACTTATCGGTCCTAAGCGGGCGCTCTAAGCTTAAATTAACTTTTTTATTTGCTTTTCAGCTTAAGTCGTTTTTATTTTATTTTATTATGTAGATCATTTTTTTTTTTTTGTTCAAAGAAAATTTAAAAAACTTTGATCAGTAACATTTTTTGTTTTATATAAAAAAGCTTAAACTAGATTAAAACTAACTTAAGACTACTTAATACTACTTAAGACTACTTAAAACTACTTAAAACTACTTACACCTAACTTAATTATAATCGGGGTGGCGAGCACTCGTTGCAAATGCACCGAGGGGTTACCATCCCGATCGAGACTTTAGGCCCCCAGGCTGCATGTATTCCACCATATTGTACGCCAATATGGTGCACATGCCCCGCCCCAGACCTCGTTTCTAAATTTTATTTATCTTACAATTAAGGAGTGGACTAAAAGTCCGCAAAGTCAGGAGGAAGTGCAGAATCACTTCCCTCATGTAGCCCCCAAAATTCCATACTCTGCCTTTCAGCATCGGTCCTATCGCGATCCGATACCGAAGTGCTAAAGCGGAGGAGCTCCGGAGCATTGTCACGCGCGTCACGGTAGCGGTGGTATAAAACCGGGATACAGTTCCTGTCCTGTACCAACCCTAACGAATCGATATAAATAAACGCCTCTGGTGGAATAAAGCCCGACACGAGCGTACTCTCCATATATGTTTCATTGGGGTAATAAGCCCCAAAGATCAGGCTGTTGTCGCTAGCCATCGCCCTTGCAGCGTGCCTTCGAATCACCTTAATAAGGAAATTGTCGATTCTGTTCAGCTGGGCCCCATTGTAAAGAACATCGTTGCGATAATATTTTATGTACTCGGAGTCCGGCGTTCGGTACAATCCTAAGCAGGATCGGAGACAACGACTCTCAAACAGCCGTATCCTTTCCATGTAGGATGGTGAAATATTGAACCACACAGGACAACCGTAGGCGATGATCGGCCTTATGAGGGCCATGTAGCAAATGACTTTCACCCTTGAATCAAGTTGACTGCTTTGAAACAATCTTCTTGTCAGAGCATAAGCCCCCCTAGCCCTAGCCAGACAAGCATCCACATTTTTATTAAAATACAGAAACTTGTCAAGCCAGATGCCAAGGTATTTGACTTCAGTTCTCAGCGCCAACGGCCGTCCATGCTGTCCAATGATGCACAATTTTTTCCAGTTTTTTCTGGTATCGTAAGATGCCCTCTGCACTGGGGTCCTGAACAGAATCGTTTCGGTTTTTTGGAAATTGATCCTCAATTTCCAATCGTCGCAATATCCCTTGATGTGATCGAAGTCACGTTGCAAAAGTACGCCACCAGATCATCTGCATACGCTATAGCGTGACTAAGGGATCCTACAAGATCACTTGTATAAATGTTAAACAATATCGGGGAGTTCACCGCCCCCTGTTGTAAACCGTTTTTAATTTCAAAGACTTTACTCGAAGTTACGTATTCAAATGGTCCATTCGGAAGGTCGAATTTTGCGTCACTTTTTCGAGCACTTCGGCCTGTATTCCACGAATTACGTGTGTTCTGTTATCCTGTAAGGCTTCAATCGTATTCGGCTTGTCCACATAGACTAACGACTTTACATAACCCCACAATAAATAATCAAGAGGCGTTAAATCGCATGGTCTTGGTGGCCAACTCACAGGGCCATTTCGAGAGATAAGCTGCTCAGCAAATTCATCCTTTAACATTTGCATTGTTTCACGAGCTGTGTGGCATGTGGCACCGTCTTGATGAAACTACGTGTCAACTAAGTTTAACTCAGCCAACACGCCAAGATACGCGATATACGCCCGATATCGTTCGACGTTGACGGTAGCGTTTCTTCCACGGTCGTCTTTGAAGAAAAATATACCGATGATGCCACCAGCCCATAAACCAAACTGCCGTTTTTTCGGGATGCATCGGTAATTCTTGTATGGCATGTCGCTGTTCATCCCTCCAGATGCGACAGTTTTGCTTATTTACGGATCCGTTGAGCCAGAAATGAACCTCATCGCTGAACACAATTTTTCGATAAAACAGTGGATGTTCATATTTTTCACTGAGCACGAATTTGATAATAAATTTCAATAATTTGCAATCGTTGCTCCTTTGTAAGTCTTTGCATGATTAAATGGCAGAGTATACTGAAAACTTTTCACTTTGACAGATGACGTTTGGACGTTATTACTGCCAACCCTAAAAACTTGACTCTTAAAAATTCACCCGTTATATGAACGCACTGATTGATTTACTGTCATGTGACTTCTTTAATCTCATTCTTGAGAGAATTGTGCAAAACTCCCGAGCCAACACCAGAGGTATAATCTTCCATAAATCGGTGCAACTACTATCATACGCCAACAAGTTAACATAATTGGTCAGACTCAACCTGATGTCAAAGCCATTTTTGTCAGTATATTGAAGGAAGCTGCAAAAATGGGTTCAGCTGTAAATGGTGGTAAGACCAAATAAATGCTGCCAATTCAAAAGGACACACAACATCAACGAATTCGACAGGACGTCACCATGGCAGATTTAACTTTGAGGTAGTACGGGACGTTGTCTATTTAGGGGCCGTTATGACAACAACGTCTCATCAGAAATCAAACGAAGAATTACTCTTTAAAGCCGCTGTTTCTTTGGTCTAAGAAGGCAATTTAGTATAAGACCATAATCATCCCAGTACGGCGCCGTATCATATCAAAAGTGGTTGAAGAAATCCTTGGTCGTTTTGAGAGAAAATGCTACGAAAAATCTTCGGTCCGATGTTGAGGAGGGTCTCCTTTTATGTGGATATGGCAAACGATGCTGAGGTTCCATTCTTCAGGCATACTTTCTTCCGACCAGGATTTCGTATAGAATCATGATTTGGCCAAATTTGGACATTTCTGCCCAAAATCAAATTTATAAGGAATACTAAAGTTGCAAAAGCTTTTAGGCCAGCATAAAGGCTTTTCCTCTTCTTGGCAAGGATCTCCCAATTAGTAAGTTATTTATGAATCAGTATATACTCCTTACCAATAATAAAATCTGGCGGCTCCCACAGACGAAGGCTTTGTAAGACGTAAGCGTTTTAATCACATGTACTAAATCTGAAGCCCGAATCAAATGTAGCATGCGAAGGATATTCCACAGTTTAAGACCACTAAAATCCACTTGCGCCAAAGCACTTATTCCACTAACCATGGATTAGTTTCTTGAATTCCATGAGAAAACACCTGGCTAGTTGAATAAATAAGTTGGTGCAAGTCAGCCTTAGAGGTATATTAAGCCGTCCATAAAGTACTTCACTTTCAACCACTTCCAACGGAGATGTGCTTGATCATATTGTAAAATTTGTATATTTTCGTTCAAATCCCGAAAATTACAATAAAAACGTTTTTTCTACTACCCCACCTCTAGCGGAAGTCTGCCAAACATCCAAGAGTATAAAACGTCCATTAGAAGCTTCTCAAATTTGCAGTTCGGAGTCGGCGTTAAACAGAAATTACTTGAGAAGCTAAGCAAACAATTCAACTTTGGCCTTAAATCGTATTGTACACCAAAACGGGACCCATATTTTGTATACAAAAGTGAATCCTCCGTTTAATTAACTATAAGCGATACACGGGTCTATCAATAAACCTTCTTTCTTCGATGTCAGCCCGAACTGCTACCGCGTTATTTGTGTCATTATTTTGCAGATCGCAACATCTAAAGCGCCATGCATCTTTCTTGCCGCTAATTTATGCGTCAAGATTAAGTATTTGTATAGGCCGAACCACATGTACTACACGCATGCGCAATGCATTTATTTGCATTCCATTGGTGCCAATCGGCACCAGCACCATTGCCACCACGACCAGGAGCACCACCATAGACACCCGTACGCACATCTAACATGGATCGCAGTGGCAATAAAATCATCCGGCCAGCCGTCCAGCAGCGGTCCAGTGTAGTGCAATGCAGCGCTATGGTGGTAGGTAGTATCCCAGTAGCGATGTTCACTTAAGAATTATATTTATCGTTCGCCCAGGCAAATTAGTAGTCGTAGCCGGGCGTATTCCTTCCCAACGAGCCACAATTTTGATTTGGCTCTCTTAATTTATTTCAGAATGCATTATTCCCGCATGTTTCAAAAATCATTAACAGGAGTAAGAGAACTCGGATATCTGATCCCTCCGTGGGGGACCGCGCCGCGAAACTGCCCGGACCGGACCACGTAGTATTATGATTTATGCGCGCTTTTGCAGCGCAAGTGTCCAGCGTATACACAGTCTTAGCGAGTGAGATATCCTCTCCTCCTGTGGCCGGGCGGTCGGCGGGCGGCAAGCGGGACGGCTCAGTGCGCGTTCTTTGCTTACAATTACGGCTCAATAAGAAAGTGTTAATTCGCCTCTCATGTGTACAAATTGTGTTCATTCGCGTACAAGTGTTTAAATTTCACCTCGGACGAGAGGGATTACGATGGATGGGCGCGCAGGCGCAGTACATTCTGGCCTGTTTTTACCAGTAGGTTGGCTTCGTCAGCGGATAATTATTTGTGCAGCGCGATATAGTTCCCCATGTGTCCATACCAAAATATATTTTTAATCATGTCCCAGAAGAGCCCAGAATACGGGGCTCGGTGTTCCGATATGGATGGCAGAGGCACCCATAACGAGCGTCCCGCAAATGCATTTGGATATTGGCAGGATGCCCCGCTGAGTGGACATTCCTCTACCGTGCGGAGCCGAGGATGCCATACTGTGTGTGTTTGGATCACCCCCAAGACACGATATTATAAATTTCATAATTCACGAAATATGTTAAAATGAGTGCTGTGCTATATTTTCGCTGGAAACCGCTTTGTATGGGTGCGAGGCGATAGGTGGGCCATTGCCAAATGTCAAAACGAATAACAAAAAAGCAGCCAGAGCCAGTGCCAGTGCGCACAGTCAGCAACCGAACGAACGAAGGTGGAATCCTTCCAATTATTGTATTATGCCGAGCCGAGCTTATTAGGGCCCCCGATATGGATGGATATACTGTCGAAAAACACCCCTGCGGTTTTTGTTTCCGCGCAGCGAGACAACCACTGCGCGCACAGTCAAGAAGGAGCTGCTGAACAAATGTTCGAGATGAATATATGGGAAAATAAATAAAAACATCATTTCCGTTTAACTTGCATTAATGTGATGTTCCCGAGGACGACTGCGCGCAACCGCAACGCTTTGCTTTGCTTCGCGACTTAGGAGTTTCATGTGCGCGCAAATGTTCCTTCATTCGCTTCGTGCAGCGAAATCGAATGCAATTAATTTACCCACCGACTTAAAGAAGAGTTAATATTTGGAGTCGAAGTTTAAGTTGGGCATCCGTCAAGTTCTCTATGCGCGCAATGCTAGTTCTTGTGGCGTTTGATGAATCGCGTCACGAGAGTGAATCCATGCAGCCTTGTGTGCGCGCGTTGTCATTGGTTATTGGAAACGCCTGCGGCGAAAGTGATTTGCGCTAAGGAACCATGGAGCTGAGCATCTCTGGAGAGTGTGTGCGTTCGAGACTGTTTCATTGAAAAATGCTTTCACCTATTGATTAATAGCGCTTGCGCAAGACTGCTAGACCGCTAGACTGCTTGATGGACAAGTATTTGACTTGAAGAAGATAAAAGATGGGACAGCGGGTCAAAAAGCGCCGCTGGAGTAGTTGGTAATGCCATTGGTTGGGCTTCTATTGCGTGCGTTTTCGACTCTTTGATTAGATTTCATTAGGTAAGAGCAGAAGAGTATCGGGTAATTGGCTTGAGATGCCCGTTGTGTCAGTTAAATGTTTTCAGTTGGACATTTGGTCTCTGTCCACGTGGAAGAGGTTACGAAAAGCACACGGGTAGATAATGGACTAAGAACTAAGTATCTGCGTTGAATTGAATCTTTGTAATTTGTCTTACTGGTAATCATTTTCAAATCCAGTCAAGGCTAGTTACTCTAATGAAGCTGTATGACACGTTTGTCAACGATGCTGCAACACTAGTCAAATATTTAACAAATCAAAAGGTCGTTTTAGTATATGTTATGAAGTAGGATATACTAGTATGTCTGCCAGACTTGGAAAGTTCTAGAGGAAGAGGCAATTGCCCTCGGCAAATGGATAGAACCCGCG
Source organism: Rhingia campestris (assembly GCA_932526625.1). NCBI lineage: Eukaryota > Metazoa > Arthropoda > Insecta > Diptera > Syrphidae > Rhingia > Rhingia campestris. The sequence goes on from OW052182.1 coordinate 222,991,382, forward strand.
GTATAGATACAAACTTTTACTTAAAACCCACACCCCAGTGTGCAATGGTAATGTATCCGATGAGGGATATAGTACTTCTTTACTTATCAATTCAGAGATGGAGATGGATTATGTTACGAGAAATGGGATAATGTAATATGCAAAGAGAACATGCCCATACGTCTGATTTCCTTGTTAAATAAAAAAATCTGAGGGTTACTGGACATCCGTATTTGTACTAAATTGAACTCGATGGATAACTTTCTTCCAAATATGTTTTTATTTTATTTGAAAGCTTGCATAATATGCTCACGAACGCTATCAGTAATTCTCCTGGACGTGTATCAAATATAAATACAAATTTTTGGCGCAGTAGGCTCGTTAGTACCCAGGGCCTAGCTTTCTCGCAACCATTCATGTGTACGTAGGTACTTCTTGTACGAACGCGGTACATCCTGTTTTATGCCGACTCCGAACGGCTATGTTGAGCTTTTTTGGACAATTGATACTTCTCGAATGATTTGTCAGATCATCAAGAGAATGAATGTATTAAATGTAATTCTGAAACCTATTATAGCTAACCAATTCTAAAGACCAGGGGTCTCTTTTCAAATCATGAAATTAACAAAACCTAAGACTGACTGTCCGGAGGCCCTTTTCTTGGCAAAAATTAATTACTTCGCACACACAAATGAAGAAACTTGGTATGAGGCCTTGTATGGGCCGTTAATGCCAAATATTTTTATTTCATTTACAGGAACTACTCATGAGAAATAGTGACATATCCTGAATAAAGTACTTTTGTGACTACAAAAGCGGTCTTCCGATTAATTTGCAAAAATGGTCTAATCCAGCAACAATCCAAATCTGGGTTAGGTGTTAAAATGTTCTCATTCACCACTCTAGAAAACAAATTCTGAATTTTGTTTTATTTTCTGCAGAAGCTGCAGTGAGAAGAAGGTATATGACAACACCCCACAATGCATACCCAGGAGAAAAATATACACAGGACTCAGAAGGAGTTTCCGGTAAGTCGGTCAAGTTTTTTATGGGTTCAAAAACCCACACATTATAGCCTCATTACATGTATCATAATTCATAATGAATCTACATTCATCTAGGTGAGACTTGGAGATGTAAGCCTAACCTACCATGCGTTGAATCAACAATTGCTAAGATAAAGGGTGATCCATTTCGAGGTTCCCTACTTTTTTAAAGAAAAAAACACAGAAAATTCAAATTTAATGGAGAATGTTTATTATCATTTGAAAGAACATTCTTTGGCATTTACTTTTTGAAGATTATGTCTATCAAATGTTGGCCGTTGCTACGTCGCAGATGGACCATCCGTTGAGTCCAATTTTCGATCACTCGTTCGAGCATTTCGACTGGTAACTGGCGAATGACACGCGTGAAGTTTTCCTCCAAGGCCTGAATCGAAGCGGGTTTGTCGGCATAAGCTTTTGACTTTACATATCCCCACAGGAAAAAGTCTAACGGTGTGATATCACACGATCTTGGTGGCCAATAGACCGGTCCAAAACGTGAAATTATGTGCCCACCGAAATGTTCTCTCAATTAGTCCATTGATTGATGCGATGTGTGGGAAGTGGCGCCGTCTTGCTGAAACCAAATGTCGCCGTGATCACGAGCTTCAATTTCAGGCATCAAATAGTCGATTATCATGGCACGATAACGGTCGCCATTGACGGTTACGTTCGCACCGGCATAATTTTTAAAGAAATATGGACCGATGATTCCACCGGCCCACAAACCACACCAAACCGTTGTTTTTTTCTGAATGAAGTGGCAGTTCTTCAATCTATTCAGGTTGCTCGTCGTCCCGAATGCGGCAATTTGGTTTGTTTACATACCCATTGAGCCAGAAATGGGCCTCATCGCTAAACAAAATTTGCCTCGAAAACGTCGGATCTTCTTGGAACTTTTCAAGAGCCCATAGAGCGAAGCGATGTCGCTTGGGAAGGTCGAGCGGCTTCAGTTGTTGCACAAGCTGTATTTTGTACGCTTTCAATTTAAGATCTTGACGTAAAATGCGCCAAGTCGTTCCATACGTCAGTTCGAGTTGCTGCGAATGGCGCCGAATCGACTCTCTACGGTCTTCGTGTACACTCTCAGCTACGGCCGCTATATTTTCTTCACAGCGTGCTGGACGTGGTCTATTCGGTCGAATATTATCCAATAATGAATGCTGGGTCTCAAAATGGGTGATGGTGTTGCGAATAGTACGCTCAGTAGGCCGATTATGTTGACCATAAGTTGAGCGAAGTGCACGAAACACATTCCTCACAGAACGTGAATTTTCATAATAAAGTTGAACAATTTGTAAACGTTGTTCAGGCGTAAGTCTTTCCATTATGAAATGCCAAACAATACTAAACAAAAATAACATGACAGCATGACACGACTCACACGTGATCTGTCAAAAAAGGCTATTGAAAAAAGTATCTCTACTTGGATCACCCGTTACAACTGAGATGGTTTCTTTTAAATATGATAAATCATGGTATTTTTAAATGTGTAGATGCACATTTATCGAAAAGGATATACCCTTAGGAAACTTCATCTTTTGTCTACATCATTCTACACTGCGTCTCGAAGTAGTTGCTTTTCATCAGGTTTGCTGCTTGGTTGTAGAATAATCCAATATCACGTTGGCATAATGTGAATTATATCGATAGACAAACAGCGATTAAATCTCATCAATTGAAGTAAATATTTCTATAAACGCACAATGGAACCGACCAAAGATGTCTGTGTCTTCTCGGTGCGAATGCTTTTTTTTAGATTCCCTGTGATGATTGACGCATGTCCATCCTACCACAGAGCTACTGAGATACACCACAGTATCACATAACATTGCCACCCGTTAGAATGAATGTTCCTAACGTTTTATAGTTCATTACACCTATCCTCCGATATTGTGGAGACATTTTCTTTCACAGCAATAAACCAAACTAATGGCTTTTCCTCAAAGCAACAGCTATAGACATCTCATATAGGTTCTCAAAGTTTCTAAAGCATTCGTGGAAGCCCTCGCGTCACACATGTCTGATGTGTCGTTCATTTGAAATCTCACATCAATTCCAGTGACGACCCCATTAATCTAAGGTTTTTGTGCAAACGTAGGCGTATACCTACACCTTGCTTTTTATGTCCCGTTTATAGTGTCACCCAACAATAACTGTTCCCGTGTGGCATTAATGACTTTTCGAACTAGTATCTCGCAGCTCGAACTCGGAACGAACAAATCATTGAAAATTTAACGGATTATTGGCTGACTACGGAACCAAAAAATGCCAAGAATACGAATAAAACGTTAAATGGGTTCTCATAGCATAAAGATAAAATAACCATAAACCCATACTATGGTCCAACACCCTAAAGTCTAAACAAAACCTGACAAGAAAAAAAAACTGAATTGGTACTTTCGGATCGAAAGTGAGAACAACACAAATGAAAACGTTAGCAGCTCGAGAATTAAGCATTTCGTAGATTCATTATACTACCTCTACAGCAAATACCCATTATTTAGAGCCAATAAAACTTTGATATACAACCAGATAACGTGAATTATTTTCTTGTGGATTGTGGTAGATTTCCATTGTATTTTTCATGGCGCGGTGCTTTAGGAAACCTCAAGCAGCACCAACACCAACCAAATGATCTCGCAGGTTTGGGTGTATAGAATTTGTTTTTATTTTGTCGAGGTATCATAACATTTCGAAAATCTGAGCCAAATTATGTTTCCGAGATACTTAAATAGATATTGCCTAATAAGCCAGTAAAGATTATCTAGAGAGATACTACACTTGACTTGTCATTATCGTTAACGATGAGATTCTCCTGCTTCATATATGCATACGGGTGATATGTGGAAATGGTGCGATCTAAAATGTCACGTTCTGGCGTAGAGTTGTTTGAGAGGTATAAAATATATAAATATAGTTCGACAAGCCTTAATCTTATCGTCGCGTCGATGCTGTTTTTTTTTTCTTGGTGAGACTAAGATAAGCGCGGTTAGTTTGAGGTATGTTGACTTTTTTAGGATGGTAAATTCCATTAACTACTGAATTGAGTACACGAAACGAATTTTAATAAAACAAAAATGTCTTTGTGTATGTATGGATCTAGTGTTTGTCAGTATTGTCAGGGAACATCATGAGTACTTACCTTCTGGTACAAATATTTGTTTTTGTAATTACAAATCTGCGACAAATTATGAATTTTTCTCATTTCTAACAGAATCTGATGATTACGACACTTGGTTGTCTTGAAATTTTATTATAGTCACTTTTTTGAGAATTTGACATCTAGACTCTCCCCAATAGATATGATATTTTGATTTCTACCAGATTGGGATCGAATTACATGTTTCTATTACGAAGCGAAAATACCATAAGAACCACCAGAAGCTTTTAAAACTGTAGAACAACCTTCAAAATATATAATGTCAGAATGTCAAATGATTTTTCAATTTTTTCTCGTTTTTATAAAGGATACGAGTTTCTTAAAAAAAAATTTTTACAAATATTTTATATATTCAGTGGAATGATAACAGCAAATCATTTTGAGTTTTTGTTTATTCAAAATGGAAAACTATAGGAATTCCTATTGGTATTGAATACGAAGGAGTTCGCTCAGATAATGTTCAATCATCTTGCCAACAGTTTACCTTTATTTTCAAACTGTTTATTTAGATGTCGTTTTTACTTTTGTTGTAAACCAATACCATGATATTTCTCCTATCACTGACTTCCGGGATTTGATGGTATGCCATCCTAATTAATTGTAAAATGTAGTTCACCTCTCACAAATCCGCAAACATTGATTTTTAACTTATGCATTTCGTCAGGTATTTTCCTAAATTGTTGAAAATATGCATTTTTTATGCCAATTCATAAGTCCGGTAGAAGGAATGTGATAACAAACTATCGTCCAATTTCGAAAATCTCAACGACTCTGAAATTTTTTGAAAGTTTAGTTCAGTTTTTAAAAGGAATCTTTATCCACCTATCCCTATGGATTTATGAAAGGCAGGTCAAGTAACATATAGATGACAGTTAGTACTAAAGAAAAACTTCTTTGGCATTTTTATATTTGATTGATTTAGTTTCGTGTCCTTGCAAAGAGAAAATACGCTAGATTTTACAGTTTTTCTTCGATAAAGGCAAAAAGCATGACAGGCGGCTGAAAATGTGAATAGGTTTATGGTCCTGATACTGTGACAGCCAACCATACGCAATTTTGGTTTCGTTGATTGCGTTCCGATAATTTTGAGTTTAAAGATGAACCATGCTCCGGAAGGCCAATTGTCAGAAATGTTGATAATATTAAGGAAAAAACCGTTAGAACCAACTTTTCTGTAAGCACTTTTTCGATTGAAAAGGAGCTGAAGATTGCACAAAAAACCGTTTGGAACCATTTGGATAAGGTTGGATACAAAAACGAACTCGACATGTGGGTGCCACATGAGTTAACACAGGAAAATTCTCATGGACCGAATTTCTATCTGTGAATCGCTACTGAATCGGAATAAAATCGATCCATTTTTGAAGCGGATGATAACTGGTGATGAAAAATGAATCACTTAAGATCACTTAATGGCAATCAGTCGGCGCAAACGGTGTTCAAGCCAGGATTTCCTTTCAGGAAGGTTTTGCTCTGTGTTTGTTGGGATTGGCCGGGAATCATCTACTCCGAACTACTCCCCTATGGCCAAACTCATAATTCGATCGTGTACTGTCAACAATCAGACCATCTGAAGGAAGCGATCGCTCAGAAGTGGCCTTCTCTAGCCAATAGAAGATGAGTTGCCTTTCATCAGGATAACGCCAGTCCACACACGTCGATAGTTACTCATCAGAAACTTCCGGAGTTCAGTTGGGAGGTTCATATATGCATCCACCATATAGTCCGGACTTAGCACCAAGTGATGACTACCTGTTTCTGTCTATGGCGAATGATTTTTCTGGTGAAAAATTCGCTTAAAGATAGTTTTGCGAAAATCGATTGCTGCAGTTTTTTGATCATAAGGACCAGGGTTTCTATGAGAGAGGTATAATTTACCTTCAAAATGGCAGAAATTTATCGAACAAAATGACATAAATTTAGCTTAGATCGGATCATTCTATATATGTATATACTAAATAAACTCTTCAATTTTATACAAAAATAATCGATTTTATTTTACTACACCTAGTACGAGGAAGTTTGAAATAGTCTAGCAACTAACAATTTCGCTTCGATAAAGCACTATCGAAGCTTTGTCCCCTCCAGCAATATTACTTGTAGGAAGCCTTATGGAAAAACATTTGGCGCACTTTAAGGAAGCTTTTTACTTCTATAAGACCTCCTTAAATACTTCTAATAAGCCTTAAAGAAACATCTTTGTTTGCTTATAAAGGCCATACAGAAGCAAATTATAGGCTTCGCAAAAAGTCATTCCGAAAATGTTTGCAAATCTTCTTGAATTTGAAAAATATTTTTTATTATATTCTTTTTGTTTTCATATATTCTTATTATTATTAATTACTTTTATTAATTCCAATTTCAAATCTCTTAATTCCAATTTCAATCTCTTATAAACCTAATTCGTTATTATGAATGTATGAAACTTACTGAACTGACTTACATGCTAGACAAAAATTATTAAAAAACTAGCCTACTTATCTACTAACTTAACTAACTTACTGGTCCTCTGCGGGCACCCTAAATTAATTAATAGCAACTTAAAACTAATGCCTTTCGGCCTATAATCTAATTTAATAATTTTATTTTAATTTATATCTTTTTTCTTGACCAAGAAACAATTTTTAAAATAACTTGGTTTCTTGTATTTTTTTTATTTTTATTCAAACTTACTTACTAATTAAAACTACTTATGAACTAACTAAAACTACTTAAAAAATAACTTAAAAACTAGAACAGCCACAACAAGCATTTTTTTTGCTTATTTTTATTTTTATATTTTTTTGTATTTTTTTTCGTTTTTTTTTTATTTTTTTGTGCCACCACGACTGTTTTTACTAACTTAGCCTTAACTTAAACCTTAGAACTATGCAAGTCGGCCATACTTCAAATGAAAGTCAACTATCTTTAACTAAACTTGCAGCCACCACAACAGGTTTTCGTGTTGCCATCTACTCCGACGGTCCCAATCGGACACACTCCTGCTGAACCGCAGGCGCTCTCCTCCACCCTGAGCGACTACGTCTCGGTCGTACAGGAGCGCCTATCCACAGTTCG